>OY728167.1:978098474-979336609 GCA_963277665.1 Viscum album
ATTTATCTATTATCCATGATACATGACATAAATTGAGATAACATTTTCCCTTAAAAACATGAATTACCTATGATAGGAATGATCCACAATATAAACTTATTATCCATTCATACCCTTTCTATGTTATTTTTTCATATTTATAATGTTCATGTGGCGGAGAGTAGGATATTATGGGGAAATTTGATAGATTTTGATTAGGTATTTTTTTGGATTTATCATTGGTTAAAGTAACTGATTCATTTAATTTTTCATTATATTTACTGTTTACCCTTCAATGAAAATGAGGAAAATTGTTTCTTGAGTTTTGGAGGGTCAAAATAACAGCAACATGATAAATTATTTTAAAATTTTGGGGTTTAGGATTGACGTGAGATTTTTTGTAGTTATTTTTTAAAAAAAATAATAAAAAATTAATAAGAATATATAGAGTGAACACTCATTTATATGGCTTTAATTTTTAATGGACCACTTTGATATTAGGGGTGTGGTAGTTGTTACATTATGAAGAGGATAATTTCATCAGGATGTATTTTTATTTTCGTGCACTATACATATGGATAAACGACTTTTCAATAATAATTATTTTTCATGAATTAGCTTCCATAATTTAACCTCACAATCAAACAATCGATATTTTAAATTCCTCATAATTTTTATTTATTTTTTTCATTACAATGTTCACAATTTAGGTCTTCTTCATGTTCATATGATTTGTACATGTAATCAATGTATGAGTAAAAATCCATAATTATATTTCCTTTTGTGATGAATTAAGAAAAAATGTGGGGAAGATCTAAAATAATCAACTTGATAAGGATAAACTAATAGGAATTAATATTGGAGAGGAGAGGGTCAATAATTTTTCATCTAAAAATAAAATACATTGTGTCCGGTGAGGATTTTAAATACTCAACAATATGAAACACATTAAAACTATCTCCCCCTTTGATAACTATCTAGTATCATTAATTTTAAATTTTTTATATTGATATCTTGGTGTATCCTTTGTAATTTTTAGTTAGGATATACTATAATAAAAAATCTTTTTTTATGTTTTTTATATTTTATGATTTTATTTTATTCACAAAATTTGGATATTTTAATTAGTAAATTTAATTTTTTATTAATTTTGTTAAAAATTTAGTAAGTTTTAATAATAATTGTGCAGTTTTTAACTCTTTAAGATGATTTTATTTAAAAAAATAAATTTAAATAAATTTATTTCTTACTCCAACATTATTTTTTCTATGTATTTTTTATTTTATTTTTTGGTAAAATGGACTAGAAGGGGATAAACATCAATCAGGTTGGAGAAAGCCACATAACAGCCCAATATGGGTCTGCCACCCATGTCTGCTATTGGGAATACCAACACATGAGGCATTGGTAAATCATAGTGCATGCATAAATTTTCATAAAAGTACAAAAACATGTGGGGGTTGGGTTTGTGTAGTAACAGGACGAAGGACTCACCCCCATGGGGTGGAACTAGTGGCATAGGGAATCCTCTGATACCCATTTGCCTATATAGTGGCTTATTGGACACAATTACTTATTATGGTTTAGACATATGATATAATGATTTATGTGGGATGAAAATTCATATTAGAACTATTAAATTTAAGGGAAATACCACCACTTATCTCTATATTTAACATAGTCACCCTCAGATATAAGCTACTCCACTGAGAACCACTACTATCTCATTGCCATTACCAACTACAGTTTGGATTTCCATGGCCTACTGATGAAGATCTCAATTACACTAGAATATAAAACATCATTATGTAGTATCCATGACTATGAAGCATAGTGACCCTAGATCATGAGTCGATGAAGGAATTGCATCATCACCCACATACATTGCATTATAGAGCGTGTAGATTAATTTTATGTATTAGAACATATATAATTTATGAACTCATTATCTAATGGTTGATATGGCGTAAGAAGAGTATGTGTAATAATGATAGATTCTACACCATGAAGAACAATCTATAGAGGAAGGGTATGGGTTGTACTGTATATTATCCACTAAATCATTGAAGGGATTAAAAACAGCGTAGATGAATTGATTTGGAAAATGGATATGGTGATGGGATATAGGCTATTATCTATGAATTCCATAAAAATAAGGCTATTCCATATATTACATATCAAAAAGAATTTGTGGTTTTACTACATATTTCAAATACCTAACCTCATTGGGCTTTACAGAGGTTACAACAAAGTCCAGGGGAATTTAAGAAGAAATGTGTTCATGGAATATGCCTACACATATGGTGTTTGAATTCCACCATGTAATAAAGAGGATCATCTTATAATTAAAATTTTAAGAAAAAATGATTTAACTAGATAAACATATACATACACTCTTCATGATACTTAATACTTATTCTAAAAGGGAGTTATTTCATGGAAAATGTGATGAAGATGAAGTTGAGTATGGTAATCAAATTCTTGTATGATATTATTTTAGACTCATCCAACACCACTCTCATGAGACCTATTCGAACTGAGAGATGGGGGAATTTAATTGATTGATAGTCTTTTATAAATATAAATGGTGTAACAAATTAAAATTTTATAATTTAAATTACAATATTAAATGAATAAAATCCATCTTATGTAATATAATTATTGAAAAAACTTGCACTAAATTTGATATTTTGGAGTAATTAATAAATATATCATGTGAGATTTAAATGTCTATTAAGAATCATCATTGTTCATAATATAATCATTATATAATGAATGATATGAATAGAATATATTAAGGGATATGATAAAGTCTAATTTTTATAGATAAAAGAAGTGATGGACTCAACCAATAGAATCATAACATTTGATTTCCATTTATCAGAGAATTTTGGGGAGAATGAATCACTGGGCATTTCCCTTAAATAATCCCAAGAATAAATTCAATAATTGAACCAAAATCAAATCTGTTTAATAGATAAGTTCAAGACAATTGAAATCATAGCTAAAACCATGTTCGTAGAACCACCTAAAAAATAACCACCATCAAAACCCTTATCCTTATAGTGTATATTGGTGTAATAAGGGGTTATATATCTCAAACCCAATAATATAAATATATTCATACTTATTTTTAATAAAATTATTATTATTTGTATATACTTCTATTATTATGTTGTTAATAAATGTTAAATTTTTTTGATAGATATTATATTTTGACAAGATGAAATCTAACAATTATTTTATGGAAATATATAGAATTCATTTAAAAAATCTTTTTATAAATTTAATAATTCAACAAATAAGTAATATTTTAATAAAATTTTCTTGTTAGATAATAATTATTTAAATGTAAATGCCAGTATACATTTATGAAGTGTAATGTAATTTATATAATTAAAAGAATTGGTTAATATCCTAAAATTTTATATCCCATTAAATTGTAATTTTTATTTTAGAATGAAAATAATCATATTGAAATAATTATTTTCATAAAATAAATAAAATATTTGAAATCAACTTGTCCAAATTGGATAATGGTGGATTTTTAATAATTTTCATATAAAGGAAATAATTTAGTGAAAAATTAAATACGGTTTATAAATATGGTATGTATTATTAAATCATAATGGAAAGACATTGTTGTAACATATTATTTAAAAGTAATAAACAACCACATCTATTTTTCTCCTTTAAAATTACTTGTTTTTTAATTGACTAATTCTATAATTCATTATTGAATAATCTGAAACATATATTATATTATAATGTTTTAAAATAATTACATTATATACATTTCTCACATCCACATCA
This sequence comes from Viscum album, assembly GCA_963277665.1. Classification (NCBI taxonomy): domain Eukaryota; kingdom Viridiplantae; phylum Streptophyta; class Magnoliopsida; order Santalales; family Viscaceae; genus Viscum; species Viscum album. Next base: position 978,102,267 of record OY728167.1, read on the forward strand.
CCAAAGGGATTTATTATAATATGTTCTTCCATTTTACTTATAATATATTAAAAACCACTCATCTTAGGAAGAACCCATGGGAATGATTGTGGTTTTTATAATTTTATCTAAAATATTCAAAAACCTGTGTTTAGAAATGAATAATGGATTCCACCATATTTTCCAATAAATACCCACCCATCCAACAACACCTCTTTACTCGACAGACAATGAATAGTAATTTAATCTCTATATCACTATATTAGTCCTTCTTATAGTGTTTCAAAACTCCCTAACCTATGTTTTAGAAGATCCCTCTCAAGGTAAGGGTCTCTCTCTTCTTTTTACTTCAAGAAAGTTATTTGTACTAATCAATTTTTACTTCATATTACCAATTTTATAATGTTATTTCAAACATCAAATTAGTATCCTTATTAATCTTTTTTACTGAGAGACCACCATTCACTCCCATTCACCCCTTCCATAAACCTTTATATACACCCATTATGTTGTAAAAGTTATGTCCTGTTTTTCAATGCTGAACACTTTTGTATTGAATACCCATTCACGTTTACACTAAAGATAATTAATCTAGTTATACCAATCCTTTAATGATTTGGGACATTAATTTATGTGACCCACACACCATAATAATGGGGTTAAAAGTGTTGAAATTTTTTCTTATGTTATGACATATAAGTGTAACACTAATTAATGTATAAAATATGAATGTGATGGGTGTTCCCAAAATAATATAACCCTAAAAATCATTGGTTAATGATTATATCTCTTACGAGTCCTTATATGGTGTATGAGGGAATGTACTAAGAATAATGTGTTCTGATATCTTTGTGTTTTTACTTGACTTATGATTATGATGTCATGTTTTATTTTGTTGTCACAATCCAAAGTTTTCTTGATTTTATGATATTATATCTTTAATTGATGGACATATTTATTATTATCACCTATTTTATTTCAACTCACTATACCACTTGACTAAAATGTATTACATTATTCATGTTATTATTTTATTATTCCATATCATGTCATTATAACTCACCCTTTTCTTATTTATATACCCAGGTTATCTAGTGTAGTGTTAAAAGATATATGGAATATAAGAAAATATTTTGGGGATTTTAAATAATTCTGTTCTGACCATGATTCAAATTAATGTGGTATGTACCTAAATTCTCAAAGATATTATTACTCACAAAATTATGGGGTAGTATTAAGTGCATATTTATGTATTAAATCATAAATTATAGTTTAATAAGGAAATGAATTTCATATTTGGTATCAAAAAAAAGTATAATTAGTTATTATTATAAGGATTAAAAAACATATTTAATGTCTTGTGGATAATAGTAAACATAGGAAATCATCCATAAATTACTATAATGTATAGAGTAAGTGGTTTCCAAGACATAAAATCCATGTATGGATACCGCAAGGGGATATGGATCTCGAATATTTATACCTCAAAATAATAACCTAGGAAAGGGATAATTTAGAATTAACTGAGAAAACATTTAGTATAAGATAATGACACATTTCTACCAAATATTTTTGACACTCCCTCAAGATATTAGATAGAAATTTTACAAGCACCTTAAGAAACATTATGAAGGGAACAAAAATTTCAATACATTTTTTTATTAGTAAATAGAATATGGATAACATCGATTGAAACCTATATATTCATATGTTAAGTATTATATGTAATTTATGATTTATCCCTTAAATGTTAATTATATCCCTTTTATTTTTGTCTTAGTTTGTAAATTATCAACCCTTATTTTATTTTGGATTCATTAAATTATTATAAGAAGTAAACAATAATGATTGGTAATATTATTTTTTATTAATGAACTTAAACTATCATAAGTGACAATAATTATACAAATTATTTCATATTATACAAGTTTATTTAAATATTTGAAAACCACCAAAAAATATAGAATTGGTTCTATATGTTAAAATTTATAATGAGTTAATAATAACATCCCATTTATAAATCTTCTCCCATGCCCATATTTTAAATCTTAACTAACTAGAAAAACTTGTTATACTTTATTTTGAGGAATTAGATATAATCATTTGTATGAATTGTATTTCATTACATAAATCCATCATTAATATTTGAGAGAGGGTAATCACACTTCATATTGTGAATTTCCCTTGGATTATATAGAATTTTTATAAGGTGAATGAATCTCCTTTAGTGTCAACATCTAAAACATATATATTATTTATTTATGAAAAAATTTATCTATCTAAAATGATTGAGATTAAGTAAAATATTTTCATTCATGAAACACCCATTAAGTTAGAATATAGTAATGTGTTTATCGATTAATTGGATGGTCTTCCTCTTAGAAAATATTTTGAGTATCCAATAAAATATATAACTGAGAAACATCAAATATACAATAATTAATTGAGAATATATATTTTTGATGATGAAGATATATTGGAGAAACTCTCATAGAATCCTAATAAGGCGTTTATGAACCAAAGTTCTCCACCATGGGGTGAAATAGTCTACTTTATCAAAAAAATTATGGGTAAATGTTCCTCAAAATTGAATATAATGTACTCAAAGAGATCAAAATAGTGAAAAAGTGTTGTCTACCTTTAATTGATGACATGTTCAATCAAATAAGAAGATATCTATACTAATCTATGATGGATCATTGGTGGGGGTATATTCACATAAAGATAAATACAGATAGTACTCACATGATTTATTTTCATACAATGAATGAGAATAATGAATTCGTAGTGATTCCATTTAGACTCACTAATGGTTCACCAATATTAATGGAATTAATGAATATATTATTTAAGAATTACATTGAAATTTTTGTGGAATTTTATATATATATATATATTCTTATATACCTCAATATCAATGAAGAAGAATATGATCATTTTAATGGTTTCTTAAAGTCCCTACAAAAGGAAAATTTGTAAGAGTATGGTAAATGTGAGGATTGGATGAAGAAAGTAAAATTCATGGGGCATGTTATCACCAGTAATGTGATATATGTAGATCTTTCAATAATATAAGAAATATCTGTATTTATAAGTCCAATATATTTGATGGAGACCCCTATTTTTATTGCACTATATGGGTACTATCATCGACCTTTGTGAAATAATTAAAAACAATTCAAGGAGACGTAATATTATAACTCATAAGGGGTGATGTTTTTAAAGAAATATGAATTTGAAGATATATTTAAAGTATTAATGAAGAGGATACTCACTAAACATGTAACACCCCAATATTTTGGTGAATTGTTTTTTAATTATTTTAATTAATTGATAATATTCATGTCACAGAACATTGAAAATAGATTTTCAGTAAGTCAAAAATTTGATCCACATAGAGCCAAATTGGAGTATGTTATAAATAATCCCCAACATGTTATATGTTTCATGGAACATAAATGATAGCATACATGACATAAAATATTGACCTTCCTTGATGGCATGTGTAACAAACAAGACCGAGTGTTGTCTAACTATAATAATTTATTAAAAATGTTATTATAATGAGATAAAAAATATCCATTATGTTTATGGATATGAATATATTGACTAAATTATTAAAATATGTAGATTAAAAAAAATAATAGATGAATCAATAGGTTACCAAATAATTATAAATGCATATGAAAACAGATTGAATGTAATGGAAAATATCATTATTGTCATAAAGCTATTTTAACCTCTTAAATTAAATTAATTACATTTTGAAAGTGATATTAATATGATAAATATATTATATATTCAATAAAATATTTTCTATATTTATCAAATATATTTGATAGACATAAGATAAGAAAAAACCAGATTTTATACTTAAAACCCTTTATTTTAATTAAGGCATTTTTTATAGCCTTTTAATGACGTTTCTATTTTAAACCAAAATTTTGGAAGTTTTATATATTTAGTTTTTCAAATAAACATTATAATTGGAATAGAAACATAAAAATTAGGTTAGTATAAATTTTTCGTATATTTAGGTAAGGTTTCATCTTTTAATAAAAAGTTAAAAATACTGGATTTTAATTCAATACTGCTTTTTCATGTAAGTAATTTATAATGACAAATAATTATTTTCATTGGTTTAATAGTTTAGTTATATAATATTTTTACATATTAATCTTAAATTGTTCATTGCAACTAATTTCCCATTGAAATTGGTTATAAAAACATAGAAAACCTTTGATCACTTTTACTTAGAAAACCGGTAGTGTCGTCCTAAAAGAGGGATTAAATTTAAATTAATCTATGGTACTTATGTGTTAATAATTTAGAAAAATGGATTCTATATTTATAATCAGAATAATTTATAATGTATAATATAGTCAAATTTATTTTTTATCAAAAGTATTAGTAAATTTAATTAAAATTAATTACATCGGTTATGAGAAAAATTAGGTTAATAAAGTACTAATCCTTAAATTTAAGACCCAAAACTACATATAAACTTGCACAAAACCAATTTTATGTCCATATTTAGAATCTTTCATAAATTTTCTCGAACTTGGTCAATTATTTTATCCACATTCAACATGAAAAATATCAGTGTAATTCTTTCATCAAATATTTACCAGACTGTCACTCATCCTCCACTAAAAGGGCCACCCACTCTTCTCATTACTCATATCTCTCAAAACATTTATTATCAGAAACGATCTGCCAATTTATCCTCCCATAAATCCTTACTTTTAAATAGAAGCTTTCCTTTGGTCATAAATTCTCTCAAGGAATCCTTTTGGCACAAACCAAAAGGAGTTACCCGATTTAGAGGTAATGTCTTCTCTCAAGATTATTTCCTTTATTTACCTTCTTTACAAAATAAACTCTATTAATTCTATTATTGTGTAAAAAAGAATTGTACTAAAAATACTAGGATATTTTTATTCAATTATTTCAACTGACACTTACACACACCTCTATCAAATTGATATCGAACATACTATTTCTGTGTATTGCGAACTACTTCCTCATGAAATGATGATTTTTTATTTCCCCATTACCAACAATAATAAGGGATATAAAGATGGAAAAAATATTTATTTATGTTATATATAATATATATTCTATATTTAACCTTATTTATTAAATTTTAGAACACATTTCTTTTTATATCCCATTTTGTTTAATACAATAATCTCATTTGAGGAAGTGTGGACTATCGCCACCTAAAAGTGATGTGATTCCTTCACACACTACATGGAATTCATTAAAGAGGGGTTTAAATAAATTATATGATACATATAATATAGTAACTCTTATTTAATAATTATATATATATATATATATATATTTCATTTACATACTTTCTTTTAATACGACTATAAAACAGAAACATCATTCATTCGTACATACAACTTACCGTCTTCATGAATAGTGTATTCCATATCATAATTAATTAGGATATAGATTATTATAATATAAATATAATATATATAAATTATATTTGTTTCATGATCTACATTATTGAATCATGATATAATTATATGGACCAATGATATAACAAATTAAGATACATGCGTAAAATAAAGTGAATATTACCTGAAGTGAAACCTTACCATAGGATTGTTAACAAGAAGATAATATAAGGTAATAATCAAAACATATATGTTAATATATATATATAATAATATTATTCTTTTAAGAAAGTATATTAAATTTTTATTTATTATACCTAAGGAATGTATGATTACAGAGAGAGTTAAGACACAAGTTAAAGGGATTTCATCTCATTTTTAATTTACATGAGATACATGTTATGTTTTCCACTATTTCATTTTGTGTGGTGTATATAATAACAATGATTGTATTATATGTATATTATAATTCAATTTATATTTATTCACATGTCTATTTTATTACCCTTCTTTCATGGGGTTTAACTTTCAAAAGATACCAAATCGGTAAAATGTTTTGTCTCAATTTTCCTTTTCTGAGACTCGTGTTTTGTTATACACCTATACTATTTTTTAAGATGCATATATTTTTATATTTCAATAAATATCATGAATATAAATATTTTAATGATATAATATATTTCATGTTATTTACATTCCAATCATGGAGAATATGGTCCCATGATACCAAGTTATAATAGTTTATTGAGACAATCTCATTGCTCTTCGAGATTGTTTATCTTTATGCTACCTTTGATAAAATACTATAATCTAACTCGATATAATATTCATGATTTTATTCATCATCTATTATTTAATTTTATAATAATTTACTAGTACCATATTATACTTTTTGGTATATAATATAGTTAGGAAAATGTTTTTATGAAATATTGATTTACCCTTTCCTCGGTTAGAAATCTACTGTATTCACAAACCATATTTTTCTAAAATGTTTTAAAAATGGTTTTTAAGGATCTGTGAATATAACTTTAAAATAAAAATAATATTAATACTAATTTTATTGTTTTAAAATATTCTATTATATGTTTTCAATTTTATTTCCCATGAAAATTGTTTTCAAAATGTTTTTGGTTATAAAAAAAGAAATTCTCAATCAAAAAATGATATTTTTCTCAAGAATTGTTTTTAAAGGATCATTAACAATTATTAACCATCTAATATAACGTCCATTGATGTTAATAATTTATATAGGGGAAAATTATTCAATGTTTTCATTTATATTCTCTCTTTGAATGGATTATTTTTTTGATGGAATGATGTTTATGAATCTCATTTCTCATTCACAGGTTATATTCTTTTGTAACCCGCTCATCTTTACATGTTATTTTTCTGATGAAATTATATTTCAATTCGTTCTATTTCTATAGGTTATGATATGTCTGCATGTTTGTGATACTGATTTCATTTCATGAGTTATAATATTTTAATTTTTGATCATGTGACACATGTATGTATGATTTAATTATGTGACGGGTGGGACCTATATCTCCCTCGAAAGCATTTAGTAATGTTTTATATCTCATGAGACAATAAATAATGGTATTGGAAGTGAATATTGTATTATATTATGGCTATTAGATTAAACCATGACTACTAAGATGGTATGATGAGTGAACTTATTCTAGTATGATGGCCATGGGAGTAAAGCATGAATACTATAATGGTATGGGCAATGAACCTATACTATTAATATGGTCTTGGATGTTATGACTTGGATACTATGAAAATCATTAAATTCTTATGTGTTTTCTACAATTCCATGTTTTATTTCTACAGCATACTTTAATGAATTATTCCCTCTATTTTATTATGATTCATATGTTTTGAACTGCTAATCTTTATGCAATGATCTTTGTTATGATCTTTGATATGTAGGGTATGATATACTCTTTTCATTATCACGTTATCATACAATTACACACATGTTTATATTATATGTACCTCTAGTTTACCCTTACTAAGAATTTTAACTCACCCATTTTATGTTTCCTTTACCCCAGGTTATGATGATATGTACTATGTTTGATATTTCTAAGAAGGGTTTTATTCAAGAAGAACCTAGTGGGAGATGATGTAGATCACATATATACCTGTTTTTATATTTCCATGTTTCCAAAGGCACAATACCAACTATGGTCATCATGAATCTATTTGTATACTGTTTAAATATTCAAGAAAAGTTATGTAATAATTATATTTTTAAAAATATTGTGTCACTATAGTTGGTATCATAGACAAATTATAGTTAACATTTAAAACTAGGATGAGAAAAATTGTGTGATATCAGTAAGTATATTTATAGAGATATTTATAGGGATTCCTCTAATGATATTGTAAGGATGAGTTATCATTTAGGAAAGTGTCCTCGAATTTTTGGAAAGAGTCACATTAGTGGATTCCTAGAAATATATCCCTCTCTATATACTAAAAATGGATGTGGCTCTGTAATAGATGTACCTAGAGGTAACAACTCTAATAAGATTTTCTGATCATGACTCGGGGTAATATGGTACACAACAACAGTCATTGCTACACACTTGGTTTGACACTCCTGGGGGTTATGCATCTAGAATTCACAAACTCTTCACAAAAAATTATGAAGGATTTAGATATAAACTATTAATGAATAACCTAGAATAAGCCTATAGTATCATATATTAAAATTGATTTCAATATTTAGATATCCTATAAGAAATTATTTTCATGACTATATTTCTTATGATATGATATGTAATTATCACACTATGATTCTATTTTTAGTTAATGGCAGGAACTAGAAGGAATTTGATTAATGTTTAATGTGATGGATGATTTGCTGATTTGAAGAAAAGAGGGGTGATCACTAGATTTAATGATGTTTTGATAATTCCTAATCAGTTTTCACATAACATCATTAATAATGTTTACCTTAACCAACTCTCAGACTCACCAAAGAATATAATGAAGAAGTTTGTTGAGGGTTTGGGTAAATGAGTTCATGGAGGATAGAATATTTAGTTTCCTTTATGTTAATAATTTAAAAATAATCACCTTTGCTAATGTCTTATAGAAATAAAAAGATTTTTTGACTGTGGAAAAGGATACTGAGTAAGTGACTGTAAGGAAAAAAATGAAGAGTTTTTTAATGAAATGGATATGAACATTTTCCTTCCTAAGTCATCATCAAATGATAAGTGTTTTAGGTGTAGATTAAATTGTCGTTACGAAACTCGACGTCCCAAAAGTAATGTTTCTGAATAGAATCAGTAGGGTGGTGTGAATAATGGTTACATTGATTGTAACACCTGGGTGTTTTTTATGAAAACATTTCTTTAAAAAAATTTATTCTTCAAGTAGAATCTGTTTCATGCAATTGTGAGTTTAAACATACAAAGAGATTTTCTTATTATGAAATTACCATTATATCCAAACTGTTAGGTTAGTTGTAATAGTATTAACTTACTTATAAAAAGACATTCTGAATTCTTTGGCGATCAATTATTTGTGAAAAATACATTTAGGTATTTTTAATTAGTGAATTTATAATGGTATTGAAATTAATGAGATATCTATATTATATAATTAATAAAATATTTTTTATTTATACAATGGATATTTTAATCACATCGTGTGAATAAACTCTATGTGTAGTATAAAACCCTATTTTTGATAAAAAAGTGTAATCTTACACCTTTGAATTGTGAAGCCCTTATAAATTAAGATTCTGAAAAAATAATAATTTTTATATGACAACATAAACATGTTTTTTAAAGTAGGGGAAAAATTTAATATCATTGAATTTAAGATATTTTCTTATAACATTAAAGTTTTGATGAATAGTAAAACCATACAAGTTTTAAGTGGAAACAACTTTTTTCATCTTTAAAATTTATATGGTTAAATTATAATATTTAATGGGTTTAATGTATAAAAAGAATATATTTTTATCATTCAATATAATTTATGTCATTATCATCAATTTTATATTCAATTAATATGTAAAAATAGTTGCAATGTTTTATCTTTAAAAAAACCTCGATCTCTAATTCTGACAAATGGATTGACTTTATTTTAATTAATAAAAAATATGTGTTTTGAATTTTTAAAAATGGAATCCATATTTGGAAATAGTAGGTCCAAATCATGTTAATAGGCTATTTTTATTTTTGGATTTATGAAAAGTAACTTTGGTAATTATTTTTATTACCTTGGTTAAAGGTAAATCAGGTAATTAAAGATAAAAATAATATTATAAAATGACCTTAAAACATGTAAAAATATTATTAGATAACTAAATGCTACCATTATCATCTAGTTTTTTAAATTTAATTACTTTATTTACACTTACCTGTGAATATGACATGAATGTAATAAAAACTAATGAATGTGACAAAATGTCACAATCTCATTTTATATATGTATATTAAATTTAATATATAAATAAATATGAGATAATATTGACTATAGATATTATATGGAATGATAAAATAATTACCCACATAATTTAAATTTATTTATAATTTTTTGATATTGAATAATTACCATTAATGATGACAGAATAGTGATGTAAAAATTATTCTATTAATAGAAATATCAAATAAATGGTTTAAAAAATATTAAGAGAAATATCATATCAAATAATTAATGTGCATAAAAAAATTCTAGGAGACTATGACATGTTAGGATTTTATTTAATATGATGGTTCTAATTTATCAACTGTATGGATTTTATTTTATGTCAAATAATGAATAGTGTTAAAAGTAATATTATTGATATTTTGTAAAAATAACATTTTTTTAAATTATTTAAAAATCATAAAAATATTAAAAAAATTACAAAGTGATAATTATAATATATAATATTTCATTAAATAACCATTTATTTTCCAATTAACACCATATATGTAAATATTTATAACCATTAAATATTTAGAATTTTATTATAATAATTTAAATTAAATAGAATAACTATGTGTCAATTAAAAATATATGGATTAAATTGAAATAAAAACTAGTCCAAAATTTATTATATGATTATATTACAACCTTATCGAGTCTTGTATTCTAAATTGGGACATTTTGGATATTTTTTGGTAGGTTTTTATTTTTTTAAAAAAAATTAATTTGAGGAGTTTCTAAATGTTCCCCTCACCTCAATTATAAAAGGGCACCTCACCCCTCCCCACTTTACTTCATTTTATCCTTCATGATCAGAAATATCCAACAATATTTCCTTATAAACTTCATTATTTTCATTTTAGAGGTATTGGTAATCTTCAAAGACCAACTCTAGTTCTCTAGAAGAGATTTTGAGGAAGCATGTCGAGGAATAGGTAATTTCTTCTACCGATTCATTCAAAATTCATTCTTCTTATACAAACTATTCATTAGTTTAATCATTATAAAGTAATAACATCATTATCACTAATATTATTATATGTTGTTATGAATATTAAAAAATCATATTTCACCTTTTATCCATCCTACAAAAAAAGAAATCACCGCACATGTGTACGTACGACATACCGTCTCCATGCCATGGTGTAATCTATTTTTCACCACAACCATACTTGGATGGGTATAATGATTGAAATAATTAGTATATAAAATTATTATAACATAATAATAATTATGAAATATCATACACCATCCACTTCAATTCCATTCATTAATTTTGGGAATGATATCATCGCTCGTGTGTACACAAGACCTACCATCTCCACGAAGTGATGTGATTCATTCTACATGATATTATTTAATCCATGATTATATATATAAATTGAATAAATAAATATGATATATATTTTACTAATACCATTCTATAAATGACATAACTATAACCTAAACAGAGTAATAAGAACTTATCCGACAAAACATGCATAAGAACATTAAATAGTTAATACCCGAATTATTAGTAAAAATGAGATATTACTAATAAACTAATGAAAATATGATTATAAATGTAATCATAAATAAGATTATGATTCTAAATTAAATCAGTAACATTTTTTAAATCAGTATATATGAGGTTCAAGTACATACGAAGTTATCGTACATAAGGTAAGGGATAACTTTACAAATATTGTTTTTATCCGAGATTATTTGTTTATAACTATTTAATGGGGAATATTTATCATCCACATCCATGTTTCAAATATATTTATTTAAAAATATTCTTTATATCCTTTTATAATTATTTAATGTCAATTTTACCAATCGGTAAATTTTTACTAAATGGTATGAATGGAATCTCTTGTCGTTTTCGATACGAGGTACATTTGTCTTTTCCAGCAAAAGTATGAGAATAATTATTCTTTTATATTGTACAACATGAATATATTTTTACAATTTCAAAATCCCATATTTTCTTGAATATTCCCCTACAATCTGACAAAGTTATTTTCATATAAAATTATTTCTTTTAAAATTTTGTGGCATTTGGAGGAAGGAAAACGCTTCTGAAGAAGAAAGGATATTTTCCTCAGGAATTAATTTCAAGTTTTTCCCCAAAATTATTTTCCATATAAGATGAAAATCTTTAAATAGGTTTATATTTTTATCCCTATAATTACTATGGTTTTATTATGTGTTATTTAGGAAAAAAATTATATCAATTATGATAGAATGATGTTTAAGAAATCCATTTTATTTGATGGGTTGTGCTATGGTGAATGTTTATATGTTTTTGTGGAACACATAAGAATGGTTTCATTCTAAGATGGGTGAGACCTATATCTCCATCCAATGAATTGGGAAAATATATATATCTCATGAGATATTCATGACTATAACAGCAAGTAAAACATGTTTAGTAATACATGGCTGGAATGAGCAGTGAACTCGGTCCAGCAATGGACTTTTTTCTCTATGATGGTCTTGACAATGAGGCTTGAAAAATATGAAATGACTCTCTATGATTATGTGTGTATGTCCAAACTTTCATGTATTAGGTTATGAATATTGTGATTACATTTCACTTTTATTATTTATCTCACGACATGATATTACGATCTTTTATATGCATGATAAGATTTTCAAATCATAAGTTCTTATGATTATGATATGATTGATATTTTCCTTGTTTTCCCTTACTGATCATTTGAGCTCACCCTTTCATATGTTTTTTCTTAGTTTATGAATATGTGTTTTAAGTAAGATAAGTCATAAAAGGATTCTAGTTATGAATAAATAATTGTGGGATAATGTGGATGTTTTATGAGCTGGTTTTTTATTTTTCCCAATTTATAGAGACACTAATTATATATGGTCCTGGTATGGTTTTCTTGTATGTTATGTAATAAATAATCTTCAATGTTGAATTAATATCTATATTCAATTTATGGGTTGTTATAGTTGGTATTAGTTAAAATGTATAGTTAACCTTTGGAAACTAGGATGAGAAAGCCTTAGTAAAAACCCTAAGGATATGTCTACATATAAGATATAATCCTAGTGTTTAAAAATGGCCATGGACAAACTAGGATAAAAACTAGGTTTCATAAATTGAAATTTTATTCTTGATTATGTGGTTTTACTTTTATTATTAGTGTTTCTCGTTCTATGCTTATTGGTTTTAGTCAAAGGCTAGAACCTAAAGGAATCACATTAATGATGAATGCAACAAGAAATGTAATTATTTTCCCCATGAGAAACTGAATGTTATGAGAGATGGAATTAAAAATCTTATATCCATGATCACACAACTTTATCATGATATCAATCATGCACTTCTTCCAAATGAGAAAATGATGGAGAAAAATTTTGTTGAGTCCTTATTGAGGAAGCGACAATGTTTATTTAACTTTTATTCTAATCCATTAGTGGATGAAAATGGATTAAAACAACTCAAAAGATATTTTTAGTTATACAATGTTTTGAACTTGATTAAGACATATTAAAATTATGTTGTTTGGTTGGTGAAGCTAATCAATGGTAGAATCATATCAAGAATAAGAGGGAAATAAATGAATTTGTGTCCATGAAATGGGAAAAGTTCAAGAACTTATTCTTCAGCAAGTACTTTCCTCATATTATTAAAACAAATATGGAGAATGAGTTCCTTGAACATAATCAAAGTGATGATGAATATGATTGTACCTATAAAGAAAAATTTACAAGACTTCCATTGTACTCTTTTGGAATTATTATCTAACCTGAGAGCAAAATTAATCGATTATTTAGTGTCTTAAAACCAAGTCATTAAATGGAATTATCCATAAGATACTTCAATAGATATGAAGAAATTATTCAATGTGTTCTCAAGGTTGATATGGATATTGGAGTAACCCATAGATCATATGGGTTTGACAAGAAGGGAAAATGGAATTCAAAGGATAATATAAAGACCATAATGAAAAGAAGATGAGGTTTTCTTTATGCTCAAAGTGTGGAATGAACCATGGAGGGAATTTCCTTAAAGGTACTCGTAAATGTTTTAAGTGTAGAAAATAAGGTCATCGAGGAGTTTAATGCCGAAGTGATGGGAAAAATATTTCTTATTTTGTGAACAAATAAAATGATACATTGAATTCACCTCCAACATATATATATTACAAGTGAATAGATATGGAGAATTATTCCAATCAATTCCCTAATAAAAAGGATATTGATGATGATCGATGTCCAAAAACTCTTAAGTCTAAAGTAAAAGGAACATCGCATGCAATCACTATCGGCGACGTGAAGTATGATAATGAAGTGGTGAAAGGTATATTTACCATCCACTATAAAGTATAAAATGTTTCATTTGAATCTGGATCCACCCACTCATTTATTTCTAATGAATTTTATAAGGGTGTCTCCATAATACCTCAAAAATTAGATGTTGAGTTAGATGTGACAACTCATGATGGAACAACAATCATATCAAAAATTTATAATTATTCTATGGTTGATGTTTGTGGGAAAGTGCTTCCTTAAAATCATGTGATCCTTCCAATAATATAATTTTATGTGATTCTTTGCATGGATTGTATTTCTCTATATGGATATCATATCATTTTCCAAGTAAGGGAAGTCACATTACATATTCCATATAAATCTAGGTTCATCTATCTATGCAAGGATGAATATAACTTTTAAGTAGAAATTTCATCCATCATATGGGTCTATATTCCTAGAAATTGAGGTTATTTATATCAAATCATTGGGGAGAAACTCGTGATTAATAATACGGCCATTGAATGAGAGTTTGATTATTTATTTCTAAAATAATTTTTAGGTCTTCCACCAAATTGGGAAGTTGAGTTTTCAATATAAATCATATCAGGTGCTATGACTATTTCAAAGACACCTTATAGAATGGACCCAATTGAGTTACATGAATCGATTAAGTAACTCTAAGAGAATCATGATAAGGGATTCATACGCCTTAATGAATCACCTTGGGGAGAACCTGTTCTGTTTATTATGAAGAAATATTGATCAATGAGACCGTACATTTATTATCAAGAATAGAACAAGATCACTATCAAGAAAATATATAATCTTCCCTACATTGATGACATATTTGACCAACTAAAAATAGCTTAATACTTTTCCAAGATTAATCTTCATTCAGGATATCATCAATTAAGGGTAAAAAAAAGAGGATATCCCAAATAAAATATTCCATACAAGGTATGGACACTATAAATTTATATTGATTCCTTTTAGTCTTGATAATTCTCCTTATATCTTCATGGATATAATGAAAAGATTCTTTAGAAACTATCTTGAATAGTGTCTGGTATTCTTTACAGACTATATTCTTATCCATTCAAAGAGTAAGTAAGAACATGATGATCACATGAGAATTATACTAGAGGCCTTGAAAAAGGAGAAGCATTATGCTAAATTTACCAAGTTTTATTTTTTGGCTTCATAAAGATTAATTTTTTGGTCACATAATCTCAAGAGAGGAAATATTTTTGGATCTAGAAAAAGAATAGGTTATTACAATATGGTCGAGACCAACAATGGTTGATGAGATCCAAAGTTTTCTTTGTTTTGATAGATATTATGGATGTTTTGTGAAGATTTTTCATGATTATATAATCCACTCACAATGTTGACTTGGAAATGAGTTATGTTCATTTGGACAGAGGAATGTGAAGAGAATTTTAAAGATCTAGAAAGAAGGTTAGCCAGTGAACCTGTTCTCACACTACCTTGTAGTGAAGATAGGTTTGTGATCTATAGTGATGTATCCAAGATGGGATTGGGATGTGTTCTCGTGAAAAATGAGATGGTGATAGATTATGACTTATGGTAGTTGGAGATCCCTCAGAAAAATCATCCAACACATGATTTGGAGTTAGCTTTAGTAATCATTGAATTACATATACAGAGGCATTATCTTTATGGTGAAAGGTGTGATATTTATACTAAACATAAAATTTTAATGTATATTTTCACACATAAGACGTTTAATATGTGCCAAATAATATGGTTGTATTTTATTAAAGATTACAACTGCTCATTACATTACCTCCCTAGTAAAGTGAACAAGGTAATAGATTATTTGATTCGAAAAGACCATGCCTGCTTTTATAAGGCCCCATCCTTAAACATTACTTAATCATGGGTTATTTCAATAATTCACATTAAAAATCTTTTCAGATTTAGAGTTTTAGAGAATTAGATCATAAATCGTGCATTACATTCCACATTTAAAAAAGGTGGTTACATCGAATACAATATTCATTTTTTCCATCAAAGGAAATATATTTAAAATAAAACATGGAATCTTTCTTGACACTTCCTCGATACTATCATAACATCATGTACTTTTCCCTTGACCTGTGAAAAACATTTCAAAAACTTCGGATGAGCATAAAAATCTCAGTAAGGGATATAAAAATACGGAAAGAAAACATTAGTCCATGTATACATAAGAATCAATGAAATCTTATTTTACTCATAAAACATAAGCACTTTAACATACCTCATGAAATTATAAGATTTATGAATAACTCATAGAAATAAAAAGACATAAAGGTAACTTGAGGCATTCATAACATTCTTACGTATGGAGTAACCCTCATGGTGACGTTTGGAATACCTATCATAGTATATTCCCTAAATCTCTTCAGAGAAACCTTAGTATTTAACTCCTTCGCGTTACCCAATTCATTGGAGAGCTATCTCGGGCTCACCCGCCCATAGTTTGTCACGGAACCACCCGACTTCATAAACAATTCCCAAAACCATAACACAATCGTATCACATAAACCATGCATAAAGGAAACATAACATTTCCACATTTCAATCACAAGATATCAATACAACACATCGATATAATCAAAACATTATCAATACCATTTTCAATACCAAAATATTAGAAAATTAAAACATGGTATTTGTTTTTCATTTAAAAAAAAGTTATGGATTGTAGAGGAAGCCGAAACTCAAATAATGGTCACGGCGGAGGAGAAATCGTTGTCACCGCATACGTAAGACAAAAACATTACCTTTTTTTGTTTTGTAAAATGCTTCATGTAAAAATATTTCTTTTGAATTAAAATTCAAAAGGGTTTATTATACAACTAATAAAAGAAGGTCATATTTAAATTGAAGTATGCCTCAATGAAAAGAGATTGAGACGAAGTCCCTTACCTCAAGCTCGACTTGTTCTCGTTCATTCTTTTTATTCCTGAATAATAAACTTAAGTAAATTTATAATTGATTAAGGTAATACATTATAGTTTATTATTAAATTCATATCACATATTATCATGTTATAATAATTAGTTAGTTATGTGAGTTCATATCATACGTTTTGTCGATGTTCCATACATGAATCAAAAATGAACCTGTTTGAAAATAATTGTCCATGTAGTTATAATTAAATCATCTCCATAATGGTATTAATGATTTCAATATCATATATATTCAGTATATATTTATTTTATACTATTCCATAACATTTTTAGATAAAAAAATGAAATGCATCGTTCTTGGAGATGCTAGGTCGTACGTACGCATGAACGATACTTTCATTTCTTTGTCATATTAAAAAAATTTAAACTAAATGAGTCATATATATATTATAATTCTAGTATAATATATATGTTATATAGGTAACATAAGTTCATTTATTACATTCTTCATAAATTCCATGGTTGGCATGAACAAGCCACATCACTTGAGGGGGCAGTAGTCCACACTTCCTCATATGAAATTATCACATTTTCACAACATGAAAAGCATATTGATGTGATTTAAAAATAAAATTCAGAAGCATATAGAAAAATTAAATACCATATATATCATATATAGATATAGTGACATCATAATAGCCACCATAAAAGGTTTTAAAATAATATTGAATAATCATTATTTCGTGAGGCAGTAATTCGCCACTCATAGAAACAGTATGTTCTTTAACCATTAGACGGAGGTGTGTGTAAGTGTAGGTAGAATTATTATCATAACAACATCCTAGTATATTTAGGATGATGTTTTTATTATGGGATCAAATAATAAGAAGATATTGGTGAGTGAAGAATGAAAATAAAAGAAAGAAAGTCGAGAAAAGACATTACCTCTACATCGGATAACTCTTTTTGATTTGAGCCAAAGGCTTCTTTGAAAAGACTTCTTCCCCAATTTAGGCTTCTAAGAGAAAGATATGGATGTTGAGAGATAATATGAGCAGAGTTTTGATGATCCAAGGGCTTAAGAGGTGTGGTTAAGGGGGTAGAGGTGGTGGTCTTTTATAAGAGGGAGGAGGGTCACTTTTGGAATGTCTTGAAATGTTACATTATTATAAAAAGATTTTCGGATTTTAAAGGTCCAAAAATTATATATTTAGAGTATAGGGTGATAAGGGTTAGAAATACACCCATCCAATTGGTTTTAGACAAGTTTATGTTTTAGATTTTACCTTATCTTTTCATTTTATTTTAATCGTTCATTAATGAGGTAATCATTTCATCATCATGGTGTCATAAATAAATTTATTTATTTAATGTCTAAAAGTTATAAAAAAATACCATGATTTAGGAAGTCTTTTTAGATTTCCAATTAATATTTATATCTCAAGATATAATTTATGTAAGCAAAATTAAAATTGTTTTACTTAGGTCTTACATAGTTTGGTTATATTTTCCTTTCTTCAAAAATAATATGATAAAAGGTCACTATCACACAAAAGTGATTCCATGGGATCCATAAGTTGGCACAAGGAATCTCATGGTCGGCCATGACATAAACAAGAGGATTTTGGACAAATTTTCAGGTAATTTTATTTTATTATGATATTATTTTATTACCCTTAACTACCCGATTACAACTTAATCACGATAATTAAAGATAATTAACGTCGTTACTATTCATAATGTTAAAAAAACGAGTCTTAATTACATAATTTGTAGCTTTTGATTCAAAATATGGAATCTATTTTACCAAATTCCAAACATAGAAATTACAGTAATTAATTTAAAAATTATTCTTGTTGTCAAAACAAATAGCGTGTTTTTAAGAACAATATCTATTGAAAGATTGATAATTGTTAATGTCCAATTTCAAAGTGAAATTAATTATAATGACCACCATTGGATTAAATGGTAAAAATATATTATAATTAAACTTTAAAAACAATTAAAAAATAATATAACCATATAATTAAATTAGATGAAAATGCAGTTTTGAAGTAAAATGCAGTATTTTTCACTATTCATTAAAAAATGAACATTGTCAGAAAAATACAAAAAATTTATCCAAAGTAAATTAAAATGTCCCAAGTCTAAAGAAATTATTTATTTTGACAAATAGATCTTATAAAATTATCTAAAGTTAGATTTAAAAATGATTTTCCATCAAAAGGTGGTAAAACAATCTTTTAAAAAATTTAGAGTATTCTATGCCTACGATTGGATTTATTCTCATTTTAAGCCTCTAAAACACTATCTAATTCATAAATAGACATAGATATGAAAATATATTATTATTTACTTAATTGGGATGTTACATCCTTCCCCCTTTTATAAAATTATGTCCCCACAATTTATTTACTTATCGAATAAGTGGGTGTATTAATCCCTCATTGCATTTTCAGATTCCCATGTTGCCTATTCAATCATGTGGTTTTTCCAAAAAAACATTACTTGATGAATCACATTATTCAGCAACACTTTCTCCTTGTGGTCAAAAATCTGGACCAGTTGTTCCTCATAAGATATATTGTCTTCCAGCTGAACTACCTCTGGATTTAAAACATGGGATGGATCTGGAATGTACTTCCTTAACATTGAAACATGAAAAATATTATATACCTGAGATAAACTCAGAGGTAAAGACACTCATTATGAAACTGATCCAACTCTCTCCAGAATTTCATATGGTCCAATAAACCTTGGACTCATCTTTTCTTTCTTACCAAATTGCATCACACTTTTCCATAGTGAAACTTTGAGGAAGACATGATCACCTACCTCAAAAGATAGATCCTTCCTCCTACTGTCTGCATAACTTTTCTGCCTGCTCTGAGCTCTTCTCATGTATTTCTGTATCAGCTGAACTTTTTTTGCAATCTCTTCTACCAATTCCAGTCCCATCAACTTCCTTTCACCCACTTCATCCCAAAAAGCTGGAGTTCGACACTGCTTCCCATATAATTCCTCAAATGGTGTCATCTATATACTGGAATTAAACTGTTATTATAAGAAAACTCAACCAATGAAATATGTTGGTACCAACTTCTATAATAATCCATCGAACAAGAACGAATCATACACTCCAAAGTCTGAGTTTTTCGTTATGACGGACCATCTAATTGAGTATTAAAAGATGTACTAAAATTTAATTCAGTACCCAACAACTTCTGAAGGCCTTTCCAAAAGGTAAAAGTAAACATGGGATCACGATCAGATACAATGGATAGGGGAACTTCGTGTAACCTGACTATATTTTTAATATACAAACGAGAAAGTTGATCTAGGGAAAAAGTATCTTGTATATCAAAGAAATGTGCAGATTTAGTCAAACGATCAATAATAACCCAGATTTTATTATTACCTCGAGGTGTCTTCGGTAATCCCACAATGAAGTCCATGGATATATTCTCTCATTTCCACTCTGGCACTGGTAAAGGCTGAAGCATCCCTTTCAGGAACTTTCACTCTACTTTAACCTATTGAGAAGTCAAACACTTCACAGTAAAATCAGAAATATCTCTTTTCATTCCATCCAACCAGTAATACTCCTGCAGATCTTTGTACATCTTAGTACTGTCAGGATGAACCGAAAATGGAGAACAATGAGCTTCACATAACATCTCTCTCTTAAACTGTGAATCTCAAGTCACACAAAATATCTTCCCAAATATCAAAACACAATCATTATCAATGTTGAATTCAGGTAACATACCCTTCTGAACTAGCTCTACCATTTTCTGCAACTCACTGTCTTTCTTCTGTACTTGCTTCATTCTGTCTGATAGAGAAAATTTCACTGATACCTGAAACAAAACATAATAATTTCATGCACCAACAACTTATATGACAAAGTTCATCAAATCCTTAACCATAGTATCACGTTCCAAATGTAACATGGTTAATGAAGAATTACTTTTTCGACTCAAAGCATCTAACTCTTTATTTTCTTTTCCTCGGTGGTAGGGAATCGTGAAATCATAATCCTTGATTAATTCTATCCATCTTCTCTTTCTCATGTTCAATTATTTCTGAGTGAATATATACTTTAAACATGTGTGATCATTATATATTTCACACATTACACCATAAAAATTATGCCTCCAAATTTTTAAAGCGAAAACAACAGGGACTAATTCCAAATCATGTGTAGGGTAGTTTATCTCGTGATTTTTCAACTAACGTGAAGCATAAAAAATTACCTAATCATTCTGCATTAGAACGCAACCAAGTCCTTTCAATGAAGCATCACTGTAGATAACAAACTCACCATTTCTGGAAGGTAGTGACAATACTAGAGCATTCACCAATCTTCTTTTTAATTCTTGAAAATAATCATCACATTCTTTTGTCCAGATAAACTTAACACCCATCCAAGTTAGCTTAGTCAATTGGATGGACAACCATGAAAAATGTTTAACAAACCTTCAGTAATAGCCTGCCAACCCAAGAAAACTACAAATCTCAGTTACATTTGTGGGTCCTTTCTATTCTTCAAAAACCTTTGTTTTTGCAGGATCAATAGTTATTCCATCTTTAGAAATAATGTGACCAAAGAAAGAAATTTGTTGCAACCAAAACTCACACTTGCTGAATTTCTCATACAATTTCTTTTATTTTACGGTTTGCAAAATAAACCTTAAATGACTTTCATGATCCTCTTTACTTTTAGAAAACACCAAAATATCATCAATGAAAACAACCATAAACTTATCCAAGAACTCATGGAAAATTCTATTCATAAGGTCCATGAATACAGCAGGTGCATTAGTTAACCCAAAAGACATAACTACAAATTCATAATGGCCATATATTGTAAGAAACTTAGTCTTATGAATATATTCTTTATTTACCATCAACTAATAGTACCCCGATCTCAATTCAATCTTTGAAAAATACTGAGCTCCCAAGAGTTGATCAAACAAATCATCGATACGAGGCAAAGGATATTTGTTCTTAATAGTGATGTTATTCAAGGCTCTATAATTAGTGCAAAGTCTCATTGAACCATATTTATTTTTAACAAATAAGACATGAGCACTCTATGGTTATGTGCTAGTTCGAATGAAACCTTTCTCTAATAAATCTTTCAATTGCTCCTTCAACTCTAAAAGTTCAATTTGAGCCATTCAATAAGGGGATTTTGAAATTGGCTTAGCCTCAGGAACTAGGTCAACAGTAAATTCAACTTCTCGGTCTGGTATTATTCCAGGAAACTCATCAAAAAACATTAAGATACGTATTTACCATTGGCACATCAATAATCTGAACGGTTCCTTTGTTTTCAACAATATGTGCAAGGTAACATTCATTTCCATCTTTTACAATTTTCTCAGCCTCTTGATATGTTATCAACAGTTAGGGTTCATTATTGTACACAAATTGAAAGTCTTTTTGAAAAGAAACTTTTTTAGCTCTACATTCAATCTTAGCATGGTAAACATAGAGCCAATCCATACTCAGGATAACATCAAACTCTACTAGAGGTAAAAAAAAATATGGTTTTCAAGTAGATTCTTCCCACGGATAATTATAGGAAAATTCATATATATTCCTTTTGCCTCAACATTTCCCCCAGTTGTTTTTACCACAAGTTCAAGAGTCATTTCTTGAAATGGAATTCCCAATTTACTAGAAAAAAATTCAGATATGAAAGAATGTGTAGACCCTGAATCAATCAACACATTGGAATAATCTGAAAAAACAAATTACCTCATACCACATCATTTGATGGCCCAAAATCTGCTGAAGTAGTTGCAAAGAATTTTTCAACACCTTTTTGCTTGTAGTCTGACTGCTTCCCATCATTCGAGCTCTTTTTCGGACACTCTTTTACATAATGACCCATCTCATTGCACTTGAAACATTTCACTAACATTAAATCAAATTTTGTTTTACCATTACCCTGATCTTTTCTAGTACAATCACGAGCTTTATGTCCCATCTTACCACATCGAAAGCACTTTCCAGAATTCAAAATACATTTCCCGGCATGCTTTTTAGCACATTTATCACAAACTGGAATCTTATTTTTCTTACCATCAAAACGTTTTGAAGGATTATTCCCTTTCTCCTTCCACCTCGTTCTCTTCTTCTGTTGGTTGTCATATAACACTTGATCATAGGAAAACTCTATTTCCACCTTCTCAGCACATCTAGCAATCTTTTCATAACTTTTTTACTCACAATAAGCTAATGCCCTTCGATATTTTTGCTTTAATCTTGAGTAAAAATTATTGATTTTACTATCAAGGTCTCAGATTAAATCCGGAGCATACCTTGCCAATCGAGTGAACTTTTCTTCATAAGTAGTCACTGAGTTGTCCTATTGCCTCAATTCCAAGAATTGTTTTTCCAGCCTAAGTCGAACATCCTTAAGAAATATTTCTCAAGAAACATACCTTTGAATACATCCCAGTCAAGAGCATAAATCTCATCAGTATCCTTGATATTTTTATCCATCGACCACCACTGATCTGGTTCACCCTCCAAAAGGTAAACAACAAGACTAAACTTTTGATTGTCTAAACACCCCATGACATCAAAAATATTCTCCAGTGTGTTAATCCACCCTTCAGCTAGCATAGAGTCAGATGATCTTCTAAATGATAGGGGATGTTGCCTTCTGAAATGTTCCACCACTAACATGTTCATCTGCGGTTGATCCGGTTGATCTCTGGCATGGATACCACCACCATTTATCACTTGAGTCAAGTGCACCATTACTGCAAAAAACTGTTCAGTTCCAATTCCGACCATCTCAAGATGTTGATTTGGAAGGTCATTTCCTTTTGTATGCCTTCCTGGCACTGCTTCCCTATTTACTCTATGAAAAAACAATCTAAACAAACACGTCTTAGATGAAGTAACATGGTAATCTTTAAATGCTATATCATTTTAATATGAACATATAGTGTAAAAAAATATTTTTGGATAATCATTTAATAGAATTATAACCCCTAAAGTTATCTAAATCGGCCTCTGATACCAACTATAAGGCCCCATCCTTAAACATTACTTAATATTTTGTTATTTCAAGAATTCACATTGATGATATTTTCAGGTTTAGAGTTTTAGAGAATTAGATCATAAATCATGCATTACATTCCACATTTAAACATGGTGGTTAAATCAAAGACAATATTCATTTTTTCCATCAAAGAAAACATATTTAAAATAAAACATGGATTCTTTTTTGACACTTCCTCGATAATATCATCACATCATGTACTTTTCCTTTGACCTGTGAAAAACATTTGAAAAACTTGGTATAAGAATAAAAAGCTTAGTAAGGGATATAAAATTATGGAAATAAAACATTAGTCCATGTATACATAAGAATCAATGAAATCATACTTTACTCATAAAACATAATAACTTTAACATACCTAATGAGATCATAATATTTATGAATAACTCATAGAAATCATAAGACGTAAAGGTAAATTGAGACATTCATAACATTCTTATGTAGGGAGTAACTCTCATGGTTATGTTTGGAATACCCATCACAGTATATTCCCTAAATATCTTCGTAGAAACCTTAGAGTCTAACTCCTTCGTGTTACCCAATACATTGGAGATCTATCTTGGGCTCACCTGACCTTATTTTATCATGGAATCACCTGGCTTTATAAACAATTTCCAAGAACCATAACACAATCGTATCACACAAAACAAGCATAAATTAAACATAACATTTCTACATTTCAATAACAAGATATTAATACAACACATTGATATAATCAAAACATTATCAAAACCATTTTAAATTCCAAAATAAAATAAAATTAAAACATGGTATTTATTTTTCATTTAAAAAAATTTATGGCTTGTAGAGGAAGCTGGAACTCAAATAATGGTCATGGCGGTGGAGAAGTCATTGTCGGCACATACGTAAGACAAAAACATTCCCTTCTGTCATTTAGTAAAATTATTTGTGTAAAAAGATTCATTTTGAATTAAAATTCAAAAGGGTTTATTATACAACTAATAAAATAAGGTCTTTATATAAACTGAAGTATGCCTCAATGAAAAGAGATTGAGACAAAGTCCCCTACCTCAAGTCCGACTAGTTCTCGTTCATTCATTATTTTCCTGAATAATAAATTGAGGTCAATTTTTAATTGATTAAGGACTTACATTAAAGTTTATTATTCAATTCATATCACATATTATCATGTTCTAATAATTAGTTAATTATGTGAGTTCATATCATATGTTTTGTCGATGTTTGGTACATGAATCAAAAATTTACTTGTTTGAAAAGAAATTCCCATGTAGTTATAAGTACATAATCTCCAGAATATTATTAATGATTTAAATATCATATATATCCATTATATATTCATTTTATACTATTCCATAACATTTGGAGATAAAAAATGAAATGCATCGTTCATGGAGACGATAGGTCGTACGTACGCATGAACACTGCATTCATTTCTTTATCATATTAAAGGGATTTAAATTAAATGAGACATATATATATTATTATTCTAGTATAAAATATATTTTATAAAGGTAATATATGTTCATTAATTATATTATTTATAAATTCCATGTTTGGCATTAACGATTCACATCACTTGAGGGGGAGGTAGTCCAAACTTCCTCATATGAAATTATCCCATTTTCAAAACATGAAAACCCTAACGATGTTATTTAAAAATAAAATTCAGAATCATAGAGAAAAAAATAAATATCATATATATCATATATAAATACAGTGACATCATAATGGCCACCATGAAAGGTGTTAAAAGAAGATTGAAAAATCATCGTTTCGTGATGAAAAATTCACCACCCACTGAAACGGTATGTTTTTTAACCATTAGACGGAGGTGTGTGTAGGTGTAGGTATAATACTTATCATAACAATATCCTAGTATATTTAGGATACTATTTTTACTATGGGATAAAATAATAAGAAGATAGTGGTGAGTGAAGAAGAAAAATAAAATGAAGAAACTCGAGAAAAGACATTACCTCTAAATTGGGTAACTCCTTTTGATTTGAGCCAAAGGCTTCCTTGGAAAAACTTCTGCCCAAAGTGAGGCTTCTAGAAGAAAGAGAAGGATGTGGAGAGATAATATGAAAATATTTTGGACGATACAATGGCTTGATAGGTGTGGGTAAGGGGGTATAGGTGGGGGACTTTTATAAGAGGGAGGAGGGTCACTTTTGGGAAGTATTGAAATGTTACTTTATTATAAAATGGTTTTCGGATTTTAAAGGTCCTACAAATATATATATCAAGGATAAGGTGATAAGGGTTTGAAATACACCCATACAATTGGTTTTTGAAAAGTTTAAGTCTCAGAGTTTACCTTATCTTTTCATTTTATTTATATTCTTCATTAATTAGGTAATCACTGCATCACCCTGGTGTCATTAATAAATTTATTTATTTAATGTCTAAAAATTATAAAAAAATACCATGATGTAGGAAATATTTATAGCTTTCCAATGAATATATATATTCTAATAAATCCTTTATGTAAAAATAATTAAAATTGTTTTACTTAGGTGTTACATAGTTTGGTTATATTTTCCTTTCTTTAAAAATAATATGATAAAAGGTCACTATCAAACAAAAGTGATTCTATGGGGTCCCTAAGTTGGAACAAGGCATCCCAAAGTTGTACATGACACAAAAAATATGATTTTGGACACATGTTGGGGTCATTTTATATTATTATGATATTATTTTATTACCCTTATCCGATTACTAATTAATCATGATAATTAATGATAATTACCATCGCTACTTTCATATTGTCAAAAAACAAAAGAGTCTTAATTACATAATTTGGAACTTCTGATTCCAAATATGGAATCCATTTTACCAAATTAAAAACACATAAATTGCAGTATTTAATTTAAAAATAATTCTCGTTGTCAAAACAAATATCGTGTTTTTAAGAACAATATCTATCAAAAGATTGACAATTGTTTATGTCCAATTTCAAAGTGAAATTAATTATAATTAAAACCATTGGATTAAATGGTAAAAATATATTCAAATTACACTTTAAACCCAATTAAAAAAAATAATCTAACCATGCAATTAAATTAGATTAAAAATCAGTTTTGAAGTAAAATGTAGTATTTTTCACTATTCCTTAAAAAATGAACATGGTCAGAAAAATACCAAAAAATTATCCAAAGTAAATTTCAGTTTCCCAATTATAAATAAATTGTTTATTTTTACAAATAGATATTATAAAATTGCCAAAATTTATATTTAACAACGGTTTTCCCTTAAAAGGCTGTAAAACAATATTTTAAAAATATTAGAGTATTCTATGCCTAAGATTTGATTTATTCTCATTTCAACACTCTAAAACACTATCTAATTCATAAATAGACATATATATGAAAATATATTATTCTTTACTTACTTGGGATGTTACATCTTTTTCAAAATAACGATAATGAAAGATACAATTTTTGTCGATTTGAAAAGGATGGATTTGTACATTTTAATAGAAGGGGAGAAATCGTATATTTATCAAATGAATTTTCAACCGTATATACTAGTGAAGATTAAGGAGGAATATCAGAAATATGTGGATCTAAAAAAGAAGGTGAGAAATGTTTCTGAATTCTATCTTGATTTTGAAAAAATAATATAGTTTAGGAACAAGGTTTTTATTCCTCCCATGCCAAAATTAGAGAAGGAGTTATTGGATGAGTCTCATAGTTCTTCATTATCTATTCACCCTAGAAGCACAAAGATGTATAGAAACCAAAAAGAGTATTTCTGGTACGATGGAATGTAATGAGATTCCGCTGAATATGTATCTCGATGCTTGGGTTGTCATCAAGTTAATGTTGAGAGACAGAAGTCTAAGGGGATGTTACGACCATTAACCATACCAGAATAAAAATGGAAAAACATAACTATGGAAATTGTGATCAGACTTCTAAATAACATCGAAAGGAAATAATTTTATATAGGATATATTTGATCACCTTAAAAATTCGGCACACATAATTTCTATTAGAGAGGGTTTCTCTCTTGATCAGTTTTCCCGGATATATGTAAAGGAAGTGGTAAGATTGCACGGAGTACCACTTTCCAATATATTCACCCAAGATCTGAGTTTTACCATGAAGTTCTGGGGAAGTATTCAGCATGCTCTAGATACATAGTTAAGTTTCAGCACTTCTTATCTTCCTCAGATAGATGGACAGTCTGAGATGAAAATTCAGACTCTATAAGGCAGGTTGAGATCTTGGTCCATGTATTTCCAAGGTGGTTGGAATCAACACCTATCATTGGTGGAATTTTCATACAATAATATATTTTACTCTTGTATTCATATGGTTCCTTATGAAGCCCTCTATAGAAATAAGTTCATAACTCCAACTTTCTTAAATGAATTTGGGGAATGAAAGCTATTAAAACATTATCTTGTTAATGAAATGGATGAAAAGGTCAGATCTATTCAACAACACATTGGAGTAGCTCATATACGAAAAAAAAATTATACTGACAACCGAAGAAAATATATATTTATTGAAGTGGGTGAGAAAGTGTTTTTACAAATATCTCCCAGGAAGAGAGTATTGATATTTGGAAAGAAGGGAAAGTCAAGCACTATGTATATTAGTCGTTTTGAAATTATGGATTTTGTTGGGAAGGTGTCATACCGATTGAAACTTTCACAGAATCTATCTCAATTTCATGATGTGTTCTATGTATCTCTCCTGAAAAAGTACATCCCTACTTCTTCAGATGTACTAATCTATGAAGTCGTATCGATGGAACAAGATTTTTCTTATGAAGAACAACCGATAGAGGTTATAGATCGTAGCGAAAAAGTTCTACGAAACATGACCACTCACTTGGTTAATGTTTTATGGAGGAAGAACCAATTTGAAAAAGTTACATGGGAACTTAAAGATATGATGAGGGACTCATCTTTTTGTTTCCATGTGATGAATTTTGAGGGTGAAATTCAGTTTAAAGGGGGTTGAATCTAACACTAGGATGTTTTTATGAAAAAAATCATTAAATAATTTTTTTCTTCAGGTATCTTGTGTTGCTAGAAATCGTGAGTTTAAACAAACCACATGATTCCATTAGTATAAAATTATTGTTATAACCTAGTGGTTAGGTTATCAATAATAATTATAACTATCTTATGAAAATGCATTGTGAATTTTTTGCCTATCAATTATTTATGAAAAAAAATAATCAAATATTTGTATTTAGTGAATAACTATTGGTATTGAAATTAATGATATATATATGTTATATACTAATTAAAATATTTTTTAATCATCCAATGGATATTTTAGTCATAGGGTGTGAATAAACCAAATTTGTTGTATAAAAAACTATTTTTTTAAAAAGGGTAATCTTACTCCTTTGAATAGAGAACCCCATTTAAATTAAGATTCTAAAACATTAATAATTTTTATATTAAAAAATAATCATTTTCTTTTAATGATTATAAAAACATTTATTTTTGTTTAATTTTGGATATTTTCTGATAACATTCAAGTTTTGATGAATAGTAAAAACACATAAATTTTAAGTGAAAAATCATTTTCCATCGAGATAATTTATATGGTAAAATTATAATACTGAATGGTTTTAATGTATAAATAGAATATATTTTTATAATCCAATATAATTTATGTCATTATCATTATTTTTACATTGAATTCACATAAATAAATATTTGCAATGTTTTAACATTTAAAATACATGTTCTCTCATTCCGACAACAGGATTGATTTTAAATTAATTACATAAACTTATATGTTATGAATTCTTAAAAATAGACTCTATATTTAGAATCATTATTCCCAGATTATGTTAATATAATTCTTTTATTTTTGGGCATTATTTATAGAAACTATGGTAATTATTATTATTACCACTATTAAAGGTAAATCAAGTAATTAAAAGTATAAATAATATTATAAAATTACATTAACACTTATAAAAAATTCTTTTATATAGTTAAATTAGACCATTATCATATATTCTTTGAAATGGAATCACATGATTTCCACTAACCTATGAATATGACATGAATGTAACAAAAACTAATGAATGTGACAAAATGACACAATCTCATTTTCTATAAGAATATTAAATTTAATATAAATATCACTAAGTGGTAATATATACTATAGATAGTCTCTTGAAATCTAAATTAATTACCTATATTATATAAATTTATTTATAATTTTTAGATATTAAATAATTTTCATTACTAATGACACACTAGTTATGTAAAAATTATTTAATTAATATAAATATCAAATAAATGTTTTTAAAAATATTAAAATAAATATCATATGAACTAATTAATGGTCTACACTAATTTTATAGTCGTATATTAAATGTTTTGAGTAAATTTAAAATTTTGGTTTGAATTTATCTTCTCTGTGGATATTTTTTAAATTCATTTAAATTATTAGTCTAAAAAGTTACTCTATTGATATTTTATAAAAATAAAATTTTATAATATTATTTAAAAATCATAAAAATATTTAAAAATTAAAATGTGATAATTATAATATCTAAAATGTCATAAAATATTTATTTATGGTCAATTAACACCATATAAAAAAATATTTATAACCATTAAATATTTATAATGTTTTTACCACAATTAAAATTAAATAGAATATCTATGTATCAATTAAATTGGGACATTTTTTGGTTTTTGGTAGGGTTTGATTTTATTATAAATTATTATTTATGGAGTTTCCATTAGTGACCATCAACTCAATTATAAAAGAAAACATCCTCCCTCACCTATTCACATCATTTTGAGCTTTCAAGGTCTTCCAACCCCTGCAATTTTTCCTTATCAACTTTTCGATTTTTATTCTATAGGTTTTGGTCGTCTTCATAGACCAACTCTAGTGCTCGTAGAAGATATTTAGAGAAAGCACGTCATGGAAGAAGTAACCTCTTCTACCAATTCTTTCAAACTTCTTTATTCATATGATTCATATTCAATAGTTTTTTCATTATAATGTAATAACATTATTATCAATAATATACTTATATGTTATTATAAATTTTAAACAACTATATTTTACCTTTTATCTATCCTATGAAAAACAAAATCATCGCACGTGCTTATGCACGACCTACCGTGTCCATGTCGTGGTGTAATCTGTTTTTCACCACCACCTAACTTGGATGGGTCTAATGATGGAAATAATAACTATATATTATTATTATAACATGATACTAATTCTTAAATATCACACACCGTCCACTTCAATGCCATTCAATAATTTTTGGAATGATATCATCGCTCGTGCGTACCCGCGGTCTACCGTCTCCACAATGCGATGTGATTCATTCTACAGGATCTTCATTAAACCATGATTATATATATGAATTGAATGAATAATTATGATATATATTATACTAGTAGTATTTTATAAATCATATAATTATAACCTAAAAATATGACTAAGAATTTATCTGATAAAACATGCATAAGAACATAAAGCTTTTAGTACCCGAATAATGAGTAACAATAAGATGTTATTATAAAACAGATGAAAATATGTTAATAAATGTTATCATAAAAATTATTATGATTATATAATAAGTTAGTAACAATATTTAAATCATTATATAGGATTTTTAGATACATACAAAGGATATTGGACCTAAGGTAAGGGATAAATTTTCAAATCTCATTTTCATTTGATATTGTTTATTCGTAAATATTTACTGGGGTATATTTATAATCCACATCCATGTTTCCTAAATATTTATTTAAAAATATTCATTATATCCTTCTATATTTTTTAATCTATATTTTACCTATTTTTAATATTTTACTAAATGTTATGAATGTAATCTTTTGTCTTTCTCAGTACGAGGTATTTTTTGACTTTTCGGGTAAAAGTACGAGAAGAATGTTTTTATAACTTATATGACATGAACGGATTTTTATGCCTTAGTAATACCTTATTTCCTTGAAATTTACCTTAAAATATAAAAAATTTATTTTCAAATTAAATTATTTCTTCTAAAAGTGTGTGTCATTATGAGGAAGGAAATCATTTTTAAGACAAAAAGATATTTTCATCAGGAATTAATTTCAACTATTTTCTCAATATTATTTTCCATCTAAGATGAAACTATTTAAATAAGGTTACATTTATAAACTTTTTATTACTATGATTTTATTTTGTGTTATTTAGTAAATTGATTTTTTTATATCCATTATGATGGAATGATGTTTAAGAAATCCATTTTATTTTATGGGTTATGCTATGGTGAATGTTATTTATGTTTTTGTGGTACACCTAAGAATAGTTTCATTATAAGATGTGTGTGACCTATATCTCCCTCCAATGGAATGGGTAATGATTTATATCTCATGAGATATACATGGTTGGAATCAAAAGTGAATCTCATTTACTAATACAGGGATGGAACAAGGAGTGTACTCAGTTCAGTATTGGATATTTCCTGTTATGATGGTCTCGATAATGAGCCTTGACTAATAATAAATGATTTCTATGCTTATGTGTGTAGGCCAAAAAATTTATTGTATTATGTTATGACTATTGGGATTTAATTTCACTTTTATGATTTATATCATTACATGAGATTATGATCTTTTATATGCAAGATATGATTTTCAATTGTTAAGTTCTTATGATTATGATATTATTGATATTTCCCTTGTTAACCCTTACTGATCATTTCAGCTCAACCTTCCATATGTTTATCTTCCCTAGGTAATGAAGAAGTTTTTTATGTATGATATTTCAAAAAACTATTATATTTATGATGAATTAAAAGGGATACTATATGAATGTTTTTATGAACTAGTTGTTTATGTTACTCAATTTTTAGAGACACTAAACCAATATGGTCCTGGCATGGTTTTTGTTATGTTATGTAATAAATATTCTTCAACGTTGAAGTAATATCTATATGTAATGTATGTGTAGTTATATTGATGATGATTATGATACATCAAAATAAATGTGAAAAGAAAGAAGTATTTTATAATAGGATGAGGTATCCTTGTTAATGGCATAAGGATGATGTGGAGTAATCAACATTTTTATGTTTTTAGATTCAAAAGTTCTGAATGATGAACTATATAAGTATTTTTCTAATTATGTTTTTCAAATTATATTTACTTGTTTATGTTGAATTTTCCCTATGAACTGGTGAAGTGATTTAATGATAATGTGATATTTTGGGTAAGGAATGCTAACCCTTAATATGTTCTTTAAGTTAAGATAATGTTGTATGATTAATGATTTGTGGGATATGAATAAGTAAATTTGAATGTATTGATTACCTTGGAACTAATTAAGGATTTTTTGATAGGTGTATTATTATGTCCCTGATAAATTTTATAGTATTTTTCGATTTAATGAATACATCCAATACACTTTGGAAGAAGGTAGCATGCATGTTTTCCAAAAAGATTTATGGTAATTCAGGTTATTATCATGTCTCAAGAGAATATATGATGTGGGTAATCACATGTGTGAAATGTTACAACCAAGAGTTACTTTTTTTATATAGGGGAATAGATGTTGGTCTGATTTCATAATGTTATTTCTTAATATTTATATGTTCAGCATTGAGAAGGGTTACGAGGATAACCATTCATGAAAAATTAAGTAAAACTTATGAGGAAGTATTTCTTTACAAAGTTTTTACAGAAAAACTTTATTAAAATGAAATTAAGTTATTAAAAATATTTCAATGATGTCCATATTTTATATTTTTTTTTCAAAAAGGACATCATGTATGTCGGGTGATGACCAATCAGGTCTGGAAAGTCCACGGGTCTTAATCCTATGACCCAAGGATGATAAGGGTTGCATGCCTATCACTAACCTACGTGATGTTCAGGTTAATGTATATAAATTTTTACTGAATAAGTATTTATGATGAACTAGTATTTTTACTTTTTATGTTTATTCATGTTGACTTTTAATAGATAAATAGTTATACGTTTCCATTCTTTTATGGGCCTCAAGATCTGTTGAAATTCTATTTTTGTGATTTATGCATGAAAGATAATTTCTATACATTCCATCCATGAGGTAATGGATGTATTATAAATTGACAATAGCATAACACAAGAAATATATTTTTTTTATAAATTTATCAAAAACTAATCAATATTTGGAAAGTGATCAAAAAAATTTATCATAATACCTTAATGTTCATTAAGGTTATGGCCTTTTAAATCATTAAAAATTTATTAACTAAAGTCCCTCAGCATTCCATTTTCCAATCATTTTTCTATGATTGATGATGAAAATCACTCCATATAAATATTTACTCTTTTCTTCCATGTCCAGTCTTCACTCCAAACATATGTTCTCTTATGTGGAACCCTAGTTATATGTTACATGGGTAATCATTATGGTTCCAAATTTCCATTTTTAAGGGGGGTTTTTGTATTCATTTTTATAATGTGGATTTGAATGAATGAAACAATAAATTATTAAAACATTGATAACCTGGATGATTTTTGAGGGAGAAATTTAATTTATGGGGGTAGATTGTGACAATCTGAGGTTTTGGGGATTTTTTTGAATGAATTTATTCTTTTGAGAATTTTTATTTCACGCAACACTAAAAATAGATCTTCACGAATTCAAACATTCCTTTGACTTGGTGACAACTTGGAATATGAGACACACAATCCAAAACTTTCATACATTTCATGGAACAACAAGGATATTGTACATTACACACAAGATTGACTTTCCTCGATGGCTTGTGTAACACGCAAGACATCGTGTTACCTAACTATAATATTTTTTTTAGAATATTTTTAAAATTAGATATAACCTTGAAGTTAAGTAAATGGATATGAATTGTATTATATAATTTAATAAAATACAAGGATAAAAAAATACAAGAATAATTCATAGGTTATAAATTAATTATAAATGAATTTAAAAACTGATTGAATATAATGAAAATTATCATTATAGTCACAAATCTATTTTAACCAAGTAAATTAAATTAATTAAAATTGGATTGTGATATTCTTAAAATTAATATTTTATATATTCAATCAAATATTTTCAATATTTATCCCATATATTTGATATACATAAGGTAATAATAAACCCAATTATATTCTTAAAGAACCTATATTTTTTTAAAGCGTCTTTTACTGCCTTTTAATGGAAAACCCATTTTAAATCCAAATTTTGTAACTTTTATAGATTTAATTTTAAATAATAAAAAATATATTGGGGAGAGAAAACTATAAATAAGGATATGATACATTTTTCATATATTTATGTAATTTTTCATCTAGTAATGAAAAGTTTAAAATACTGGATTTTAATTCAAAACCACTTTCTCATTTAATATATTCAGAAGGATAAATTATATTTTTAATTGGTTTAATATCATACTTAGATAATATTTTTATGAATTAATCCAATTTAGTTCATTGTAACCAATATTACCCTGAAATTAGATATGAAAACTTATAATGCCTTTAATCATTTTACGTACAAAACCAGAAATGTCATCCTGATAGCAAGATTAATTTTAATTTAATTTCGGCCACTTCTATGATTGAAATTTAGAAAAATAGTTTCTATATTTGGAATCATAATAATTTATAATGTATAATAAGGTCAAATTTATTTTTACAAAAAAAATAGTGATTGTAATTAAAAATAATTACATCGATGAAGAGACAAACTAAGTTAATAAAGTACCAAACCTAAAATTTAAGAGGCAAAACGATCTAGAAAATTTTACAACACCCATTTTATATAAATAAATACACCCTATAATAAATTTTATTGAACTTTTTTCATTATTTTATCCAATTGAAACATGAAAAACATTGGATGAATTATCTCTTCAAATATTTACAAGAGTGCCACTCCTCCTCCATTATAAAAGGCCACCACCTATACCCATTCCCCACACGTCGAAAACCTTTTAATTAAGACCAAAATCTACCCAAATAGCCTCAAAAAAATACTCCATTATACTTTGAAGCCTCACTTTGGGTATAAATTCTATCAATAAATCCTTTTGGCAGAAACCAAAATGAGTTACTCTATTTAGAGGCAACATCTTCTCTAAAAATCCTTTCCTTTATTTACTTTATTCACCCACTAAAATATCTATATTACATTATTATGTAAAAAACCTGTATAAAAAATATAATATAACTATTTTATGAAAATATTTATATCTAAATTTATACACACCACCATCTAATAGATATCAGACATACTATTTCTATGTACGACGAACTACTGCTTCATGAACCAATGATTGTTTATTTCCCGATTACCACCAATAATAGAGTCCACAATGATGGAAACTCTATTTATATATGTTATATATAATATAATATATATATATAAGCTAATTTATTAATATTTAAAACACCTATCTTTTTTACTTCCCATTTGGTGTTAATACAACAATCTTGTTTGGGGATGTGTGGATTACCGCCCCCTCAAAGTGATGTGATTCACTCACACACAACATAGAATTTATAATGGATGGGGTTAGTGAAATTATATGATATATATATTATATTAATTATAATGTAATAATTATATATATACATATATATATATATATTTCATTTACATAATTTATTTCAATAAAACAAAGAAATGGAAACAACGTTCATGCGTACACACGAGTTACTGTCTCCATGAATAGTGTATTTCATTTCGTACTTCATTATTATATAGATAAATATAATATAAATATACTAGATATAAATTATATTTATATCATTATCTAAATTATTCAATCATTATATTAGTACAAGGACCAATGATTAACAAATTAAGACTCATGCGAAAAACAAAGGAAATATTTCCCTAAGTGAAGCATTAACATAACATCGTTAAAAATCTGGTAATGTAAGGTCTTAATAAAACCATATATGGTAATATATATGAATATTATTATTTAAAATATGTATAATAATATTATACTTATTATATAAGAATATTGTACGAGTATAGAGAGAGTCAAGACACAAGTTAAAGAAATTTCATCTCATTTTTAATTTCTATGAGATACATGCTATGTTCACCACTCATTCCTTTTTTGTGGTGTATGTACTTCCCATGAATTTATTTTTTGTATCTTATACTTCCAAATATTGTTATTCACATTTCCATTTTATGATCCTTCTTTCATGGGGTTCAACTTTCAAAAGATTCCAAATATGTAAAATGTTTTATCTCAATATTCTTTCTTTGTGACTAATGTTTTGTTATGCGCATAAACTCTTTTTAGAGGTGCATGTATTTTAATTTTGCAATAAATATAATGATTCAAAATATTTTCAAGATATTATATGCCTAATTTAATTTACTTTACTTATATGGATATTATAAATCCAAGATATGAAGTTAAAAGAGTTTATTGATACAATCTCATTCATTTTCAAGATTCTTTATGTTTATGCTTACTTTGATAAAATCTTATAATCTATATATCATGATTATTTATGAGATTCAATATCCTCTATTATTTCATGATATAATCATATATTTTTTCCATATTATAATCATTGGTACATAAGATATTAAGTAATGTGTTTTTAGGAAAACCCAACTTTATCCTTTCTTTGGTCATTAATCTATTGTATTCAAAAAACATGTTTTTTGAAAATGTTTTCAAAATGATTTCAAAATATACTTGAATATAATTATAAGGCCCTAGATATAAAACATTACTTAATCTTGAGATAAGTCAATAATATGAATTTAATTTACAATGAGAATATTTTCAGGTTTATTATTTTAAATAATTAGGACATTATTAATACATATCATCTCATAATCATACAAGAGGATACAATCAAAATAGTATCCATTTTTTCTACCAAAGAAAACCATTTAAAAAATAATAGATTTGTTTCTTGATAAAAAATATTTATGACTTCTTCCTTTATCTTACTCATCCTTATACC
This sequence comes from Viscum album, assembly GCA_963277665.1. Taxonomy (NCBI): domain Eukaryota; kingdom Viridiplantae; phylum Streptophyta; class Magnoliopsida; order Santalales; family Viscaceae; genus Viscum; species Viscum album. The sequence goes on from OY728167.1 coordinate 978,140,289, forward strand.
CTGTGAAAACATTTTAAAAAACATTGGATGAGCATAAAAACTCAGTAAGGGATAAAATAAGGAAATAAAACATTAGTCCATAAATATTTTAAACCCATGAATTCATAAAAATGATGAAAATTTCTTAGAAATCATAAATCATAAATGAAACTTGTGTAATCCATATCATATTCACTAGGTAGCTTTCACAGCCTCATGGGAAGTAACCTTCATGGTTATGTTCGGAATACCCATCAAAATTTATTCCCTAAATCTCTTAGGAGAAACCGTAATGTTTACCTCCATAATGTTACCTAATTCATTATAGATCTATCATGGGCTCACCCACCCTCAGTTTATCACATAACCACCCATATATATTTTCAATTCCAAATATCCATAACATAATCATAACATGTGGTCAAGCATAAAGGAAAAATAACAATTCTACATTGCAATCAGAAGACATCATTTTAAGATATTGATATAATCAATCCATTCAAAAAACCATTGTTAATAATATAATACATAAAAATGAATATAATATTTACTTTTATTTTTAAAAACATTACGGCTTGTTGAGGAAGTAGAATATCAAATTATTCTCACGGGGGTAGAGAGGGCATTATCACCGTGTACGATAAAAAGAGACATTCCTTTTTTCATTTAGTAAAATTATTCATAAAAAGATTAATTTTGAAAAACCATTGAATGAAATTAAAATATAAGGTTTTGATTATTCACCATATAAAATAAGGTTGTATATAAATCAATATACACCACAATCAATGGAGATTGAGAATAATTCCCTTACCTTGAGTTCGACTTGTCTCGTTTAATATTTAATTTCCTGAATAATAAACATAGGTTAATTTTTAATGGGTTTATAACCTTTTAAATAATTATTATTCATTTTATATTACTTAGTACAATGTTATAGCAATTTCTAAATTATTTATCTTCATATTAAATGTTTTCTTTATGTTCGGTACATGAGTCAAAAATGAACTTGTTTAGATGTAAATTATCCATGTGGTCATTATTCCATTATCTATAGAATATTAATCAAGATTTAAATAACATATATATACATTATATATGTATTTATAATATCTTATAACATTTGTATAAATTAAATGAAATGCACCGTTTGTGGATACGGTAGGTCGTACATACGCGTAAACGCGACTTTCATTCCTTTTTCATATTAAAGGAATGAAAACCAAATGATACATAAAATATTATAATTCCAGTATAATATATGTGTTATATATGTTACATATGTTCATTAACACTGTCCTTTATATGTTTTATATATGTCATGAATGATTCATATCACTTTGAGTGGGCGGTGGTCCACACTTCCTCAAATGAAAATATCATATTTAAAGACTATAGAAATCATATAGGTATGTTGTAAATAAAAATTAAAGAAGCATAGAGACAATATAAATATAATATATATCATATATAAATACAGTTCCATTATAATGGCCACCATGATAGGTGGTAGGAAAAAATTAAACAATCATCATTTCGTGAGGCAGTAGCATTCCATACACAGAAACTATATGTTTTATATTCCTTATATGGGGGTGTGTGAAAGTCTAGGTCGAACCCATAACATAAAAAAAATCCTGGAATATTTATGAAACTATTGTTGTTGTAAAAAATATAATAAATATATGTTTGAGGTTGGACAAGGATAATAAATGAAAGAATCTTGAGAGAAGACGTTACCTCTAAATCAGGTAACTCATTTTTATTTGATCTAGAAGGATTCCTTAAGTTGCCTTATTACCAAGGTAAAGTTTATAGGAGTAAGGTATGGATTTTGGGTGCTTATTTTAGTATAAATTTTAGGAGGAAAGAGTTTTGAGAGGTGTGAGTAAGTGGGAAAATGTAGTGGCCTTTTATAAGAGGGAGGAGAGGCACTTTAGTGAAGTCATTAATTTTTTTAATATATATTTATATTCTAATTATAAAAGTCAACAAGTGATATAATTTATGTATAAAATTAGGATGGGTCTAAATCCTATCAACCAATATGTTTTATACATGTTTCGATTACAAAATTAACCTTTTCGTTTAGATTTAACCCTCAGTTAAAATCATTAATTCTTACCATGTCTTCTTCTATTTTCATAATATATGGTTGAAATAGATACTATAAAATACGATGTGAAAAAAAGTGGATAATTAATGACATGTTTAAAATTATATAAGTTATTTTTCCAAATCATGGATTTTTAGGACTATTATATAATTTAATAAAATAGATTATTTTTTAAAAACTCATGTTTGTCATTTTTGACACTATTTATTAATTGATTGTTTTTAAAGTCATAAAAACATGATTCCTTCGATCCAAATGCATCAAAACTTCCCTACTATGGAATTTTCATCCAAAAAAATTCTTTTATGAAATTAAAATGTTCATATTACTATTTTATAATATTTTAAATATCCTTTATTTTAATCTTTCATTAATAGGGTAATCATTGCATCATCATTTTGTCATAAATAAAGTTTTTTATATAATGTATAAAAATTATAAATAAAATATCATGATGTTGGAAATGATTTTATATTTTGAATAAATATTTATAGTCATATATATTAGTTATATAACCTTATATTAAAATTGTTTTAGTAAAAAGATACATGTTTATGTTATATTTATTTACATTAAATTAATTATTATAACATGTCATTATCACACTCATGTGACTATGTGGAGTTCTAAAATCCACCCAAGTGTGTTCATGGTCATAAATATCTCATAAAATAATATTAAGACACGTTTTAGGGTAGTTTTATATTATTATAATATTATTTTTTACCCTTATTTACCTTATTTAACCTTTAACCATGGTAAATAATAATAGTTAATGATGTTACTATTGATAAAATCAAAAATTAAAAAGTATCTATTTATAAAAATTTTACATTGTGATTCAAAATATTGAGTCCATTTTTTCAAGTTCAAATACAGTAATTTTAGTAATTAATTTACAATTAATTCATGTTGTCAAAACCAAAAAGCGGGATTTAATGAAGTAAAAACTATCCAAAGATTGACATGTGTTTATGTCAAATTTAAATGTGAACATACTTATAATGACCATAATAGGATTAAATGATAAAAACATAATCCAATCACACTTTAAAACCAATTAAAATAAAATTATTACTATATAAAAAAATTAGTTGAAAATGTAGTTTTCTATTAAATTGTAGTATTTTCTACTATTCATTAAAATATGGATTTTATCAAAAAATACCAAAAATTTCAACCAATGTAAATTTTTATGTCCTACTTCTAAATAAGTTTTTAATTTTTTTTAATAGGATATTTAAAAGTGACAAAAACTATATTTAAAATGGTTCTCTATCAAAATACGATAAAGAAACAAATTAAAAATATTATAGTATTTTATGCTTAAAATTAGATTCATTCTCATTTTAAGAAACTTAAATTTATTAGATAAAGGTAAAAACTTTTTAGGAACATGTGTAATCACATTTAAGTTAATTCTATTTATTCCCACCAATACAATGGTTAGGTGTTAGCTACTATTTAAAATAATATTACTATTTTCAATATAAGTCAGTGTTGTGTGCAACGTAAGATTTCTAAGAAACCCATTATTGCATTTTGAGTATGTTATCAAACATAGAATATAACATAAAATAAAGTTAATATCATATTCATAAATATTAATATATATGAAAATTTAATATTATATAAATACCTTTGATGTTACATCCTTCACCCCTTTTAGAAATTGTGTACCCACTATTTTATTTACTTATCAAATAAGTGAGGGTATTTATCTCTCATATAAGTCTCAGATTCCCATGTTACCTCTTCAACCATATGATTGTTTCACAAAACCATTACCTAATGAATCGTTTTATTCTATAAAACATGCTCCTTGTAGTCAAGAATAATTACTTGTTGTTCCTCATAAGAAAGATTATCTTCTAACTGAATTATCTCTTGACTCAAAACATGAGATGGATCCGAAAAATACTTCTCAACATTGAAACATGAAAAACAATTTGTACTTGGTAAAAACATGGAGTTAAATCCACTCTATATAAAATTGATCCAAATTTCTCTAGGATTTCATAGGGTCCAATTAAGCATGGAGTCAAATTTCCCTTCTTAGAAAAATGCATCACACATTACAATGGAAAAACTTTGAAAATGATATAATCACCTAACTAAAAATAAAGATCCTTCCTTTGGTAATATGCATAACTTTTCTGCCAGCTCTGAGCTATCCTCATGTGCTTCTAAATCAACTAAACATTTTATGTCATATCTTATACCAATTCTAGTCACATCATCTTCTTTTCACCTACTTCATCCCAAACATCTAGATTTCGACACTAATTTTTAAATAATGCTACAATTTGTGTCATATGTATACTGGAATGAAAAATGTTGTTATAATAAAACTCAACAAAAGAAATATATTGATCACAAATTTCCTGTTAATCCATTGAAAAAGAATATAGAGTATCTTCTGTGGTCTGAATTGTTCGTTCCAACTACCCATCTAATTGAGGATGAAAAGTTTTACTCAAATTTCATTCAATACACAGTGAGTTCTAATTTCAAAAGGCCTTTACAAAAGCTAGTAGTGAACATGGGATCATGATCAGATACAATGGAGAGGGGGACTCTGTGTAACCTGACCATCTCTTTTAGGTCCCAAAGGGGCTTAGATTCCTTGAGATAGGGAGGGAATCTAGGTATATATATTCTTTTCTTAAGAAATGCATGCCCCACTAGATCCTGGCATCATTATTATAAGGGTGAATTTTTTGGAACATATTTGTTTTTTATTGATCTTATTCTTCCCTTATTTATTAGATGATAATGCTTTGAATAAAATTTAGGAAAGAAAGCATACCGGCCCATAATTTTTTAAGGGGTTCACCCTCACTGGGCTATGAACTAGGAGAAAACAATGATGATGTGTATATATACCAAATCTACTTAATATCACTGTAAAATTACTATGTTCTAGCCAGATATTCAATTCCCAAGCTCACTACCTTTACAATTTTTAGGGTATTCTCACTAAATTCTTAATGGTTACTCTTTATGTCTCTTAATATAGATCACTACAAGTGGGAAGGATCATCGTATTCCTCTTCCTTCGCTCACTACTCTTGGAATTGATCCACTCACAGTTTATGGACTTGTAGGTCCCTTCATTATCACTAATAAATGCATAATCTATTATATGTAGATGATCTATTGAAGTACAATTTTCATCCATTGATGAAAACCCCTTTTTCACTGAACACGGGGAAATAACCATTGAAATACTTTTGAAAATCTCACACAAAGCTACATGTTTTTCAAAGCTCAGAAAATACTTCTCAAAGTTTTTGCCTCTTCATAAAGAACACACCTTCACAAAGATCACTACTTAGCAGAGAAAACTGCATCGCAGATTTCAACCCTTCGTAGAGCTTAGACTATTTCAAAGCTCAATCCATCACAGATAAACTTCTTTCATGAAGCCCACCGATCCAACACGGAATAACCCTTCTTCATGAAGCTCTCAATACTTAAGGGATTTGACTTTGGTTAAGACTAGGATAGTCTTTTCCCAATGTTAAAGAATTTATTTTAAACCTTTCATCATCGAGCACCCCTTTCTTCTTAAAATCAAAATGAATCCATATTTTCTCTTGTAAGCTTGTCTGAAATGAAAGGGGGTTCCCACTTATTTATACGTGTGATAAAACGTGGAGCACTACTTCTTCTAGTTCCATTTTTAGATTAGTCAAAATCGTCTCTATGACACTTCTTACCTTCTTAAAGTACCTTTTAAATCATTCATTGCCATAATTATCTCCATAAAACACTTCGTGCTGCCACAATGATCCATTGAAATTCTTTTCACCACTTCCATTCCCAAATCTCATCATAATCATAGAGATCACCATCACCATTCTTCATGTATTTGTGAAATCTAGTACATGAAGCCCATCATTGAAAAACTCAATCTATTTCCATATTTTGATGTGATCTTCAAGTAATTACACATTTCACAATGCTCATGAAACTACAATGTGTTTTCCATAAAATATTAGCAATTACTAGAAAATGGAGCCATCATTTATCTATTTTTTGTACCATGTCAATATCATCCATTCCTTTTTCATGGTTCTTTGCTAACATAGATTGTCAATAAAATATCTGGAACATGACAATTAACCATGACTACCTGCTTTGTAAGCAAACACAACCAACCCAATAATGCTACAATGTTACCTTGAGGGATTTTTACCCAGAAATATCTATAATATACAATATAGAAAGTTGATCTAGAGACTGCATATCTTGAATATGAAGAAAATGATCATATTTAGTCAATCAATCAACAATTTCCAATATTTCATTATTACCCTGATATGTCTTTGGTAATCCTAAAATGTAGTCCATAGATATATTTTCCCATTTCAACTATAGTCCTGGAAAAGGAGGAATTATCCCATTTAGTAACTGTCATTCTTCTTTATCATGTTGAAAAGTCAAACACTTCACAGTAAAGTCTGAAATATTTCTTTTCATTCCATCCAACCAGTAATACTCCCAAATATCTCTATACATCTTAGTACAACTAGGATGAAATGAAAATAGAGAGATATGAGCTTTAAATATAACTCTTTCTTCAACTGTGAATCACAAGACACACATAATCTATTTCCAATCCTCAAAAAACAGTTTTTATCAATGTTATATTCATGTAACTTACCCTTCTGAACCAATTATACCTATTCTAAAACTCACTGCCTTCTTTCTACGCTTGCTTAATTTTGTCTAGTATAGATCGTTGGACTACCACTTAAAACCAAATCGAGGAATTACCTTCACCAAAAACTTCCAATCCAAAATTCATCAAATATGAAAACAAAGGATCTCATTTCAAACATGACATAGTTAATGTATCATTACACTTTCAACTCAATACACCAGCCACATTGTTTTGTTTTCAAGGATGGTAATGAATCATGCCATCATAATCCATGATTAATTATATCCATCTTATCTATCTCATTTTGAATTATTTCTGAGTAAATATATACTTCAAACATTTATGGTTAGTATATAGTTAACATTTTACATCATACATATGATTCCTGAAATTTTTTAAAGAAGAAACAACAGCATTTAATTCCAAATCATGTGTAAAATAATTTAACTATTCACTTTTCAAATGACGTGAAGCATAATAAATTACCTGATCATTATGAATTAAGAAACAACATAGTACTTTCAACAAAGTATCACTACAAATAAAAAATTCACCATTTTAGGAAAGAACTTCCAAAACTATAGAATTCACTAATATTCTTTTCAATTCTTGAGTATATTCATCACATTTAGTTTCCAAATAATCATAACACCTTTCTCAGTTAACATAGTCAGTGGGATAGATAACCATGAAAACTTTTCAACAATACTTCAATAATAACCTACTAAACCAAGAAAACTATGAATCTCTATTATATTTTTGGGTCTTGGCCATTATTCAAAAACTATTGTTTTAGTAAGATCAACAGTTATTCCATATTTAGAATCAATGTTTCCAAGGAATGAAATTTATTATAACCAGAACTCATATATATTGAATTTACCATATAGTTTATTTTAATTTATGGTTATCAAGATCCCCATTAAAAGACTATAATTCTCCTCTTTACTTTTACAATATTCCAAAATATCATCAATAAACACAATAACAAACTTATCTAAGAACTCATGGAAAATTACATTCCTAAGATCCATGAATAAAGTAGGGGAATTGGTTAACCAAAAAATCATAACTACAAATTAATAATCGCTATATCTAGTATAAAACATGGTCTTTGAAATTTATGATTCTTTTATAATCAACTGATGGTACCCTGAACTCAAGTCAATATTCAAAAAAATATCGATCTCCTTGAAGCTGATCACAAAAAAAACATCGATATGAGGTAAAGGATAATTTTTCTTAACAATGATGTTATTCAGGGCTCTATAATCAATTAAATGTCTCATTCAACCATCTTTGTTTTTAACAACCATGATAGGATCAGCCCATGGTGATGTGCTATGTTGAATAAACCCTATGTCTAAAAAATATTTCAATTACTTCTTTAAATCTAAAAGTTCTATTTGAGCCATTTGATATATTGGTTTTGAAATTGGATTAGCATCAGGAACCAAGTCAACAGTAAATTCAACTTCTCGATCAGGTATTATACTAGGAAACTCATCAGGGAAAATATCAAGATACTCATTTACCACTGGCACATCATTAATATCAATTGTTTCTTTTTTCAACAATATGTGAAAGGTAACATTAATTTATATCTTTTAATATTTTCTCATTTTATTGATATGTTATCAATATTAGGGGTTCATTCTTGCACACAAACTAAAATTACTTCTAATAAGAAACCTATTTAGCTTTTCATTTAATCATAACAAGTTAAATGGGATGTCAATCCATAGCAAAAATAACATCCAACTCTACTAGAGAGAAATCAATAATGTTTACAGGTATAATATTTCCATAGAAAATAATATGACTGCTATTATAATTTCTTTTTATCTCATCATTTATCCTAGGTGTATTTAACCAATGTACTGGATTTATTTCCTGATATGGAATTTCATATTTACTAGAAAATTTCTCTGAAATGAAGGATTATATAGACCTAAAATCAAAAAATACATTGGCAAAATCTGAATAAACAAATAATGTGCCTAATACTACGTCATTTGATTCACCAACATCTGTTGAAGTAGTTACAAAGGATTTCACAAACCCTTTTTACTTGTAGTCTGGTTGTGTTCTACCATTTGAGTTCTTAGTTGGACACTCATTATTTCATAATGATCCATCCCAATGCACATAAATCATTTTATTGGCTGTAAATTAAATGTTTTCTTACCACTACCAAGATCATTTTTAGTGTAATTACGCTCCTTATGTGACATTTTTTTCACATCAAATTAACTTAACATAACTATAAAATAATTCAAAAGTGTTGTTTTTACAAATATTTTCACAAACTGTAAAATTAATTATCTTACAATCTGACTATTTTGAAGATTTTCCCCCTTTTTCCTACCACCTTGACCTCTTATTCTACTATTTGGAAAAGAACACCTGATTATTGGAAAACTAAATTTCCACCTTCTCTTCACATCGAACAAGTTTTTCATAACATTTGACCTCATGAGAAGATAATTCCATCTAATTATTTAGCATTAATTCTGAGTAAAATTGATTGATTTTTTTATAAATATCTCCTATGAAATTTAGAGCATAACTTGAAAGTAAAGTGATGTTTTGTTTATAAGTAGACACTATGTCATACTCTTACCTCAATTACATGAATTTTTTTTCAATCCTAATTCAAACCACCTTCAGAAAAATATTATTAAGAAATATACCTTTGAATTTATCATAATCAAGAGATTCAATCATCTCATTATCCTTGATATTTTTAACCATCGACCACCACTGATCGGCATCAGCATACAAAAATTTAACAACAAGAATGAACATTTGATGTTATGAACAACCCATGACATTGAATATATTTTCTAGGGATTTAATTAATTGTTCAATAAGAATAGGGTTAGATAATCCTTTGAATGATGGAGGAATTTGCCTTATGAAATGCTCCACTACAGACATGATCTTTTTTGGTTGATCTGGATGATCTCACACTTGGATACCACATCCATTTATAGACTGATTTAATTATTCCAACACTGCAAAAAAACTTTTCAGTTTTCATTCCAACCATCTCTGGTTACTGATTTGGAATTTTTTTTTTCTTCTAGATGTCTTCCCAGAACAGTTGCCCCATTTCCTCTACGGAAAATTATTCTGAACAAACATATCTTAGATGAATCTACATGGTAATCTATTGGAATCCTCATGTATTAATATTTTTTTAATGATCATAAATCTCATCAATGATCACAAATATCATTAATGATCATAAATCTTATTCAACCTAGCTAACTCTTATAAATTATATCATATCATGTATATTTATGTTTCAAGTTCACTCATCCTTTATAATGGTTAAGCTCAATCCATTTCATGCATATTGCTACTTAAGTATGAATACAGTTATTTGCCTAAGTACAAGACATCGTGAGCCTAACACAGTAAGCAGACACAGTTAGCCAGACACCATAGGACTGACATAGTAAGCAGACACAATTAGCCAGACACAATGAAGATCAGACACCATGAGCCAGACACCATGGAGATCAGACACTGTGATCCAGACACCGTGAAGATCAGACACTGTGAACAAGACACCGGGACACTCAGACTGTGACACTCAGACCGTGACACTTAGACACCATGAAGGAGACACCATTTTCTTAACTTACTGTGACACTATATCTGAAACTATTTTGTCATCTTTCAATTTAATTCTTAACAGTCATATTTGATGCATTTAATGCACTGGAATAATTAATGTTTTTTTCGACATAGTACTAGGTACGAGGAACAAAACACATGGAACATGTTGGCTAAAACACATGCATTCGATGATAAAGAGTAGAGAGTGCCCAAAAAACATAGAGCATGATACTAAACAAAAAACAAGCCTATGAGAACGACCACAAAGAACACTTTACAAGAATTTTAAAGAAATAATTTTCACATGCATGTAATCCAACTCTACTGAAGAACATACAAAGTACACTTGAATCCAGATAACATCTTCACATTATCAAAGCTCGTGGATAACACAAGCTGAATCGCGACACTCTGTTTTTCAAGACAATTAACAGAGAAGGACTCAGAAGCATTTCTTCTAAATTGAAGGAGTCCAGAGTTGCACTTCAAATCACTAGAGCATTCTAAACTCATATCTACTCTGTCTTAGTGATTCTTTTACTTACATTTGAGCAGTGTGTATACTCTGTATATTCCATACACACACTGAATCCAGTGATAAACTGAAGGATTTCTAAATCCTTACACCAAACTCTTTATACTCTTGTTTACCCATGACAACTGTGGAATATGTCCCTGTGTGTCCTGGTTATTTTTTTTGTTTACCGACTAAAATTGTTGAAGACGTCCCTATGTGACTTGGACATCCTGTGTACTGTTGTTTACCCCGATCCAGGGTGTGGATCAAAGTTTATTTATATAAACTTATTGGTGGAAGGTGATAACTAAGTGGAGTGGATTAGGTCTCATCTCGAGACTGAACCACTTGTTTATATCCATTGTGTTATTTAAATTTAGTCTTCTCTATTTTCCTTTTTTATTGAATAATCCAGAAAACTCTAATTTCCCTTTGATAGTTAGTCTTGGAAAGAGGTTATAACTGATTTGTCTTAGTAGGATAACTTCAAAAGTAATATTAATAATACATATTAAGATTACTTAGAATTAATCAATCTTATAAGAAGTTGTTTAAACAGTCAAACACTTATAACAGTATAACCTTGATTAACTGGGCTGTATCTATTTTTGGGAAAACCATTTCTTTTAAAATAATATTTTTTTAACAGAAATTTTTAAAGTTAGTCAATTAACTCCTCTCCTCTTGAGTAAACTACTCTGACCAACATTTTTTATCAGAGGAAAAGTTATTAGGACTGTGTAATCTTACTCAACGGTGATTGTAGTTGTAATTTAAAGATCTGTAAATTTCTATTAATTCTAAATTTCTAGCTCGTTTAACGTAATTTATTAGTATGGATAATATATTGGAAGGGGCCTCAACCAATAGACCACCATTTTTTAATGGAATCAATTATGCTCAATGGAAAATTAAGATGAAAATGCACATAGAGAGCATGATCATTGAAATTTGGTCATCAATTATAGATGAATACAAACTCCTTGTGACTGATAGAATTACATGATATGAACCTACCAAACATTCTTACAATAACAATTGCAAAGCCATGATTTATCTATATTGTTCCTTAGTAGATGAAGAATTTAATAGGATTTCTTCTTGTAAAACTGCCCATGAAATTTGGGATACCTTGTCTATCTCACATGAAGAAACATCTAGTGTAAAAGAAATGAGACTTAATACACTTACTATAAAATATGATAATTTTAAGATGAAACCTGATGAGCCTATTTCTGACATGTATCTCAGGTTCAATGATATTTTCAACACAATGATCTCTCTTGGAAGAGAAGTCACTTCCAAAGAACAGATCATGAGAATCCTTAGATGTATACCTAACAAATGGAGGGGAAGCTCTGTCGCTAATATAGAATCATGTGACATCATCAAGCTACCTATAAAAGAGCTCGTTGGGAAACTGATGATGTATGAGAAAGAGCTAAAAGTAAACAAAGAAGAGGAGGATGAACCAAATAGAAAATCTGTAGCATTCAAGACCACCTTCTTAAAGCACAAAGACAAAGGAAAACTAGAAGCTATTGTAGAAAGTTCCACCACTGAACAATCATCACCTGAAAGTGATGAGGAGATGGCTCAACTGGCAAGATGATTCAAATGATTCTACAAGAAGAAGAACTTTTTCAGAAAGCCTAACTTTAACGACAAGTATGATCAAAAAGGAAACTGGCAAAGCGACTGGAAAATAAGTGATAAAACTGATGAAATTGTATGCTATGAATGTAAATGCAAAGGAAATATAAAGGCTGGCTATCGAAAGCTCAAATATAATAAGAAGTATGAGGATAAGGACAAAAATTAAAAAAAAGGCAATGAAAGCAACTTGGAGTGCCTCTGAGGATAGTTCAATCGACTCAGAGACATCACATGATGAATAGGCTAACAGAGCCAATATGTGTTTTATTACAAACACATCTGAGGTAACACTAAACTCTTTTTTACATAATTCATACTATTCTAAAGAGGAAAGTGACTCTGAAAATATAAATAATGAGGAAAAGTTTGAATACTATAACATGCTTGAAGATACATGTAATGAATTAAAATATAAATATAATTCATTGAATAAACAACATGCTATCACTGTAAATGTTAAATCTTAACTTACTACTTAAAACGATAAAAAATGCTCAAGTGCTCAAAAAAAACTATGAATTAAAAATTTCTAATGAGAAATTTAAAAGTGACTTAGAAAAGTTTACTAATGGGAAAAATACCCTTACCCAAATGTTATGAAAACTAATTTCCCCTTAATACAATACTAACATTGGTTATCAACCTGGTAAAAGAAATCTTGGTATAATGAATTTTATTTCCAAGTCTAGGACATATAGTTTTGTTCCTAGTTCTAGACACAACTCAACTAGCTTGAGTCATGATACATACTCTACTATTTCATATTTTTGTGGACTAAATACATTTTATTTTTTAAACACTATACATAATGTCTATAGAAAATCTATGAGACAAATATGGGTTCTTAAAGAACTTATTACTAGTGTTATTGGACCCAAACAAGTATGGGTACCAAAATCTGTCTTTACATTATCATGTTATATGAAAGATGCTTAAAGATATCATGCAAGAATCTATGGTACTTGGACAGTGGATGTTCAAGGCACATGACAGGAGACTACTCATGCTTCAAGAATCTAAAAAAATTAGATGGAGGACATGTCACATTTGGTGACAATTCCAAATGGAAGATCATTGGATTAGGACAGATTGGTAACTCTGATTCAATTTTAATTTCAAAAGTACTATTTGTTAATGGATTAAAATATTATCTGCTTAGTATCTCAAAATTATGTGATGATGGATATCATGTTAAATTTGAAAATGGTGACTATAATATCTTTAATTCTAAAGATGAATTAATATTTTCTACATCAAGGAATGAGAACATTTATTCTGTTAATTTAGATTTCTTTGCCTCTAAAAATGCTTCATGCTTAAGTATATTTCATAAAGAATATTGGCTCTGGCATAGGAGACTAAGACATTGTAATGTTCACTCCCTTATAAAGCTAAATAAAAAATACCTAGTTTAAGACTTACCCAAACTTGAGTTTCCAAATGATAAAGTGTGTAATCCTTTTCAAAAGAGAAAACAACACAAAATCTCTTCCAAATCAAAGAAAAAATTTTCTACTTCTCAACCTCTCAAATTGGGTCACATGGATTTGTTTGGACCATCTAGAGTTTCTAGTTTAAATGGGAAGCACTACGTTTATGTTCTAGTAGAATATTTTTCTAGATATACCTGGATCTTCTTCATGGATCACAAAAGTGATTCCTACTCTTATTTTACTAAGTATTCTAAGTTTGTAGAAAACCTTAGTGGCCTTAAAATTTAATCTTTAGGAAGTGATCATGGCCATGATTATGAAGATCAAGAGTTTGAATCCTTTTGCTCACAAAATGGTTATAGTCACAATTTCTATACCCCTAGAACACATCAGCAAAATGGTGTTGTAGAAATAAGAAATAGAACCTTGCAAGAAATTGCTAGAACAATTCTTAGTGAATATGACTTACCTATTTACTATTGGGTTGAAGCTGTCAATACAACACGCTACATAATCAATAGAGTTTTTATTATACCAATTCTCAAAAATACCCCATATGAACTCTGGAACAGTATGAAGCCTAAGGTTAAATATTTTAGAGTTTTTAGTTGAAAAGTCTTTATTCTCAACACTAAGGATAATTTTGACAAATTTGCATCCAAAAGTGACGAAGGAATTTTCCAAGGTTACTCAATATTGAGTAAATCTTATAGAGTATTCAATAAAAGAACTAAATGTGTGGAATAGTCTATTCATAAAAAGTTTGATGAAACAGATCCACATGATCCTAGAACCATCCTAGAAAATCTGGAGGATGTTGTGTAAAATTTGAACATCAACTCAAAATCCTCAAATTCCTCTGTGAAAGATTATGTGAAAACTTCCAATTCTGGAAATTCTCTTCAATCAAGTCATAATGAACCAGAATCTGTTGATGAACCTGAAATCATTAGTCCTTCCTTTTCTAGAAAGGTTAGAAACCTTAAAAACCATCCCTTAGATATTGTTGTAAGAGTCTTAGATAAAGGAACACAAACTAGAGCTTCTCGTAAAAATCAGGTAGAACAGAAAGCCTTCTTGTCACAACTTGAACCTAAAAACATTGATGGTGCCATCAATGATGAATTTTTGGTAATAGATATGCACGAAGAACTTAATTAGTTTGAAAGAAACAAAGTTTGGAAACTTTTTGAAATACCCAAAGACACTTTCATCATAAGCACTAAATGGGTGTTTATAAATATGGTAGATGAAGCTGGAAATACAGTTAAGAACAAGGCTAGATTAGTTGCACAAGGATATAGTCAAAAAGAAGGAATTGACTGTGAGGAGACCTTTGCTCCAGTATCCAGACTTGAAGCCATCAGAATCCTACTTGCCTATGCGGCACATCTGAATTTCAAACTTTATCAAATGGATGTAAAGAGTTCATTCTTAAATGTGTATATAGTTGAGGATGTCTTTGTTGAAAAACCCCCTAGATTTACAAATCCTCATTTTCCCAATAATATTTTTGAACTATCAAAATATTTATATGGTTTAAAACAAGATCCAAGATCTTTGTAAGACAGATTAAGTACTTTTCTTATTTCCAAAGGCATTGCAAAATAAATATTTGATCCTACCATCTTTATAAAATAAACTTCTAATGATGTTTTAGTTGTTCAAATCTATGTAGATGATATTATTTTTGGATCATCAAAAAATTCATTATGTATTTATTTTTCTAAAATGATGCAAAACAAATTTGAAATGAGCTTAATGGGTGAACTAAAATTCTTTCTTGGATTTCAAATATTTTAAACTAATGATATATTTTTTTTTAAAATAAAAGTAAATACACTAGAGATCTTCTAAAATGTTTTGTATTGGATAGCACTAAAAGTACTGACAATCCCATGAGTACCACCTGTAAGTTGGATCCTAATGAAGATAGAAAATCTGTTGATAAAATCACTTATAGAGTAATGATTGGAAGTTTACTTTAATTAACTATTAACCATCCGGACATTATGTTTAGTTTGTGTATGTGTGCTCGTTTTCAAGAAAATCCTAAAGAATCTCATTTAAATGATGTAAAGAGAATTTTCAAATACCTCAAGAATACACCCAATCTAGGACTATTCTATCCTAAAGGACAATCGTTTGAACAAGTTAGTTATTATGATGCTAACTTCAGTGGCTATAAGTTTAATAGAAAGAGCACCTATGGGACATTTCACCTTTTAGGCAAGTCACTAGTATCATAGTGTAGTAAGAAACAAAATTTTGTTGAATTATCTACTGCAGAAGATGAATACATAGTTGTTGGCGGTTTTTGTGCACAAATTTTGAGGATGAAACACACATTACTAGATTATGGATATCAATTCAGACATGTACCAATAAATTGTGACAACACAAGTTCTATTAACATCTCAGAAAATCATGTTTCACATTCTAGGACAAAACATATTGATGTAAGACATAAATTTTTGAAATATCATTATCAAAAAGGTGATATCACCTTGGAATTCATTAGTACTGAATATGAACTTGATGATATATTAACTAAACCATTAAATTTTGAGATAATAGACTACATTATACATGATCTTTGAATGATAAATCTCAAATAGATGTCTTACTTGTCTTATTATTCAATATTTTACTATGTTTTACTTTACTGTTTCATGATTACAGTTTCTCAGTTACTGTCTCTCACATTTATGGTCTCACCATTGGCATTTTGTACTTACGGTCTGACACTTACTATCTCACTGTAACATGCACTGAAAAGACCGATCACTGTCTCACCATGACGTTCACTTACTATCTTACTGAGAAGACTACTTACTGTCTCACTGTAATGACCGATCACTGTCTCACCGTAACAATCCTTCACTGTATCACTATGAAAATTGTTTATGATTTTCTTTAAACCCAAATCGCAGTAATTTTTTTTATTTCTCCTCTTTTACTTTCCTACATTTTTATTTTGGTGACGTTTGACATTACCAAATGATAAAACAAAGAGTTTCACTCAGTTCTTCACCCAGACTTTCTTCTACTCACTCGTTTCGAACCCTCTCAACCTTGAAACCCTCTCTCTCTCTCTCGACCTTCAGTGGATACCAAAAATAAAGTGATCATCTTCATCCACACCTAATAAGCACCTCTCGAATAAGAAGAACATATTACCCAAGCTGACACCTGAAGGACCGTTGAATCTGAACCTGGTAAATCGAAGTGTTTTTCCTGAAAAATAAATTTTTCCCAAATATCACTTGTCTATAAAATCTCTAGTTCTAAAAGTTTTAAGAGAACAAGGCTGGTTAGAATGGTTCACAAAGGATAATATACCCATTTACACAAGGTTAGTTGCTCAGTTCTACCAGTACGCACAGTTTTCTTTTGACTCTGGTGAAATCTATGTTGTGAGGAGTTGGATTAATGGCCCAAGATTCTCTTTATCATCGAGGTTATGGGTTGCAAGCCTTAGGATATCTCATGAAGGAATTTTTGATGATTATCAAAGAGAACCCCCACCTGTAACTGATTTCATTGACCTTGATGATGCTCTGAAAACCCTAACCAAGAATGGCACTCAGAGAAGGGCCATAGCTATTGAACTTGATGGGGAAACAAGGTTGTTGTTTAAGTTTTTTCAAAATCTGGTTAGTCCAAGGAAAGGTTACTTTTCTATATTAAAGTATCAAGATGTGATTCTGATTTATCTTATGATGAATGGATACAAAATCAACCTATGAAATTACATCATTCACCATATGTGTGAATTGATTAAGGTTACATCCAAATCCACCTCTATGTTCTAATATCAGTTGATAGTAGCCATGCTTGTTGAAAAAGTAGTAGTTGGACCCAATGAAGAAGTGCTTATAGACTGTGAGTACTGTCTCTCTAAACTCATCATCAGAAGAATGAAAATAAACTGAAACCCTTAAAAAATTAGTGGGTGGAAGACAACGATAAGATATATAAGAAGTTTAATCATGTGGATTATCCATCAAGGACGAAGGACATTTTTTATCCTGGTTTGGAACCAGATGAACTTGGTGAGTATTTAGAAGAAAATGAAGAAGAAGCTAAAGTACCTCATAGAGAAGAAGTTTTTGTTGAGGAAGGAAGGACTATTATTCCTCCTGGTGTTCTTGAAGAAGAAGTTTATATCCCTAGAGATGATGTCAATCTGGAAATCCAACCCGAGGTCGAAAGAGAAGCAGTTGTCACAGAATTTGAGAAGCAATCCATAGAAGAGGTTGTAGTAGAAGAACTCCCTGTTGTGAAAGAAACAAATATAGAATAACTCCCTGTTATAGAAGAGGAAAATATGGATGAACTCCCAGAGGAAAAACCTGTTTCTGAGATAATACCCTCTTCTGAAGAGAGGATGGATATAGCCTTTCAGTTGGCTAGACAAGAGATCATTGAGGAACTTAGAGATGAACCTGTGGATTTAGACCAAGCTCCTGAGCCTCCGAATCCTGAAAATAAAGCATCTGTTGAGGGGGAGGAAACCCAAAATCTTGACAATGATGAAGCATCACATTCGGCTGAGTCTAGTCTTGTGGACAATCAGCAAAAATTCCCTAGATTTTATGATGTGAGCGAGTCTCATCATATCACTACAACTGGGCTTGATCTCTCTTTACTGTTTCAGTTGAAGTCAGTTTCTATCTTTTCCCCTAAAAAGGAATCAGAACCTGAACCTACCCCTATACCAATTCCTACACTTGAACCTTCACCGGAACTTGTACCTGAACAACATCCCTTTGTCAGTAATGATTATTTCAAGTATTTTGGAGATTCTATCTTATCTGGAGTTGAGAAGATTATGAACTCTCAACCTCGTGTTGTAACATATCTGTGTGAGAGAGATTCCTAACTTCTTTTGGAGAAAATTATCTAGCAGATCTAACCTAAAATGCTCCATGAAATTCAAGAAGTTTGAGTTGAAAATAATTTTTTGAGTAATGAAGTAACAACCTTGAGAAGCATGGTAGAAGATATGCAGAAACAACTGCATTCCAGATCAGAACCTATTGCTATTACTCTAGAACCTTTTATCTCTCAAATTTCTCTAGATGTTGTGTCTCGGATTTGCCGTTACCAATTATCCTTTTATGAAAAAATTATAGAAAGGCACAAATAGTTGTTGAAGGAAATTAGAGAGCTTGTGGTGAACCTCAATAAACTCACTGATGAGTACATTGGTTGTCTTCAAAAGGTATTGAATAATCTGAAGTCTCTAACCACAGCCGTCAAAGCTTCTCATCCAAGAAGCTTCCTTGCTCAGATCTATAGTCCAAGAAGAGATTCAGAATGCTTTCAGTGGATTCAATGTGACTTCTTTCTCTGAAGTTGTCAAGAACAGTGATAGAGTGCTTGAACTTGTGCAAATTCATTCCAAGATTACAAATGATTCCCAGCAAGAGATTTATAAGAAAATGGATTTCTATTTCAACCGTATTTTCTCCAAGACTGATATGACCAATCACTTCAAATTCCTTATAGAGAATCTAAGAGTTACTATTATAACCTAAGCCTTCAAAAACCAAGTCTAGAAGCTAACCGAGTTTCCAATATTGTTGGAAAATATCATGGAAAACAAAGATGACTTTGAAAAGGCCATGAAATATGGTTGAGAAATCATTGTAGACTTAATCAAACATCTGAGACCATATCTCAATGTCCAGAGTACAGAAATTGTTGCTCGAGCCGCTGATCCTCTCAGACATGGACTACCTACATTCACCTCTACGTTAGCCTCAAAAACATTGTCTGTTGGCCAAGCTCCGAGTTAGATCATCCATATCATCCTTAATCAGCAACTTCCACGATCATCCACTACTCTTACATTGGCTCCCTCAGTATTTGAAGGTCTCCCTTTACCCTCTCACTCCACCACATCTATACCTTCTTCAACCTCAGCCACTGCCCCTATGGCTTTCTCTTATTCTGCTGATAAAGGCAAAGAGAAGGTCAATTCCTAAGAAGACCAGTGCTTACTACTTTTTATGGGGATGTCATTATTTTTTAATCTCTCTTTCATTGTAATGAAATTTTTACTACTAATGGAATTTTAACTCATTACCCTCTATTTCTTTCAACTTTTTGATAATCCCAAAAGAGAGAGAAGTTTATATATGTTATTTTCTCTATAGTTGCATCTAATTTACACCTTACCTATGCATGATTTTTGATCATCAAAAAGGGGGATATTGTTGGACTCATCATGTATTAATCATGTTTTAATGATCACAAATCTCATCAATGATCACAAATCTCATTAATGATCATAAATCTTATTCATCCTAGATAACTCCTATAAATTGTATCATATCATGTGTATTTATGTTTCAAGTTCACTCATTCTTTATAATGGTTAAGCTCAATCCACTTCATGCATATTACTGTTTAAGTCTGAATACAGTTATTTGCCTAAGTAAAAGACACAGTAAGCAGACACATTTAGCCAGGCATCGTAATCCTGACACCGTAAGTAGACACAGTTAGCCAGACATCGTGAAGATTAGACACCGCAGGCCAACCACCATCAAGATCAGACACCGTGAGTTAGACACCATGAAGATAAGACACCATGAGCTAGACACCTTGAAGATCAGATATAGTGAACAAGACACCGTGACACTTAGACCATGACACTCAGATCATGACACTCATACACCGTGAAGGAGACACCGTTTTCTCAACTTACTGTGACACCGTTTCTTAAACTATTTTGTCGTCTTTGAATTTAATTCTTAATGGTCATATTTTATTTCTTTAATGCACTGAAATAATTAATGTTTATTTGTAGACATAGTACGAGGTACGAGGCACAAAACACATGGAACCTATCAGCTAAAACACATGCATTTGATGATAAAGAGTGGAGAGTGCCAAACAACCATAGAGCATGATACTGAACATAAAACAAGCCTGTGAGCACGACCACAAAGAACACTTTGCATGAATTTTAACGAAATAATTTTCACATGAATACAATCCAACTCTGCTGATAAACATATGAAGTACACTGGAATTCAGAGAACATCTTCACATTGTCAAAGCTTGTAGAGAACACAAGATGAATCGTGACACTCTGTTTTTTGAGACAAAAACCAGAGAAGGACTCAGAATCATTTCTTCTAAATCGAAGGAGTCCAGAGCTGCACTTCAAATCACTAGAGCATTGTAAACTCATATCTACTCTGTCTAAATGATTCTTTTACTTACTTTTGAGCTATGTGTATACTCTGTATATTCCATACACACACTGACTCCTATGCTAAACTGAAGGATTTCTAAATCTGTACACAAAACTCTTTATACTCTTATTTACCCACGACAACTATGGAAGAGGTCCCTGTGTGGCCTGGTTAGTATTTTTTTTACCCACAAAAATTGTGGAAGAGGTCCTTGTGTGACCTGGAGAGTCTGTGTACTGTTGTTTACCCCGATCTAGGGTGTGGATCAAAGTTTAATTATATAAACTTCTTGGTGGTAGGTGATCACCAAGTGGAGTGGATTAGGTATCGGCTTGAGACTGAACCACTTGTTTTATATCCGTTGTGTTATTTAAATTTAGTCTTCTCTATTTTACTACTTTATTGCATAATACAAAAAACCCTAATTTCACATTGATTGTTAGTCCTGGGAAGAAGTTATAACTGATTTTTCTTAGTAGGATAACTTCATAAGTAATATTAATAATACAACTTAAGATTACTGAGAATTAATCAATCTTTTAAGAAGTTGTTTAAATAGTCAATTCATTATAACAGTATAACCTTGATTAACTGGGTTGTATCTATTTTTTGGGAAACCATTTCTTTTAAAAAAATATTTTTGTAACAGAATTTTTATAGTTACTCAATTCACCCCTCCCCTCTTGAGTAAACTACTCTGACCAACATAATATTTAAATACTATGTCCTTTCAATTTGACCATAAAGATAAAATATTTTAGCGATATTCTATTAATAATATTCTTACTCATATTTTTTTCTAAATTGACCTCTGATACCAACTATAAGGCCCCATCCTTAAAAAATTACTTAATCTTGATATAAGTCAATAATTCTAATTTAATTCACATTGAGGATATTTTCAGGTTTAGTGTTTTAATGAATTGGGCCATTACTAATACATATCATCCCGTAATCATACAATAGGATGTTATCAAAATAATATCCATTTTTTCCACCAAAGAAAACAATTTAAAAAAACATGATCTATTTTCTTGATAAAAACATTCTTAACTTGTTCCTTTATCTTACACATCATTATAACCTATGGAAACATTTCAAGAAAAATGGGGTGAGTATAAAAACTCTATAAGGTATAAAATAACATAATAAAACATTAGTCAACGAATATTTATATACCCATTAATTCATAAGTGTCATGAAGTATTCATCAAAATTAGAAATCATAAAGGTAGATTTTGGTATCCATATCATACATAATTTGTTTCTTTTATAGGCACATAGGGATTATCCTTCATCGTTATGTTTGGAATACCCGTCATAGTATATTCCTTAAATCTCTTACGATAAATGTCAAAATTTACCTATATAATGTTACCCAATACATTTGAGAGCTACCACAGGCTCACCTTCCCTCATTTTTTCAAAAAACAAATCATATGCATAAGTAATTCCCAAGAACCACAACATATTCATAACACATGAGCAAGCATAAAATAAATATAACATTTCCACATTGAAAAAATAAGATAAAATTTCAATATATTGATATAATAAATCCATTTGAAAAATCATTTCCAATACCAAAATACCTAAAAAAGGAATATAATATTTACTTTTCTTTTTAAAAACATTACATCTTGTAGAGGAATCCAAATATCAACTAATGATTGTGGCGGTGGAAAGGTCATTGTCGCCATGTACGTTAAAACAAAAATTCCTTCTATCATTTAGAGAAATTCTTCATACAAATATTCATTTTTAAAAAAATTATTTTAATCAAGATTCAAAGGATTTTATTATACATCGCATAAAATTAGGTCGTATATAAATCAAAATACAGCTTAATGAAAGAAGATTGAGAGGAAGTCCCTCACCTTGAATCTTACTTGTCTCATTCATTTTTTAATTTTTGGAATAGTAAACATAGGTTAATTTCCACTTTCTTTATAGCCTTTTTATTTTTTATTATTCATTATATATCACTTATTATCATGTTATAATAATATGTCAGTTATTTGAGTTCATATTGGATGTTTTGCCGATGCTCGGTACATGAGTAAAAAATGAACTTGTTTTGATGAAAATTATCTATCTGTTCTGAGTTCATTATATATAATTTTATTCATGATTTAAATATCATATATATATATATAGTATTTATTTATTTATAATAGTTCATAAAATTTGGATATAATAAATAAAATTCATTATTCATGGAGACGGTAGGGCGTACGTACCCAAGAACGATGCGCTCATTTCTTTGTCATATTAAAGGAATGAAATATAAAGCATGCATATTAATATTATAATTATATTATAATATGTATGTTATATAGGTTAAATAATTTCATTAACACCATCCTTTATGATACATTTATGGAATGAACGATTCATATAACTTTGAGGGGGAGGTAGTCCACACTTCCTCAAATAAAATTATCATATTTACACATTATGGAATGAATAAAGATATGTTGTAAATAATAATTAACAAAGTATAGAGACAATATAAATATAATTTATATCATATATAAATATAGTTTCATCATAATGGCCACCATTATATGTGGTAGTAGAAAATTGAACAATCATCATTTCTTGAGGCAGTAGTTCACCGTACACAGTAACCATATGTTCTATATCTATTAGATGGAGGTGTGTGTGATTTTAGGTTTGAAATAGAGAATAAAAACATCGTAATATTTTTTTGGATATTTTTTTTTGTTATAAAGTATTATAATAATGAGATTTTTGGGGGTTGGAGAAGGAAAATAAATGAAAAGATCTTGAGAGAGGATGTTACCTCTAAATCGGGTAACTTCTTTTGGTTTGAGCCAAAAGGCTTCCTAGAGTTTCCTTATTCACAATAAAAGGATTATAAGAGTAATTTAGATATGTTTTAAGCTTATTTGATCATATTTTGTATGATATAAGGGTCTTTATAGATGTGATTATGTGAGTATAAGTGGTTTCCTTTTATAAGAGAGATGAGGGGAACTTTTTGAAAGTTTTGAAATATTGTTTTATTATATATTTTTTTTCAAATTATAATTATTAAAAAGTAATATATTTCAAGGATATGATAATTATGGGTACAAATATATAAAAATAATAGGTTTTAGGCATGTTTATGTCACAAAATCAACCATATCTTTTAGCTTTAACTTGTAGTTAAAAACATTAACTCTTACCATGTATTCTTGCATTTTCATAATATATGGGTATTGTAGTTACTATAAAATGAAAAAAGAACCATATGTGGATAATTAATAACATTATTAAAATTATATAATTCATTTGGTAGAAACCTATATTTTTAGGACTACTGTATCATTTAATAAAATAGTATTTGGTTTAAAACAAATTTTTGTCAATTTTTACACTATTTAGAAATTGATTTTTTTTAAAGTGATAAATAAACTATTCCTTCTAAAAAATGCATAAAAGAATCCATAACATATAAATTTCTTCAAAAAAAAATTATGGCATCAAAATTTTCAAATTTCATTATTTTTAATATTTATAATATAATTTATTTTAATCTTTCATTAATAAGGTAATAACTGCATCATCATTGTGTAACAAATAATGTTATTTATTTAATCTCAAAAATTATAAATAAAATATCATGATGTAGGAAATATTTTTAGATTTATAATTACTATTTATATTCATATATATCAATTATATAACCCGATATTAAAAATTTTTTAGTAAAAAGATTCGTCTTTAGGTTATATTTTTTCTTAAATTTAAATTAATTATTATAACATGTCATTATCACACCGAAGTAGCTCCATGGGGTCATAAAATCAACCCAAGGATGATAATGGTCATAAATATCTCATCCAATAGGATTAGTATATGTTTTAGCATAATTTTATATAATTATAATATTATATTTACCCTTATTTACCTGATTTACCCTTTAACCATGGTAAATAAAAACAAATATTGAACTCACTATTAATAATGACAAAAAATATAAGGTAACTATTTACACAATTTGGAACTTATGATTCCAAATATGGATACTATTTTTCCAAATTCAAAACACATATATTTTATTAATTAATTAAAAATTAATTCTCTTTTCCAAAACAAGAAAGCTCGTTTTTAAGAAATAAAACTATCCAAAGCATGACATGTGTTTATGTCCAATTTAAATGTGAAATTATTTCTATTAACCATAATTGAATTAAATGATAAAAAAATAATCCAATTTTACATTAAAACCAATTAATAAATAAATCTAACTATATAAATAATTTAGATATAAATGTATTTTTGAATAAAAATACAGTTTTTTCCCTATTCTTTATAATATGTATTTTATGATAAAAATAACAAAATATCAAACAAAGTAAATTTTGATATCCCAATTATAAAAAAAAGTTTTATTTTTAAATATAACATATAAAATTGAAAAAAACTATATTTAAATTTTTTTATCAATCAAAGAGTGGTAAAATGACCTTTTAAAAATATTGCAGTATTTTTTTCTTTAAATTAGATTCATTCTAATATTTAGCCTCTAAAATTTATTGGATAAATGTAAAATAATTAAAAATATTTTGAATAATATTTTAGTTATTTATATTCATTCTCACCAATAACAGTTCTACATGTTAACTACCATTTAAAATATTAATATTATTTTTCAGTATAACTCAATGTTGCGTACAACAGAAGATTTTGAAGAAAACCGTTGTTGTGTGTCGAGTATGCTATTATTCAAATATTCCTATTTAATTTAAAATTAATATATTATTCATAAATATTAATAGATATGAAAATTTATTATTCTATAAATACCTGAGATGTTAAAATAATTTTATAAGAAAAATAATTTTAATTTTTTTATTATTTTCAAAGCTTCCTTTATATGTTTTCAAATCTATTTTCAAATAAAATGGTTTTAAAAAGGATTTATGTTATAAAAAGAATTATTAAATGAATAAATTATATTCTATTTAATACATATTTTTAAAATATCATTCAAATTTATTTCCCACATAAGATAACATCTATTAGTGTTACTAATGACTTTGTGGAGAAATTATTCAATTTTTCCATTCATACTATTTATTTTCATGTATTATTTTTTTGATTTCATGATGCTTATAAATTCTATTTCTATTTCACAGGTTATATGCTTTTGAAACATTCTTCTTTTCATGGGTTCTATTTAAAATGAAATGATTATAAAACTTGTCTCTTTACACAAGTTATGATATGTCTACAAATTCATGATACGAATTTCATTTCATGGGTTATGATATATTTATTTATGAACTTGTGAAGAATGTATTTATGATTTCATTATATGATGGGTGGTACCTATATCTTTTCTAATTCATTGGTTAATGTTTTATATCTCATGACATAAACTAATATGGCATTGTGAGTGATCCTTTACTACTATGATGGCCATGGGAGGGAACCATGACTACTAAGATGGTATGAGGAGTGAAATCATGCTACTATGTTGTTCATGGGAGTGAACCATGACTAGTATGATCGTATGGGGAGTGAACCCATACAACCAATATGGTCTTAGAAGAGATCTACTGGATACTATTGAAATCATTATTTGCTTATTAATTATCCAAAATTCCATGTTTTATTCCTATATTATTACTTCATAGAGTATGCTCTCTATTTCATTATTATTCATTTCCTAGGAACTGTGAATATTTATCCCATGATATCTGTTATTATCATTGATATATAGGGTATGATCTTATATTTTCATGATCAAATTATAATAACCTTATGTTCATGTTGATTATACATGTATACCTTGTTTACCTTTACTGAGCATTTGATCTCGCCCCTTTTATGTTACCTTCCCCCTAGGTTATGATGAAATATACTATGATTGATATGTATAAGAAAGGTTCTAGTAAAGAAGGACCTATTGTGAGATGATTTAGCTCACATATGTACTTGTTCTTATGTTTCCATGTTTCCAAAGGAGCTATACCAACTAAGGTTATTGGGCATCTGTTTGTATAATATTTAAGTATTCCACAAAAGTTATGTAATGTTAATGTTTTGAAAAGAGAGGGTCGCTATAAATCATATGCTCACATTACCCATCAGGAGGAATTTTTTATCTATAGAGAATATTATAATAATGGATTGGGTTTTATATTAATGCATTATTAAAAAGAGTATATCATATTCCTCCCACTAATTAATGATTCATGAGAAGAACTTCCCAAAATACGATCTGGAATAGGATACTATGTTATTCTCATTGATGATCTGCAGAAATTATCTCTAGCAGTTAATATTTGACATATATATGTATAATAAAATCGTAAAGTATATATTCATAAAAAATTATGTTAATAAGAACCAACTATAGTGGTTATAACTGATCATTGATTATGATTTTTAAATCCATTAATATCCCAGGAAGACAAACATAGTGTGAGATTATATGAGTAGAAACTATCCTGTAACCCTATATAAGATAAGAATTTAAATTAATTTAATATTATTATAAATAGAAATTATAGGCATGGTAATAATAAAAGGACAATAATCATAAATTTCTCAAATAACATCTCAAACACTAGTCCATTAGATGATAAATGTGGCCCAATAAATTAAGTGGATATACATAAAAATGAAATGAATATTTCAGATTTTAACTTTGGTAAAGATGGAGTTATAAGGTTTGGATCTTGTATATGCATCCCATAAAAACCATAATTAAATAGTGAAATTTTATATATGCATGTAGCTCATCCCTTTTGATTCATTCATGAATCACTAGGATGATTAGAGATTTGAAACAAAAAATATGGTGGTATAACATGAATAGAGAAAATGAAAGAATTATATCTTTATGCATGCTATTATAATAAATCACGGATTAAAAACATAATTTTATGTTCATTATGAATCCATTTCCCATACTTGTATATAAATTTGAAAATATTACCATGTATTTCACCGTAAGACTCCCAGAACATCAAACAGAAATAAAAAAAACAATGCAGTAGTATAATTACATAGAATCACAATGAATTAAGACATTTAAAGTAAGAATTATATCTTATCCAAATCACTAAGATATACATAAGGTAATTGTGGATACATCATGGGATTCCACAATCCATTTTATCTGATCAATATCCAAGTTTAGCTAATGTTTCTGAAGAATCCTTTAAAAATCTTTAGATATATGGATCTATTTTTTTCTTCATATAACTCTCACATGGATGATATTTCTAAATTAACAATTAAAAATATATGGGATATGATGATATGTTTTTTATTCATTTGTAATGATAATGGGGTCAACACCTTCCCCTTGTGGAGTTCTCAAATAAGAAATGTTTCAATTCTAGAATCCAAATGGTAACTTCTAAGACACTATATGAGACGGGGTTTTAGACTCTATCATGCTCAAATGGACATGGATAAAGGAAGCTTATGTGACCTGATTTTATCTATGAAATATAAAATAATGATAAAAACATTCAACATGATATGAAATCTAAAAAAATGATGAAAAATCTATGCATACAATGATTCATGTGACTGATATTTTGATATATTAGATAAGGTTTTATTTCAAATTTCATTATAGAAGAAGCTCATAATGTTTGGGATAATGGAAAATTATAGTTTAAGTAAATTCATTCCCATTGATATACTTTTTCACCTTATATATATTTTTTATATACAAGAACTAACACATAAAATATCTCACGTACATGTTATGTTCCATGTATCCCTCTTGAAGAAGTACATTTATAACCCACACATTTATTAAATAATGTGTTGGTACCCTTGAAGAATGATCCTTGATATGATTATTATCTAATTATAATAATATATTATATAGACAAAGTTAAACTAAAAAATACAACCCACAAAGTCAATGTTTTTGTGACGGAACCAAAAGACTATTGAAGAATCATGGAAACTATAAGAGGTAATGAAATAGAATCACCCTCATAGGTTTTAGTTTTTGAGATGAAATTTTAAGGTTAAAAATTAACAAGGTGAAATAATGTAATGAAATAACAATTATAATTGAAATTTCCTTTTGTGAATAAATAAATTACTTATCAATTAATATTGTTATATAAGGAACATGTAGTACTATGTTTATTTTAGGCCATTTATAAAATATATCCTTTCAAATTTAGAAGTCTATTAAATATATAAAATATTTATAAATCATAAATTTTATAATGATCATTGAGAATATTATATATTTTGGGTTATTATAAAGAATTTCATAGATGAAAGGATTCATGGCACTAATCAGTTTCATCATACAAAATAAAGCTCATTTTTCAAAGCTTCCAAAGACGATGGCATCACTGGTATATTCCCACGAACATTCCCAAGATGGAATTCAATAACTAAATAAGAAAAATTATGTTTAATGTTAAATATTATAGAGAGCATGAATGAAAAATCTTCTCAGAAACACATTCTCTAAACCACCATATGAAATCTTCAGTAGCACACACCTTACCCTTATAGAGTACGCTGGTGTAATAAAGGGTCATGTAACTAGACCTGAATAGTATGAATTTATATAATTTAATTTTTTAGAAATTTATTCAAATATTAATCAATTTTTTATTATATTATCAATAATTATATAATGTGTTCAATAAAAATTAAATCTTGATAAGAATTAATCAAAATTGTACTTTTTTTAAATATATTTCTCTTAATAAACACACGCATTTTATAAATTAAATACTTTTTGAAATAAATGTTATTCTAAAAAAATTATTATTAAATATATTTCAAAATTTAAATGATAATATAATTTAATGTAATATAATATTATTTTTATAAAGGTTATAATGTAGTTACTATAAAAAAAGTAGTAATTTACAATAAAGATAGTTTTTTTATTTAAAATATTAAATTATCATATTTTTTTAATTATTTTTATAATAAATATATTATTATTTAAATAATAATGTTGCAATTAGACAATATATAATTTTTTATCATTTTTTGAGTGTGTCATATTTTTATTAAAAAAATAAATATTGTATAATTTTATGATATGTATTATGACCTCATAATGGTCCAAAAGGGATGTAATAAATTCCTTAAAAGGAATATATGGACAAATATATATTTATTCATAAAATATTTTTTGTAATAAAATTTTAATAATTTTATAATCTATTAATGAATCCTCTGAAACCTATATTATTTTTAAGGGGTTTAATATAATTTCTTTATAAACATGAATAATATTTTTATAAAAAAATATAATTATAAATTATTCAGTTCACAGACTTATAAAATATGAAAAAACACTTTTATTTTGAATAAAACATAGACAAAAACTGTGGAATGTTTTGAAGTTTGGATTATTTAATCAAATATTCTCTAAAACCTATTTTTAGATATTACAAAATAATCTACAATCTTATTCTATAAATACTCACCCATCATTCAAATCGTGTTAAATAAATACCAATTGAGAATAATGTTACAATAATTATACCTCTCTAATTATCTCTTATGTTGTTCCCGTGATTTTATGATGATCCTACCTAGCTTTTAGAATCACCCTATCATGGTAAATGACTCTGTATAATTTTTATTTCATGAACATTATTTCAAGTAATACATTTTAATTTCTAATTGTACTTGTTGTAAGGTTTTTTAAACATCCATTTTAATATTGTTATTAATTCCATGTAAGAGAGACCATCTTTAAAGCTTATCCAACCCTTTAATAATCATCTATTTATGCATGTCATGATGCACAAATTATCCTTAGATTTTTCATGCCATTCATTTGTATAGTGAATACCCATCCTCATTTCTACTCAATGGTATTCACCGTGATTTTCCTACTAGTATTTCGTTGGGGAATTCATTTTAAATAATACACACTTTTTAATCAGCTGGTTAAATTTGTTTAACGGTGTCCTTATTTTTTATGATCTATGTTGCACACAAACACATGTACATGATGTGAATGTGATGGGTGGGCCTAAAATCATATATCCCTCCAATGCATTGGGTATTTTTTTATCACATTATAATCCATTTATGTTGAATGGATGTTTATACTAATAACAATATGATATTATGTCTTGTAGGTTATCATTGGCTTGTGATTTTTGAGGATATGCTTTATGTTGTTATCGCATCCCTGTGTTTCTTTGATGTTAGTGTCTTAAAACATTTTTCAATAATAACTATTTTGATTAAAACCACTTTCATGTAACCTTGATATTACTCTTGAATAAAATTTATTTCTTTCATATGGTTATTTCATGATTATTCTTTTATTGGGATTTATAGACCACACGTTACATATGGGCATGACAAGGTTATCCTCTAAGGTATTACAATATTGGTGGAATATAAGGGAATGTTCTTGGGTTTGGTAAGATTTAATTGTACCCATGTTTTAAATTAATGCTCTATTTACCTAATTTATTAATGATAATAGGCCGCATGATCTTTTGGGATTGTATTATATGTATCATTATTTAATAAATCATATTTTAAGGTTTATAAAATATATGTTTTCTCACACAAGGATCTATTATAAAGATAGAGGCTACAGGGGAGCTCATGCTTTCACATATCCAAGGGAGAACTATTTTCAATTAAGTGAAATAATAGATGAGTAAAACATCAAAGATGTTTATAGTATCACATGTTCAAGTAGAGGAGGATATTTAGCCTCAACCATGACACTACCTAGATAAGAGTTTATTTTCTATGTATCATTTCATCATATGAATTTTAATTATATTATTGTTTGTGAAGGTATAAATATATGTCATCATTATGTCATGACACCTTTTTTTATAGCTATATCATTTATATTCAGCCACCTTAATGCTTTTTTTATTTGTTTCAGTTGAGATAATGGTCATACAATTCTAGGTGTTCTATAAGAGGGTGGGTTTGGTGAAATATTTTTGTTTCTAATTCACTTATATTTCATTAATTATGTTTCTTAATTCAAAATAGTATGAGTTTTTTATTTAAATCTAAATCCCATTATCTAGGTGTCTAATGATAGCGAATCTCCTATGGTAAGAAACCCATTATAATTAACCTAATTGGGGGGGTGAGATCACCTTTACATAGCCTAAAACTTAATTTATTGGTCTTAATGACCTTTGGTTGATTATAGACCTAAATTTACAGATGATTTGGTTGTTATATGTATTTTTAGTTAATGGTGATAGACTAGGCATGAAACTCTAAGAAATATTTTATTTAATTAATTTAAAACTATTTATAAATTAAATTGAATTATGTTTCATGAACCTCAATCCTTTAATTCACCCTCCCTATCCTAATATTTTTTTGGAGTGAGTTCATCAAAATTTAAAAATATATTAGTTTATTTTAGTTCTTGAATATCACACCTAAAGTCAAATATATTGAGTGTTATAACCATTTTCCCCATTGGATCGAATCTACACATACCACTATCATAATAA
The DNA here is from genome assembly GCA_963277665.1 of Viscum album. Lineage (NCBI taxonomy): Eukaryota > Viridiplantae > Streptophyta > Magnoliopsida > Santalales > Viscaceae > Viscum > Viscum album. Next base: position 978,172,974 of record OY728167.1, read on the forward strand.
ATATACTTAGTGTAATTATGGTAACTATACATTTATAAATATGAAATAACCAAGTGATTTAATGATGTCTTTGAGGAATATATTTATATATCAAAAAATGAATTTCTATACTTATGGGAAAGGGGGTTCGAATGTATGCATAAACATTGTTTTAATTTAGTAACGAAAAGAATGAAATAAAGATAAATAATAAATTTTTAATTAAATAACATTTATTATATTATAATTATCACATATATTAAAAGAATCAATTATTAAATACATCAATGTGAGATGGTTATGGGAAATAATTCATATCACTGTGTGGAGGCAGTAGTCCACAGAAGTGAAAAAGTGATTCTTTCCTTTCATATTTATTGGAAAAGTAGTGGAATAATTTTTACCATAATCATAATAACATATAGGTATAGTAATAATACTACATTCTCCATGTTATGAAAGATAAAACATGTTATGATAAGGAGTAAGAAGAAATAAAATAGAAAGATCTCAGTTGATATTTAAACCTATTCTTTGAGAGACCTCCTTCAGCTTACACCTTCATCTTTGAATGATTGTCCTTATAAGAATACCTGTGGATATAAGAAAGATATAAGGAATATATAAAGGTTTTTAAGAAGATACATGCAGACCTAACAAACTCAAATCTTTATAAAATAGGTGGAGAGGATGTTCTTTATTATATGTGTGATATAAGACACTCATAGAATTACATATAAGCATTAAATAATATTAAAATAGTTCGGATGTATATTATTTTTAAATAGACTAGGATTTAATGGTTATATAATAAATGTTCCATATATCTTAAAAATATAATAATTAGACATGTTAATGTCGAACTAGTACCTTATCTATTAGACTAACACCAGGTAAACCTGTTATAACCTTAACCATGATAGAATTGTTTTCTATTTTTACTAATTATTATGACCAATATTGAAAGAGGAATAATTTATTATTATTTTGAAATTTTGAATCAAATTTTTTTCCATCTTATAAATTTTTATTTCTATATATTGAAAATTTTAATTTTAATATAACCCGGAAAAATATAGGAATCCCAATTTTTAAAAAATATCTTTAAGCATCGAATAATGTTTACTCTCACTCCTTTCATAAATTTTTTTATTAAATTAATGTCAAAATATCTTATAAAACATATAATATTAAATATTCATTTTCATTAATAATTAATCGTGATTAATTTAATTTATTATGATAAAAACAAATCGAACACATAAGAACAGTTTTATGAAAAATGCATTCTTATGCACAAAATAAACTCATACCCAAATAAAAAATAAGGATAATTCCTATGTAATTATTAAGATTAATATTAATTAAATTATTATTATTCTAAATTTATATAAAATCCAAAAAATGGACTTTTAGATCACTTGATTAGTTGAAATGAAATAAAATTTTGAATTTATAAGAAATTGATATTTTTCAATACTCATTTAAAAATAAATATTTTCAAAACTATCATAGAAATAACCATATAAATATATATAATATCATATATGATCCTATTGTATCATTTAAAACCCCATTTATATATAATTCACTACTAAAATCACTCATTCGGGTGATAACTGTTTTGTTTTTCATGAATGTTTTGATTAATTATTATAGAAATTTTAAATTAATCATGGTTATATTATATTTGTAATAATAATAATGATATAAAAATCTTATATATTTATTAAATTAATATTTATCACCATCCATTAAAGGTAGATATACAAAAATTAATTACACTTTTCATTAAGAATATAGTTCTTGCGTACACATTGACATTGTTTTCAATTTCCAATAGAAAGAAAAGGTGAATAAATAAACATTTTATCATTACCAAATCATAATTATATCGTAAATATTATATATATTTTAAAAATCTATAATTATAACCATCAATGTTAGGTGTTGAGGTAAAATTAATCATATCACGACGTCGAGGTGGTGATCCACCCTTTTGCACGAACAACGCTTTAATTTCCATTTGAGTGAAAAAGATGAAAACCTGGTGTTAAATCGTCATAATAAAATTCCATTATATTTATAATACATGATTTATAATGTTATAATGAATAAAATAGCTTCAAATAATATGAAATAATAAATAAAATCCCTAGAACATAGTTATAATTTATACCACTTATTTTATAGACCTCCATTGGATTACACATTAAGCCTTGAAAGATTGGTAATAGGATAAGAAAATGGTACATAAGATGAATTTAAAAATATATTATGTTTTTATATAGATATTGGATTGCCTTTAAGGCTCTAAATTCATGAATATGGTTTTATAGGAGGTTCCCTTTTATAAGGGTGGGGGAGGAATCACATGAAATTACTTAAAACATTTGAATAATATTAATGTAATTATCATGTATAATGATTTCTACTCAAAAATAAAATGAATGATAGATAATATTGTTTCCAAATATCATAAATAAATAAAAATTATACATATTTATATTCAAATTATAACCTTTTCGATTAGTTAAACCCCCTAGTAAACCGGTTTTATTATAATTATGGAAACAATTTCTTTACGATTTTTTACTATTCATTATGAACAAAAACAACTTCAAAGAAATTACCAAATTGTGAACTTATTATTAAATTTATTGAATTAATTTTATTCCATTATAAATCTGAATGTTATAAATTTTAATTCTAAAATAATCTTATTAAATTCAAGGAGAACCCGATTTTAAATGAATGCATTTTATGCATAAATACAAGCTTACACCCAATCCATTCTTATAAATTACTATTATATAAATATAAAAAATATTTGATATAATATATAATCTGAACAAATATTTAAAAACCCTATTATGATTAATTTAAATAATTATTATAAAAACACATTGGAGACATTAAAATAGTTTTTATAAAAAAAATTAAGGGAAAAAGTTAATATATAAAACATTAAAGTATAATAATATTTCTATGTAATATATAATATTATTTGTAGTTAAAATGAATTATTATACTATAATATAAAATTTAAAAAATATTTTGACTTTAAATATATTTATTTAATCAAATAAAATTTAAATTTTATAGAAATTTTTTTTTATAATTTATTTAAACCTTATTTTTTAATTAAATTCTTAAAAAATCACACAATGATAATATTGACGAGAAAAATTCCATAATTATATTCATTTAATCAAATAAATTTTCAAATAAAAGAAATAATTGTTTATTTTATAACATAATATGGTGTTACAATGATGTTAATGAAAATAAATTTTCGATGCATAAAATGACTTTACATAATATTGACTACTTAATTATCATGAATTAAACAATAAATTATCATTTTTAAAAACCATAACACATATCTTCCATTATGTGGTTATTCAATTTAATACTTCCAGTTTAATTTCTACGTTATATATGTCATATTTAAATAAATAATTTATAGTATTTTAAATTATATTAAAGAAAAATGTATCCTCTTAAGTATTTTACCAAGAATATTATTATATTTAACTAAATATTTAGGATTTTACAATGGATATATACATTGGTTCCCTCCTTCCTATTAAATTTTCCTAGGAAATGACGAAATTGTATATTATCACTATAGAATGATTCTAGATGATGAAATACATTACCATAAAAGTGAGAGGAAGTTAAAATCAATTATCATTGTGGTCCAAAAATTTAATAATAATTACAACATCATGTGACCTACTTGATCTATATTTTTGATTCACTCAAATACATCCATAGTAACTCTATGTTGATGGGATGGTTATCACAATGGGCTATCATTTTATAATAATTTAACATCTTTTTTATATCTAAACAGAAGATCAATAGTCATGAATTAAAATATTTATAGGCCAAAATTGTACCCTAAATGATCCTCACTTTGTCATTGAACTTCAATATGATAAGTTTTTTTCCTTACATGAAACTTCTCAACAATAAGAAATGTATATGGATAGATCATCTTGAAGCCATACAAGGAAGATCATGGAGGATGTGAAACTAAATTGTGCCAGCCTAATGATTGTCATAATTTCTTATTAAAATTAAAGTTATTTCTCTTTAATCCTTTTATAGCGGTGTACATATAATGAAACTTAGTATTAGGTGCTTATCATAGGTTTAATAGAGAATTTTCTTATACAATTCACATAAATTAATACCAAATTCAGTTTTAAACTAGTAATTAAGAAATTAAATAGAGAGTATTATATGAATATAGGGTATTTGATACCCATTCATGATTATATTGATGACTCGATATCAAATTTTTCTTCTGAATCAGTTTTTTCATCCATTCCATTCATACATATTATTGGATCTGACATATAATCTAATCTGACACCGCCTTTTTTATCTAAATATTATTGATATGGTTACTATAACTTTTGACATCAGTAATTTCTCTCCCTAATTATTTCCATAAATATGGAATAAATTTATCAAAAATATGTCAACTCAATTCTAGGTGACCCTCATCAATACTAACTAAAAAAATAACTCACTAGATGTCTCTGAAATTTGAATATATTTATTATAATTACCCAAACTTTTATTAATGGAAATCCCTCTTGATCTAATTAAATGTCTCTTTATGTAAAATGTTTATATAAAATTTCAAATTCTTTGGTTTTATGTTTTTGGATTTTAAAATACTGTAATGAATTGTGATTGTTTCTAATATAGTCGTTGAATAGTGATCACATGATTGGTATCACTATAGGGCATTAACAAATCCAATTTACTCAGACAAAGGAAGTGATGGCCTCATCTAGTAGATGTGCCCCATACGAAGCCCATTTTTCCAAGATCAGAAAGGAGGTGGAATCATTGGGCTTGGCTCTTGACCAATCCCAATCCGAGCTTGAATAAGTTAAGCTCGAGCAGAACTGCCTACGAGAGAAGTGGAAGTTGATAGAGATTACCACCTGAAGAATGTTATCTGAGCCACCCTAAGAGTCAGTCACCATCGCACACCTTACCCTTCGGTCTTATGCCAGTGTTATAAGGGGTTATGTAACGAGAAATTAGCACTATTAATATTTTCTTTATTTTTGTATATAATAATGAATATACTGTCATTTTATTATTGTTACCTTGTAAATAGTTTTTAAAGGACAAATAGTATTTTTAGTTAATGTTCAACTAAGAAATATATTTTGATGAATTAATGGATTTTTCAATTAAATAATATTTTAATAAAATATTCTTTTAATTATTAAATTAATTTTTATTAAATATAAATGATCGTATAATTTTAGGAATGCAATTTTAATTTTTATTAGGGTTTGAAAGCTATTTTTTTCATAACCCATTAATATTCGATAAATGTCAGTTTATATTTTAAAATTGAAAATTAACATATTTAGAAAATTATTTTGATAAAATCTATATTATTTCTGGAATTATGACATCGAAATTATCCAACGGTAAATTTTTCATAATTTTCTGAGACAGTCAAATTTTTGGGTAAAAATTAAATACTGTTTAAATATATAATGTGATTTTTGACATAATAATGAACCAATGGTGATTTAATAATATACTATAAACATTATATTCCTCCAATATATGTTTTAACATTAAAATAATGTAATTTTCGGTTTTTTTGATTTATTTTACAAAGCTTTAGTGGACCCTTCAAGACTTACTAAACATTTTGTCTTTCTAAATTGTTTTCCTTGGGAGTGTGACTCACCTCCACATAAGCAACCCCATTTTTTTAAGAAGTTAGGAATTTAGACTTAAAAAATATTATTTTCCACTTCCCTTTTCCAAAAAACATGGGCAAAAACCATGGGCTGGTTTGTGGTTTGGATTAGTTTAATGTGAGGTGTACCAAACCTAAATAATAAAGAATTCTCTCACCTTTCCTTTATAAACCCACCCAGGCTCCCACTTCCTCATCACTCAAAGACTTTGGAGTTCATCCAACCTATGACCTACTCTATCTATAATCCTCCCAAGGTGCCCCAAGCTCCCAAGAATCCTCTCTCAGGCGTCTCTTAAGCCTTTGGAAGCACACTTCCAAGTAAGGGTTTTTCTTCCTTTCTCATTTTTGTCCAATTTTCTTAATGTTGTTATACCCTTTTAGTTTAAATTATAAATGTTTGGTTATGGTTTATTACCTCCCCCATACATCCTTATTTATTTTTGAATGATGTGAGACCCCTTTCTCTCTCATTAAATTCCTCCCATGTACACCTGTTACTATGTCAAAATTCCAGAAAAAAAATTCTCTCTCCTCATTTACATTCAAGCAATTCTTTTGTATCATGAATCTAAATTCCATTACAATTTTTGGTACATATATCTATATGACCCCTGTTACTGTCCATTTCATGTACATATGATTATACACCCCTTTCTCTCTCATCAACCACTTTTATTAATTCTTACATCACGCCATTACACTGCAAAAATTGCACCGATTTTCCAAGCCAATGTCATTGTGTAGTGAATACCATGCCAATTTCTCTATCAAGTGTATTCACCTTTATGAACATTTAATTATTTATTATAAAGTTTCATGTATTAATTCCACATTCCTTTATCATTTAATAATTGATGATGTTTTATGAATTCATGTTATATGATCCATGTGGCACACTTATGCATGAAATGAAATGTTTAAGAAGGGTGTGCCTTGATAGCACTCTAATGCATTGGGTAAAGTATTGTATCATGATACATCATTTTCAATGGGTTTTTACTATTTATAATTCAAGTAAAATTAGGGTTTACTCATGCTTCATGTTTAATGAGGTTTTACTCATACTCCATGTGCAATGAGCCTTGGCTCTTGCTAATTCCATGTTAAGTGTTGTTGCAACATTTCCATTTTATGATTATCATGCTTTATTGTGACTTTATGTTTATGATTCTATTGTACTATATTGATATGCCTATTGTCTAACATGTATTGTATTCCTCATGTTATTCCATGATTAATCCTTTACTGGGCTTTATAGCTCGCCCTTTTCTTATGCATGTCATCAGGTTATCCCATAAAATGCTAAATACAAGGGAATATAGTGGTCATGTAAATGAAGTTTTCAATAAAGATGTTGTATTTCATGTTTTAAGTTGTTATGTAATTATCTTAATCCCAAAAGACACTATACCTCTCTATCTTCCATGTTGTATCAAGTGAAGGTTGTGTAATAAATTATGTTTCATTGTGTAATAAAAAGCAGGGTTGTCATATTTATAATGGTTCTCTTCAATAAGATAGTTTTAGGAGATAGTAAATGCATATTTGGGATGAAAATTTTTTTCCTTTACAAATATAAATATTAACTAAATTTTCAATGTAAAAGAGTCATTTATGGGGTCATCCTCATGCACATTGAGTGATTTGAAACCCAACCCTTTATAAAGGAAGTCCATGTTGGTGAATTTAGTGCTCGTCAATTGGGATCCAGTTACATCCATCAATAAAGGATATATATGTATTTACAATAATCAATGATTCGTGACTTTACATATTTCCCAAAAATACCTCTCACATGTCAGATACATTCTAATTTCATTTATAAACCTCAAAAATTGTAACATGGATCTAAATAATTCTTTAAATTTTTGGTTTAGGGAATAAATATTATGGGTCTATACCCTTTATATATGGTGAGGCTATTAATGTTCATCCCTACAGCTACATTATATTTTAGATTAAAAAAACTATACACTGTAAATAATTTATAAGAAATTCTATGATAAACTTCATGAAGTATAATATCATCACATGATTTGGAGTTCCTCACACCATCCTCATAGACAAAGACATTGAATTATTTATATTTAATGAGTTAACGAAGTTTTATATGAAGTATACCATCATGTATAACCACTCACCCTACAACAATATTGATATATACAATTAGATAGAAGAATTTAATAAAAATATTTCAAAAATACTATAGATGATGCAGGAAATGGGTAAAAAAATATTTTTCATCCAATATAATTCATACATTTGGGTCATATCATACTACTACATGAAATTCTATAAAAGTAACCCTTATGTACTCAAATATGGGGTAAAAAATTCATTGTGAATTTTTTTTATTTTCATTAAATTATCATAGAAATTTGGGATTAAATAACAATATAATAATTAACCATAGTAAATATTGATATTTTCGAGTCCCTGTATGAGAATATTTCAAACACTTTCCACAAAAAAATATGTTCATCATAATCATGTTTCACTAAAATTAAGAAATCATCAAATCTAATTAGTTATCCATGGGAATAGGTAGTGTACATAAGAACATTGATGATACCTTGGAAGGCACCCCTTAAGAATGAACAAAAATTGAATGTACATTATGTTATACACATGTTCTACCCTAATGGATCGTACCCCCTGATTAAGATTGGTGGAGAACAAATTAAACCTCATACTAACAAATAATTCATTAAGAGATTAATTTTGAAACTCCGTGTGGTATTCAAACATTCACTATAACATGAACCAAGAAATTAGGGAACCAAGTACATTAATTCACATCCATTAAATTCTACACATAAATATATGTATTTCTGGTTACTATACTACATGACATAAATTTCATTAGCACTTTTTATGGAAATTGATTCATATATTTTCATTAACCATGTGATATATTAACTATCTAGAGTGTTAAATTCCATAAAACACGTACCCCTTACATGAGATCTTGAATCATGCATGAGATTTACGCTCACTTCATTCCCATATATGGATATCTTCTTAGAAAATCCAAGATTATGATAAAAATGACCCTTATTAAACAACTGCATTTAAAGATTATTATTTTAATAGGATAAATTGTGATTCTCATACCACATATAATGGGACTAAATATAATATTAAATCTAAACATAATCCATCATTTCAGACTATAATTTACACATTTACTAATTCATTTTAGGCTTTATCATTTCTACTCTCACTGGGGAACCCCATCACAGCATCCTATTATATTCCTACATAAGATTCGAATTTTACAGATTATTTTTCCATTATCTATGTATATCATGGATACCATTTTCATTAGATGAATAGTGATTCCTATATCTACCATCCTCGGTATACTAATAAATTTTATTCATATCAATTCTCCCCTATTTGAGTCAATTCATGTTCACATCAGGCATTCTCTAGATTCCCTATAATAGGATGGGATGATAAATTCCCCACCATAACATGGTCTAGATCTATAATATGGACACTTAATTAATATAGCATGGTTACATTATTTTTATTATATGGAACATAATGATGATACTTCCTTCTATCTTAGACTTAGATGTAAATTTAAATTTTTCACTTCCTCCAATGATTTGGGTTCTCATTAATTCATGTTAGTATTTATTATAGCATCTTTATACAAAGTCCAAAACTAGTTAATTCCCTGCATATTCATGAAAAAAATATAGACATATTCCACTTCAAAAAAATATGATGATTTATTCTTATTATTGGATAATATATAGTGATATCTATATTTCCTATTTCAAAACTAGATATAAAAATTATTACCCACAAAACATTTCTACTGTGAATTCATCTTAATTCATGTCATCTTTATACATTGTAAATCAATTATAGTACCCAAATATTAATGTTTTGTGAAATCATAAATTTCATCCTAGATTGTAGGAATTCCTCAATTCACATATGGTATTATCTAACTACCCATTGTAAAGATTATACTATTTGACATTACCCTAGAAATGATTCAGATCTATATGGATACGTTATATCCATGGAATATGATTGGATTGATTCCTATTATAACATTTTATGTAATAATATCAAGATATCCTATATTGATATTTTCTAAAAAATTACTTTTCATCCTCCCCAACATCCAATTTTATAATTTTTTTTATTAAAAGTATGTCTTCTTACTTTTTCCTCTTTCTTAGGTGATACATTTTATTTTAGAAATTATGTGTGGATTGATTTTTATTAATTTAATGATATATATAGATATATAGAAATTCGATTTTAGTGAAAATGGAAAACCAAATCCACTTCCAACTTCCTTTAATACTTTATGATGATCCAATTTTGGTAGTCTATAGATTGGGGGGTTACACCTGCATTTGATTATTTCTTTTCCATATATCATACTTTCTACCTCTAGTATCTAAATCACAATAAATATTTTGTGGCCACTGGTAAGGATAATGTATTATCCCTTAAGGCCCCTTTTTCATGGGGATGACAAATATGCCCCATTTACGACCAACCTATAACAAAACACATTTATATCTTCTTATTAAGAATAAGATCCTATAATTTAAAATTCCAATATAATAATTACACTAGAACTAATTATTTTAATATATTAAATATTCATTCTTAGTATAAAATTTTAGCAGTATGATAAAATATTAATTATCCGATCATGTGTATTGATTTTCATAGACAATCTATTGTCATTTCCCCATATTTTGATTCAAATAAACCTATTTTCAACTTAAATCAATATATATCCTCTATTTATATATGCCAAAATAAGTTGGATTTGTAAATATTTATATAATTATGTAATATATCTCATTTTATACTTTTATACCACCTTCAACTAATTTTACACCTAGTTAATATTCTTCATTGAATAGAAAAAAAACCCCTATACTATAACCATATTTCATATCACATGAAAATAAATTTCATAATATATTTTTCGAAGAATTGTAATAATAAACTATTATAAAACACTCTATATGGTTTTGTAAACAATAATTACTTAAATTCATGTTGGGTAGATTGTTCATACATTGTTGTATATATAACGCCACCATTTTTTCCTAGAGAAAATACCATAAACATTATACACATTTCCCCCACTAATTATATCTATACCAATAATGAGCTCATTGTCATATTCAATCTTACCATTTTATTATTTTTTTATATAATACTCCTTTATTTTTTTGGTTATATATATAATCACAAACTATAAAATCATTTTTTCAATGCTATATGACCTTAAAATTTACCCACATTTGGTTAAATCTATATGAATGTAATCATCATCACTCATTGGTATGATATTCGAGACTAAAAACTATTAATAGAGTGAAACATTGAACATGTTAAGTTGAAAACTGATAAAGGGAATCCTGGGAAAAAGTTTCATGTCCACTTTCCAGAACATTTCCCTTCATGGATCATGAAAAATTTATAATGTAAAAATATAAATATTAACCAAGTTTTACTAGTTAAAACATATAATATGGTTTCCTTATTGAATGTCATGTTTTTTATATCTATTCATTTTCTTTCATATCTCAAGAAAATATTAAAGAACTATAAGGGAAATATGGTTCCAATCATATAAGAACAAACTCAAGGGTCTATTAAAAGTCATGATTTTCTCTAAAAGTATATGGTTATTGGAAATTAAATATTATATCTGTATCCATGAATATATTTGTCTATATTCAATGATAAAAATAAAAAATAATGTAATATTAGTGCTTTTTTAGTCTTCTTAAGCATTAATTCACCCATAAAAGGCACCTTCATTAAAGTGATTTCAGTGATTGTTTCCCTTTCTCTTATTCATATCAATTAACCTTAGTTCACAATGATGGAATATTTACTACATATCAATTTTTGTTATATCTATCGAAAATACTAATTCATTATGGAAATCAATACATTTATATATTATATATAGTAGGTTCTGCACATTCTATAGTGATGGTATATATACTTCATATCATGCCAACCTATACCTAGATGGTTGTATAATATTTCAAGGTAACATATTGATTTAACATTATATTAATTGACTCATGTGTTTGGATACTATTATTTACAACATTTATCCCTCATTTATTTTTCAATTGGATTCAATTATTGTGTTGTAATTAATTATTAATTCTTAGAAGTCACAAAAAAGAAATATTTGAAATGATAGAGATTAGTAATATTAATAATTACTTAATGATAATTTGTTTAATTTTATTTAATAAAATGGGATGAAAGAATGTCAACATTTTATATTCTGTCCATGGTATGAAAAAAATATTAAGAATAATATTGTTGGAAAAATTCTCATAGCATTATTTACTAATTCCAAAATCTATACAATTTATTTTCATTACTTTTGTAAATTTATTCAAAGTCTATGTAGTTCAATAACTTTTTCATGATCATGTGGGGTAACCATTATACCAACATGTGAAAAACTTATATATCTATCATGAAGTCTTTAATAATACTCTAATGATCCATCACTATTTCCTCATCAATAAAAAATTTCTGATGTAGAAAGTTTACAAAACATGTCCCTTCATTAATCAATAACTAGTATTCCACCACCACCTCCTAAAAATTTTATATCTCATGGAGTGTTACATCCTTGAGCTTTGTTGAATGGTATTCTAGATTTTCCCTTGGGAGATTTAGTTATAGAAATTTCTCCCATATAACTCAAGAATAGTCTACTTGACAATAACATGAGTAGTACATTAGTCAAACCTCTTATACCCTTGTGTGATGAACACGTTGAGAAAATAGTATAATGCCTTGTCTGGTCTTTCCATACTGGTTGTGTATATCAATTCACAAATGTATTTCCACACCCACTATCATGATATCTTTAAAAAACTAATATACATAATGTCTAAATCTTATTCACTTGCAGATAGTGATATATACTCTAGGACTAAGTCATTCAATGTGACCATGTGTTAGTGAAACTAGATTATTATATCTCATTTATGAAAAATTCATTTTTGATTTTTGATTGTTTTTGTGTTTAAGAAGTGTCCTTAAGAACCTAAATTATTTACAAAAGGGGATACTATAACAACCCAGGCAATTATAGAATATATTTTTCACACTAGATTTAAATAGTTAAATTATTTATAAATATATAATGATATATATTGTACTTAATCAAAATTAGTAATCTATACAAATAGAAAAGTATTCTGGTCATCACCATAGTAATGTTACCATTAAAAATAGTAGTATGGGCATTAGAATAATAACCTCACCTATTATATTATAAATAAATTTATGGTATATCATGAATGAAAAAATTATATATTTCTATCATGGAACTATAAAATAACTTTTAAAAAAAATAATTAATTAACTGTGGTATTTTTTGGTAAACCTATATGGTTATATACAATTGTATAATTAACATTATGATTTAATATAAAATTTATATTCACAGAATAAATTTATATATTAATATTTTGTTTTATTATAATTATAATATAATTTTCTATGACCTTAATAAACTGTTCAATGTTTCATAAAATCGATTATAACATTTAAATCAGTAATTTTGGAATAAATAATTATTTTAATTAGAAATTAAATTTTCATATTTAGATAATTATTTCAAAAAAATGGAAACTATTTTGGATATATATAAATTAAAAAATGGTTAGGGTTAATTTTTATTATTTTTCTAAAGTAATTGATTTTTAGTGAATACTGAAATATGGTAATTTATGTTATATAACATTATATGATAAATAAATGAATATTTGATTCATTAATGATGTAATAAAACATTAGTTCAACTCAAATGCACTAGTAGCTATACATAGTCATGGTAATTAACACTTTTGACAACATTGAGCCAAAATAATGAAAAATTAATAAAATAATCAAAAAAAACCATCTCTTATCACTATAAATACCACCCCTTTCCACCTATTATCCTCAAAACCTCTAAAAAGTGATGATTGTATAAATTATACCCAATTCCCGGATCAAGCCACTTCCCCATGTGCATGTTCTTCTAGTATTTCTACAATACCAAAACAATGTTCTGTAAGGGGGTTCTCAAGGAGACGATATTCAGGAGGTCAAATCCTCATATCATTCTCTTTTATATTATATCATTCTATGATTATTTCCACATTATGCTCACCTTCCCTATCAAAATTATAATAATAACTCTAGTTTCATACATATACTATAATTTTATTATGTAAATGTAATATCTAACATCAAACATCTTTTATTCTCCTCTAAATCATAAAAAAATGAAAATATCATTTATGACGTGTCGATTCATAACATTCATGGATTCTATTTATATTCATCAATTACCACCTTCGAGGCTCTTCATAAGACCACAATTATATTTAAATATGATTTAAATATGTATATTATAACTTGTTTAATTTTCTTGAACTAATTTATAGAAATAAAAATTAAATAAAATGAATCTAGTTTATAATGGTCAGAAAAATAGAAAAAAACAAACAAAAACATTATCATTAATGATTTATGAAATAGGTCATTCTCATATCAGATAAAAATGATATATATGGTCATTTAATATTCTATAAAACTATTAATACCATTTCATTTCACTTATATAGATTTTCTTCCATTTTAAAATAAGTCCCATAATTATACTGATGGGAATTGACTATAAAACTATGAAACGAACACTTTCAGAACAAATAAATTGAACATTATAAATAATCCAAATAGACATAAAAAACATAAAACAATTATAATAAATTTATAATAGGTCAATATATAGTAATTAATTAGTCTAATTTTATTGTCAATGATATTAACTACAAGTGATGAATGCTTTATGACCAACAGTAAGGGAATTATTTATCGAATTTCCATTCATTAGGATAACCTTATATTTCATTGATTGTTTTAGGTTATGATTATTTTTTAAATGACTTTTGATTATATTATTTTATATTATGTAGATTTATTGTGTATACACATATTCCAATAATTTCATTAATTCTAACATCAATGATATGATAATTTTTAGGGACTTTTTTTAAAAAAAAAATCTTTTCAAGTTACAATGATTTTTATTAAATAAATGATTTTTTATTGATATAAAATAAGAATATTGTCCCACTTTAATGGTTCCTTATTTATTTTTTGTTCCCTTTACAATATTACAAGTTTATTTTCAATTTTTTTCATTTTTAAGTGTGTGGGTTTTTAAAAATAAAAAGTTATTTCAAAATGGAAAATTTATTTTCCTTATGAATACTAGTTTTATGAAATATTTAAGTAATATGACCATGTTAGGGTTCTTGGGGATTTTTATGATGATGTTTGGTTCCATGATAAAACTAGGGTGGTTGAACCCGTTATATCCCTACAATTCATTGGGTATGGGAAAGTGTTAACCGATTATTTTTCTCCTAAGAGACTAGGGAAATATACTGTGATAGTTATTCCATGCGTAACCAGGATGGCTACCCCAAGTGTAGACGTGAGAGCTAAGAAATATGTTTGAGTGATATGAGAATGATGCAATATGTTAAATTTTATTATCTAGGAATGATTTATATTGTATAATAAGAAACTTATGATTTTATAAGGTAAGTTAAAGATCTCATGTTTTATGTGTAAAAGTTATAACCTTTTGAAAATGTATTAATTGCAGTAATAAAGGTTTCATTCATCCATTTATGTCCCTTACCGGAATTTTTTTCTCATATCATGTTTTAAAATTTCAATCACATGTTTTATGTAATATTAATGGATATGAATAATTTATTTTTAAATTTTTGAAGTGTTATTATATAATGCAATAATGTTTTGTTTTAAAAGTGTTATATTGTGAAAAAATTGATATTTAATAGTTTTTACGACTTTGTAATATATAAAGTTATGAAATAATTATCTAAAAAAATAAAAACTAAATGATATTTATTAATGTAATAAAGTGAATTCTAGTTTTATTTAACTAGATTATGTAATGTTTAAGGTTGGTTCCTTACCATTGGTATCAGATCAAGGTTTGGATAACATTAGAGGTTAGGATAATGGTAATAGAATGCCCATAAATGATATTTACATTATGGTTATGTTTAAATTATATTGAATTCAAATATTTCCATGCTTATTTACCTAATATTTGTGTGTTTATAATGGTTTTCGGTAGAAGAAACATGGAAGCTAAAGTATTAATGCACTGAGAGGATCATATCCTTCCAAATCTAAAACCTAGAATAGTGGGAATTAAAATATAGTCGTTTTTTATAGTAAGGGATTAGAAAATTCAGAAAAACTGGAAGAATAATCCATGGATGAGATCATATACATCATCCATATATGAATATGTTAGTGGTGAAACATTTTATGAGGAAACACCCTCATACATATATTGGATCTTCTAACCTAGTGGAAGATAAAGGGTGTATTAAATACCTGTAAAAGATTTTTGATGTCATGGTGTGTTCATACCATCTAAATATTAGTTTATCAATTTACTATTTCAATGTTTAAGATAACTAATGGTGGTAAATGTTTAATAATATTAGGTAGAGTGAAGATATTGATGCATTAGAATGGGATGAATTCAAAAATATTTTCCCTGAAAAATATATTCCTAAAGGTACTTGAATTAAATTGGAAAAAATTCATATAATTGAGATAGGAAGAGGATTTAGTGGCCTTGTATGAAGAAATATTTACATGATCATAAAGGTACACTCCAAAGTTTATTAGGTATCATTAATGTAAAATCAATCATTTTTACTCAGAATTGAAGAAAAAATATCGAAGGGATTTAGCTTCTTATGAACTCAAAAGTTACAAAAAAAAGGTCATTGATTGTGTGAATAAGGTGAAAATTGAGTTTATTTATCATAATGTATTATATAAAAAACAACAAAAAATAAATTTATGTTGTAGAAAAAAATAAATATTAAATCAAATAAGATTTACGGTATGAAAATTATTTTTTCAGTTTTTGAGAATACTGGTAAAAACACAATTGGGATTTCCTTTTAAAGTATGATAAGTGTTATTTTTGTGATATTTTTGGTCATATTTTACATTATTTAAATAGAAAATATCATGGTAGTGACCATAAAAATTTTGGTATACAGAATGAAAAATGTTTTTAAATGTAATAAAATGGGTTATTTAGAAAACGAATGTCTGAAAAAGAATGAAAATTATGGGAAGAATCCGGTAAATAAGAATAAAAGTATAGTGAAATATTTTTAAACTACATTAGTATATATGATTCCATCGAATGAAGTGGTATCATGTAAATTTTTTGTTTACTATATTTTTTTAATGTATTGTTTTATTTGGGTTCTAAAAATTATTTTATATATGAGACATTTTCTGTGAAATTGGAAATTCACCTAATGAATTTAAGACATAACTTTTGTTAAAAACGCCTTGGGAAATTATTAAAAAAGAACTTATTTGAATCTTCATCTCTATATATGTGGAAGTAATTTACCTGAAACCTTGCTTTCATGCACTTGGTAAAATTTTATGTTATTATAGGTATGGATTGTGTTTATATTTAGAATGATAAAATTGATTATAGATCTAAAGAATATTTTTTTAAAATAGTCTCAGTTTATATTCAAGAATGAACCCATACCATTGATTACATATCATGAAGCTGGTAAACTCTTAAAAGATCATAATGAATGTTATCTTGAACATATTGTTGAAAAAAACTAAATTGTTCATATTAATGATTTTCCAATGGTAAATAAGTATCTAGTTATTTTTACTAATATTTTTCCTAGAATTATATTAGACCGATTGGTTTAGTTTACTATTTATTTATTCAATGATTCTAAACGAATTTCAAAATATAATTAACGAATGGCATGTGTATATCTTCTATAATTTTAAATGTAGTTGAATAATTTTCTCTGAAAAAGTTCCATTTTTTTGAGTACTTAAACATGGGGTACCCTTGTTTTTTTTGTAAAAAATAAATATTGTTCTCTAATTATTTTTATTGATTATGTATCATTGAAAAATATTACTATTGATAATAAGCATCATTTTCCTCATATAGATGATGTGTGTGACAAACACCCAGGATTTTAGTATTTTTCAAGATTTAATTGAGATCTGCATACTATTAGATGAAGGTTAAGTAGTATTACATTCTAAAAATTTTATTTTATACTATATATGATAATTAAGAGTTTTTTGTTATGACTTCTGGTTTGACAAATTTCTCTACTATGTTTATGGATCTTATGAATAGAATATTCCATAAATATTTGGGTTATTGTGTTTTTTTATTGATGATATTTTAGTATTTTCAAATAGTTATGAGGATTAAGAAAACAATCTATGGATATTTTCTACAAACCATAAATTAAATGATGTTTTATGGAAAATTTAGAAATGTGTCTTTCTTTGAAAAAAAATTCATTCTCTTGGGATCATTTTTAATAACGATGGCATAATAGTTAATCCTAGAAAATAAGTAGTTTTTGACTAATGGAAAAGGCCCATAAATGTTATTGAGAATCATAATTTAGTTGGATTAGAAGGATATTACCGAAGGTTTGTTAAAACCATGGAATGATTTTCTAGACTTCTAAATAGATACTAAAAAAAGCGGTTAAATTTATTTTGATAAAAGATTTTGATGCTTTTTTTCAAGATCTGAAAAGATGATATGGGAATCCTAATATTTTGGCCACACCTTTTAAAAATAGTTAGTTTTTCATCTATAGTGATTTTTTATTTAATGGTATTGGGTTAATTCTGATGTAGAATGATCAGGTAATTCCTTACGCTTTATATAAAGTAAAACCGCATGAGTTACATAATCTCACACATGATTTAGAATTAATAGCAGTGGTTTTCACTTTAAAATTTTGATACATCATCTATATGTATGAAATTTTAAAACATATTTTGATCATAAAATCTTGAATTATATATTCAATTAGAAATAAACGTATATGAGGTAGAGAATATTTTTCGAACTGATAGTGGATTTTGATTGCATGACTAATTAATATCCCATAATGGAAAACAATCTGGAAGATGACTTGAGTCAAAAACAACATTCTACATTAACTATGTAAATTTTGGAGTGTGACACTTGGCTAATTATTTGATGAAATTTGTATTGGATATTATTGGATTATAAACGTCCTCTGTTCTGTTTTAGGTTTCAGTGAAATCATCTCTATCAAAAAGAATTAAGAAAAAACAGAATGAAGACCATGAGTTACAAGAAAATGTAAAATTGGTTAAAAAGAATATGATACCAAAATATAACCTTGAGAAAAATTATTTTTTATAATTTTTGAAGTGGTTTTGTGTTCCCTGTGGTTCATAGTTGAAGAAATAGTTATTATTTGAATCTCATAGTTCTTTTCTTTCAGTTCATCTTGTAAGCACTAATATGTAAAGAGATCAACAATTGTATTACTGGTGGGATGGAATAAAATGAGTTATTTTTTACTTCATCATGAGATTTTTTAAATGATAATAGGTAAAATAAGAATGAGAAGTTTCAAATGGGATTCTTTAAAATTTTACAATGTTAGATTGGAAATTGGAAAATATATCAATGGATTTCGTAGTAGAATGAACAAAAACATTTTGAGGTAATAATGTGATTTGGGATGTTTTTTTTTGATCGACTAACTAAATATGAAAATTTTATTTCTATTTAAGATATTGCGTCATAAAATAATCTTTTAGAACTATACCTCAAATAGATAGTCTTGTTTCATGTAGTTACTCTCTTTATTGGAATTGATCATAATTATATTTTCATTTCTAACATTTAAAAATTCTTTAAGAAGTCACTTGGAAATAAATTAAATTTCAGCACTATTTTTCATCTTCAATTTGATGGATAGTTAAAGAGAAAAATTCTAACATTTAAGGATATTCTTTGAGCTATTTCAATGGATTACCATTGATGTTGGAATAAGCATCTTTAATTGGTTGGGATTTCTTATATGAAATGTTTTCATTCTAGTATATAGATTATTCCTTTTGAATCATGATATGAAATTTAGTGGTGAATTCTATCATTTTAAGATTATGTAGATGAAATAATTTTTATTAGACCATAATTGGTAGAGAAAATGGTAGAGAAATATTAGATGACTCAACAACAATTGATGATAGCTTAGAGTAGTATGAAAATTTGTGTAGATAACTAGAGGAAGTGTCTTTCTTTCAAGGTAGTTGATCATGCCTTTCTCAATGTTCCTCCATGGAAAATTTTGATGTGTTATGTTAATAAGGGTAAGATGTTTCCATAGAATGTTGGACGCAATGAAGTCTTGGATAAAATTGAATTAATTTCTTACTGAATGTATTTCCCTCTATGTTTGTACCAGGTACATATTATTTTTCATGTTTCAATGTTAAGAAATTATGTCCCAAATTGATCTCATGTTTTGAGCCCTAATATATTCCAGCATGAAGAGAACCTTTATTTAGAGGAAAAACCTATTCATATTCAGGCACAAAGACAGAAATTATTGAGGAATAATGTAATTCACTAAGATAATGTTTTTTGGAATAGCCTCATTGTTGAAGAAGAAACATTGGAATATAAAAATTCCATGGGGGAAATGTATCCTCGCATGTTTAACAACTTAATAAAATTGGGAGGATTCCATTTCCAGAAGGGAAGGTAGATTGTAACAATATAGGTACATATAGAATAATTTTTTTTCACTTTGGAATTAAATATATAACTTCATTATAAATTTATGGTTAAATAAGATGTATTTATAGAAATTATGGAATCTATACTAATATAATAGTAACATGACCATTGAAATAGTAATGTGACCACTAAGAATAGTAATCTTTCCATTAGAATAATAACAACACATATAAAAGTCTAAATAAAATTTACGTATCTCACAAATGAAAATATGATTTATTTATATCATGTAATATTTAAAGAAATTTTATTAAATTGATAAATTTAGCATCCTTATTTGTATGAAGCATAAATATTTATTTACAATTTTATATTTAATATAATGATTCAAAATAAAATTTATTTTCATAAAATATAATTATAAATAAATATTTTTTTGTATTTTAATTTTAAGATAATTTTTTAAAACCTTAATTAATTTTTCAACGTGTCATAAAATAAATTATAATATTGAAATCTATATTTTTTGAACAAATGATTATTTTTATTTAAAAATAAATTTTCTAAATTGAGAAAATTCTATTAAAAATGAAGTTATGTTTTGAAATTTACACATCTAAAGACGAGTATGTTTAGTTTTATAGAGTTTTCTGAAATTGTGGAATTTTTTGTCGGATAGTGAAATACAATAATTTATGATATTTAATGTTACAAGATAAATACATGATTTTTTAGTCATATATAATTTCATCATCCAATGGATGAAACTAACGTGAACATGTTACTATACATAGTCCCAAAAATCAACACTATCTCTAGTCTTTAGCCAAAATAATAATGAAATGAATAAAATAATCAAAAACACCCCTATCATCTCCCTCTAACCCCCCCCCCCCCCCTTCACAACCTCTTTATCTAGCACCTTATATGCCTTAAAGATTTTATAAATTATTCCCAATTATATTCTGTTTCCTCTTACTCATGTTCATGACCTACTGGTCTCAACAAAAGACCAAAACCAAGTGCCTTAAGGTTGTTCTCAAGGAGATGATATTCTTGAGGTAAAATCTTCCTTTTTTTCTCTTTTAAATTATTAATTTTTTTATTTGTTTCTACCATATCATCATATTCCCTATCCTAAGTGTAATTATAACTTAAGTATCATAAATATAATATTATTTTATTTTTTATTGTAATATCCATCATCAAATATCTTCACTTCTCTTCCTATACAAAAAAATGAATACATCATCTCTGACATGTTGATTCACCGCCATTGTGGATGATGAATTTTTATTTTCCATTACCGCATTCATGGATGTTCATAAATCAATAATTATAGTTAAACTAGATTTTTATATGCATTTTATAACTTGTTTAATGTTTTTTAAATAATTTATATACATAATAATTAAATAAAATGAAACTAGTTTATGATGGTTGGAAAAACTGCCAAAAACAAACAAAACATTTATCATTAATGTTTTAACAAATGAATCATTCTCATATAAGATAAAAAAGTTATATATGAAATTATTTAAAATTATATAAAAATATTAATAGCATATTATTCCACTTATGTAGTTTTTCTTTCATTTTATATGAGCTCCCATAATTATAATACATAGAACCAACCACAAAACCATGAGTTGAACACTCACAGATTGACAAAATTGAACTCTATAACTCATCCAAATGGCCATAATAGAACATAATAAAATTATAATAAATCAAATAAATTAAGAATATTTTATTTATTTATTAATTAACTAATCGAATTTCATTATCTATAATATTAAGTACAACTGAAGAATTCTATCATACATAAGGTAATAGAATTCTTAACTGAATTTAAATTCTTTTAGTTAAACCACTCATCTAAGTATTATGTCATGCTAATATTATTTGTTAAATTAATTTTTATTATATTATACTTCATTATGTGGATATATATTTTATACACATATTCTATTCATTTGATAAATTTAAACATCAATGATATGATATTTCTAAGGGACTTTCTTTTTAAAATTCATCGTTTGAAGTTAAAACAATTTTTATTAAAGCATTTTTTTACTTATATATAATAAAAACTATTTTCCAACTTTCATGATTACCTATTGATTTTTTTACTACTTTACAATTTTAAATATTTAATTTCCAATAAATTGTATTTATTTATATGTGTGTGGCTTCTTATTAAATAAAAAATTATTTCAAAATAGAAAATTTAGTTTCCTCAAGAATGTTTCTTTTATACAAGATTTATGTTTTATTATCATTTAATGGTTCTAGGAAGTTTTATATTGATAGGTGGATACATAATAACTCAAGTTTGGTGATATCATTTTATATATCAAATTCATTAGGCAATGGGATGGAGTTAACTAGTTAGGTTTATCCTATGAGATTATTTGAATATATTGTGATGGTTATTCCAAGTGTAACCATGATGGGTACTTCTTATGTAGCTGTGAGAGAGAAATTATACATAACAATGATATGAAAATGATTATAGAAGTTGTCTTTTATGATTTTTATGCACATTAATTAGTTTTACGAGAATCTTATGATTTCCCAAGGTAAGAGAAATATTTTATGTTTTATGTCTAAATTATATAATGTTGTAAAAATGTTTTCATTCAAGAAATAATAGTTTAGTTAATCTTTTTATGTCTTATAATAAGTTTTTTGTTATAACCACATATTTTAAAATGTTTTCACAGGGTTTATGGATGATTAATGTAAATGAATAATCCATGTTTAATGTTTTCAAGTTTTATTATAGAAATAAATCATGTTTTGTTTTAAAATTTTCTTATTGTCAAAATGTATATTGAGTAGAAGTGTCTAATTTATAATATATGAGATTCTGTGTATAAGGTTATGACCTAATTATCTAAAAATATAAACCTAAAAAAGTCCTTAGTGAATATAAAAAATTATGTCTAGTTTAATTAACTAGATTATATAATTTTTCTGGTCGGGTCCATACAGTTATTGTATTAATCATTCAATGAATGTATAACCCATTATGTATTAAAAATAAAGAGTAATAGTGTTGATATTCACCATAAATTAATAGAAAATTTTTTATCTCTTTGCTAATTTAGGATAAACCGATGTTGACACAATGTCTTGTCAAATTGACCCATGTGAAGGATCGTAAAGATATACTAATTCCCTAAAAACCTACATACCCTTCCATGGAACTATAAAAATAGAACATAATCCTATGCATGATATTATATTTCCAATGTTACGTAATGGATTCAGTATTAATTAATAAAATCATTAATAAAAAATATTACTAAAATTATATCAATTTCAACCATAGTAATTATGATGCAATAAGATTTCTTATGATCTAGAAAGAATTAAACAATAGCCAATTATTTATGTTAAAAAATTATAATATCCATAATTCTTTCTTCATCTCAGCCTATTTTTTCATAAAAAATATAAAACTAATCTTCAGACCCATCACAAACCATTTCTATATAATGTCTATTGACATTAGTTTTAGTGGACCCAATTTAAGGTCATTAACTGATGAATATTTAATAGATAAGAGTGTTTCTTCCAAATACAATAGCTCTTTATTTGAGAAAATAAAATTTGTTTAACAAGAGAGTAAATAGATAATAAAAATGGATATATGAATCTAGGATTTCTCTTTTCATACCCTATTAGAGGAATTTTTCAAAAATTATTTCCCAATCCTTACATTTAATCTCTTATAATGAATTATCTATGTGAGAATTCATTATCAAAAGAACTAGGATAACATATTTATGGTGAGGGGAAATGGGCCTCAATTATACCATGAATGTATCTAAATAACTCTCTTGAACCTTTTCTCTAAGGTTTACATCTCTCACAACTTACATCCCTCCCATTTAGTATTCCAAATACACAATAAGAGAATAAACATCCTCATGATTTTATATGTGATAACAAATAATAAGGGTGATATGTTAAATGATAGTATTCCATGTGTGAACATGAGTTTATCTTAAATACTCCCATGAAAATATTTACTTGGTATTGATTTATTTATATGTTTCCACTTATTTTAAGTTTTATTTATATTCCCCACCACTAAAAACACCACACCATCAACCCCACCACAAACACCATCTTTATCCCTACCTATTTTACAACACAAGAAAATAAGTACTCAATGTGAAATATGTATCGACAATTGAAAACATAAAATGTAAACTAAAATTAATTAATATAATCTTTAGCATCATCAGCTAAATGAAATAATTTTATGTTTAATTGTTTGATGATCTTACTAAGATCTATCAAAAAATATCCTCCCTTTGGAGGGTGTCTAATATTTACTTTATGGGAAAATATCAATTGATAATCCCACTCTCCCCATGCCTATAAGAATTGTAAATTATATGAAATAGTTAATGGGGGAGATTATATATTTGGAGAGATATATATAGATCTACTATCCTTAACCACATTCGATTCATTTCACTAATATAGTGATTTATTGAGAAATCCTCTTACAAGGCATTCACATAGTCATCACTATTTGATAGTCTAACTTCGCCACACCCTACTATGGTGGTGACCCATTTACATAGACCAGAAAATATTTCAATTTTCCACTAGGGTAGGACAAGATCCTATACTTAGTGTAATTTAAAATCAAAAAGATAATAGATATATTTAAATGTATAGTCACTCACATTCCCATATCCACTTATTATAGTATAAATAAATGGGTTTATGATCTTTGGATGTCTCTTAGTCAGAAATCTATAACGTGGTGTATGATATATACACTAAATGTGATGGTATTTATGGTAAAAACTACAGGGTACATATTATACATTGAAAGTATTTTTATCAACCCTTTATTCTAATATTCTCTTCTATAGTTTCATGAGAAAAACACCATCTTCTTTAACAATAGATATTTTCATTATGATATTCCCAATCATAGATATCAATAGTGTGGATAAGAATTTATTATGTATGCTTATCATGGTAGAAATGCACCATTACCATCATGAGAGTTGTCTAAACATGAAATAATTCAAAAAATAAAACATGAATTTACCTTATAGAATGTCTATGAGATTTATGAATTAATATCCACTGATGTGATCAACATTATGTCACCAAAAGACATGAAATACCCAAAGAATTTTAACTATTTTATTCTAAAATTGATGGACCCAAAATGTCAATATTTCTTATCATGTGTCTATATATCCAAGTTTATTAATATTCCATATTACTTCTCTACTTCATTAATGAATGTTTTGGTCCTTATTTTTTTATGAGACTAATATATTTGAAGAAAATAGTTGCTTGTGAAAACCATGAGTAAGGTTTTTAGGAAGTGTTAAAGATCCATTATCTGAATAAGTTCCTAGTCCCACTAATTATTTTTATCTCCCACTAGTGTTATAATGCATGTTCTTATATTTAAATAAGTTTTATGGATTAATGAATTTTTTCCTCTTTATATAATATTCCCAAATTTTTAGTATGATAAAATGCCTATAATATGAAGAAAATTAAACATCATTGCATATGTGAAAATATTATTCCTTGATGTCTCTCACTAGATCTAGTAATTTAATCACTAATTGGGGTGTTCACACCACATCATCCCATTTTGTGGAAGGAGAGAAAATTTTCAAACATTATTCCTATTATTGTATCTCCCTTAATCATATTCACGACCCATAGGCTAATTCCTTACTCCCCATTTATTTGGTAATTCAAATTGTTTATAGGGATCCAATTGAAGATAAAGTTAGGAAGAGGTTATTATTTTCATGAGGAAATATGAAATAAATACCACATTATATAGTCACACGACCATGAGTTTATTTAAAACTCTTATTATCCAAGTAAAACCTAATAGATCCACCACTAATCCATCTAAAAAATTCCCAAGGTGTGACCATACTAGCTAGAGTTCCACCATTTTCAAATATTTTTTTAGATATGCTAAATATGCTTGTAAAATAATAGATTAATGACTACAAAATATTGACTTCCTCATACATATTTAGTGGTGTATACTAGAATACATAACTTAATCCTACACTTTATTCCTTATTAAATAACCTGCTCGATGAAAATTTTTATTGGGAATGATCCAAATGCATCGAGATCCAATGATGTGATTGGTTAATTTCTAGAAATGTATGGGTGAATTTTTAAATAACCCAAATCTATAAATTTACCTCCTCTTTGAAATTTTGTATCTTCACATGTTTACACCTGAAAAATTGTTGGGATTTTATTTTTTTAAATTTTTGGTCCCCCCTATGTCCCTATTTATAAGTGAAAGGGAGACATTTATACATTATATTTTGTATGTCTTTTAGGTATTTTATAAAATTATTAATTATTTTCATATAATTCAATCCATTTTATTGCAAATAGTTCTTATTATAGAGGGGGAACTTGTGTTCCTCTAAAAAATTGTAAATAATTTTTTTATAACATCAGATGAAAACTATGAAAATGTATACAATTTAGCATTATTGAAGGATATATTCAATGTAATAAATATATGGCCACATTAATCTTATATATATTCAATATTATTTTTTTGAAAGAAGTTGCCTAATTATTTCAAAAAACCACTTTTATTGTATTCCCAATGATAGAGAACTAATGTTTCTATGAGGCATTATTCTATTCACCCATTTTATCACCCCTAATGAGATGAATTGATATGACAACCCACTCATTTTTTGAAGCCCTAATCATTTGTGATACAATGGTAGTAACGTCACGTCGTGGTAAATATTCTATATATTATAAATATTCCATATTTTTATGTCTAAAGTGAAAAAATATTTCCTATAACTAGATCCCTTTACACAAATTTCAGAAAACATGGTTATTTTTACATTATTGTTAACATAAATGTATTTTTCATTATTGGAAACATTTGTGAGATAGTATGAAATATTTTTAATAGATATATAATCCCCAAATATGAGTATGAAAGGAGTGAACACCCTATATATAAAATCTTTATGACCATTTCTATGATTTTTATGTTCCCCATAGACCCATCCACATGAGATTATTTATTGTTCAAATAATTTATTCCCTTGGATTACTACCATATATGTACTCTATTTTCTTAAATTTCATGAGTCCTTTATCAAAAGACCTTCCATCCATCTTTATAAATTATCTATGGTGGCCTTTATAAAGCATCTATAACCCTTGAGAATACTATACACTCACATGATATTGGAACTTTTGGGAAATAAATGCATCATAATTTATACATTTCTTTCTTTTTAATTTTCTAGCTATGTATAAAATTTTTCCAAGATAATCCATATCTAGTGATGATAATTTTATAGGATAATTGAGAATTGTCCCCAAGTCTCATCAAAATGGAGTCATGATCCTCCTTCATTACCACACTAGGATATGTCTTTTTTATTTGATGCATACATACACTAAATTTATTCTTTTGAGCATAACAGGAAAAATAACCCCTTCTAAAAGCATCATGTTCGATTAAAACCCTTAACAACCCATTCTAACCTTGCCTCCCCTATAGAATATCAAAATATATGATTTATTTTCTGTTAAAATTCATGTTATTAGTTACAATAATATATATCTTTTATAATGGGAATCGTCTAGTTATACTTCAAGACTATTAGGTTCCTTGAAATCATTCCCATCATAAATTCCACAAATAATGTAGATATCTACTCTCAACTAACTAGTAAAATAATTCATAGTCAAATATTATCATCCTATATACTCTAAATCTTTCACTATAACTATCATGTATCTTCTTAGACCATCAATTCTCCATAAATATCATAGGTATTCAATCTAGTGTATGTCTCAAACAATCCTTTAGTTTTTTCATATCACCAATGAATCCATTAGTTCTTCACTCTAACATAGTTACCAATAAACTAGAGATGAACACAGAGACCTAAAACTTGGTGTAAACCTCAATCCTTATTCACCTAACTCATTTTTCATGTAAAACATAGAATGCATGCCCAAGTTCATGTCCCACACCATACCGTTTATAGGAATCCATGCGTAATAGTCTATTTTACATTACTTTAAACTACTTAAAATCATCCCTAGTTGTCTGATCATAAATTATAAGCTATATGGACCAAGATACATTAAATTAAAGGAATTTATTTATTGATATCCACGTGAAATTAAATGTTACATACATGGTACATGTCAAATTCTTTTAAATTAAAAAACATGCATAAATAAAAAATATGAAATAGCATAGGTTTTAATTCAATTTACTAGGACACATTTTAATTCATTCTCATGGGCCCAATTTCAAATCCATGAATAATTTCACCACTATGTATGGAGATAAATTCTAGAGTTAACAAAATTATGGATTTGAACAATGTTATAATTAATAAAAAATGAGGGAAAATATGGGGAGAATATCATATATAATGATGGTGAACCTCTCATGGAAGTTCTTAGTGAATTCATGGTATCTATTGATATCATTGTAGGAAACAATAATTGGCATTATTAGTATTAAAATTTCATGTTTATGTATTATATATATACTAGAGTCTCGACTAGGTAACTAGATCATTGTTATGATGAGATAATATCCAACTCTCTCATCCCATATTAATCGTCATTTTCATAACCCCAGGTGATTGAGAAGTTTCTCTATGTTGGAAGGGGTGAATATCACATAATCATTGAACAAAAAGTTTCTTATAAAGGTGAAACATCGTGATAAAAACTTTTTTACACATTGAAATTATATATATAATATGAACATTCATTTCATTCTAATTTTGTATCATCGTATTCTAATTTTATTTTAGAATTACACAAATAAAAGACTATAATGAAATTTTTAATTTCAAACTACTGGGATGTCAAATATTTTCAAGTAGAATTTTAGATTCTAACATATCTACAAGGTAAAACTATAAGAAAATTAAAATAACAATATAATTAGTTAATTAAGGATCCCAAATTAGAAATAAATTGTCAATTTCATTGATCCTTCCATTCATTACTAGAATATTTTAAAATTTTTATTTTAATAGTATGAAACATCAACTACATATAATTATTTTAACCATATTAATTAATATTTGTAATTACATTAAAATAAAAGATAATTGTTACACATATTCTAAATGCATTTATACATTAAGAAACTATATTAATCATTCTTAGACCAATAATAGAATAAATTACATTAATATATAATTAATTTAAATCATATTATATCACATAAACTGTAATATAAAAAAATATGTTCATAAATGGAATTTTTGATGACTTGAAAAATTTTATGAACACATTCAAGCCAAAAATATTATATTGACACATAATATATTTTTTCATAATTCATAAATTTATCTATTAAAATATTATTATTTGACCATATAAATTCTGTATCTTTGATACTCCAATTGAAATTATAGAACATGACCTCTTTTATCTTTTCAATGTTATGAAATATTTCTTGAGATCTGATGCCACTTATTATACTTGAAAAGAATTTACAAATTACCAAGAGGAGGTGACTTTAGAACATAAACATTAATGTCCTTTAAAAAATATATTTCACATTCACATTATCTTTCGTAAAATCTATCATCATATATAATATAAATTAAAATAAAATAGTAATGCCTAAGATACATGAGTTTTTATCTATGTTTGAGGTTTCCATTGACAATCTGCTGCTACTCTTCATTAATACATAATGTTGATAGATGATTTTAATAGAAATAAAATTTAATTTATAAATCATTCCAGTTGAGTAAAATAAGTTAAGAATTAAGAGTTTAAAAATAAATAAGGCTTCTTTGAGATCATTAAAACAACAAATTTCCTTGGATTTAATCATATACTAAGTTAAAGAAGTTTTAAATTAGTAGATAAATTAAAGTATAATTTAAAATAGTGAATCCTAATTGTATCATAAACATGATTAAAAAAATGTATTATATCATTTAATAAAATTCAGAAGTTAACAACTCTAGATCTTGATCAAAAGTTAATAAATGATCACACCAACGATTAAAAAATATTGAAACTTTGAAATTAACATCTATAGTTTTTTTTACTATCTCATGTAATAATAATTATATATATGTACAAAATTTTAGTCTTAATAGATATTATGAAAATTTTAATTTTACCATAATCATCCATTCAATATCATTATAAATTTGTATTAACCATAACAATACATAGAAAAAAATCATAAAAATTAGTTATGAATTATGACATTAAATATGTAACAAAAAATAAAACCTTATTTTTGAGTTTTTTTCTTCCATTTAATCAACTATATCATGTAAAAACATCTTTATAATAAAACATATACTCACATGAAAATGAAATCCTACAAAAATATAATATTGTTAGATTAAGTAAGAAAATTTATTTTATATGCAAATAATATTTCTTCATTATTTCTTTCATGATATTGGCTTAAATTTTTTTAAACTATGTATGTGTATCATTTCATTTTTGACATTTTTTTAATATTAAATAGTCACTTCTATTACCTATATGTTATTAAACTCTCTGATTTTTACATTGCATAGAATCACTCAATGTTTTTCATAATTTCAAAATATTAGAATTATAAATCCAAATATTTCATACGAGTGATTTTAGAAATGTGAATATTACATTGTAAGTAAATTGAAAAACTAATATTTACATTCAAATAGACATAACTTTTTTTGAACAATAAAAAAATATTAGAAGAATTTTTAAGTATATTTTTACAATTTAATGGAGTATATTTACCTAAAAATGATATGATACACCTTAAAAACAATAATGAAATAACTAATTAATTAATTAATTAATATTCCCATCAATATTCAATGTGAAACATTAGTAAAATATTTCAGTGTTCTTGTGAGTATCAAAACTAAGTTATTTTTTTAATATAAAGAAGAAAACACCTCTTATATATGAATTATATTGTGACGTTATCTGGTGATAGGAAGGGAATAATAAAATAAATCAACAAATCTATCTTGTCAACCCTATCTATAGAAGTTATCATATTATTTCACCATATATCTTAGTGGTTTCATGGAGAACTATCCAACTAGCATATATTGTATTATATATAAAATCATATCTCATGTGTATATGAAAATAATTATTTCAATTAATTTAATGGTTCATATTAGATTATTTGATCCAAAATACCATGTTCTCCTCCTTGTAATGACTACTCTGAATTACTATACAATCATAGTTTCACTATTTTTAGTCATTTTATTTATCCACTAGGTTTTTACTAATATTATGTAAATATAACAAAACATTCCAATTGTGGTTATTAATGTCTGGATTTAAGTCACCTAAAATTGGAATAAATTTTCACCATAAATTATAGTATTAAACTATATCTAATTTTTGTTTCTTGTTTAATGGATATAGAATAATATTAATATTTTTCTGGTCAACATCTATCCAAAGAAATGTAGAGGTAGTACAAACACTATCCCTATAGGTGTTTTAGAACGCTCTTTTAAAATTATGGATAATATAATATTATTTATATCATCAAGTACTTTTTAAAACCCCCAAAAATTGTCATATTCATGGAAAATTATACACCATGATCCAAAATAATGTGATAAAGAATTTATTTTAAGTGATAAAAAATGATCAATATACAAAATCATTTTAATATAAATTCCATTAATATAGCGTACCACTATATATAGTGGTGTTTGATTATTTCTCTTGATAGTAATCAATTCAAAATACAAAATAGGGGCACTATCATAGCTATTGTCACAAATAATACAAGTTCCACCCCAAAATAATCACTCATGCTAGCTCAAAACAAGGATATAGAGGTATTCCTAGTTCTCCCATTCTAGAAACTGGTATCGGCCATCAAAAAAACAATTGGGAACAATTTTTCACATAAAAATGACAAATAAACTAATATTAACTTACCAATAAAAATAAAGTCAAGAAGCGAGAGTAAATAAATCAACACATGCCTCTATGTGACCCTACGGGTCACCACAGATTACCAAATCAACATCACCACACAACGACCAAGTCCGAGTTAGGAACAACAACATAAGCTAAAAAAATATAAAACTATATTATTTATTATTAAAACTCAGTAGGTATTCCCAAACATTATTTCCCCTTTTTCATTTCCTTTAAATCGAAGATCCATGAATTTCATGATAGAAATACAAAATATAATCATAGGTTTTTAAAAAAAATATTTCGTCAAATAAAATAATTTTTCATTTCCATTTTTATTTAAAATTGATTTCTTTTACAAGAATATGGTCATGTCATTTAATAAATGAATTATGAGAGTTTAATATATGATATTATTACTTAAAAAGAAAAAAAATATTGTTTAAAACCTTTTCAAAACATTTTTCATAAAAGTTTAAAATCTAAACTGCAACTTTTTTCAAGGAGGTACACCATAGAAGGAAGTAAGAAAAATTATTACAAAAAAATGGAAGCATAAAATAACACACAATAGTAACTAACCAAAAGAGGAACCTCCGTCATCTTCCCCAAACAACAAATTGCTAATGTACATGGGAGTATATAATAGCTCATTAGATGATCTATAACATAGTAAAACCTAGCTCATCCTATAAGAATGCCTCACCCCATGACATCAATTCACCCACATGATTGGTCTTTCTATTCCAGGAATAAATGAGGGGCACAATCCCAAAGTTGAGAATGTTCCATACAAAGAGACACTTACCTGTGCATAATCTATATAAGTGTAGAAGCATTTCTTGTAAATTATACTAGCAATGTCTGGTTCCCATGTCATTTCTATATTGGGGGTGTTCCAAAAAAACAAAACAAGCTACCAATCATATATATATATATATATGTAAAGAAGGTGTCTTCACATGATTCACACAAACCAAAACCACCCCCAATCAACCTAAGAAATATTCTCTTTCCTTCTAACAAACAACACTTGAGGTAAGTCTGAAACCAAGGATGTTCCCACATATTCATCAACACACAAGGTGAGAGACCCATTCCATGGATAGTTTTCTAATTAAATTGTTCAAATGTGACAACCAGACCATAAAACCCATTTAAATGACAAAAAATATCCAAGAGGACCATCACTCACAACTTTCAAAAAAAAGTACACTTTAAAACCCATTTAAGAATCCCAAATCACCATTTTAAATCGGAGGCACATGTATTAATTCCAAAGGGGGATTTCATAAAACACATAGTGTACAAAAAATATATACAAACAAGTAAAATAATTAAAACCAAGATGAAATAAACTAATTTTACATCAATCATTCATTCTAAGAACCATACATCATTGAATAACTTTAAAAAAAATCGAAATGAAACCAATCAATGTATTATTAAAATTTAAAGGCCAAATTCAAAGGGATACCATATCAAACATGCTAAATTTGATGAAAAACTCTCAAATTTTACTTTCCTTATGCATTCATAATAACATTCACTTATATAAGAGGAAATGTGTCCCTTGTGTACATATTTTCTCGACCAAATATATACAAGGCGATTATCATTCTTACACATGCATTTACCTTTTTACCTTACACACATATGCATTTTTCATAAATATACAAAATCACACCTAGACAAAATATATATATTTTTACAACCATTTTTGAATATATATATGAATATATATATATATATATATATATATTATGTAACATATATATATTCATATTACTACTTATTCATACATGTGCAAGTCTTCTTTGACAATAGTTACCTGAAACCATCGCAATGGGCTATGAAATATTATAGAAAAACACTAGAAACTCAAAACCAGAAAACCCCTAAATTATAATTGGAGAAAATAATAAAAACAGAACAAAAAAATTACTCAAAACCGATGGAAACCCCACTACCCATCACAATAATGGCTATAACTAGCCTCAATAGGACCTGAGATCCCGAAACAACAATATTCCACAAATAAAATACCCATAAATCAATTTAGGGTTCATCCATTATGTGTGAAACCCACAGAGAAAAAAACCTAAAAATAGAAGGAGGAGGAGAGTATAAGATCCTTACAAGATATTATTTCACACTGGATCGAGAGAAGAGATGACAACCCGAGGGAGTGAGGGAAGGGAGGTCATGGGCATAATAGATCTCTCCTAGGCGACTAATCGAGCGAGAGAAAGAAGGATAGGGGTCACTCATCCAGAGGGTGATCATGAACTCATTATAGTGTTACTAATAATATTATTATTATTATTGAATCAATTTTTTAAATTTTACATTAACTTTTATTTAACTTTCATCTTATTCACTCTGGGTAGATTTCACTATTTGGTCACTCAATCAGTCAGACTCTGTGCCAGTCATGCGATTACCACTGTCCTAATAGGGTAGGTTTCACAATTTACCTGGATATTAAACCCACCTTTGTTCTAGACAATTTGGCCTGAAAATATCAACTATCTAGGCCACTTAATTATTTCTAGGATGTCACATGGTTTCTCCAAACCATGTGTCAACCGTGTGTCTCCTCCTGTTCTCCCAGAAACCAGAATTTTTTTTCTAAAAGACAAACTGAAGGATATAATACAATATGAAGACCATAAATAAAAAAAATTAAAGTAATATTGGGCCATCTAGTAAAAAGTATCCCCAAAATTAATAGCTTCTTCACTAAGAAAGTAACCCAATCTAAACAAGGAATAATAAAAAATTGAAACTATGAAGGGAATCTAGATAATATAACTTTGAGACAAGAATCAAAATAAAATAAAACACCCAAATAAAACCCTGAACCAAAGAAAACTAGGAACCCTTGGGTAACCATTCAACACCACAACTCACACTTGGAAAACTCTATATAAATCCAAAATAATATGAGACCTATGGTAGTTATCCCCATCATTTATGAAACTAGAAACCAAGATTGCAACACCCACCAACACATGGGCGACCCAATAAAAGAAAATCTAGTAGAATATCGAACTAAAACACAAACTATAAGGTACATAACAGAAGATAATCTTGAAATTCTAAACAACCAAAATTATAACCAATACACAAATAAAAAACCATTCAAGGGTTCTCTTCCAAAATGTAAAACCTAAAAAATTAAATAAAAATTAGAGCAAAAATACATCATACAACCAAATATGAATGTTAAAAAAACATTGAAGTGTACAAAAACTAAATTATTCATCAATACCTTCTAAAATCATTAAATTACAGAGATGATATAATCAAAAAACTTAAACTATCCCCATTCCAGTATTTGTGAAAAAATATGGACAAAGGTCCCCCACACCCAATTATGATTATATTCACAAAAATATTCACTCCAAGACCTTTTGGATGGAGTCATGATGTGTTGAACAATTTTTTTGAAGTATTTAGAATATTATGATCATCAACGAAAACATCATATTTCGGTATTGTGACTTACAAAATCCATTTAGATAACCCAACTGACCATTCTAAACGAAACTTAATTTTTTAAGCCACTAACAATGAAATATTATTAGATTTTTCATCTAACCAATGATGTATATATTCCAATAATACTTGGGTGTGATCCATATATAGGTAAAGACTCTATCACTACCACTTAATTCAAGGGCTGGGTAGAGGTGTCAATGAGAATAATTGTAGAAAACTATTCAATATATCATGAAAAAAGACTAACTATATCAGTTTCAAAAATATCATACCACTAAAATATGACCACAACTAATTCCCAAAATCTTCCTTCACTTAAACACAGAGGAAGTCATACTAGAGTCCGACCATCCACTGCATACTTGGAATTTTTTGGGGAATACTCAAAAATCAAGAAGAATGAAGACAAATAAAAAACCATCATAATAAAAAATTAGACACTTTAGTCTACTACTGGAATTGGGACCTATACCAACATTTATTTCCCAACGGTTTAAAAAACCCGTTGGGATAAAGACCCTTTAACAATGATTCTACTAAACCGTTGGTATAATGTGTTTTATGTTAGGTTTTCCATACGGTTTTGTTAAACCTTTGGGAAAGAAAAAATTTTAACACCCAATTTAGGTCTCCTCGTCCCGGACCGTCCCCGACCTCCGCCTCCCTCCCCCTCTCCCCTCCCTGATCTCTATCTCCTCCCGGCCTCTGCCTCCGCCTCTGCCTCCCGGCCCACTCCCTCTCCTCCAGTGGTGTTCCCCTTCCCCTCTCGGCTCCCTCTCTGACGACAACGTCCCGCTCCCCTCTCAGCTCCCGGCGACGTTCCCCCCTCCCCTCTCATCTCCCACTCCTTTCGACATACCCCTCTTCTCAATCTCCTCTGACGACGTCCCCCGGCCCCCTCTCCAGTCGCGCGCGAGACCCTCCATAACAGAACACTCCACGGGACGTCCCCCCACTCGGCTCCCTCTCCTCCTTCTAGGGTTCTTGATCAGTATTTTCCCATTGATATACTCTTCCAACTATTTATCTCGGTGAACTAATATTTGTTATCTTGTAATGGATTTCATTCTCTAACACTTTTTCAGGTACACAGGATTACAGTAGAAAACACCCCCATTGCATACCGATTTTCCCACGGAGCTCTCAATTCCCTTTTATTTTCATTTTTTTTGATATCCATTCCCACAAACATGAAAAATAGCCGCCATACCACTCTCACCTATAATTCATTGACAATAGGGATAGTACCTCATTTTAAGTGTAGGGGGAGTTTCTCATAGTTTTACATGTGATGCACTTTGATTTTTTATTATTCTCACTTGTTTGTGAGAAATTTTTCAAAATAATAAGAATGATTTAAACTTGAGAATAATTATGCCAATGTTATTAAAAAAATTAAGTGTAAAAGTGCCAAGGACCATGTTTGACTCCTACTTAGATTTGTTAATAATTATTGCTAAGGTTAGGGAATCAATTCAAATTCAAAATCTTCAAAATAATGACTAATTGACCTATTACTTAGGATTTATACCCTTTGTGATTTCCATTTTGTTTTATTCTCACTAACCAAGAAGACTCTAATCCTTAAATTTCATACCCTTATCTGGGAATATTTCTTGATAGATTCCAGGTGAATGTAAACTGACTATAACTTGCACTAAGATCTTATCTTAGTGATGACTGAACAAGTATAAAACTAAAATGATTTAGGACTCTTTCATAGACAATTTTTCCCTAAGACCCACCTGACTTCTATCCATCATTCAACACTTAGTTTCCATTAATGGCCTATTAGAATGAAGCAATTTCAATCCTATTTCCCTTCATACCCTACTTATTGTACAATGCGTATGGATATCTTTAATCAAGTGTGGGAGAGACATTCAAAGATCATGGGATTCTTCCACTTCCATAGATGTATGTTATGCTCACCTAATTATGCAGTTGTGATCCATTTGCCATTTTCTGTGTTTCATTCGTAATCTCTTCCTTTTCAAAAAATAAAAAAGGAAAAAAAGGAAAATTTTTATGGGTTGTTTACTAAGAAGGTAAAAAATAACAATTTTCCAGACTAATTAATTCTTCAAAGGATTATCTGTGGTTCGGTGATGGATATGATATCTATCCTAAGAATATATTTTGACATAGATCACTTATATATTTTAATACCACGAGGTGTGAGTGTGAGGAAACATTGGAAGATAGAGGATCCTTGGGGTCTTCAATAAGATGGAATCATTTTTCTAAAACATCGTGTGGGAACATTTCTGGAGTATGTTGGAGTCATGAAATAACCCCAAGTGTCTCCATGAGATAGCATAAATAACCCCAAGTGTCTCCAAGTGTCTCCAAGTGTCTCCATACATCGTATCATCCTCGCATGGGTTGTCCACTCACCCAATCCTATCAAACCTATCCTAGCCTATCCTCTCAATCACATAGTTTAGACTCATCTCTCGAGGATTATCCCATGTCTTGATGCACATATCATCATCCAACTAGACAAAGAGGACTATTCACCTTATGATTGTCCTTGTCACAAAAGCACATCATGTTGAACCCATATACATTATATTCTCAATAAGCTGGTCAAGAACATTATCAAAATCATGTATTATAACCTAGCCCCACTAACCAGGTTCCATCTTAAGCTAAATCACACCAAGCCTCTTGGCATTATAATGCCAATCTATCCGACAATACCAAATACCCACACTAGCATCTCATCCATCATATCTTTAGATGAACTCTTGAATCATTAAATGGAGTAAAACCTTTCATAATACATTTTATATACTCAGAGGGACCATCCCACTCTAAGAACCTACTAATATTCCAATCCATCCTCATAATTATTTCCTCATCAAATGCTAGATGTACAATTGAAACACCTATCACTACAAGGCCCAATCCTCTTAGGAATATTTTACTTGATCTAAATCCTCATCATTAGTGACATCAATCACATTAAAGAACATAAATGTCAACTGTACCCTACATTCCAAGGATTATTCATGTGGACAAGCCCCATGGCAATAGGCTAAGAACTAAAACCATAAATAATAATGCCAAATACATGCATCATTTTTAAATAAATATCTCATGAGTAAACCTAAAAATCAAGAATAATAAGACCTCATCCCTTATATCGAACAAAACCAAACTATGTTGAAACTCAGGCTAAATTGATTATATACCATTAAAAGGAAGAGTAATTGTTAATTAATAGGAATTTACTATTTGATAGTATCATTTTGAAACATTGATCTGTTTCCCCTTTGCTTGTAAGAACATGATTTGACCCATGGGGCGTTGTGGTACTTATATGTTGGGTGGTGACAGGTATAGTCATAGGAGACAAGTATGTTTTAGTTTAGTATTTATTTTATTTTCTTTATCACATTAGTCACGTAGATCTTTGACTACTTTCTATGGACATAGGGTACTTATATTCTGCGAAGGGGGCCAGAAGGAGTTCAGATTGATTCATTCCACCGGCTTTGATCCGAGTTAAGATTATATGGTTACTAATTTTCTTCCACCTCATGTATTTGGGGATTTAGTGTTTCTGACTCCATATTATGTTTTCGGTAGGGCGTTGGATCGTTTTGTGTTGGTTCGGGTGGATTTGGTTCTCTGCTGCCAATCAAGGTAAGGCTTTAATGCCATTGGTTGGGTTTTCACTGGTTATGTAGAATTATTCATGTGTTTTAAGGTTCTTAATATCCATTATGTAGTGTGTTGATCCCTACTCATTGGTTTTGAGTCTCCAAGTCAAGGGAGACTCACCTACGTGTGCATAGGTAGGTAAGTATATGTATGTGGGTTCCCCCGTTACATGTATAGTCACCCATGGAATTGATTTTGCACGTATGGGGCTAGATGTGCCCATGTATATATATATAAATGCATATGCAGGTGAGTGGAAACTGATATATGCATATAAGCATATGTGTAAGGATCCCCTTGCACATGCTCATGGCCATGCGGGTGTGTGCATAGGGGCTAGGTGTCCTTGCATGTGTGTGAAGGTGCGTATACCCAGTGGAGGAGCAGCAGCTTTTAGTTAGAAAGCACCAAGAGCCGAATTGGATGGCTTGGTTCCACCTTGAGGTAGAGTCCCTCTCATAGCCTCTTTAATTTAAGAATGCTTTAAATTGAATTTAGCTTATTTATTACTTCTGCTTAATTATATTGAATTGCATATCTTGAATAAGTTTTCCTTAATATAATTGTTTCATTTGATAAATAAAGTCAGGTTTTTATAATAAAACCCCTCCAATGGAGGTGTGCTATCTGCGAAAACTCATAGTGATAGTTTACGGTATATGATTCTTTTCTATCGTTTCATTTCCCTTTAGATGTTGCATCATTGTGCCGCTCACTACATCCTTCTGACGATCCCTTTTTATAGCATATTAAATAGTTGATTTGTTCGATCATGTCCGTTGTGACCTTATCTTATGGCGAAACTCATTTTGGGTGTTTGTGAGGCCTCTTGGCCACCCCTTTGGGTGTTTACTCGAGCCTATATATCTAAAAACACCGATGGTGTCATTGTTTAAGACCTTTCAGGCTTATGGTGCTCCCCACCATAAGCTTCATCTTAACACTGTTTGGGGTGTTTTCATGGCCTTGATGCACATCTTATTTTTTACATATATGAATTCTCCCATAAGATTTGTGTTGCATCCTCCGATTTTAAAACATACTCAAATTCTATTGTTCTCGAGGTGACAAATGTTTTATTATTAGAGTTCCAAGAAATGCATATACCATTGATAAGTAATACACCTTCATAAATTGACTCACAATCAGTAGTTTCAACTACCTAGTACCACTTTTAAAAACAACAAATATCAAATATATATCTTTATCATACCACAATCCTGAATCAAAAGTCTGTTTTTTATAACATAAGATCGATTTCTATAATGTGAAGGACAACTACATAGGATTTATTTGGAATCCTGGCTGGAAGATAATGCCCCGCGGATGTCGCTCGACCGGGCCAACACGCTGCAGTCATGCCGCGGTAATGCCGTGATTTAGCCCTGCTGCAGGATGACACCCCGCGATGGTTCGCATTCCTATCGGAATTTGATGTATGATACCTATATAGAGTTTTAGATACATTACCCACCCATAGTTAATGGGGAGGGAGGAAACGACCGAAATGTTGCCCTACTTCCTCCCTCTCTCTTTGCTCTTGGCCGGAAGATGTTGCCCCGCAGATGTCCCTGGACTGGGCCAACACTATGTGGTCATGCCGCGGTCACACTATGGTCATGCCGCGGTCATGCTGCGATAATTCCGTGATTTGGCCCTACTCCAGGACGACACCCCGCGGCAGTTCGCAGTCCTATCGGAATTTGATGTATGATACCTAGATAGATTTTTAGATACATTACCCATCCATAGTTAATGGGAAGGGAGGTGAATACCGAAATGTTTCCCCACTTCCTCCCACTCCCTTTGCTCCTGGCCGGAAGATGCTACCCTGCAGATATCACTAGACTGGGTCAACACGCCGCGGTCACGCCGCGGTCACTCCGTGGTCACGCCGCGGTCACGTTGCGGTCACGCCTCAGTCACTCTGCGGTCACACCGTGGTTATGTTGTGGTCATGCCACGGTCACACCGTGGTCACGCCGCCGTCACACCACGATCACACCGCGGTCACGCCGCCGTCATGCCGTGATTTGGCCCTGCTCCAGGACGACACCCTGTGGTGATTTGCAGTCTTGTCGGAATTCGCACTACTGGAAATAAAAGTTTTCCCAATGCTTTTTTCCCAACGGTTTGAAAAAACTGTTGGAAAAATACCCTATTCCATTCATTGCCAATGGTTCATATGAACCGTTGGCATATAGGTGATAATAGCAGGTTTTCCCCAACGGTGTAAATGAACTATTGGGATATATCAATCTAAAATCACCACGCCATTGAAATACTTCACCTATCCCTAAGCCGCACTTCTCCAAACCCTAGGCACTAATCCCATACTCCTCCCGTCCTTGCTTCTGCTCCCATACCGACCACCCCTCACCGCCGCTCCCATCCCGACCACCCCACACCACTCACCACTCGCCGCTCGCCGCTCCCCGCTCCCCACTCATCAGGGCTCACGCTTTTTTTAAAAAATCTCGATGCGAACCCATAAACCTTCTCATTTTACCCTAAACCATAGCTTGATGCACCCATATGGAAGATTTTTTCCAATAGGTTGACATGAATCCTACTTCCCAACCGACTCTCGACACGAACCCTACTTTCCATCGTGACAGGTTTGGTTTGCCAATGCTCTATTCTTCCGCATTAAATGGGTATGTGTTATGATCCCCTTACGATTTAGGTTGTTTTTGGAACCCTGATTCCCTACCTGCTCTCGAGGGTTCTAACTCTACTTTCCAACCGGTCATCTTATCTTTGATTCAAGTAATTTGTGTTTATTCACTTTAATTCAGTATGTATGCCTTCATTTATTTTCGATTTTTTTGTTCCATTTCGCTGCAATGTACTATATATTATTATCCCCTTATGAACAAAAGAAATATATCATTTTAGGTTGTAGTGTTGTTGTAATTTACCTATATAGAATCATTTTGATTGATATTGAAGAGGTAAAACTGATGTGGGGATGAGCGGGGGATGTGCTGGAGGGGGGGATGGGCAGGGGTGAGGTGAGGAGGGGGGGTGGACAGGGGGTTGGAGGTGGATGTGCATGTGGGGGAGAGGGGGGGATGTGCTGGGGTGATAAAAAATAAGATATGGGGGTGAAAGAAAATCCATGTTGATGACAGCACCAATACATCAACGACTAGAAAACCCTGCTCTATGAGTGCCATGACACATTACGATGTTAAATCCAATCTATCCTAAGTGCTCATTAAACTAGAGGGGTGTTTCACTCATCCAGATCTCCCATTGGATCACTAATCATATCTAAATATAGTCAAAAAATTGAGATAACTAGATCAAAACATAGTTACAATGAATGATCTATGATATCATATGTGTCTCCTCCTTGGACTAGAGTCCTGACCAGAAACATCCACAAACATCACGACCAAATTCCAACCAAACATGGGATGATCTAGCCTTCAAACCACTGTCCAAATAGCTGATCTAGAAGCATCTACCAACTCACATAAAACAAATATCATACCCTCTCCATGGTCCCTAGGATATTGTCCTCTAAAAACAACCATTATTGTCTCTCTTTGACCCACCTTAGTGCCAAACCAAAACATGGGGCTCCCATGGTCCTCAATGTGACAATATAAAGTGATTTCCAACTATAGCATCCTCAGGTGCACCCAAAATCTTGGCCCAATCCATTAAAAAAAACCTCAAATGGGAAAAAGTCTACAGTAAAAACATACACCCTATGAGGGGTACCTCTAGTACATCCAAAGCACAAGACACACCCAGTGCAGAAATATCCCAAATGCCTCTAAATGGCCTCCATCTTATCATCGATCAACAACGTCTCCAACTGATCATCTATCAACAATTCACTCAATGGGGTATATAAAAGAAATGAATAACCAATGAATTATCAATGGTCCTCATGACAATCATAAAATTTTTGCCTTACAGGGGCTCTATAGTAGAAGATTGGCCCTCCACATGGGCATTATTAATTAACAGCAACAGAAAACACTAGTCACTCAATCAGTAACAAGCCCACTATGGTATCCTCACGAGTCCCTTTGACTTATATAAATATCTTAAGGAATTTTGACCATAACTTCTATCCCACAACATCATCTCATCCCAATGGTTCCAATAGTTCTAATCCTAAAAAAAGAAGGTGATCCTCAACTGTTCTAACCTTGAGAAATAGGTACCAACATGTCAGGATAAAACAAGATCTCTTCATATATACTACTTAATTATAATTTTCAAGATCTATATAAAAGAACATTGAGAAAAACTAGCTTATATTTCACAATCCATTCCAAATAATGATCCCATAACCCTCACACATGATTCTCATCTCACAACCCAACCTGTTGGAGGATTCTGAATCCAATCCTTGAAGAAATCCTTATAAAGAATTATTTTAGTCCAAAACATCATAAAGACCAAATTCAAACAAAAAAATTATTACACAATGGAAATTTATATGAGAAACTGATCAAAATTGAATACTTATAAGTCGAATTCTAACTCCATGGTTAAAATAGGGTAGACACAACAAGGAGAAAAAAGTACCAAACTTGTACTTTAGGTACATGAT
The DNA here is from genome assembly GCA_963277665.1 of Viscum album. Lineage (NCBI taxonomy): Eukaryota > Viridiplantae > Streptophyta > Magnoliopsida > Santalales > Viscaceae > Viscum > Viscum album. Next base: position 978,217,080 of record OY728167.1, read on the forward strand.
ATGTAACCCAAAATGACCCCTAGTTCCATGTGACATAGACTACTTAGTGTGTACTTTTCCAAAGTACACATCATGTGTTCTGGTATATGATGTTTACCCCCACCTGGGTACATTCACATACAAGGCCCCACTTAGCATGAAAAATTCTCTACTACGTGGAATGTATCACCCCATACACAATATTTACCCCACATATGGTTCCCATGTATGTACTTATCCATATATCCCCCCACTCAAGGTCTACCCACGCACAATGCCTATCCATGTACCTTGAACTAGATATAGATTTATACCCTACATGGTCATCTGCCACTAGCACACCCCGATTCACCGCTACATGGTGTGTAACCCACCCCCTTGTATAAATCCTTTAGTTCCCAAAACCCATCTTTCCCAAGTACGAAGAACATATGATGTGTGTTCTCAAAACGACACATCATGTACATGAGTTCTCCCAAACTAAACCCCCCCCCCCCCCAAAATATCCCAAAAAACCAGATTTCTCTAAAGTATCCATAGGTTGAATCCTAAATGGGTCACCAAAAACCCAAAAAATACTATTAAAACTTAAAATCAACTACCCTATGGGAATTTGTGGGAAAGGCAGGGGTGCTTGGTGGGGGTGAGGTGGGGAGTAGGGGGGCTGTGTAGGGGGTTTAGTGGGGAGGGGTGGGCTGGGCAGGGGGTGGGGTGGGGTGTTGGCTGGGCAGGTGGGAGGGGGGTTGTGCATGTGTGGGGGGTGGTTGTGTAGGTGGGGGGGCTGGGCAGGGGGTTGTGAAGGTGGGGGAGGGGTGGGATGTGGAAGGGGTAGGCTATGTAGGGGGAGGGGGGCTATGCAGGTGGGGTGGTGGCTATGCAGGTGGGGTAGTGGGGTGGCTGGGCAGGTGGGGGAGGGGTGGGATGTGCAGGGGTTGGGCTAGGCTAGGCATGGGGGAGGGGGCTGGGCATGGGGGCTGTGTAGGTGGGTTGGTGGCTGTGCAGGTGGGGTAGTGAGGGGGCGGGGTTGGGAAGGTGGATAAGTATGGAGATGAACTTTAGTTCCCTGAACCCAAATAGGGAACTATAGAAAAATATCGTAGGACCCGAGTATATCAGATAAGGCACATTCATGGAAGAATCTATAATTCTATCCATGTCACTACTTAGACTATCAATGTTGTAGAAACCGTGGAAGACCCATTTAGTGAGTCTAGTAGGAGAAGAAAAATCCCCATGCATAATCCAACCAGGTACAATTACTATGGAATTTAATAATGTTATATCCATCATAGATCAAGATTAATACATCATTATGTTGAGAAACATCTTGTACTAGTATTTAATGATAAATGTTATCAATATTTGAAAATATTACATTGACTATGATTTTTGATTTAATATCATTCCAATGTTGACACATTCTCATATGTGATATGATAAGGACAATATAGAACCTTCCACGTAGATACTACAGCTCTGTGTCCAATGCAAGAAATGTCCATAAGTCCAATTCATGCTCGAGGATCAATTTGGAGTCCTCATTTCTGAATCATAATTTATAGTAATTAAGTAGGATCAAAACTTCATTGACTTTTTAGGAAGGCATCTTTAAACTTTTCTGACCACTCAAACATAACTACATTCTTAGTAATCCTAGTCATAGGCACTTTTAAAGGGGAAAAATTTTAAATGAACCATATGTAAAACCCGAATAAACAAAGGAAACCCACAATATCAAACATGTTTCGTATGCCTTCTCATGACACCACAACCTATACATTCTTTGGGTCCACATAAATTCCCACATTATAGATTACGTGCCTAAGAAAGCATACTTTATGGAAGCATAAGTTACACTTTGAGATCTTATATAACATATAATATGGTCAAAGTGTAAAAAAAAATCTATAAGTGTCCAATGTGTATATCAATGGTTGGTGATTATATAAGGATATCATCAATAAGCACCATAATGAATGAGTTGAGATATGTATGGAAGATATCATTCATGATATCCATGAACACAATTGGATTAATTTTAAACATGAAAGGAAAGTCAAGATATGTATGGAAGATGCCTTAATAATTTTCACACCATTTGTAATATGAAATCATATATATACATTCATTCACCTAATCAATTCATGTCCTTTAAAAAGTTTTACATGTCTCATTACTGCTAAGTAAAAAATGGCAAGGATCAATATTTTCCCTCATGTACTTCTTTATTACCTCTACACAAGTAGTAATTTACCGCTTTCAAAATAGTAAATTATATGCACACATGTCTTTTATAGCCCAACATATTTATATGTATCCACTACTTTTACCCTTGTCAAATCCCTAGACTAATACTTCTCACTCAATATAGCTCATCACTCAACTCCAAACAACTTCCATACAACTAAAGGTAGTGTTTCATACAACTATATATCACATACCAACCTTCTCACTCAACAAACATCCATGTTAATACATTATGGTCAATGTAAATACATTTTCTGAAATAATACCATATTAACCATGGTAGGTCTAATATCACATTCCAAACGCTCCATTATCACTCATAGTTGGGTTCATCTAGAACCTTATCACTCAAGGTGATTCCATTATATTGACCACTACTTTATCAATCATGGTAGGGTTAGATGTCATGTTATAATATGATAACTTCATTATCACTCAAGTAAGGGGCCTTCTAGCACATTATCACTCAAGGTTTTGTCATTACTTATTATAAATCAATGTACTTGTTAGAATTTCTCACCCAACATGTGTATGAAATAACAACAAGGGCATTTGGTCCATATCATAGCTCACCAGATAGGTACAAGGTTCTAGTCACTCAGGACCTATTCCCCCTACTTTATCAATCATGTTAGTGTTAGAGATCATTTATATAATATGATAGCATCATTATCACTCAAGTAAGGGTCCTTCCAACAGCTAATCACTCAAGTTGTTGTAATTCCTTATGATATTTCACTATACTTGTTAGAATGTGTCACACAACATGTGTATGAAATAACAAGGGCATTTGGTCCATATCATAGCTCAACATCAAGTGTTCCACCATGAGGACCATGATCCCATGTGATAAATGGTTAATTTTTATGATTCTCCCTATGGATCATCATTCAAATTTCAATGGATAAAAAAATCATCTATGGAAGGTATATACTAAAATTCATGTAGTAATCTACTAGATTGTCATGGAGGTTTATCTGAATGTTTACATTACAGATTGGGGGTAGAATATTACCTTGTAATCTTTTCCACTTAGAATATGATAGAAAATTTCCAAAGTGATCCCAACAGATGATGTAAATGATTTATAACCACTAAAAACACAATGTTGGATGTCATCAGAGTAGATCCCCTTGAAAATTAGGCATGTCATATCTCTCATGAATCAAGTAAATATCTACCCCCATAGAATCTATGTGTCACAGAAGCCTGACCAATATCCCTCTCTTAAACACAAACCAATACCTTGATAAATGCAACAATATAACTAAAACTCTTGACATTATAGAAGTCATTGCCCCATAGTATATGATTCCCCCATCATTGTACTCTAGGAACAAAAGGTTTATAATGTTCATAGTGTAAATATCCTTCTAGGTTAATATATTAAATGATTAAATTCATCGAAAAAATATCAAATTTATCCTAGAGTAATTAAAACCAATAACCCGTATCTGATAGATCAGGATTGAGGCAAAGGATTCTTCATATATGAGTTATAAACTTGAATTTCTAATATCCCCTTCCCTATTTTATCAACAAGACAACATTTTGTTGGTTCTTGGTCTCTCTACCACATCAATATGTGAACCATACAAGGGGAAGGGATGTGAGTAAGCCTTAAAAAATGAGATGATTATTTATATGTGTTTCTTGTGTGTTTTTTGTGTGATTACAGGTGATTGAAGTGAGTGTTTGTGAGTTTTTTATGTGTGCAGTGTGTTTTACGTTTTTTCAGGTTGTAGTGTTCCTAAACACATAGAATGAGTGTTTTTATTGTAATTGCAGTGTATTTTTGTGATATGGAACGTTTTTCACACAGAGTTTTCATTGCATCCTCAAGTTAATTGTAGGATATTTTATTTTAAATTAATGGGGGTATAACCCAATGGTTTTAAAACCTTTGGGTTAGACCCCTATGTGCTGCTGCATTTCCCAATGGTTCAAAATCGTTGGGTTATCCCATGTGCACTGATGCATTTTCCAATGGTTCAAAACCGTTGGGTTTTACCCCTGTCTGCTGCTCCATTTCAGAATGGTTCAAAACCATTGGGTTATTGTTTATGCCAATGGTTTTAAAACCATTGGGTTATACCCCCCGTGCGCTGATTTTTCCAACAGTTCAGCTGAACTGTTAGTATAACAGGATCCAAACAGCCTTTTCCCAAGGGTTCAACGTGAACCGTTGGTATAAGTCTTTCCCGATGCCTCATAGACCAATGGTTTGAGGGCCTTTCCCAACTATTTAAAAGCGTTGGGAAAACATGGATTCCCAGTAGTGGTCCCAAAAAATACCTAAAATCAAATCAACATTATGAACTCATTTTCAGCATGTAAAAACCATGATTCTATAAAAAGGATTCAAATATGAAAACAAAACACAAAATAATTGCTCACTAAATTTTCAAAACATTGAAATCCCCCTTTTTAAATCAATTTTTTCTTAAAACATAACAACTTAAATAACCATTATTAGTATTCAATAAAGTCAAACATATATACATCCTTGTTCTAGATCAAGTACCCATCCACACATACCACCAATTATCTACATTCCACATGTGTATGTCCATATACGTGGTCATTCAAAAAAATACAAAGGGATAATTAATAACATTTATCATTTCCAAAATAGATCATTCAATCTAAATCCTAAATTACCAACCAATTTTAAGTCTCCCATTTCATTAAATCCACACATTTCCAAATTCCATGGAAACATTCATTTCAAATTATAAAAAGTTTTTCTAAATTCTCAAAATGATTTATAGAACACCTTCTATTTGAACCATTGAAACCACACATTCATTTAGAAGAAACTCATTTCTATAAATCATTTCAATTTCAAATATTGTTTTTTAACTCCAAGACAATTTTCTTTTAAAATATCACTCACACCAAAAAAAACCAAGACAAAACAAAAATCATACCAAAAAACCTAGATGTAGAACTAGTAGGCCTAACCAATCTAGTTACATAGTTTAGTAGACCATTCCCTAAGAAAGCGCTAACTACTAGAAGTGTCTCAAATCATACAGTCAGGCTCCACATGGATCACTACTCCATAAAATCATGTTTTGCAGCACCAAATCACTCCCTTGGTCATCCCTTTTTTATATAATCCAAAACCATTGTCTCAAATCACATAATATATATAGGAATTCAATGATCTTATTAAGAAATAGTTCATGAAAATATTACCATATAAATTTCTTTAGTCTCCAAATTCCTATATCGAATAAACATAACAACCAAAAATAACAAGGGTATCCTCTGATATTATTTTGTCATGAACAAACTCTGGTCCACCCCAAACTAGTCACCTGATTTGGCCCACAATAAGGCATGAGAGGCATTCTTGATTCTCCAAGGCTGGTAACTAGTGATGAAGATCAAAATAAAACAATTATGAATAAATAATTCCATAAAAAATAACAAATCAAATAAAATAATCATTAAATTAAAAACTAAAACAATTAACATGAATAAAAAACTATATATACCTCTATGTGACCCAGCGGATCACCATCGACCTCCAAATAAACATCACTCCATGGTGACTGAGTCTGAACTGGGAACCGCATCAGAAGTTAAAAACAATGTTTGATCTTTAGGAATGAGTATTAAATCCTAGTAGGGGTTCCCAAAAAATATATTCCCCTTTTTTTCCTTTAAATAAAAGTTCCATCAATTTCAAGTTTTAAATACAATATATAATCATAGGTTTTTTATACATTTTCTCATTAGGGAAAATCACAGTTCATTGCCTACTTTATTTAAAACCAATTAATTTTCCATGAAGAGGGCTATATCATTTAAAGAAATAATAGAGAGACTGTAAATGATGTTTTTTTTAAAAAATAATGTAAAAAGAAAGTGCTGAAAATTTTCAAAACATTTTCCATAAGAAATAGAAAACCAAACATACACTTTTTTCAAGGAGGTACACTAAACAAGGAAGCAGTAACAACAATCACACAATTAGGGAAATGTAAAATATCACACAATAGAAATCAACAAAACAAAAAACCTCAATCATATATCACTGAAAACTATGTGATAAAGTATACAATAGAACCATGTAGATCAGGGGATAATATATAACATACTAAAACATCTCTCATACCACAGAAATTTCTCACTTGCTGACATAAATTTCCCACATGATCGGTCATACCCTACTATGCCCAAATGAGGAGAACAATCCTAGAGTAAATGCAAGTCTACACATAGGTCCACTAGCTAGTGCATAATCCAAACTACTAAAACAAAAATTCCTAAACAATCCACTAGCTAGGTCTGGTTCCTATGTTATTTCTAAATAGGGGGTTGTGACCAATAAAAATACAAGAAACCTACCATGTGTGTATATATATAGCACAAGCACAAGACATCACATGAGTCTCACAAATTGGAACCACTCTCAGCCACACTAAGAAATATTCTCTTTCCTTCAAACCAACAACACATGAAAAAGGTTCCAAACCAAGGATGTTCCCACTTATTTATCAATACATAACACAAGATACCAACTATATTGGGGGGGGGGGGGTTTCTAAAGAAACAATTCAAAAGTGCTAACTATTCCTCGTACACTCTTTCAATGTCAAACCTTTTCAAAAAAAGAACCAACATGTGCCACTTTTAAAACCAAATTTCTAGTTTGAAACCCATTAATGAAACCCAAATCACCATTTTAAACCTAAGACACATGTATAATGGCCAATGGTCTATTTAATCAAGAACTTATTATAAAAAACCCCAATACAACCATAGAAAAACATTTAAAACCAGGAGTAAATCACCTTATTTAACATCAAACAATTATTAAAATAATCATAAATTACTTACTAGAATTAAATAATGGTGTAAAATTAATGAAATATTTGTATTTGTAAATTTATAGTTCAAATACGAAGGGATCCCACCTCAAATATGCTTCTTTTGAAAACAAGAACTCGAACGTAGCATTCATCTTGGCTCCATACAAAAATAAACATTTATTTAAGAATCCATAACCTATATTTACATATTTTTATAGCCAAATATATCAAAGGGTATACTTACATATATACTAACAAATTCACATACCCCTTTACATTACACAAGTATGAATTTATAATATATATACATAAGTAGACCTAGACTCAAAATATATATCCATACTGCCATGAGTGGATATATATATATATAAGGGAATTTGAATATGTATATGCTTACCTATGAATACATTTTCAAGTTTCCCATGATAAAGGCAACCCAAAACCAACACATCAATGACAAAGATACTCTAACCCCCCCCCCCAAACTCAAAAAGTATAAAAACCCTAAATTAAAGTTTATGAAAAAAAATAAAATTGAACAAAAAATACCCAAAACCTATGGATAACACACTACTCTTGATGGGGGTGTCCAGAACCATCCCTCGTGGGAACCAATAGCCTTGAAAATCAATATAAAACAAATTAAATACCCAAAAATTGATTCAAGGTTTGTAAAAGGTGTGTTAATCTCATGGAGGAGGAAATACATGGAATAGGAGGAGTATGAGAGGAGGATAACCTTATAAGAGATGATTACACACCAAATATGGAGGTGAAATGGAAACTAAAGGGAGTAGGAGAGGGGAGGTTGTGTGTGAGAAAGAGCCCTCACAGGAGGCATATTTGAGAGAGAGGAAGGGGAGGGAGGTCTCATATGGTGGGAATAAATTTAATAATAATTATAATAAAAATATTATTATGATTATTAAGAGGACTCATTTTTCATTCATTTTTAGTTTAATGTCATTTTATTTTTATTTTATTTTTTAACTCTTGGAAGACCATGCAGTTTTCCCTCATGATCTACTAGACCATGCACCAACTGTGTATTTTATATTTTTTCTATGAGGGAGGTACCACATGGATTAACTAGAGGGTATGCATTCTTGTGCACGAGGTTGTTCTTCTAATGAAGATCCATTGTCTATCCCGCATATTTTTCTCTAGGTTGGTGTATGGTTTCTCTTAAAGGTGTTCCAATAGTACACCTCATTCGGTTCACCATGAAAGCATTGTTTTTATTTTTGAAAAATCACCCATGAAAAATATAAAACAATACTAATACCATAAATAATTAAAATAATAAAAAAATATTGGTAAATTTGTGACTTCTAAAAAATTATTTATTATATAAACTTTTACATCTAAGAAAGTCATCTAGATATAATTTTTATGAATTATGGTTTGATTCTCATTTATGATAAAAAATATTGATTTGAATTTTTCCATTACGACATATTAACCAAACTAAATACAATTTTTTTTAATAACCTCATTATTTTCTCAAATGTTTACTACTTACACAACACTAATCATCTACTAACTCATCCATGAGAATATAGGGAGGAATAAAACAAGAAATTACCTTCAAAACTCATGAATGATTTACATCATTAATTAATACATTATAATATTATAATGTTAATGTTTTCAAAACACCACATCCTTTGATTAAATGGTGTTTCTGGGAGTTCTCCAACTTTCAGTGTGAATATAAATACTATATATACCATGAATTAATTCATATCAATATGTGTCTTTAAATTTTTCAATTCAACTTCTTTGGGATCTTAAATATACTTATCCATAAAAGGATCATCAATATACCCCATTTTATATTTTATCAAAATGTTATAAAACTATGAGAAATTATCTATGATTTAACATAAAACACCTCATTTATCCCCTTGCAAAAAGTACTATCCTATTACCCCATTTACAATCTCTTGGATTAATAAATAGAGTGCCTAACCATTTGTAAGAATTGATCATTTTCATTCTCCCCCTTTATATTTAATGTATATAAATTAAATATGTATTTTTTTAAACCCTTATTGGATTTTAGGATAGATTATACTCCCAAAAACACTCTCTTATTGTAGAAGGAAAGTTTCATTAATATATTTTCGAAGATATCAATAACTTACTCCTTTGTAAAACATATTCAAATGATATATCTCTATATTACACCTAATATTTATTTATGTTATGCCTATTATAAATATTCTTCAATCTCAAATGTTACAGCATATATTTATAAAATGTTATGTAACATTCATTGTTCCACCCAATAATTAATTTTTATAAAGAAAATACCATAATACTGTCAATATGTGAATTCTTCAATATCATTTTTTATCTCTTGTGTTTCACAAACATACCTGACCTTGGATGCTCTTGATGAGATTATATTTTTCTTTCAACTATTTTGAAAATCATATCATCATCCAAAAAACATTTCTTTTCTATATTAAGAAATTTTATCAACAACATACCAACACAATCCACTTCATATTTTCCAAATATCAATATATATACATATATAATGTTTTTATATCAATAATCAAGAGTTCCTATGATATAGATTGTGTTATATTTTTTTCAAAAAAAATTAAAACCTCAAATTACTTATAAATTAGTAATAAAAAATAATAATAAACCTAATGTCTAGTCTAGATGATTTAATGTAGAGTTTTATATTGAAAATCCATTATAACTATTTTGGATTCACATTACTTCTTTCTTGTATCAAAGGGAAACATGATCTTGTTTTCTATATGAGTATAAAACACGTCTTTTTTTTTCATTCTAACCTTATTTACAACTCATGACAATACAATCTTATTAGAAAAAATACATAATATTTTCTTCATCAATTATAAATAGAAATATTTACCATCCACCCAACTTTTGATATCTTAAAAAAGTTTTTCATTTGGAATAATTATTCACAAGTATTTTATTTTCTCTACCAATGATAATGTCATCACAATACACAATCATAATGAGAATGATTTTTTTCCTTCCATGACATTGTATATTTTTATACATCATGTATTTCATGAATTTTTAACTCATTATAAATCTATCTAGCATTGGATACAATGTTTGGTGTTCTTTTTTAAGAATATATAGTATTTTATTCTACTTAAAAAATCCTGAAACATCACTATTATGGCTAAATCATTATATTTATTTAATGAAAACCTTTTATGAATGTTTAATATTGAGGAATGATAATCTCAAATTCATTTAGAAAATATTATAGTTATATTGGGAATATATCATAATAAAATATTCAAATTTTTTCTGGTTACACAATTAGAAAAAATATCACAAATGTTTTGATGATAATTCAAGCAATACAACTTGATAAAATGTGTCATCAATATTTATATAAAAAATTGAATTTCTTTATTATTAATGTAACATATGATGATAAAATCCATCAAGATCAAAAAAAATTTATTCTTCACAAAGTACTCCTCATAAAAAATATAACTTTAATATAAATGATGTGAACATTAATGGAAGTGTAGAAAATATTTTTTTTCTTCTCTCTATGATTACTTTAAGGTTCAATGCATTGTTATCATGGTCGTTCCAATGGCCACCAAATTTATTCTTCCTTTCAGATAATCTATTTTATTATGGTGTGGGTGTATCACTATGTTCATATATAAATCATTTTTTTTCATGATATAGAATAAATATTTCTTTTTTTAAATTAAAATCTATTATTATACCAAAATAATTTTTAAAAAATAAAATTTCCATAATAATAATAATACACCTCTAAAGATTCTTAAAATTATTTTTAGTTAGTTATTTAGTTATAAAAATGTTTTTAGTAGTCATTGGAGTTAATTTTTCATTAAAATTAATAATGAAAATATCTCATTTTTTATTCCAATATTATAAAATCACATAAATAAGACTCTTTAAGCATGTAAGGGTTCTTGGTTTTTATCTCTATATATATATAACTCTTGTTCAAAATATTTACATTATGACACACATAAAAAAACTAATTATCATAGTTTAGATTTAATAAATTTATCATAGCTTCATTTATGATAATCATTAAGTGGTTATGATTCCCTAAATAACCTTGTATTATAAGATAAATCTGATTATCCTCTATGATTCTCTTGAAGCATCTTTTATGTTCATTTAAAATCTAGAATATTTTGAATCTTATTAATTGTCTCTATATATTTTTTATTTCAACATTTTTCTATATAATAAAATAATTATTTTATTGAAATATGACATATTTATCGTGATGAAATGTTAATAAACATTTAATAGATTGTGCCTCAACAAATAGAAAAATATTATACCACATGATTCAAACATATAGTGATTCCCCCTCGGTCATAGGTACTTCATAGTTGATCCTTGGATGTTCTCTTTTATCGTCAGAGAATATTTAGGGGATCTAATGTTGTAAATAATGGTTTTTTAAAAAAAATAGAGGAACAAAGTTAAGAAACATAGTTTTTTTAACCGTTCAATAATCGTGAGGCATGATACTATGAGAATACAATGTAATTTTTCACATATTGAGAATAGTTATTTTAACTATAAAACGTTCCCAATGAAATGTGGAGGGTTTTTGGTTGTTGCTAATTGGTGTCTTGTGGATTGAGCATGGTTTTACAAAACCATGAGACCCTCTAATGAAAAAGTTCACCTTATGAAAAAAAGGATAGTAGGGCCACATAATTAATTTAACCATGCATCCTCTTCTAGGAAACCATTGACCCGCTTTCTAAATATTAAATATTTGGATTTTACCCTATTTACCTAGGTTTTTTTAAATAATAATAACTCCCTAATCTCAGATTTTATCATCATATTCCTTCCCCAGTGCTTGTTATGTCTCTCTCCTTGGATTATTGGTGGAATTTTTTCATTCTAGATAGATCTCACTGATTTATTTTTCATTATTACCTAGTTTAACCTCTTATTTGTAATCATCCCTAGTTATACTCTCCTATTATATTTTGGGAACCCAATTGGGTAGTGGTTTTATATATAATAGAGTTTAAGGGGGAATTATGTTATTTAATATAGATTTAGGATTATGTGGACCAGTTCTACTCTTCTCTGGTGTCCTTTTTCTAAGGCGACTTATTCTACCTCTATTTTATGTAAGTATTTTAATAAAATCGGTTAATTCTATGAATTCATTGTAATTAATGTAAAATTTATTGGTTAATTCATTTATTTTATGTTATTTGTGATTTTGAGGGATTTTATTGAATGATTCATGATTCAATATGGTTTATTATTTAAAAATAGGGTTTCCCAACCAATATGTTTTATTAAATGATTTAATGGTGGGTTCGATTCAGAAATGGTTTTCCAAACACAAAAGCAAATTGGATTATATTTTTGACATGTTTTATAAATTGTTATCATATTATTGAGATGTATTTTGAAAGAAAATGAACATTGGGAATCTTGGGTATTTTAGGAACATAATGTAACTCGTAGTGTGCACAATACCACTACATGTTTTGTGATATCAATATACTTGGAAGGAATCAATATTAGATAGTACCAATATGTACCTAGTTTTGTAACATTTATTTCTTGTACATATTCCCATAGTATAGGTCCCAATATTAATTTCATGCTCATTTACAGTTCAATTAGCACATAAATAATTTTATCATGGATTGTTTCTTACATGTTTTCTCATAAGGTTGTATGACATGGTTTTGAATGAATAGATACTTCATGTATAATTTCATACTTTATTACATTATGGTGTATATATATGTAATAATTTTTTATCACATATACTGGTCGTATTGTTAACTATTGTATATATGAAATTCTTTTATGAAAAACCAGTGGAAAATGATTTACATATGGGTTTGGATTTATAAAAAATGTTTTTAAAAATGGGTTCTTTAAATATGGAACTATTACATTCTATTGTTAAACCTTTTATATACAATGTGGTGGTATCCTTTTGGGTTTTTTTGCTCACACATTAATTTTCTATTTGGTTGGTTGTTGATTTTGTTTTTAAATCCTCAAGTAATGGTATAGGCATTATGTAGTATTAATGATTCCATTTTCATCATTTCATTCATAGTGGGATGGTTTTCAAGTCATGGTATATAGAAAAAAATGCTTAAAACACATGTATTTTACATCATTATATATGAATATTCACAACATTTTAAAATTACATGCTTAAGGATCGTAATAATTTAGTGTCTTTGGAAACAGGGAATGCATTCTTGTAATCTGGTTAAAGATTTTCAACATATCCCATAATGATATTCCCTTTTATAACTCCTACTTAAAACATTTCTTCATAAAATTGGGAATGGAAACATAAGAAAAGATGATCTCATATTCCCAATAAGAGTAAAAATAATGGAGATTTATAAGCATAATACGAGAATAAGGGAAATTGGACATTATAATAACATTTGAAGATCATACCATCCATATCAAAGATCATATACGTGAGTCATGGAATAAAGATTGAATGTTCAAAATAGATCAATCATATGGTTTAAATGTCATCATATATAAATATTGAACCATAAGTTCATGTCATATAAATTTGGAACCATCATAAATATAGAAAGAAATTTAATGTTTCAAGGTTAACTACCAAGACCAAAAAAAGAGTGGATCAGGACAAAACGGTTTCCCCTACTAGATCAGGATGCAATTATTTCCCATTGTGGATCAAGACACACATGTTTTCTGTTATGGAGACAGACACACCTGATTCCCATTATAGATCAGGATACACCTGCTTTTTATTAGGGATCAGGACCCACATGTTTCCCATTGTGGATAATTATGATCAAATCATTTCCCAATTTATATCATGAGATATAAATATTTATACAATTCATTTGAGGGATATATAGGTTCCATCACTCATATAATGAAATCATACATATGTGTTCCAGAATATAATAATAAATTCACCATATCATCACCCATAAAATGATATGGGTTTCATAAAAATGATATAATAACTTCATTAAATTTAATGGGTATTATAAATATATAATAACAATAAAACCTTATTAAAAGAGATAGGTTTCATAATAATTTCATCAATGTATATCCCATGAAAAGGAGTGGGATTCATAGGAATATAACCCATGAAAAGAAGATTGTTTCATAAGAATATTACCTGTGAAAATAATAGAGGTTTCATAATTAGAATACCAAAAAAACATATACCATTCCTATAAATAATAAGAATGGTACCCTTTGATAATATATCTAGTAAATCATTAAATATATCAAAGTATTCAATCTTATATGGATGAGGATTTTGAATGATCACTTGGTAAATTTTTTAAAGGAAATGTTCCTTATTTAAAAATAAATTTTTGAAACAAAAAACATTTTCAAAAATCATTTTCATTGAAAACCACTTTGAAAACATATAAAGTATGATTTAAAAATCATTTAGTACATTTATTGTAGAAGATATAATTTCAACATTTTAAAACTATTTTTTAAACATAATCATTTTGAAAACATTTGTCTTTGAAAATAAAATTGGAAATTATTAAAAGAATATTTTACACCCCTTAAAAATAATTTTTAAATAAAAAAAATCATCATTTTCTTTGATAATGATCTTAAATGATCATTTAAAAACATTTTTTAGACATTTATTGAAAATATTCTTTTAGAAGAAAAAGTTTTTTTGAATGAATACATTTTTTTCATAAAAAATGTTATTCTTGAACTCTTTGATACATAAAGAGAATAAAATGAAAATAAAACATTAATTATCATGACATAAACAGAGGATAATAAAATACATGACAAATATTGAGATATGTATCATAATAATTTATCAGTAGAATCATAATTGAAAACAATCCTAATAAACAATGAAATTGTAACAATAATCTCTTACAACTTTGGTAAATTTGAATCATAATCACCAAGAGACAATAACATTAAATAAATCATAAAAATCATTAAAATAATGATATTTATTATAAAACTTTTAAATTTTTATTATATATACCTCATAATTTATTATAGGTTTATAACATTACATGTGTCTAAAAGAATGCATATTGACACAAAATTACTTTACCAACTTCGTAAATTTTTACCCATAAACCCCATGAAATAGATACCATAAAATGGATATGTAAATAAACATATATATATTTATAATAAATATATAATAAATTTATATTCATTATATATAAACCACAAAAAATAAAAATGTGGTGAATATGGTATAATTCTCGCAAAAATAAAAGTGTGACTAGAAATCCCCTAACTACTTATGTAACAAATGAATCATGAGATACAAGAAATAATAACATAATTGAAACTCTTAATATCATAAATTAATTTATTCTAGAAATATCATGTCATATGGTAGTATATACACCACACTACAAGAATAATTTATGAATATTGAATATATCTATTGTAAATAAATGGGATAAGAGAAAACCCTTAACTTTAGTATTTCCTTTATAAGTACATGTTAAATCATTCTTTATAATAAATATATTAGTATTATATATCTACAAAAAAATAATATAATTATATACCATACCAAAAATGATTCTATTAAGTCTTTATATCACCCAATTATTAACAATTCCATGTTAATGTTATGTTTCGGGTAATATCTGCTACGTTTTCCCGATATGTTTTAAATCCATATTCATGGTTATATTTATTATATAATTATAAAATTATCTAAATAATGTAAAAAACTACATAAATATTATATATATTCAGTATTTTTATTTATAATAATGTTTTAAATATAGTAATATGAAATGAAATACACTATTCCTTGACACGATAGGTTGTATGTACGCATGAACGCTATTTCCATTTTTTTATCGTATATTGAAAGAAAAAAGTATATGATATATATAGAAATTATATTTCTATTAAAAATATTATTTAATTTAAATCAAATATTTTTATTATTTTCCTCTTATATATATTCCATGTAATTCATGAATGAATCACATCGCTTTAAGGAGGTGTTAGTCGATATGTCCACAAATGAAGTAATCATATTCCCATAAAATGAAAAAAAAAATGATGGTATGTATTATATAAAAATTATAGAATCATTAATAAATCATTAATATCACATATATTACATATAAATATTTTAATTCCATCATTATTTACAACCATGAGAGGTGATAATGGAAGAACGAACGACATCATTTTGCAAGGCGGTAGACTGCGATACACAGGAACAGTGATTACATTTACCATTTTATAGAAGTGTGTAAAGGTGTATGTACTACCATTTACATAAAAATAAATAAGTACATTAAGGATAATTAGTTCATTGTAAAGGCTTTATATAAGAATAATTGAATGGGTGAAGAATGAAATAAAATTAATGTTCTTGTTGAAGAAGATTACTGCTTCTTTGGGTAACTACATTTTGTTTGCACCAACGGGCTTCCTTGGTTGTATTTGTAACCAATGTGAGTATTATTGGTTAATATAAGGTAATTTGGGATCTTATTTGGCCAGTTTTTGGTTGATAAAAATGGATTGGTAGGTGTGAGGAAGAAAGGGAGTGTGATCCCTTTTATAGTGGAGGAGGAGTGACATTCTTATTAATACAAAATGAAAAACACTATTGAGAGGTCCCCCCTACCTAATGTGCCTCCAATAATAATAAATTTTTCTATAAAAGGAATTATATAGTCTATATAGAGTGATAAAATAATTTTTTTACATGTTTTTAGTTTATTTTTAACATTATGTTTAAGTCTAACTACAAATTAAACTAGTGTTTACCTTAATCACTACAATTAATTTTATTTATATTTAAAAATAATTTTTTTTGTAAAAAACTATATCTAAATTAATATATAATATAACTTATGTTGATTATAAAAAATGGAATCCATTTTTGAAAATTATTAACACAAAAGTGTAAGAAATTAATTTAAAATTAATCCCACAAATGGGATGAAACAACATGTTTTTACAGTGAAAATGTTCCAAAGTTTGAAATGTTTTAATATTCAATTTAAATGTGAAATTGAATCTACTTTCCTTATTTTATTAATATTTTTTTATTTTATATAAATATAATTTATAAAAAGTTAAATATAGTTCAACTATATAAATTAAGTAGACAACAATGTTGTTTTTAATTAAAATTCAGTGATTTTCACTATACATCAAAAAATAAAGCATCTTAGAAAAATACAAAAAATTCACCCAAATTTAAATTCTTATTAATAATTCATAATTATTTATATATTTTAAAATAAATATTATAAAATTAGCATTTATAATTTATTTATAAATTCTACCACTAAAAGGTTGAAAACTGCCTTTTAGAAAAATATTGCTTTTTATGCCTAAAATGGGGATTTCTCTTTATTATATGCCTATAAAACTTATTAGATGAATTTAAAAAAAATTGGTTGAATTAATTAAATATACATATTTTTAATATCACTCAATAATAGTGATTAATTTAATTTATTAATATAAAATTTATTTATGGGCATAATAATAGTTTTTCATAAAATGAGTTCATTTTTATTAATTTTTTTATTTCCATTTCTATCTAATTGATAACCAAAGAAATCTTTTTATATAAA
This sequence comes from Viscum album, assembly GCA_963277665.1. NCBI lineage: Eukaryota > Viridiplantae > Streptophyta > Magnoliopsida > Santalales > Viscaceae > Viscum > Viscum album. The sequence continues at coordinate 978,234,754 of OY728167.1, forward strand.
TTTTTAAGAAATATTTTCAAAATTTAGTGCATATTATTTGTAAATTCTATTTTAAGGATATGTGATAATTATAATAACATTTTAATAAAAATATATATAGTATATTATATTTTAATAAAACATAGTCTTTCCTGTCATGAATATTATCAAACGAATCTTACACTATGTGTAACACAAACCAAAAATAGTTTCATGTTCACCACATGATAATCTAATAGTTGAGTGTATCACAATATCTACATGTTGTTATATAGAAATTAAGAATAAAATTGTGTTATCATATAACACATTCTATATTCATTGTCATGTTAAATGAAAAATAAAAATAATGTTATATTAAATTGAAAAAAATTATTCATAAAAACACAGGGTGTTACACAGTCGATCACATAGATACTTGTTAGACTTATATAGTTATAAAATATGGTTTAACCTATTTGTATTGGATTATATGTATCATGAATGTAACATCCCAATTAAGTAATTAATAATAGATATTTTTTAATCTATGTCTATTAATGAATTAGATAGTGTTTTACACGCTTAAAATGAGAATAAATCCAATCTTAAGAATGGAATAAACTAATATTTTTAAAAGATTGTTTTACAGCCTTTTGATGGAAAACCATTTTTAAATAAATATTTTGACAATTTTATAAGCTATATTTGTCGAAATAAACTTATTCTTTATGATTGGGACATTGAAAGTTACATTGGATAATTTTTTGGTATTTTTCTGACAATGTTCATTTTTAATGAATAGTGAAAAATACTACATTTTACATCAAAACTGTTTTTCCATCTAATTTAATTATATGGTTAGATTATCTTTTTAATTAGTCTTAAAGTGTAATTTGAATATATTTTTACCATTTAATACAATATTGGTAGTTGTAATTAATTTCACTTTAAAATTGGACTTAAACTAGTGTCAATCTTTTGATACTTATTGTTTCATAAAAACACGCTATTTGCTCTGGCAGCGGGAATTAATTATTAAATTAATTAATGTAACTTATATGTTTTCAATTTTGTAAAATAGACATCATTTGTGAATTCGGAATATCAAATATATCTTAGGGTGAAGTTTTGGTATTTTTCTGAAAAACATCAATTTTTGATGAATAGTGAAATCACTAAGTGGTACTTAAAAATGCTGATTTTTCATTTAAATGAAATTTTACCACCTCTGTGCTTTGAATTTCAAAAATCCAACATAAATGGTTGTCATTAAGAAGTAAAATGTGGTTCAATGGGATTAAAATAATTTTTTTGTGAATAGTAACTTTTAAGTTTTTAATCGTGATTAGAGGTAATTAGTGTAATTTAAGGTAAGAATAATGTTTTAATAATATGAAATGAACTTTACACATGTCCTACCCTTATTGGATGTGTCATGGCCGACCAAGACAACCCATGGGTAGATTTTTGGTATCTCATGGAGCCACTTGGGTAAGATAAAGACATTAATTCCTTTTATTTAAAGTTAAAATAAAAATGACACAAACATGAGTTGTTTTACTAAAATAAATTACATGGGGTTATACAAGTCATATTTTTGACTATAAATATTAATTGGAAATCTAAAAATATTTCCTAAATCATGATATTTTTTTATAATTTATATACATTAAATAAATTAAATTATTTATGACATCATGATGATGCAGCGATTACCTCATTAATAAAGGATTTAAATAAAATGAAAAGGTAATGTTAAAACTATAAATTGCACTTGTAAAAGACATATTAGATGAGTATATTTCGAACCCTTATCACCTTATCCTCTAAATTTATAATTTTGGGACCTTTTTTATCCGAAAATCATTTTATAGCAAAGTATCTTTTCTTAACTTTCCAAGAGTGCCCCTCCTCTCCTCTTATAAAAGGACCCCACCTCTACCACCTTACCCACACTTCCAAAGCCTTTGGCTCAGCCAAACCCTGCCCATTTTGTCTCTCCACATCCCTCTCTAACTCTTAGAAGCCTCACTTTGGGAATAAGTCTTCCCAAGGAAGCCTTTGAGCTCAAATCAAAAAGAGTTAGTCGTTTTAAAGGTAGTGTCTTCTATTGTGTTCTTATGTTTTATTTTGCTTCACCAACCCCCTAAACTCTTTTTATTCGTTTCTTTTGTAACAAAACCAGTATCATCAATATACTAGGATGTTGTTATAAGAAGGATTCTAGCTACACTTACACACACCTACATATAATGTTTAAAGAACACATTGTTTCTGTGGATGGCGAATTTCTGCCTCACGAAACGATGATTGTTCAACACTCATATAACACCTTCAAAGGTGGCCATTAATATGTCACTACATTTATATATGATATATAAATTTTTTATGTTTTACTTAAGCTTCTGTATTTTTCATTTATGACATACCTTTATGGTTTCCATTACGGGTAAACGCGATATCTTCATTTTAGGAAGTGCGGACTACCGCCCTCTCAAAGTGATTTGATTCGTTAATACCATATGTGGTACGAATAAAGGATAGATTGAATGATATTATATATTATACAATACTAGAATTATAATACTATTATATATCATTATGTGTTAATTCAATTAAATATGAAATATAAATGGAAGTAGCGTTCATGCGTACGTACGGCTTACCGTCTCCATGAACGGTGCATTTCATTTCTTACCTCTAAACTTTATGTAATATTATAAATGCATGTATATAATAGATATATATGATATATATGATATATACATCATGAGTATAACTCTGGATATAATGGATACATGAACAACTTGTAATTATAAAGAGTTTATTTTTTACTCAAGTACCAATGATCGTTAAAACGACCGTTATTAACTTAAATAATTACATAGTATTCATGAAAAGGTGATAAGTGATATAAAAGGCATAATGAGCTTGAAAATTGTTCTTAAGCAAGTAGAAATTAACTCAAGTTTATTATTCAGGATGTTAAATAACGATCAAGTCTAGTCGGACCTGAGGTATGGGACTTCGTCTCAATATCCTTTCATTGAGGCATATTTTGTTTTATTCACAACCTTATTTTATACGGTGTATAAACCCCTTTTACTTTTACGTTTATCCAAAATGAGTCTATTTTTTATATGAAGCATTTTACTAAATGACAAAAGGGAATGTTTTTTTCGTACTTATGCGGCGACAACGACTTCTCCACCGCCGTGACCACTATTTGAGTTTCGGATTCCTCTACAAGCCATAACTTTTTTTAAAAGAAAAATAAATACCATGTTTTACTTTTCTTTTATATTGGTATTGAAAATGGTTTTCATAATTTTTCTATTATATCAGTGTGTTGTATTGATATCTTGTGATTGAAATGTGGAAATGTTATGTTTCCTTTATGTATGTTTTATATGATATGATTATGTTATGGTTCTTGGGCATTATTATGAAGACGGTAGGTTCCGTGATAAACTAAGGGTGGGTGAGCCCGATATAGCTCTCCAATGCATTGGGTAATGCGAAGGAGTTAAACGTTAAGGTTTCTCCGAAGAGATTTAAGTAATATACTATGATGGGTATTCCAAACGTAACCAAGAGGGTTACTCCCTACGTAAGAGTGTTATGAATGCCTCAAGTTACCTTTATGTCTTACGATTTCTATGATTTATTCATGATTTGATAAGGTATGTTAAAGTTCTTATGTTTAATGAGTAGAGTATGATTTCATTGATTCTTGTGTATACATGTACTAATGTTTCCTTTCCATATTTTTATATCCCTTACTGAGCTTTTTATTCTCATCCCAAGTTTTTGAAATGTTTTTCACAGGTCAAGGGAAGGGTACATGATATGATGATAGTGTCAAGGAAGTGTCAAGAAAGAATCCACGTTTTATTTTAAATATGTTTCCGTTGATGGGAAAAATGAATACTATCTTTTATGTAACCACTTTTTTTAAATGTGGAATGTAATGAAATTTTATGATCTAATACTCTAAAACTCTAAACCTGAAAAGATCCTCAACGTGTAATCTTGTAATAACTCAAGATTAAGTAAGGTTTAAGTCTGGGGCCTTATAGTTGGTATCAAAGGTCGGTTTAGATAACTTTAGGAGTTAGAATTTTATTAAATGATTATCCAAAAAAAATTATGGTCAAATTGAAATGATATAGAATTTGAAGATTACCATGTTGCTTTATCTAAGACATGTTTGTTCAGAATGGTTTTCCGCAGAGGAAACAAGGAAGCAGTGGTAGGAAGGCATAAAGAAGGAAATAACCTTCTGAATCAGCATCCTGAGATGGTCAGAATTGGAACTGAACAGTTTGTTTCAATAATGGTGCAGTTGACTCAAGCGATAAATGGTGGCAGTATCCATGCACGAGATCAGACAGATCAACCGCAGAGGAACATGTTAGTGGTGGAACATTTCATGAGGCAACATCCCCCATCATTCAGAGGATCATCTGACCCTGTGCTAGATGAAGGGTGGATTAAAGCACTAGAAAATATTTTTGATGTCATGGGGTGTTCAGACAATCAAAAGGTTAGTCTTTCTATTTACTATTTGGAGGGTGAAGCAGATCAGTGGTGGTCGATGGTTAAAAATATCAGGGACGCTGATGATATTGATGCTCTCGACTGGGATGAATTCAAAGGTATGTTTCTTGAGAAGTATTTTCCTAAGGCTGTTCGACTTAGGATGAAAAAACAATTCTTGGAATTGAGGTAAGAGGAGGACTCAGTGGCTGTCTATGAATAAAGGTTAACTCGATTGGCCAGGTATGCTCCAAATTATTTCTGAGACCTCGATAGTAAAATCAATCATTTTTACTCAGTATTAAAGCCAAAATATCGAAGGGAATTGGCTTCTCGTGAGTTTAAAAGTTATGAAAATCTTGTTCGGTGTGATGAGAAGGTGGAAATGGAGTTTTCTGATGATCAAGTGTTCTATAACAACCAGTAGAAGAAGAGACCGAGGTGGCAGGAGAAAGGAAAGAATTCTTCAAAAAGGTCTGACGGTAAGAAAACTAAGTTTCCAGTTTGTGATAAATGTAGTAAAAGGCATGATGGGGAATGTCTTTTGAATTCTATAAAGTGTTACTGATGTGGTAACATGGGACATAAGGCTCGTGATTGAACTGAAAAAGATCAAGGTGATGGTAAGACCAAATTTTATTTACAGTTAGTGAAATGTTTTAAGTGCAATGATATGGGTCACTATGAAAACGAGTGTCCGAAAAAGAGCTCGAGTGATGGGAAGTAGTTAGACTACAAGCAGAAATGGGTGGTGAAATCCTTTGCAACTACTTCAGTAGATGTCGGACCATAAAATGAACTTGTATCGGGTACTTTGTTTGTTTTTTCAGATTATTTCAGTGTGTTGTTTGATTCGGGGTCTACACATTCTTTCATCTCTGAAAACTTTTCTAGTAAAATGGGAATACCATCTCATGAAATGACTCCTGAACTTGTGGTAAAAAAACCTGTGGGAAATGTTGAGTCAAAAATAATTTATAAGAATCTTCCTATCCTTATCCGTGGAAAGAACCTACTTAAGAACCTTATTTTTTACCTCTAGTAGAGTATGATGTTATCCTGAGAATGGATTGGATCTCTATTTACCATGCTAAGATTGACTGTAGAGCTAAATAAGTTTCTTTTCAGAAATAATTTCAGTGTGTGTACAAGAATTAACCCTTACTATTGATAACATATCAAGAGGCTGAGAAACTTGTAAAAGATTGAAATGAATGTTACCTTGCACATATCGTTGAAAACAAAGGAACTGTTCAGATTAATGATGCGCTAGTGGTAAATGAGTATCCTGATGTTTTTCCTAATGTGTTTCCTGGAATAATACCAGATCGAGAAGTTGAGTTTACTGTAGACTTAGTTCTTGATGCTAATCCAATTTCAAAACCCCCTTATCGAATGGCTAAAATTGAACTTTTAGAGTTGAAGGAGCAATTGAAAGATTTATTAGAGAAAGTTTTCATTCAACCTAGCACATCACCATGGGGTGCTTCTGTTTTATTTGTTAAAAAGAAAGATGGTTCTATGAGACATTGAATTGATTATAGAACCTTGAATAACATCACTATTAAGAACAAATATCCTTTTCCTCATATTGATGATTTGTTTGACCAGCTCCAGGGAGCTCAGTATTTTTCAAAGATTGACCTGAGATCGGGGTACCATCAACTGAAGGTAAAGGAAGCATATGTTCCGAAGACTACTTTTCGTACAAGATATGGCCATTATGAATTTGTATTAATGCCTTTTGAGATAACCAATGCACCTTCTATATTCATGGACTTAATGAATAGAATTTTCCATGAGTTCTTGGATAAGTTTGTGGTTGTTTTCATTGATGATATTTTGGTGTTTTCTAAAAGTAAAGAGAAGCATGAAGGACAATTAAGGGTTATTTTTCAAACCTTTAAAGAAAATAAATTGTATGGAAAATTCAGAAAGTTTGTGTTTTGGTTGCAACAAATTTCTTTCCTTGGTCACATTGTTTCTAAAGATGGGATAACTGTTCATCCTGCAAAAACAAAGGTTGTTGAAGAATGGCCAAGACCCACAAATGTAACTGAGATTCGTAGCTTCCTTGGTTTGGCAGGCTATTACCGAAGGTTTGTTAGAAATTTTTTACGGTTATCTAGTCCAATGACTAAGCTAAATCGGAAGGGTGTTAGGTTTATCTGGACAAAAGAATGTAACGATTCTTTTCAGGGACTGAAAAGAAGATTGGTGAATGCTCCAGTTTTGGCACTACCTTCCAGGAATGGAGAGTTTGTTATCTACAGTGATGCTTCATTGAAAGGACTTGGTTGCGTCCTAATGCAAAATGATCAGGTAATTGCTTATGCTTCACTTCAGTTGAAAACTCATGAGGTAAATTATCCTACACAAGATTTGGAATTAGCTGCTGTTGTTTTTGCTTTAAAAATTTGGAGGCATCATTTGTATAGAGTAAAGTGTGAAATATATACCAATCACAAGAGTTTAAAGTATATATTCACTCAGAAGGAATTGAACATGATACAGAGGAGATGGCTATAATTAATCAAGGATTATGATTGTACAATTCATTACCATCCGGGAAAAGAAAATAAAGTGGTTGATGCTTTGAGTCGAAAAAGTAATGCTTCATTAACAATGTTGCGGTTGGAACGTGATCCTTTGGTTAAGGATTTTATGAACTTTGGCATAGAAGTTTTTAGTGTAGGATGTCATTCTATTTTGTCTCAGGTATCAGTGAAATCTTATCTATCAGACAGAATCAAGAAAGCACAGAAGCAAGAGAGTGAATTTCAGAAAAAGGTAGAGCTGGTTCAAAAGGGTAAGTTTCCTGAATTCAACATTGATAATGATTGTGTTTTGAGATTTGGGAAGAGATTGTGTGTGCCTTGTGATTCACAGTTGAAGAGAGAGTTGTTATGTGAAGCTCATAGTTCTCCGTTTTCAGTTCATCCTGGCAATACTAATATGTACAGAGATCTGTGGGAGTATTACTGGTGGGATGGAATGAAAAGAGATATTGCTGATTTTACAATGAAGTGTTTGACTTGTCAACAGGTTAAAGCAGAGAGGCAGTTACCGAAAGGGATGCTTCATCCTTTACTAGTACCAGAATGGAAATGGGAAAATATATCCATGGACTTCGTTGTGGGATTGCCGAAGACACCTCGAGGTAATAATGCAATCTGGGTTATTGTTGATCGCTTGACTAAATCTGCTCATTTCCTTGCCATACGAGATACTTTTTCCCAAGAACAACTTTCCCGTTTGTATCTTAAAGGTATAGTCAGGTTACATGGAGTTCCTCTCTCCATTGTATCTAATCGTGATCCCAGGTTCACTTCTAACTTTTGGAAAGGCCTTCAGAAGTCGTTGGGTACTAAATTAAATTTTAGTACAGCTTTTCATCCTCAATCAGATGGGAAATAAGAATGAACAATTCAGACTTTGGAGGATATGCTACGTTCTTGTTCGATGGATTATCAGGGAAGTTGGGAACAACATCTTTCTTTGGTTGAGTTTTCTTATAATAAAAGTTTTCATTCCAGTATACAGATGGCACCATTTGAGGAGTTATATGGGAATCGGTGTCGAACTCTAGCGTTTTGGGATAAAGTGGGTGAAAGGAAGTTGATGGGACCAGAATTGGTAGAAGAGTTGGCAGAAAAAGTTCAGTTGATACAGAAACACATGAGAACAGCTCAGAGCAGGCAGAAGAGTTATGCGGACAACAGGAGGAAAGATCTCTCTTTTGAGGTAGGTGATCATGTTTTTCTCAAAGTATCACCATGGAAAAGTGTGATGCGATTTGGTAAGAAAGGAAAGTTGAGTCCAAGGTTCATTGGACCATATGAAATTATGGAGATAGTTGGATCAGTTGCATACCGAATGGCTTTACCTCCGAGTTTATCTCAGGTACACAATGTTTTTCATGTTTCGATGTTGAGAAAGTATATTCCAGATCCATCTCATGTTTTGAGTCCAGAGGTAGTTCAGCTGGAAGAGAACCTATCTTATGAGGAACAACCGGTACAAATTCTTGAACATAATGAGAAAGTTTTACGAAATAAGTTGATTCATCAGGTAAAGGTTTTGTGGAAAAACCACATGATTAAAGAGGCAACATGGGAATCTAAAAATGCAATGAGGGCTAAATACCCCCACTTATTCGATAAGTAAATAAATTTTGGGGACGCAATTTTCTAAAGGGGGGAAGGATGTAACATCCCAAGTAAGTAATGAATAATAGATATTTTTTTATATATGTATATTAATGAATTAGATAGTGTTTTAGAGTCTTAAAATGAGAATAAATCCAATCTTAAGCATAGAATACACTAATATTTTTAAAAGATTGTTTTACTGCCTTTTGATGTCAAACCATTTTTAAATCAAACTTTTGACAATTTTATAAGCTCTATTTGTTGAAATAAACTTATTCTTTATTATTGGGACATTGAAAGTTACATTGGATAAATTTTTGGTATTTTTCTAACAATGTTCATTTTTTTAATGAATAGTGAAAAATACTACATTTTACATCAAAACTGCTTTTTCATCTAATTTAATTATATGGTTAGATTATCTTTTTAATTGGTCTTAAAGTGTAAATTAAATATATTTTTACCATTTAATCCAATAGTGGTTGTTGGAATTAATTTCACTTTGAAATTGGACTTAAACTAGTGTCAATCTTTTGATAATTATTGTTTCATAAAAACATGCTATTTGCTCTGACAGCGGGAATTAATTATTAAATTAATTAATGTAACTTATATGTTTTGAATTTTGTAAAATAAACATCATTTTTGAATTCGGAATATCAAATATAGCTTAAGGTGAAGTTTTGGTATTTTTCTGAAAAACTTCAATTTTTGATGAATAGTGAAACCACTAAGTGGTACTTAAAAAAACTAATTTTTCATTTAAATGAAATTTTACCACCTATGTGCTTTTAATTTCAAAAATCCGACATACATGGTTGTCATTAAGAAGTAAAATTTGGTTCAATGGGATTAAAATAATTTTTTGGTGAATAGTAACTTTTAAGTTTTTAATCGCGTTTAGAGGTAATTAGCGTAATTTAAGGTAAGAATAATGTTTTAATAATATGAAATGAACATAACACGCGTCCTAACCTTATTGGATGTGCCATTGACGACCAAGAAAACCCATGGGTAGATTTTTGGGACCCCATGGAGCCACTTGGGTATGATAAAGACATTAATGCCTTTTATTTAAAGTTAAAATAAAAATAACAGAAACATGAGTTGTTTTACTAAAAACAATTTACATGGGGTTATACAAGTCATCTTTTTTACTATAAATATTAATTGGAAAGCTAAAAATATTTCCTACATCATGATATTTTTATTATAATTTTTAGACATTAAATAAATTAAATTATTTATGACATCATGATGATGCAGCGATTACCTCATTAATAAAAGATTTAAATAAAATGAAAAGATAATGATAAAACTATAACTTACACTTGTCAAAGACCTATTGGATGAGTATATTTCAAAAACTTATCACTTTATCCTCGAAATTTATAATTGTGGGACCTTTTTTATCCGAAAATCATTTTATAGAAAAGTATCTTTTCTTAACTTTCCAAGAGTGCCCCTCCTCTCCTCTTATAAAAGGCCCCCACCTCTACCACCTTACCCACACTTCCAAAGCCTTTGGCTCGGCCAAACCCTGACCATTTTGTCTCTCCACATCCCTCTCTAACTCTTAGAAGCCTCACTTTGGGAATAAGTCTTCCCAAGGAAGCCTTTGATCTCAAATTAAAAAGAGTTAGTCGTTTTAAAGGTAGTGTCTTCTATTGTGTTCTTATGTTTTATTTTGCTTCTCCAACCCCATAAAATATTTTTATTCGTTTCTTTTGTAACAACACCAGTATCATAAATATACTAAGATGCCGTTATAATAAGGATTCTAGCTACACTTACACACACCTACATATAATGGTTAAAGAACATAGTGTTTCTGTGGATGGAGAATTTCTGCCTCACAAAACGATGATTGTTCAACACTCATATAACACCTTCAAAGGTTGACATTAAGATGTCACTACATTTATATATTATATATAATATGTTTATGTTTTACTTAATCTTCTGTATTTCTCATTTATGACATACCTTTATGGTTTCCATTATGGGTAAACGCGATATCTTCATTTTAGGAAGTGCGGACTACTGCCCCCTCAAAGTGATTTGATTCATTAATATCATATGTGGTACGTATAAAGGATAGATTTAATGATATTATATATGATAAAATACTGGAATTATAATACTATTATGTATCATTATTTTTTAATTCCATTAAATATGAAATAGAAATGGAAGTAGCATTCATGCGTACGTACGGCTTACCATCTCCATGAACGGTGCATTTCATTTCTTACCTCTAAACGTTATGTAATATTATAAATGCATGTATATACTGGATGTATATGATATATATGATATATACATAATGAGTATAACTCTGGATATAATGGATACATGAACAACTTGTAATTATAAATAGTTTATTTTTGACTCAAGTACCAATGATCATTAAAACGACCGTTATTAACTTAAATAATTACATAGTGTTCATGAAATGGTAATAAGTGATATAAAAGGAATAATGAGCTTGAAAAAGGTTCTTAAGCAAGTAGAAATTAACTCAAGTTTATTATTCAAGAGGTTTAAGAACGATCGAGTCAAGTCGGACCCGAGGTATGGGACTTCGTCTCAATCTCCTTTCATTGAGGCATATTTTGTTTTATACACAACCTTCTTTTATATGGTGTATAAACTCCTTTGACTTTTACGTTTATCCAAAAGGAATCTTTTTTTTATACGAAGCATTTTACTAAACGAGAAAATGGAATGTTTTTGTCGTACGTATGCGGCGACAATGACTTCTCTACCGCCGTGACCATTATTTGAGTTTTGGCTTCCTCTACAAGCCATACATTTTTTTAAAAGAAAAATAAATACCATGTTTTACTTTTCTTTTATTTTGGTATTGAAAATGGTTTTCATAATGTTTCTATTATATCAATGTGTTGTATTGATATCTTGTGATTGAAATGTGGAAATTTTATGTTTTCTTTTATGTATGTTTTATGTGATACGATTATGTTATGGTTCTTGGGAATTATTATGAAGACGGGTGGTTCCGTGATAAAATAAGGGCGGGTGAGCCCGATATAGCTCTCCAATGCATTGGGTAATGCTATGGAGTTAAACGTTAAGGTTTCTCCGATGAGATTTAGGGAATATACTGTAATGGGTATTCCAAACCTAACCAAGAGGGTTACTCCCTACGTAAGAATGTTATGAATGCCTCAAGTTACCTTTATGTCTTATGATTTCTATGATTTTTTCATGATTTGATGAGGTATGTTAAAGTGCTTATGTTTAATGAGTAGAGTATGATTTCATTGATTCTTGTGTATACATGTACTCATGTTTCCTTTCCATATTTTTATATCCCTTACTGAGCTTTTTATGCTCATCCCAAGTTTTTGAAATGTTTTTCACAGGTCAAGGGAAGGGTACATGATATGATGATAGTGTCATGGAAGTGTCAAGAAAGAATCCCTGTTTTATTTTAAATATGTTTCCATTGATGGGAAAAATGAATACTATCTTGTATGTAACCACTTTGTTTAAATGTGGAATGTAATGCAAGTTTTATGATCTAATTATCTAAAACTCTAAACCTGAAAAGATCCTCAACGTGTAATCTTGTAATAACTCAAGATTAAGTAAGTTTTAAGGCTGGGGCCTTATAATGAATGTATCTTTTTCTTCCACGTTGTAATATTTTTTCATGTAAAAATTTTATTCTATTAAAGACTTATTTTCAGTTATCCTATCGAACTTCAACATTTTGACGGGGTTACTAGAGTGGATTTTCATATTGAATTAGTTTGGTTTATTATAGAATTGTATCAGAGTGATTCTCAACCTATCATGTGTTAACACTTCATGTGTTTAGGTATGTGTCTTTGGTATGCGTTATTTTATATTGCAAGAATTCAGATAGTAAGTACAGGAGGTTACATGGATATCTCAGTTCCATACCATAATTCGAGTAACCAATGGTGGTCATAAATTTTTTACTAAGTTTATGATCTAGTGTTTTAGTTATTTTTAATTAACTAAATAAGAAGTTTATTTATTTGGACACATTCCTTTATCAATCAAGGTTATTTATCATTGAATTCATTTTAAATTCATTATTATTTAAATAAATGACATTAAATTTTTAAGTTGGTCATAAGATTTTGGAATATTCACCAAATTTTATTGGTCAATATTTTGTGCTTAATAGAAAATGGCTCCTAGAAGACCTCTTCCAAATTTAAGAGAGGAAGCTGCAAGATAGAATCCATGGGAGAATACTCTAGTGGAACCTTCATTGGATGAAACAGTAATACATATAATTCAAATACCATGTAAAGTGTGTATCGATAACACATGACATGAGGTAGATCATGGATCTGAATTCGCTAAACAACGTCAACCCTTATTCAATGGTTTCAAGGGGCCCTATGAATCTGGGGGGTTTCTAGAAAGTATTGAGAGGATCTTCATCTTTTGGATGACTCTTGAGGACCCTAAGGTGGGTTTTTCAATGTACAAGCTTGATGTAATGGGATGGATATTGGGGTAATATACCATGTAATATAATATACATAAGGACATTACATATACATATTTCAAGTAATTATTTATTCATCAATTTTTTCTTGAGATGTTACATATGGAAAAAAACTAATATTTTCTAACCTTATAGTGTGGAGATCATATAATTCTGAATTATTCTACTATATTTTATGTTTTGGTTCATCTGGAACTGTAGTAAGTCACCAATGAGTGCCCAAAAGTTGTATTTTTCAGTTGGTACTAATGCCTTACATTCAGTCAATGTTAATTCTCATGTACATTTCATCCTTCATAGAGGTATTAAAAAAAGTATCTTTGGCAGAGGCATACCTGTCTAGAAAGAAAGGATTTGGTGGAGCGTTGTTTAGTGATGATGTAAACCAGTGTGTATCTTCTATATAAAAAAAGTAAGTGAAAGGGTGTTTAGTTTTATTCTGGACCAGTTTAATGGGATTATTTTAGGAAGTAATGGTTTTTATACTATCATTATGGAATTTGTGGTAATACAATCATAACTATAATAATTATACAAATAATTTTCATATTTTCAGATTGTCATTCCATATGATACATTTTTGTGGAAGGATTATTTAGGGTAGTAAGGTAGGATCAACTATCACCAAGAGTTCATTAGTTTGTAATGATACTTCCAAGGGTATTGGGTCTAATCATCAGTACAGGGGGATGTTCAGGGTGAAAATACCTGATGGTTTTATTTTAAAATGTATACACTAGAGTAATTTGAAGTAAGGCCAAATAATATTAGCGGTACACTATTTATTTAATTTTTTATGGTGATAGATTTGTTTGATATAAGGTTTTACTAATTCTTTTATATTATCAAAGAAACTTATGTGTTGGGATTATATTGATAAATCATGATGTACTTGTTGAATCATTCCATGCCTTTGGAAAATATGTATGAATAATGATATATGTGTCCCACATATCATGTGATTATAGATAACACTAATGTAAATTATTACTTTTTATTTATTTACCTTTTCCTGTTTTAAATTTTTATAAAAAAGAATTTGAGTATCAAAGATAAGTCCTATATAGTCTTTTATCATATTCGGTTTCAGTTTTTATCTTTTGATGGGTTCATTCATGACTTTAAGTTGGAATGTGGCTCTATATCGGGAATAGAGGGGAGTGATTTTCCTTTTGATGGGGTAACATCATGAGAGTTCTCAAATATGTTCATTGATTCCACTTAACATAGTTTAGGTAGTCCACCACATGTGGTTTTGTGTGAATACCCTATGTTCTTTCTAGATGGGGTATCTAGTTTACTATCATAAAAGAGGTCAATTTTACCATTGAACTCCTCCATGATATAATGCCCATTTACATTCCATCTTATTGAATGGAACATTTTGGAATGGTGGATTTTAATGTCTTGCTTGAGGATCTAGAGGATTTTTTATTTATTCATCTGAGTGTGTCGCCATGGGATTCTCTTGTACACTTCACTAATAAAGAATATATGAGTCTTATAATTTGAATGGATTATCAAATGTTGAATTGGGGGACTATTAAGAACAAATATCTTTTTCCTAGGATTTATGATATTTTTGAAAATCTTGTAGGAGAATGTTGGTTTCCAAAAAATGAACTTCTATCAGGGAGCTACCATTTGTGCTTCCAATAAGAGGATATACCTATGAAAAAATTTATGATTCAGTGTGGGAATTTTGAGTTTATGGTTATTTCATTTCATCTCACCAATTCTCCCATGTTATTTACAGCTTTGATGAACCAAATATATAATAAGTTCTTAGAATCTATTTTTTTTTGTGTTCATTCTTGATATTTTTTTTACTACATGATATATTATGATCATATAGACCATTTGGATATAATTCCTCAAACCATGAAAGAAAATCATACATATCATAAGATTTAAAAATGTGGTTTTTGGATTTGGGATTTGAAATTTATGGTCCATGTGCTATCTAAATGTGGTGTCTCAATAGATCCTTAGATAATAAAGGCATGTTTGTCTATTATAAGCCTATTAATGTGTTTTTATTTTAACTTTCATGGGGTTATCTAGATATTATAGGCAGTTTGTTCGAGATTTCTTCAAGATCACATTTTTTTGAAAACATTAACTGATAAAGTTTGGAGGTTTTAATGAAATGAAAAACATTATTAATGTTATGGGTAGATAAATTTAAGGCTGACATCATCAACAATTTTCATTTTTTTGAAACCAGGTGTTATTTTTTATATTTTATGCATTTAGTCTAGTATGGATTTTGGAAGTGTATTAATGAATATTGAATATGTTATTCTATATGGAACTTGGTACTTACACCTTTTTGAGAAGAACTAGAAAACCCAAAATATTGAGTTGAGTTAGTTATGAATTCACTCAAAATGTGGCATCATTTTCTATTTAGGGAGTGGTTCGTAGTGTATTTTGATAATAAGATCCTAGATAAAAAATTCTCTGAGGGATCTAAATTTATGACAGATCAATTTTTATTTTTATATTTTATAAAATCTTGGGAAATGGGATGTGGTATTCAATGAATTGAAAAGAAAATTAGTATCACAATATATAATGTAATCACTTAAAGAGTGGTCTTTGAAGAAATTATTTACTGAAATGAGCTAGGAGTGGAAGTGGATGGTGGATATGTTTTATGGTCTTTGATGAAATATGACTCTCCTTTTGATGAGTGAGTTCGGATCGATTAGATGATCAACACCGAGTTAGAAAACATATGTAAAAGGCTTTATAGTGGATAAACCACGGGTGAGTGGTCTTGGTATCCTGGTGTATCAATTTACTTTTATAGTAGGATAGTGGTTTTGTTTTCTCTATGGAGATAGTTGATGGATAGTGTAAACTAGTCATGTTGGTCACTATACCCTGGGGGTACCAAAATATATCATAAATTGAGATGTTTATTACTATCCATGGATGAGGTGGATGTTTTCATATTTTGTTTCATGGTGTCTCACTTGTCTGAAAAATAAGGTGAAACACCAGAAACCTACTGGTTTTTGTATCATTTTCCCATCCTTATATGGAAATGGAAATATATTTTATGGGATTCATCATTCACATTCTATGGAATCATAGTGGGATGGATGTGATTTGGTTGATCATTGAATGACTTACAAAATCATTTTATTTATTACCTATCAATGAGATGAAGAAAGTAGAACAATTTGGGGACATTAATATCAAAGATATTTTGATCCTATGTGAGGTTCCATTTATGGTTGTATCTAACAATGATATGAGGTTCACAACAAGATTCAATAATGGTTTAAAATAGTTAATATACTGACAGCTGAAATTGAAAATGTTTCATCAACCACAAATAGATGTATATATAGAAAGAGATATATTCATTCGTGAGAATATGAATTAGACTTGCATGATTGATTTTGGTGGACTATGGGAAAGGATTTTTTAATCTTGTTGAAATTTTCTATAAATTTTGTTATTATGAAATGACAAATATGGAGGCATTTTAATAATTATATGGGTCCCCATGTAATCTTCCATTTTTCTAGGTAGAGTTTGGAGTGGATTCTTTTTCTGGGATTAGTCTCATTCTAAATATGATGGAAAAGTTATTTTTATCTAGAAGTGGATTCTCATAGCACATAGCCAATAGAAATCTTATGATGAATATTGTCATCAGCATCTTGATTTTTAGATTAATGATTAGGTTATTCTCAAAGTTTCTCCTTACTAGGGGATACATGTGTTGGTAAACTAGTGTGGGTTGTCATTGAGGTTTATTGGCCCCATTGAGATCGTAAGTGAATTTGAAAAGTGTAATATCGTTTGAACATACCATCTCAATTGTCTTTGATCCAAGATGTGTTTCATGTTTCCCAAATGAGTAGGTATCAACTATAAACTTACCATGTGATTGAATTAGAGGATTTTTATATTGATCCTGATACCACAATTGTTGATCTACCTTTTAGAATATAGATCTCTAGGATATGGTATTTCACTATAAAATAATCCCCTTATTCTGAGTACTATGACGGTGTGGATGGGATTGGAACAACACATTGGAGTTGTAATCATTGATCTGGTAGTTTTTTATATCTTTATTTTTGGGTTTGGGATCTTGGGGACTATCTCTGGATATAAAGTTAATATGTTGTGGATAATTTTGAATCCCTCTGAGTCACAAGAACTCCTTATTTTAGACTCTTCATTATCTTTTGAGGTTTGAGATTATTTATGGGATCAAAGGTTAAAATATATATATATATTCAAATAAAATAGGTTACAAAAATGGTTACGTTTCATGGTTAGTTCAAATATTATGTAGCCATGCGGTATGCCCCTATGAGGCTCTATGGAATTTTAAACAGTTTGAGCATGGTTAGTAAAACCATGTGACATGACCTGTGAAGGTTGTGGTGTGTATGGTGGTTTTCCATGGGTATCACACTATATGAGAATGTGTTTTCCAAACTATGTGTCACTCAAGTAAAAACCCATGAACCCTCAGATAAAATGAACCATCATGATACATGGTTAAGGCCTACATTTAGTTTAATTGTGCAACCTCTTACAGGAAACCATTCAACCCCTTCATAACTATTGAGGAGTGGGACATTACAATTTTATACATTTTCTTTAAATACCAAACACTCTTATTTCTCATATTGGTTTTTCTTAATCCTTCTCCGTTGATTTATAAGTCACCCCCCTTCAAATCTAGGTGGAATTATGTCAATCTATATAGGTCACATCAATGTATGTTGTTTTTTTGATCCAGTTGCACCACTTATTTATAGATATACTAAGATCTATTCTCCTCTATCCATGTTGGAACCTAATTTTGCTATGATTCCAGTTATATTGGGTATGATAGAGTATTGATTTTGTTTCTTGTATATATGAGATCATGAGGACCTTGTCTACTCTTCTTCGGTTTCCGTTTTCTAAGGTGGTTTATTCTACCTTTGTTTCAAAGTACGTGTTTATATTAAATTTTTTAGTTCTATTAATTTATTATAATTATTTTATAACTCCTTTTTTTATTCATTAAATTTATATGATATGTTATATTAATGGATTCGTTATAATGGTTAATGTTTTTATAAGGGGTTTTCTTTTTTAAAATAGGTTTTTTCACACAAATTATTTGATTAAATTCTTAAATGGTAGTTTTGATTCCGAAATGGGTTTCTAAACTGAAAAAGGACTTACATTGTAACATCCCCGACCCGGAAGTCACTAAACCAGTGCTCTGAGCTCGGTGGTTACATGACCTTAAGCATGCCTCCCCGTACGCCAAAGGTTGCCGACTAGCAGCAGGGGTCTATGTGTTCAAGTGGGGAGACTATACCCCCTTTTTATCAGAGTAAGCCACAACAGAAATAAACTAATAGAAGAAATAATAATCAACAAACAAGGAACATGTATAAAAACCATTTCCAATAATCAAATATGGCATGTCATACTACAAGTGTAAAAGTGGAAAAAACCCCAAAATAAATACAACGGCCACAATCCTCAAAATGGTACCGACTCCAAGTCTGGATCCTTCACCAAGTGCTACCCATGTCCACTCAACTATCTAGCAAGGAACCTTTCCCTTCTCCTGACCTGCAACCATGAAGTCTTCTTGGGTACCCAACGGCGGCCCGAGCAGGGTGTGAGTACAACTCAGTAGGCCACCACCAACGGTGTATACAAAACATCTGGTACGAATAGGTAGTGCATACAAAGGGAATATGAATTATAATTTCCATGTAATTAGTTAAGGTTCCATTAACAAGTTCAGAGCCAAAGTCATTTCCATTTCTATTACCATTCATTACACACCAATTATCACCATTTACTATTTCATCACAGTTCCATGGGTTAATCACATACATTATGTTACATGGGTCGAAGTCCAACAATCACATGCCAGAGGGTAAACACATTGTTATCCTATCTCACTAGGACTAACCCCTCATTACAACCATAACCTCACCTCGAACCCTAAGTCTGGGTGGATGCAACCGTTAGGAGAACACACCCTCAGTCCCATTTCCTAACTCGTGCATTTAGGGTGGAGTTTAGAACCTCAGTCTTAACTCGAACCGTGGGCGTAGATCCTCATGTCATAACCCACTCTATTAAGCCATGTGCACATGCTTATATATAAGTAACCATCAACCATCCAAACCATTGACCTTCGGAAAACACTATTCACAACAACCCACATGGGAATCCACATCATACCTTAACCCATTAACACATTAACATTTCACATCATTTAACCATTTACCCAATTCACATGTGTTATGCCTATCTCACTAAGCATTTAAAATTAAACACATAACCTATCCTGTTATGGTCTTAAATCAATTTACACATTAACCCATTTTACCCATTCATCATTTTCATGAATCAACCATTCATTCCATTTCAAATAACCACTAGGTTAATTCCAAGTCTAGTAACATCACCTAACTTCTATTCCAAGTTCAACCAATCATTCCAAAATGTTCATCAAGGGCACTACAATTTACTACAACAAGGCCACTTGTTTAATAACAATCCCAAAACCCAGGAAAAGCAGGCATATCCCATGGATGGCCTTAATTAGGTCAAGTCTATCCCAACCCATCCCACGGGGATCGTGAGGGTTCCCATTTTACATTTTAAACACCATTATTACCAAACATGCCAAGGTTATCCAAAACATTACCAAAGGAAAGCAAGAACACACCTAAACATGCACAAATACCCAAATAATTATGTGATATCACTTGTAGCCCACCTACCTCGAAACCGCGGTTGAACACACTCTCAATCGAGTCCTTAGACCTCTATCCAACCAACCTTTGGATCTTAAAACTAAAACTCACCCAAAAGTTAGGGTTTTATAGCTTCGTAATGAGAGGGAGAGAAGATACAAACCCTAATCCAAAAATAGAAGTAAGGATGGGATTAGACTTACCTGGAGCTTCGATCCGCAACCAATTGCACCAAAAATTCCTTAGAATCGAAGGAGATCGGTCTCTTTAAGCTTTTGGGAGATTTGGTTCGTTACTAGGGTGGAGAGGGAGGAAAAGAGAGGAAATCCCGAGTGAGGTTTTAAAGCCCGGAGTGGAAAACTTGTAATTTTTCCCAACTTTAAGTGGCCGCACGATTTATCCGCACGGTTTGGCACACCGTGCGCAAGTAGTGTGCATGCCACTATCCATAAAATGAGGGGTCACACAATTTATCCACACGGTTTGGAAAACCATGTGAAAACCGTGTGCATGCTTCTGTCTGGAGGAAGAAGGGTCACACAATTTATCCTGGGCAGGCCGCACAGTTTTCCTGGTCGTGCGCCCTGGCCTGTCTTGCCCATATTTCCTTTCTTTCGTGCCTCGAGCCCGCTGAACACCCCCAAGGCCTCTCACACTTTCAATAAACATCCCTTGAAGCCTGAAACAAGGGATTCAACCAAAACATAACAAAAAATTACCTTTCCAAAAAAACCGAGATCTTACAACCTCTCCACCTTATAACGGCTCGTCCTCGAGCCGAGCTTCCAAGCCTCATCGATCCACCGAAGAGAAGCGTTCGGGACACTGAGCCTGCATATCTGATTAACGCTCCCAAGTTTCTTCATGAACATTTTCATGCTTCTGTAGTACTTGTAACACCCCAAGATTTAATAGTACGTTATTTTTTCAAAGTAATTCAATAACTTGCACTACATGCAACACCGAGTTCTAACGCACCATGACTTACCAAACTATCCATTCAAAAGAGGTTATGAAAAGTATTAACTGCCTTTTGAACATTATATAATTATTATAATTTTAGAGTCTATATTATGAGTTTCTTAGACATAATGTAAGAACAAATACATTTTTTCAGATAAAAGAAGTATTTTTCAAAAAATGCAATTTTACTACCTTTTAATGGAGAAGCCTGTTTAAATCCAATATTTGAAACTTTTATATATTAAATTTAAAAACATAAACTTCTTCTTTTTAATCAGGACATAATAATTTATTTTCAATAAAGTTTTGGTGTTTTTCTGATAACTTTCATATTTGGGTGAATATTGAAAAATACTATATTTTAACCGAAAACAACTTTTTTAATCAAAATAATTTAGAGTGTTAACTTATAAATTTTAATGGTTTGGAAGTGTAAATAGATTATATTTTTACCATTTAATCCAATTATGGTCATTTTAAGTAATTTCACTTTGAAATTGGACATAAACAAGTTTCAAACTTTTGATAGTTCTTATTTCTTAAAAATACGCCTTTTGGTTTTGACAGCGGGAATTAATTTTAAATTAATAATTGAAACTTCTATCTTTTTAATTTGGTAAAATAGACTTTATTATTGAATTAAGAATATAAAAATTAGCTTAGGGTAAATTTTTGGTATTTTTCTGAAAACTTTTAATTTTTGATGAATAGTGAAAAACACCGAGTTATAGTCTAAAACATAATTTTTATTTAAATAATTATTTATTTAATTCAAATTTATTTTAGGTGAAAATAGATACATAATACCTATATAAGTTCAATGTAATTCATTAGACTCATTTTATAATAATTTTAGATATATAAAAATTTTATTGAACTTTTCACCGTCTTTTACCCACCTCCTAAGAAAATTTGTAAATTCACATAAAACTTAATTTTACGGCTTCAGTGAGTTGAATTTAAAAAATATGAGATACATGGTTAATATCATGGAGTGAAATGTGGTTCAATAAAATAAAAATAATTTTTGGTGAATAGTAACTATTTACTTTTATTTACCACGGTTAAAAGTAAATAGGGTAATTAAGGGTAAAAATGATATTATTATTACCCTAAAACATGTCCTAACTCTATTGGATAAGTGTAATTAGACCATAAACAGCCTTAGGAATAAAATATTACCCTTTAGGTCCACTTTTATTATGTTAGGAAATTTATTATTATTTAATTTAAAGAAGAGTTAAAAGTGTTAAATTCAAAGTTTATTAACTAAACCCTTTTTAATATAGAGTTATACATAAGATAAATTGGACTATAAATATTCATTATAAAGATAAAAAGATTTCATACATCATGATAATTTATTTATAATTTTTAGACATTAAATAATTAAATTTATTTATGACACAATGATGATGCAGTAATTACCTTATTAATAAAAGAATCAAATAAATGGTATTATAAATATTAAAATAAATATAATTTCAAAGTTTTTATGACATCCACGAATTTTCTAGTTGACTATTACATTTTAGGACTGATAAAATGTATCTTTTTCAATGTAATAAAGTTGTGATGACTTTCAAGAAAATAAAATACCAAATAGTGTCAAAATTGACATAAATTTATATTTAAAACAAATACTATTTTATTGGTTGATATAATATTCCAAAAAATTTAAGGTTCGGCCAAAGGGCTTAAATAATATTATATATGTCATTGATGAGCTACTTGAGGTTCTCTTGGATGTTTAGAGTATGTTTATTAACCATATATAGTAAGAATACAAGAAGACACGGTAATAGTTAAACTATTTAACTAAGAGTTAAATCTAAATGATAAGGTAAAAATGGTAACCTAAACTTGTCTAAAACCTATTGGTTGAGATTATATTTACCCATAACAACTTAAGGATTTAAATAAATTCATTTGGAACCATTATAAACCGAATATGGTTGTATAATAAATTAATACTTTAATCTTTTCCTAAAGTGACCCTCACCCATCTTATAAAAGGGCACTTCCCCTTCTCTCAAAATCACACCTCCAAATCCATTTGGCTCAGCCAACCACTGCCCAAAGTGACCCTTACCCCTCTTATAATGTCACCATGTGTGCGTACATACGGCTTACCATCTCCACATCGTGGTGTAATTTGTTATTCAACACTATGTTATTTGGATGGATATAATGGTGAGTAATGTGTATATAAATAATGAAAATAACAAGATAATGTCTCTGTAAAATTAATATACCATAAAATTCCACACCTTTAATGAAATTTATGACATAATAATGCTATTGTATATATGTATATATATATATATTTAATTACATATATTTTATTCACTTAGTTCCGTTCAATGCGTTATGAAAACGGAAAGAGCGTTTATGCGTACGTACGGACAACCATCTCCATAAATGATGTTTTCCATTTCATATATAAGTCTATTATACATATTTATATTTTAAATATATATGATATATAAATCATGTTTTATATTCCTGAAGTATTTAAGTCATGATCTAAGTGATACAATCAAGAGTAACAAGTTAAAACATGTACGATAAAGAAAGCAATTATTACCGGAAATATTAATATAACATGGAAATTATTATTAAATGGTAGTATAAAATCATAAATGAATAATGTATGATATAATAAATATTAATATGGTTCTTGTATAATTTAATAACATACAATAGTCTTCATACAAGAGTATAAATGTACCCTCGACTAAAGGAAAGTGCAAGGTAAGGGGTTTTCATCTCACTCCTTATTCCCGTGATATTCATGCCACATTGCCACTATTACCTTTTGTGTGGTGTATGTACTGAACATAATTGTATTCATTGTGTATTAAACTTTAATTTATGTGTATTTACATATTCGTTATATGATACTTCTTTCATGGGGTGTATGTTTCGTAAGTTACCAAATTGGTAAGGGTTTATTTTACAATGTTATTATTATCCGAGGTTGTTTTTATGTACGTATTTACTGGGACATTTTTATCATCTATCTCCATTTTTAATAAAAATTATTTTAAAATGAATATTTTAAGTATTTTTGAAAGGTACTCTTTATCAAGATCATAATTTTAAATGTTTTAAATATTTATCTTTCTAAATGTTTTTAATTAATGTTCATGTTTTCAAAATGATTTTAAGGATTTATTTATGTGGACATGAATGTTTTGAAATGATAATTCTTTTCAAAAGTTTCAAAGTGGTATGGGACACTTTGATTCAAGAATCTCTTTTAAATTACTTACTTTATAAATTTGTGACTTTTAAATGATTTTACAAAAAATGATATTTCTCTCAAAAAGTTTTACTCATCCTTTTCAACTATGTCAGCATCCTTTACTGGATATTATTTTTTGAGGTTGATTTATTATAATACAATATTCCATATTGTATTGAATGAGTTATGATATGTTTAACTATGTATGTTTTATTTTTATACCATTCATGGTTTATGGTTAATGTATTGACATTTCGTATGCTAGTTTTAATACGAATGTTTATGTTATGTTTCAATTATTCATATAAGGAATGCAGTGGACTTAGTAAGTGACGGGTGGAGCCCGCTATAGCTCCTCAATGCATTGGTATGTCTCACGAGACAAACTATTGTCTTGGCACAAGGCCTTGACAAAAAATGTATTTGTAGTCTTGGAACGAGGCCTTGACTATGTGGTAATGATGTCTGGTATTAGGCATTCCCTCATTGTGAAATTAGTTATTACATGTGATTATTCGACTAGTATAATATCCATGTGCATGTTTATATGGTAATGTTTCATTTATTATTACCATATTATGTTCAAGTTTATTTTTAAAAGGCTGTTGTTTTTATTACACATCTTTCCTTAAAAGTTTATAGCTTCGGCTAAATTATTTACCCCTACTGAGCATCTGAGATCACCCCTTTCTTATGTTTTATTTTCCTAGGATTCCAAGAAGTGTATTGTGATTGATATGTAGGGTCAAGCTAAATAGAAAAATTGAATTCTCAAAGAACTATATATGTTGACTTTTATGCTTCAAATTCTAATGTAAATTTAATGTATGTAATCTATTTTCCAAGAGTGCTAAACTGATCAGTCCTTCAGGACTTGATTCCTTGAAATCGTGCCAATGTATTAAAATAATGCATTGGCTCTGGGTAAATGGGGTCAGGGCGTTGTAGTTGGTATCAGAGGAATTTTAGCAATAACCTTGGAAGCTATATTTAGATAAACTCTGATTAGAGCACATAGACCTAAGATAGACTTTGAGGATTAGTATAGATGAAATTCCTAGAATTTTGGAAATATTGAGATTTTGTGAGTTTTCCAAGAAAATACATCCCTATCTAGATATGAGCAGGTAGAGGTGGCTCTGGCACAGATGTACCTAGGGGTAAAACCCAAAAACACCGCTTTGAGCTAGACTCGAATGGGAACTGGTGCACGACAACGGGCCTTGCTACACTCCTGGTTACGACACTCTCAGGGGATATGCTTAGGATAATTCTTGTTTTATTTACAAACAACTATGAAGGGTTTATGAGTATATACCTCCTCAAAGAAAACATTTTTGTGATTATTGATTATATCCATAAACTGTTCAATTTAAGTTAGGTATTTTACATGTTTAGAATTATGAATTACGATTCATAAACTGACCTAGTGTATGTCATTGTTTAGAAATGGCACCCAGTAGAAGGAATTAGAACTCCAACAATACGTA
The DNA here is from genome assembly GCA_963277665.1 of Viscum album. NCBI lineage: Eukaryota > Viridiplantae > Streptophyta > Magnoliopsida > Santalales > Viscaceae > Viscum > Viscum album. Next base: position 978,260,364 of record OY728167.1, read on the forward strand.
TGATCCAAAGAGTAAGAAGGGTCATATCATTCATGGTATTAAGCCAACATTTATAAAGAAAATAGTCTCCCACGTATTATCATCATATGAATAAATAGTATCATGTGTTAATAAGATTAGTAAAGAATTATTTAAATCCTATGGCTTTGAAGGGAAGCCAGAGAAGAAAAGGATGGAAGGAAAAAAGATGGATAAAGGGAACAAGGGAAAGAAGGATTTTCCAATATGTGATAAAAGTGGAATGCATCACCTTGGTAAATGCTTGAAGATAGTTGGAGTTTGTTATTAGTGTGGATAAAAAGGACACCAAGTACGTGATTGCAAGGGTAAGAAAAGTTTTCAAATGTAAAATTATTCATCTTCAAGGCGTTGAGACACTATGCGAATCAATGTCGCATTCATAAGAGTATACCGTAAATGATGTTATTAAATAATAATCAAGTTATTATACTACCTCAGATGAAGAATAATTACTAGTGTTCTTATGTTGTTATTAGAAAATTATTTCATTTGAGTGTTGTATCAATAGTATACTGGTTACATGAATTAAAGAGGTAAATAAGGATTGTACTATAGTGCTATTTTATTCAGGATTTGAGATTATATGGTTCTAAGAAAATTGACTTAATAGTGAGCTACACTTTTTGGAAAATAAATGGTTGAAGGAAAGGTAATCCTTAATATGGTCCTGATAATGAGGTAGTGATTTTGGAATAAGAGATGGTTGATTTTGGTAATTCAAGATGTTGTAGTGTTGTAAAAATACACGATGAAGGCGTTCACATGTTATTACCTGGAAAAAAGGATCCTCAATATGTTTAACTTCCTCATAAACTTTGGACTGAGAGTTTGGATCTAAGTATTTTGGATAATTCTAAAGGTTGGAATGGATTATGTTTGAAATTGGATACTATTTTTAAGTTTATTTTTCGATTTCCATAAAAAGTACAACCCGGAGTTCGGGCGGCAACCTGTCACGTCCGGCAAGGCCGCGAGACTTGAACCCGCAACTGAAGGGTGGAAAGGGTGTATCACCTATCATAGACCCATGTGATGTCCTAGATTGAATAATGTAGTTTTTTAAAGGGTCTGATATGTGAATTATGAATTCATTATTTCTGGAACCCTATATGATTAGGATAAATAGAATATATATATTTTTTTTAAATCTTTTAGAGTGAAAGATGAGTTTTTGGTAGGAATTAGTTGAAGGATGAAACTCTACTTGTCAAGTATATATATACATATATACATATATATATATACCTCTTATTTTATGGATAAATTAATTATTAATATTTATGTAAAGGATCTTAAAACCAAAAATGTGTTATCGTAATACCTTACGTTTTGTTGAACTGATAGTATTTTAAATCATCATAGATTGGTGGCTTTGAGGCCCACAATTCTAAAATTGTTTATGATTGATGACCTCAATCGCTACCTATAAATATTTACGTTTTTCCTCCAATTATGTGTCTCTAATTTCCACCAATGTTCTCCCAATCGAGATCATAATTTGTTGGTGACTTTTTTATTCCCCGTTTTCCTCTTATCAAGACTAAATTTTATTAACCTAATTTTTGATGTGGATTTTTCCAAAAGTATTTTCTATTTTCAACCTTTTATTTTCAAAAAATAATTTCAAATTGAGAGGACAGAATTTATTGAAGGAGGTAAGAATGTAACACCCCAAGATTTAACAGTACATTATTTCTTCAAAGTAATTCAATAACTTTCACTACACGCAACACCGAGTTCTAACGCACCATGACTTACCAAACTAGTTGTTCAAAAGAGGTTATGAATAGTATTAACTAAATTTTGAACATTATATAATCCTTATAATTTTAGAATCCATATTATGAGTTTCTTAGACATAATGTAAGAACAAATACATTTTTTCAGATAAAAGAAGTATTTTTCAAAAAATGCAATTTTACTACCTTTTAATTCCGAAGCCTTTTTAAATCCAATATTTTAAACTTTTATATATTAAATTTGACAAAATAAACTTCTTATTTAGAATTGGGACATAATAATTTAGTTTCAATAAAGTTTTGGTGTTTTTCTGATAACTTTCATATTTGGGTGAATAGTGAAAAATACTATATTTTAACTGAAAACAACTTTTTTAATCAAAATAATTTATAGTGTTAAATTATAGATTTTAATGGTTTGTAAGTATAAATAGATTATATTTTTTCCATTTAATCCAATGATGGTAATTTTAAGTAATTTCACTTTGAAATTGGACATAAACAAGTGTCAAACTTTTGATAGTTATTATTTCCTAAAAATACGCCTTTTGGTTTTGACAACGGGAATTAATTTTAAATTAATAAATTCAACTTCTATGTATTTAATTTGGTAAAATAGACTTCATTATTGAATTCTTAATATCAAAATTAGCTTAGTGTAAATTTTTGGTATTTTTCTGAAAACTTTTAATTTTTGATGAATAGTGAAAAACATTGAGTTATAGATTAAAACCAAATTTTTATTTAAATAATTATTTATTTTATTTAAATATATTTTAGGTAAAAATAGATACATAATACCTATATAAGTTCAATTTAATTCATTAGAGTCAGTTTATAATAATTTTAGATATATAAAAAATTTATTGAACTTTTCACCGTCTTTTACCAACCTCCTAGGAGAATTTGTAAATTCACATAAAAATAAATTTTATCACTTCTGTGAGTTGAACTTCAAAAATCCTAGAGACACGGTTAATATAAAGGAGTAAAATTTTGTTAAATAAGATAAAAATAATTTTTGTGAATAGTAACCTTTTTACTTTTATTTACCACGGTTAAAAGTAAATAGGGTAATTAAAGGTAAAAATGATATTATTATTACCCTAAAACATGTACTAATTCTATTTTATAAGTGTAATTCGACCTAAAACAAACTTAGGAATAAAATATTACCCTTTAGTCCACTTGGATTAGATTAGGACATTTATTATTATTTAATTTAAAGAAGAGTTAAAAGTGTTAAATTCGAAGTTTATTAACTAAACCATTTTTAATATAGGGTTATACATAAGATAAATTCAACTATAAATATTCATTTGAAAAATAAAAAGATTTAATACATCATTTTATTTTATTTATAATTTTTAGACATTAAATAATTAAATTTATTTATGACACAATGATGATGCAGTAATTACCTTATTAATGAAAAAATCAAATAAATGGTATTATAAATATTAAAATAAATATAATTTCAAAGTTTTTATGATATCCACGAATTTTTGAGGTGACTCTGACATGTTATGGATGATTCAATGTATCGTGTTTGAAGTAATCAAGTTGTTATGACTTTCACAAAAACAAAATACCAAATTGTGTCAAAATTGACATAAATTAATATTTAAAACAAATACAATATTATTGGTTGATATGATATTCCTAAAAATTAAAGGTTCGTCCAAAGGGATTCAATAATATTATATATGTCATTAATGAGCCACTTTAGGTTCTCTTGGATGTTTAGAGTAAGTTTATTATCCATATATAGTAAGAATACAAGAAGACATGGTAATAGTTAAACTATTTAACTAAGAGTTAAATCGAAATGATAAGGTTAAAATGGTAACCTAAACTTTTCTAAAACCTATTGGTTGAGATTATTTAGTCCCATAACCACCTAAGGATCTAAATAAATTAATTTGGAACTATTATAAACCGAATATGATTGTATAATAAATTATTACTTTAATCTTTTCCTAAAGTGACCATCACCCCTCTTATAAAAGGGCACTTCCCCTTATCTCAAAATCACACCTCCAAAGACATTTGGCTCGGCCAACCCCTGCCCAAATATCCTCCCAAATTTCCTTAATTTAACCTAGAGGCCTTTTTTTGATCATAAATCCAACCTATGGATCCCTTTTGATCAAATCAAAAGGAAGAACCCAAAGAAGAGGTAATGATTTCACCACCCTCTTTCAAGTTCCTTTCTTCTTCCACTTCTTATTTCTTTGTTATTTCCATTATAAAATAATAACTCTAGTATATTATATATACTGTGATGTTATTATAAATATTTCACATCTATATTCATTATTCTATTTATCTTATGAGTGATAATTTCACCATGCGTGTGTACGTATGACTTACCGTCTCCACATCGTGGTGTAATTTGTTATTCAACACTATTTTATTTGGATGGATATAATGATGAGTAATATGTATATAAATAATGAAAATAACATGATAAAATCTCTATAAAATTAATATACCATCTAATTCCACACCTTTAAGGATATGATATTGTCGCTCGTGCGTACGTACGGATTACTGTCTCCACAACGCGATGAGATTCATTTCCACATTCCCCATTCATCAACGATTATAAATATATATATATTGATAATAAGTTTGTAATATATGACATAATAATTCTACTTAAGATATATATATATTTATATTAATATATATATACTTATATATATTTTATTCACTTAGTTCTGTTCAATACATTATGAAAACAGAAACAGCGTTTATGCGTACATACGGACTACCGTCTCTATAAATAGTGTTTTCCATTTCATATATATGTCTATTATAAATATTTATATTCTAAATATATATGATATATAAATAATGTTTTATATTCTGTAAGTATTTAAATAATGATCTGAGTGATACAATCAAGAGTAACAAGTTAAAACATGTACGTTAAAGACAGCGATTATTACCGCAAATATTAATATAACATGGAAATTATTATTAAATATGTAGTATAAATTCATTAATTAATAATGTATGATATAATAAATATTAATATGGTTCTAGTATAATTTAATAACATACTATAGTCTTCATACAAGAGGTTACACATACCCTCGACTAAAGGAAAGTGCAAGGTAAGGGGTTTTCATCTCACTCCTTATTCCCGTAAGATTCATGCCATATTGACACTATTACTTTTTCTGTGGTGTATGTACTGCCCATATTTGTATTCATTGAGTAATACACTTTAATTTATGTGTATTTACATATTCATTTTATGATACTTCTTTCATGGGTTGTATGTTTCGTAAGTTACCAAATTGGTAAGGGTTTATTTTACAATCTCATTATTATTCGAGGATGTTTTTACATACGTTTTTACTGGGACATTTTTATCATCCATGTCCATTTTTCATAAAAATTATTTTAAAATGAATATTTTAAGGATTTTCTAAAGGTAATATTTATCAAGATCAGAATTTTAAATGTTTTAAAGATTTAACTTTCTAAATCTTCTTAATTAATGTTCATGTTTTCAAAATGATTTTAAAGATTTATTTATATAGACATAAATGTTTTGAAATGATAATTATTTTCAAAAGTTTCAAAGTGGTATGGGACACTTTGATTCAAAAATCTCTTTTAAATTACTTCCTTTATAAATGTGTGACTTTTAAATGATTTTACAAAAAAGGATATTTCTCTCAAATAGTTTTACTCATCATTTTCAACTATGTCATCATTCTTTACTGGATATTATTTTTTGAGGTTGATTTATTATAATACAATATTCCATATTGTATTGAATGAGTTATGATATTTTTGAATATGGATGTTTTATTTTTATACCATTCATGGTTTATGGTTAATGTATGACATTTCATATGCTATTTTTAATAAAAATGTTTATGTTATGTTTCAACTATTCATATGGGGAATGTAGTGGACTTAGTAAGTGATGGGTGGAGCCCATTATAGCTCCTCGATGCATCAGTAGGTCTCATGAGACAAACTAGTGTCTTGGCACAAGGCCTTGACAAAAAAATTATTTGTATTCTTGGCACGAGGCCTTGACTATTCGGTAATGATGTCCGGTATTAGGTATTCCCTCATTGTGAAATTAGTTATTACATGTGATTATTAGACTAGTAGAATATCCATGTGCATGTTTATATGGTAATGTTCCATTTATTTTTACCATATTATGTTTAATTTTATGTTTAAAATGTTGTTGTTTTTATTACACATCTTTCCTTAAAAGTTTATGCTTCCGCTAAATTATTTACCTTTACTGAGCATCTGAGCTCACCCCTTTCTTATGTTTTATTTTCCCAGGATTCCAAGAAGTGTATTATGATTGATATGAAGGGTCAAGATAAAGGGGAAAATGGAATTATCAAAGAACTATATATGTTGTGTTTTATGCTTCAAATTGTAATGTAAATTTAATGTATGTAATCTATTTTTCAAGACTTTTAAACTGATCGGTACTTCGGGACATGATTCCTTGTAATCGTGCCAATGTATTAAAATAATGCACCGGCTCTGGGTAACTGGGGATAGGGCATTACAGTACTCGCACTAATGGAACAACCTTGCCTCGCAAGGCCTTTTCACTACGATCCACCACACGAACCAGATGCTTCTCAAAGGATGCATCCGTCTCAAGCTCAACATTATCTATATCAACCACGTGAGATGGGTCAAGGTGATACTGTTGATGCTACGACACATGAAACACATCATGCATCCCACCATACTTCTGTGGAAGAGACAATCGGTAAGCCAAGGTTCTGATTTTCTCTACAATTTTAAAAGGACCCACATACATGGGTGCCAACTTACCCTGATTTCGAATCCGTCGGTGACCCAACCTTGGTGGCACCCAAAGGAACACTTTATCACCCACCCCAAACTCAAGAGGTCTACGGATCTGATCTGCATACAACTTCTGCCTACTCTGTGCCATAGCCATCTGCTTCCTGATCAACTTAACTATCTCTGAAGTCTCCTGCACGAGACTTAGCCCCAACAACTTGGATTCACCGGCCTCTAGCCAACACAACCTAGATCTACATGGCCTCTCGTAGAGTGCCTCAAATGGTTCCATCTGAATCGTAGCCTGAAAACTATTGTTGTAGGAAAACTCAACTAACGATAGGTGCCTCTCCTAAGAACCACCAAAGTCCAAGACACAAGCTCTTAACATGTCTTCCAACACATTGATCGTACGCTCCGATTGTCCGTCTTTCTGTGGGTAGAAAGTCGTACTCAAAAACACCTGCATACCAAACGCCTTCTGCAACCCTTGCCAGAAACGCAATGTGAAACTCGGATCTCAGTCCAGAACTATGGTTCGTGGAACACCATGCAACCGCACTATTTCCCGAACATACATCTCTACCAACTGGTCGACTATATGGGTCTCTTGAATCGGTAGAAATGAGCCACTTTCATTAACCGATCGACAACCACCCATATTGCAACATTCTTCTGTGGAGTCCTCAGAAGACCCACGAAAAAATCCATTGTGACATCATCCCACTTTTATTCCCTAATTGGAAATGGATGTAACAAACCACCTGGGCGTTGATGCTCGGCCTTCACCTGCTGATAGGTAAGGCACCGTGCCACAAAGCCCGCAACTTCCTTCTTCATTTCAGGCCACCAAAACTTCCTTTCGGGGATCACAGTACATATTGGTCAAACCAGGATGAACTGCCCACTTTGATGTATGAAAATCTCGCATAAACTCTTCTCGCACATAATTTGGCACAACCACATGATCATGAACATGGAAAACACCGTCCACACCGACAGCCCCGCTAGAAGGTAGCTCCCCACCTTTATTCTTTTCCTTCATGATCAAACACTCAGGATCATCCAGCTGACCTTCCTTAACCTGACTCAAAAAGTGTTGACTCCGTCGTTAAGGAAGAAAGATTAACCTGACCATTCTCCTCGTGCACCTCTACGTGCATTTCTGCAAACAAACCAATCACCTTCCACTCGGTACTGGATTCCAGAACCACCTGATTCTGAACCTTCCTGCTCAGAGCATCAGCAACACTTTTTCCTTTTCCCGATGTGTATACTAACTCAAAGTCAAAAGACTAGAGATATTCAACCCATCTTATCTACTGAAGATTCAGATCCCGCTGTGACAATATGTACTTTAAACTATTATGGTCAGTAAACACGGTAAACTGTTCTCCTAACAGATAGTGCCTCCAGCACTTCAAGGCGTACACTACTGCAGCCAACTCAAGGTCATGAGTGGGATATTTCCACTCATGGGGTATCAACTACCTTGACCCATAAGCCACAACCCACTCATCCTGCATCAACACAGTCCCAAGTCCGACTCCGGACACATCACAAAACACAATGTACATCTTACCCAGCTCAGGTAAGATCAAGATAGGTTCGTTCGTCAGTCGCTTCTTTAACTGTTGGAAGGAATTATCACAATCCCCAGAAAACTCAAACCTGATTCATTTCTTGGTCAAGCCCAAGATAGGTGCTTCCAAGAGAGAGAAATAATGATTTAACCTTCGGTAATAGCCGGCCAAACCCAGGAAACTCCGAACATCAAACACACTCTTGGGATGCTCCCAGGTTACAACTGCTTGCACTTTCTCTGGATCCACTAACACACCTGCCTCTGAGATGATGTGACCCATAAAATGCACCTCATATATCTATAATTGACACTTTGATATCTTGGCATATAGCTGATGCTCTCTTAGCGTACCCAAGACAATGTCAATATGTTGGGCATGATCATCGTGAGTTTTCAAGTACACTAAGATATCGTCAACAAAGACAACCACAAACCGATATAGATAAGGATGAAAGATTCAGTTCATCAAATCCATAAACACCGTCAATGCATTGGTAAAGATGATAAGGCATTGCCACAAACTCAAACAACCCGTACCGACTCCGGATAGTTGTATGTGGTATTTCGGAAGACCTCACCCTCAAATGATGGTAACCTGAACTCAGATCAATCTTAGAAAACACCGATGCACCCCTCAGCTGATCAAACAGGTCATCAATTCTAGGAAGAGGGTACCAGTTTTTCACTGTCATCTGATTCAACCTTTGATAGTCAACACACAGCCTTAACAACCCATCGGCCTTTTTTTCAAAAAGCACATGAGATCTCCAAGGAGACGTACTAGGACGGATAAACCATTTAAGCTCTAACTCCTCAAGCTGAACCCTCATTTCCTAAAGTTTTACTGGTGTCATTCGGTATGGCAGAATAGAAACTGGCTCTACTCCCGGCAGCAACTCAATTGTGTACTCAAAATCCCTCTCAGGGGGTAACCCTGATAAATCCTCAGGAAACACATATTCAAACCGATCCACCACAGGATGGAAAACAGACTGCTCTCCTCTTGCATTGTCATCAAGCATGAGTCATGCCACTCGAGCCATGAGTCCACTAATCTGTTGAAAAACGGACCCGCGTTCCCTGCTCGAGCATCCCATTCGCCATGGTGGACATAAGCGTCGCCCTCAAGCGACTTGAACAATACTCTACGACGGTAACAGTCTAAGTGCGCTCGATACAACACCATCCAATCCATTCCCAGGATTAGGTCAAACCCTGACATCTCGAGAATGAAAAAGTCCCACAGAAATTGATACCCACAAAATTCCAAGGCACATCCCTTGCACTGCTTAATATCCTCAACCCGCACCCCCAACGGAGTGTCAATTGACATAACTCCACACACCTTCTCCACAAGTAAGCCCAGCGCTACCACAAGTTGAGCAAAGACAAAAGAGTGTGTGGCACCTATGTCAAACAACGCACTAGAAAAAGTATAAGCTACAAGTATCGTACCTCGAACAGTCGATGGTTCAGCCTCGCCATCACTAGGAACAAAATGAACTTCCTAAAGTTGACCTGTCCCTCTACCTTGGGCTCTAGCCTCAGTACTTTGTGCTACAATACCCTGTTGGTGTGAGCAATCTTGCCCTAGAGTTTTATGTCCACCATCCCTGCCAGTACGGCCTGTGGAGCTCCAACTGCCCGCCTGATACGGGGAAACTAGTCCCCTTCCCATACCCAACACATAATTTTCACCATCATGCTCACCCGCCTTCTGAGGGTTCCTGCAGAACCTCTGCACGTGCCCCATCCCGCCGCATGAACAAAACTCAACTGGAGGTCGAGGAAACTGACCACACGTATGCCCCGGACTACCGCACTGATAGCAGAACACCTGATTTCCACTCTGAGAGGCTGACCCTCTCTTACAGCGACTTTTCATACATCTGCCATGCTGTGAGCTCTCATGGCATCGCTTTCGTGCTTCGGTAGCTGCACCACTCGTCTGTCCTACTGACACCACAAGCCCACTACCCGAATCTCCCTTCAGGTTTCCTTCCGAGATCAGTGCCTGATCTAGTACCTCTATGAACCTCTTCAAGTGGAAGATTTTAACTTGAGACCTGATCTCATGTCTCATCCCATCCTGGAAATGCCTTGCTACTGCTGCCTCATCCCCTGCTAACATTGGGACAAAGCTTCTCAAATTAGTGAAGTGACTAGCATAGTCCATCACTGATAGCGATCCCTGAGTCAAGCTCATAAACTCTACAGCCCGCTCCGATCTCAAAGTCTCTGGGTAGAAATGCTCCAGAAACTCTTCCTGAAAAACCTTCCATGAAATTTCCTCAGCCAGCTCGATTTGAACCTGAATGTCCCACCAACGCCAAGCCTGGCCTCACAACATATAAGCGGAAAGCTTCACTTGCTTTTCAACATGGTTCTCCAAATGGTCCAGTATCGTCTGGACAGACTCTAACCAGAACTCTGCTACTTCTGGCCCACCCTCTCTGGTGAAGGTCAGAGGGTGTTGCAGTTGGAACTCCCTGGTCAGCTCAAACATACTCAGTGCAACCCACCCTAGGTCCTTATCCATCATCTGCATAAGGCGACCCAAGTTCTCCCGGAATTGGTCTTCTCTACCTTCATTGATTACCACATTTTCTTGCTCCTCTATTGGAGGAGTGTTCTCAGCAACATCCTCCCATTTCCCAACTGGTAACCGACGGCGTGGTGTCATTTCTCTACAATGCCAATCACGAGATTTATCATGCATACCATAAACTTTCACGACTTCATCAAAAGCTCTTTACTAGCTACAATGACATACTTGTTTTATTTCATTCTTCTCATTATTTCTTGGTTTCATGAAATACATGATGCACCCTACTTTCCTGCCTCACACACTCATCCAGTACGTGTGCATAATAACAATGCATGCCACATATCTCCCTAGGTGCCTACAATTATGCATGAATGTGAATCCTCGTGTCGTTAAGGCCATGATCCAAATATCATAAAATAGTCACATCAAACCACATGTTCATCACCAAATGGTGAAATATCCTCAACTGTAACATCACACAACCACGAACAACATTTCCCACCCAGAGTGACTTGGGTTTTCCATCGTACATGGGTTATCTACTCCCAAGCACGAGCGCATTACCAAGGCCCGACACATCTTAACCCTTGGCCACCAATCTCAAATAACAAGACCTCGGAAAAGGATAATAAAGACCTCCTCTGATACCACTTTGTAATGTCCCCGACTCAGAAGCCACTAAACTGGTGCTCTGAGCCTGGTTGTTACATGACCTTAAGCGTGCCTCCTCGTATGCCAAAGGCTGCCGACTAGCAGCAGGGGTCTATGTGGTCAAGTGGGGAGACTATACATCCTTTTATCAGAGTAAGCCACAACATAAATAAACCAATATCGGAAATGATAATCAACAAACAAGGAACATGTATAACAACCATTTACAACAATCAAATATGTCATGTCATACTACAAATAAAAAAATTGGACAAAACCCCAAAATAAAGACAACGGAAAAAATCCCAAAAATGGTCCCAAATCAAAGTCTGGATCCTCCACCAAGTGCTACCCATGTCCACTCAACTATCTGGCAAGGACCCTTGCCCTTCTCCTGACCTGCAACCATGAAGTCTGCTCAGGTACCCAACGGCGGCCCGAGCAGTGTGTGAGTACAACTCAGTGTTGAGCAATGTATTGTTTTCAAACAATTCAAAATAATGTTTTTTAAAGGGGGATATTATTTTAAATAATACTCTGTCTCTTTATGATGGTTTTGATGCTCACAAATACCCTTAATTATTTACTAATTATTTCGTTGAGTATTTTTCAGGAATTTATTTTATTTATTTATTTCATATAACGAGATTTCATACTTCATTTATTCCGAGATCAATTTTAGCGCATTCTGGAATCACTGTAGCGCGAGATCAATTTTAGTGCGTTCTGGAATCACTGTAGCGCGAGATCAGTTTTAGCGCGTACTGGAATCACTGTTCATACCCTACGTTGATGAACGTAACGTATGGATGAAAAGTTTACTTTTTATGTTAAAAGAAACGTATGGTTAAGGAACCTTACGTTATTTTGAAACGTATGGTTAATGAACCTTACGTTGTTGAAAAGTATGGAAGAAGAACATTACGTTTGGAAGGAACCTTACGTTTTTGTTGTTAGACAAGTATGGAAGAGAAACCGTACGTTAGTTTTCAGTGTGGAGTTTGTTTCTCAAAAGTATGGATCATCAACCTTACTTTTATAATCAACTGTATGTTCTTTGGAGAGTTGAAGCAAGACAAAGTATGGATGGTCAACCCTACGTTTGAATGGTGAAGAGAAAATATGTATGTTCAACCTTACGTTTGTGAACCTTACGTTTGTAAACCTTACATTTGTGAACCCTGCGTTTGGAGCCACGTCATCAACCCTACGTTTGGCGTCGGGATATTTTTGACAGACGATATTTCCTTTTGCATTGGTCAAACAGGCGGATTATTAAGCGGATTCCGAGCCGATTCTTAAGTATGACTTTGACGGAATCAAAGACGATTTTCAACGGATTAATGATTGATTTAAAACGGAGCTTTTTATGCCGATTCTTCAGGGAAGTTACAACGGCTCTGTTATTTAATATCGCGAATCTAAAGGAGATTTTTATGGATCTATTTATGCGTAAGATTTTCTCAGATTTGAATATATATGTTTTATCTTGGAAACTTCGGATATATATATACACAGGAAAGTGTATGAAATATACAGATTGATCTTTTAACGAGCAAGAAACAGAGACTGTGTGAAGGCGTTCTTTTCTGGTGATCGAGAAGAAGTGTAAAACCTTTATTATCGAAGGAAGATCTTGATAGCAGATTCACGTGTTCTTCATCGACTATCTGTTGTGAATCTACTGCTGCTGAAGTTGTGAAGTTTCTTGTAATATCTATTGCAACTGGATCGACTCAGAACTATTTTGATTACAGATCTTTATTTTCTGAAGACGACGATCTATCTACTGTCAATTGCATTCTGTTGCAATTGTGAAGAACAACTGGAGAAGTGTTTTCTTTATCGAAACCCTTTTTATTTTTGAGTGATCAGCTTCTCGTTCTAAGCTGTGTGGGTTCGTGTTTGAACCAGGAAGGCTGTGTTTGCCTGAAACTTGTAAAGGTGTCAACTGCTTGTACTCAGTTGTGAACAGGTCTGTGGAAACGAGGACCAGATAGTGAAAATCGTCAAGCTCGTGGATTTGAGCGTTGGTGGAGTGTACTAGGGGCCTTCTGTTCCCCGAACCACTATACATCCGTGTGTTCATGCTTTCACTTTTTCCGCTGGATATTTAATCGTGCTAAAGCATAGTGGACAGAATTTTTCTAAATTGAAGAGATTGTAATAATTTTGAAAAGACACAATTCACCCCCCCTCTTGTGTGTAATCCGTAGATTCAGATCCAACAATTGGTATCAGAGGAGGAGCTTCTTATTTTTAAAGTCTTATCAAGCTAGAAGTATTTAAAGATTATACATAGTGTATCATGGCTGATATGAGAGAGGGAATGTCAATGGTCAGAGCACCTTACTTTAATGGAGATAATTATGGCTGCTAGAAATCACGTATGATTATTTATCTGAAAAATCTTGGTTACAGAGTCTATTCAAAGATTCTGACTCCCTATGAAATTCCTGAAAATCCCGATACATGGAGTGCTGCTACAGAGGCTGAGTATGACATGAATTCAAAAGCTATGAATGCAATCATCTGTGGTTTAGGACCGGATGAATTTAACAGAGTATCTCAATGCCCGACTGCATATGAAATGTGGCAAACAATAGCTGTTGCTTATGAAGGAACAGATAATGTAAGACAGATGAGATATGCAACTGCTAAATTAAAATTCGATACTTTCAGAATGATTGAAGGAGAGAGCATCACTCAGATGAATGGAAGATTGACAGAAATTGTCAATAATATAACAGCTCTAGGAGAACCAATCAAGCAGGCTGATCAAGCGTTAAAGGTACTGAGAGTACTTCCTACTCGATGGAATGGAATCTCTGCAGCAATCAGACAATCAACTTCTGTTAAAGATCTAACTATGAGAGAGCTGATTGGTACATTGATGATGTACGAGGCTGAAATGCAAGATGAGGTAAATGAGCATAAAGTCTACATAAAAAGGGAAAATACTGCTTTGAAAGTGACTTCTCAACAAAAGGATAGAAAGATGAAGAACAGAGAAGTAAGTGCTAAATCAGATAGCTCTGATTCTTCAAATTTGGATGAAGAACTGGATCAGCTAGCCAGAAAATTCAGAAAGTTCTACAGTAAGAAGAAAGACTTCAAGAAATCCTTCAAGAAGGATAGCAAGGAAGTGAGATGTTATGAATGCAAAAAGATGGGACATATCAGACCGGATTGTCCAAAATTGAAAGATGCAAAGAAGAAGAAATTCTTCAAAAGAGATGATTATGAGCAGAAAGACAAGAAAGCTATGAAAGCTACTTGGAGTGTTTCTGAAGACTCAAGTAATTCTTCTGAATCAAGCTCAGAGAAGGAGGAAGCCAATTTAAAAGCAAATATGTGTTTCATGGCTGAAACTGATGAGGTACACTTATACTACTCCTCTGACTAAAATAATGAATCAAACTCTGAAACAGGTTTCTCAAATAAAAAACTTGCAACTTACTGCAATATGCTTGAAGAAAGGTATGACTCATTATTTAAAAAATATAAATCTATAAAGAACTTGCATAAAGATATTTCAGATGAGAGAAATACTTTGCTAAAACAACATAAGGAATTAATTGACAAATACAACTCTGCTGACTCAAATAAAATTAATTTTGAATCAAAAATAAAAACTCTACAGGATGAAGTAGAATCTTATAAAAAGGTTGCATTAGTTTTTACAAAAGGAGAAAACGCCTTAAATGAGATACTTGGAAAAACTGTAATTAAAAAGGAAAGGTTTGGAATTGGAAGTAAAGGAGAAAAACCTAAGTTATACAAAAATTATTCTGTTCCTAGCACTAAACAGGTTATTTGTAACTTTTGTGGAACAAAAGGTCATATAGCTAAAAACTGTTTTCTAAGACAACCTCAAATATGTGGAATTAAGAAAGCTTATATTTCCAATGATCTATATGATTCAATCAATTTTAAGAAAACAAAGCAAATCTGGATACCCAGATCACTGCTTGCTAACACTCCTGGACCCAACAAAATATGGGTACCAAAGCAATTTGTTTGAATGACTTTGCAGGTAACAGGTTATCAAAGAAAGAAAGAAATATGGTATATGGACAGTGGCTGCTCAAGACACATGAGTGGAACTTCAGCTAATTTCTCTTCTCTTACTCGAAAGGAAGGAGGACTTGTCACCTTTGGTGACAATGCCAAAGGAAAGATTATTGGTATTGGAACAGTTGGAGATCTAGAGACAGTCTCAATCAACAAAGTACTTTATGTACAAGGGTTAAAACACAATCTGATAAGTATCTCTCAACTCTGTGATGATGGATACACTGTTGATTTTACTAACAATAGTTGTACTTTTTCTAAAGATAAACTGTTTAAGTTTAGAGCACCCAGAACTGATAATGTTTATACTTTGGATTTGTATTCCTTGTGTAAACAACAAGTAAACTGCTTAACTGCTAATATAAGTGAATCCTGGATCTGGCATAGAAGACTTGGTCATTGCAATATATATGCTTTACATAAATTATCTAAGAAACATCTAGTTTCTGATTTGCCTAGTCTCAAATTTGAAAATGACAGATTCTGTGATGCATGTCAGCTTGGCAAGCAACACAAATCATCATTCAAATCTGTTAATAAAGTTGCTACAACTAAACCTCTAGAACTTATCCATATGGATTTGTTTGGACCTTCAAGAGTAGCAAGTTTAGCTGGTAAATTATATGTTTATGTATTAGTTGATGATTATTCTAGATTTACTTGGATTTTCTTTTTGAAATTTAAAAGTGAAGCTTTTAGTTTATTTGAAGGTTTTTGTAAATCTATTCAAAATGAAAAAGGTTTTAATATAGTCTCATTGAGAAGTGATCATGGTGGAGAATTTGAGAACCAGGAATTTAATTCCTTTTGCTCAAACATGGGTATTAAACACACCTTCTCTTCTCCAAGAACACCTCAACGGAATGGGATTGTAGAAAGAAGAAATAGAACTATTCAAGAAATGGCTAGAACTATGTTAAATGAATATAGCCTACCTATATATTTCTGGGCAGAAGCTGTTAATACAGCTTGTTATATAATGAATAGAATTTTAATAAGACCTATTTTGAAAAAGACACCCTATGAACTATGGAATAACAGAAAACCTAAAGTAAATTACTTTAAAGTTTTTGGATGCAAGGTTTACATCTTGAATACCAAATATAATCTTGGTAAATTTGATCCAAAATCTGATAAAGGTATTTTCTTAGGATATTCTGCAACCTCCAAAGCTTATAGAGTCTATAATAAAAAGTCAAGGATTGTTGAAGAATCAGTTCATGTGAAATTTGATGAATCTGATCCTTTTGAGAAAAGGATAGAACAAATAGATGAACCTGATTCTAATGAAAACATGAGACTTGAGAATTTAAAGAATGATTTTGAAAATGATATAAAAGAAATTCAGTCCAGTTCAGAAGAACATGACACTGAAGAACCCTTGAATGTAATTCCTAGACAGTCTAGAACATTAAAGAATCACCCTTTAGAATCTGTGATAGGTGACTTAGAGACTGGTATTCAAACTAGAAGAAACCTTGGAAACATAGTTGAATTCTCTGCTTTCCTATCCCAACAAGAACCTAAGACCATAGAAGAAGCCTTAGATGATGAGAGCTGGGTAATAGCAATGCAGGATGAATTGAACCAGTTCAAGAGAAATAAGGTTTGGGAATTAGTTGAAAGACCACATGATTATCCAGTAATAGGAACTAAATGGGTCTTTAGGAATAAACAGGATGATCAAGGGATAATAACTAGAAATAAAGCAAGATTAGTAGCTAAAGGATATAATCAAGAAGAATGAATAGATTATGATGAGACCTTTGCACCTGTAGCCAGGTTAGAATCCATTAGAATCCTTTTAGCCTATGCATCTTATATGAATTTTAAATTATTTCAGATGGATGTTAAATCTGCCTTTTTAAATGGTTATTTAATGGAGGAAGTTTATGTTGAGCAACCTCCTGGTTTTGAAAATTCTCAAAAACCAGATTCTGTTTTCAAACTTACTAAAGCTCTTTATGGCCTTAAACAAGCACCTAGAGCTTGGTATGAAAGACTAAGTTCTTTTCTTTTGAAAAATGATTTTACTGTTGGACTGGTAGATCCAACACTCTTTAAGAAAACTGTGAAAAATAATGTTTTGTTGGTACAAATTTATGTTGATGATGTAATTTTTGGATCAACCAATAAAATTATTTGTCATGAATTTTCAGAATTAATGCAAAAAGAATTTGAAATGAGTATGATGGGAGAATTAAATTTCTTTTTGGGTCTTCAAATATTTCAAAAAGATTTTGGAAATGTTTTAAATCAATGCAAATACATTACTGATTTACTTAAGAAATTTGGACTTGAAAACAGCAAGCCATTTACAACTCCTATGTGTACTAATATAAAACTTGATTTGGATGAAACTGGAAAATCAGTGGACAACAAGTTATATAGAGGTATGATTGGTAGTTTGTTATATCTTACTGCTAGTAGACCAGATATAATGTATTCAGTATGTCTTTGTGCTCGATTTCAATCAAATCCCAAAGAATCCCATTTAACTGCTGTTAAAAGAATTTTTAGATATTTAAAAGGTACTATTTATCAATCTCTGCTTTATCCAAAAAACTCAGACTTTAATTTAATTTCATATTCAGATGCTGACTTTGGAAGCTGTAGATTAGATAGGAAGAGTACTTCAGGAACATGTCACTTTTTAGGAAAGTCTTTAGTATCATGGTCTAGTAAGAAACAACACTCAGTTGCCCTGTCAACAGCCGAGGCAGAATATGTGTCTGCAGGTAGTTGTTGTGCACAGGTGTTGTGGATGAAAAACACTCTTATGGACTTTGGATTAAATTTCAATAATACACCTATTTTATGTGATAATACTAGTGCAATTAATATTTCAAAAAATCCTATTAGTCATTCTAGAACTAACCACATTGATATAAGACATCACTTTTTAAGAGATCATGTATTTAAAAAGGATATATTTTTAGAATTTGTAAATACAGAAAATCAATTAGCAGATATTTTTACTAAACCACTTCCCACGGCAAGGTTTGAATTTATTAAGGGGGAGTTAGGTTTATTTAATTTTAAATAGTTTTTTTTTCTTATTCTGTTTTCGAATTCTGCTTAATTTCTGTTTTCCGCTATAAGTAATTTTATTTTGTTTTAAATAAAAGTAATGATTAGTGATTACACGGGAATCAAGGCTGTCAGGACCGTTTCACCTTCTAAACTGCTTCACCTTTTTCGGAAACCCTTTCGAAAACCTAAAACCGCACATCTGCTCCAAAATCCTTTTCTGAATCTTCAAACCCTAAACTTACGAACCTTCAGAAATCGTTGTTGGAATGGCAAAGACTAAGCGTCCAGATGAAGCCGAGAGCAGTGCTGCAAAGAAACCTAAGGTAGTAGGTCGGAAAATACTGCAAGGTAAAGTCATAGATTTAGAGTGGCTGTTTGAAACCAATTTACTGTTGAAGCAAGCGTTGTCGTTTCAAAGCCTTGAGCAAGCTTTTAATAGTGAAAATTCTGAGTTTCTATATGAGGCAGAAATGAGACATTTCTTTAGAACTGTTCAGTTTAGCCTTGGAGATACGGAGGATAGTTTATTGGATCAAATAGAGGATAAGGACTTTTCAATATCATCTGTAGAGATAAGTCAAATTCTTAACTGCCCTCATGAAGGAGTTTTTCATTTCGATTTACGGAATATTGGAGATTCTGTACATAAGTCTGAAGACATTATGTCTTTTCTGTTTGGAACCAGAGTGATAAAGAAGATGTTTATTAAGGATTTGGAGCCCGATCAGAAAATTTTGGTAAAATTTGTTCAGACTGGTTTAGCACCAAGAATGGCTGAGATGGAGAAAATCCTATACCCGGACATGTACATAATGTATCTTCTGATGTGTGATATTAAGTTTAATTTTCCTCGGTTTATGATAAGATATCTGAGTTACTGCTGTCAGAGTGAAGCAAGAATGACCTTTTTCCCTTATGGAAGGTTCATTTCTTTGTTTTTGTTTAAAAGAGGAATGATTAGATTGGTAGATGCTGGGGTGAAATGTCACCACAGTAATGTTTTCAATGCTGGAACTTTAAGGAAAGTAGGATACTTCTGGAGCACAATTAAAGGAAAACTCTTACCTGTTGGAGCTGAATAAAACTCGGAGAGTGCTCAGGCTCAACCGGCTAAGTCCAAGGAGGGACAAGCAGAATCAAGAGTTAGTACAGTGGAAAGGAGAATTCGTTTTGAGATGGAGGAAGTTGAGGAAGAGAGAAGTCAAGAAGGACTTCAATCTAGAAGGAAGAGGTCAATTGATGAAGAAGTTATCTCTCCTGCCTTGAAATCCTCTGAACTGGTAATTTCTTATTCATTTGTGAGAGAAGCTGTTGTGGAGCAGACTGCACCGATAGAGGAACCAGCAGCTCAAACAGAAACTCAAGAAGAACCTCAATCTGCTGCTGTGGCTGTTGAAAAAGTAATTCAACAAGAACAACTTATGGAGGCAGTGCCTGGTGAAGAAGTGGCCGGACCTCAAGAATCAGTAGAAGTCAGAGAGACTACTGTTCATGATGAACATACTTCTGAAGCTCATACAGAGGTACTTCAAGAAGATTTTTCAGTGGAAGAGTTACAGGCTTCAAAAGATAGTTCAGTGGATCAACCTTGTCAGGACAAGGACAAAGAACAGTCGGATGCAGATTCCTTACCTCTTGCCCTGCTTCATCAACCTACTTCTGAACATGATAATCGAGCACAGGGTGCCCCTGATTCGAGAAAAGAAGAAGTTGTTGAGTTGTACAAGCGTATCTCTCAGTTAGAATCTGAGAATGTTAGTCTCAGAAATTCTCTGGACTTAGAGCAGTTGAAGTTTCAGAAGCTGAAAGAATGTACTGTTTCAAGACAGGAAGTAGATTTGTTTAAGACTGATATGCTGCATGTTGTTGATCAGTTAAAATCAGAGATGGTAAAGAAAGATGATTTGTCTGAGTTGAAGATTTACATGGAGAATAAATTTGAGTTTATTGCAAATAGTGTTGTGAGTGGATCAGGCTCTTCACCTGATTTGATTCGGAGATTTCAAGCAATTACTGGAGCAATGAGCAATATGAGTGACAGATTACACGATCTTCAGTGTAATAGTGCCCCTTTGTCAGTTTTGCTAGATAATCAGAGATTTTTAGTGGATCAGTTGACATCTGGAGAGCAACCGTTTAGGATTCTTTTGAATCAGTTATCAGAAAAACTGGCTCTTTTTGTTGAAAAAGAAGAAAGAATGCATGAGTTTTTCAGAGTTAATTTGATTGAAGATATTCATATGAATCAAGAGAATAGAGATATTATCATCAAATTAGGATATGGGATGATGAAGAGACTCAGAGAACAGTTTACAGAGATAAAGACCGCGTTTCAAAGGAAATAGACACCTTTTTCCCTGTCTTATCTATGAACCTTGATTCCTCTGTATATCACAATCGTTTATATATAACAGCTTGTGAATGAAAATTATTTTCTTATTTATTTTGTTTTGTTTATTGATTTATGATTAAGTTAGCCAGTATAACCAATTCACTTATTCATACACAGTTAACTATAGCATTTACTTATAGTTCAGTGCAATATTGAATGTGTTCAAATCCGTAATTTTTTCATTCTTTTTGATATCACAAAAAGGGGGAGAATTTGGATAAACACAACATTTAAATTCATTTGTTTCCTATGAAGAAATTTGGATATATGGAGAATTTGGATATATACGATATTTATCTTTTATCTTTTTTTTTAGCTGAAAAATTATTTTTATGGGGGAGAAATTTTATTATAGTTAAATATTGTTTTAATCCTTTTAAAATTCTAAAATTTTATAAAACTAATTTTTCAATAAAGATTGCAATTAAATTAGTTCTATAATTTTTTTTTATGGGTTTTTGTGATCATCAAAAAGGGGGAGATTGTTGAGCAATGTATTGTTTTCAAACAATTCAAAATAATGTTTTTTAAAGGGGGAGATTATTTTAAATAATACTCTGTCTCTTTATGATGGTTTTGATGCTCACAAATACCCTTAATTATTTACTAATTATTTCGTTGAGTATTTTGCAGGAATTTATTTTATTTATTTATTTCATATAACGAGATTTCATACTTCATTTATTCCGAGATCAATTTTAGCGCGTTCTGGAATCACTGTAGCGCGAGATCAATTTTAGTGCATTATGGAATCACTGTAGCGCGAGATTAGTTTTAGCGCGTACTGGAATCACTGTTCATACCCTACATTGATGAACGTAACGTATGGATGAAAAGTTTACTTTTTATGTTAAAAGAAACGTATGGTTAAGGAACCTTACGTTATTTTGAAACGTATGGTTAATGAACCTTACGTTGTTGAAAAGTATGGAAGAAGAACATTACGTTTGGAAGGAACCTTACGTTTTTGTTGTTGGACAAGTATGGAAGAGAAACCGTACGTTAGTTTTCAGTGTGGAGTTTGTTTCTCAAAAGTATGGATCATCAACCTTACTTTTATAATCAATCGTACGTTCTTTGGAGAGTTGAAGCAAGACAATGGATGATCAACCCTACGTTTGAATGGTGAAGAGAAAATATGTATGTTCAACCTTACGTTTGTGAACCTTACGTTTGTAAACCTTACGTTTGTGAACCCTGCGTTTGGAGCCACGTCATCAACCCTACGTTTGGCGTCGGGATATTTTTGACAGACGATATTTCCTTTTGCATTGGTCAAACAGGCGGATTATTAAGTGGATTTCGAGCCGATTCTTAAGTACTACTTTGACGGAATCAAAGACGATTTTCAACGGATTAATGATTGATTTAAAACGGAGCTTTTTATGCCGATTCTTCAGGGAAGTTACAACGGCTCTGTTATTTAATATCGCGAATCTAAAGGAGATTTTTATGGATCTATTTATGCGGAAGATTTTCTCAGATTTGAATATATATGTTTTATCTTGGAAACTTCGGATATATATATACATAGGAAAGTGTATGAAATATACAGATTGATCTTTTAACGAGCAAGAAACAGAGACTGTGTGAAGGCGTTCTTTTCTGGTGATCGAGAATAAGTGTAAAACCTTTATTATCGAAGGAAGATCTTGATAGCAGATTCACGTGTTCTTCATCGACTATCTGTTGTGAATCTACTGCTGCTGAAGTTGTGAAGTTTCTTGTAATATCTATTGCAACTGGATCGACTCAGAACTGTTTTGATTACAGATCTTTATTTTCTGAAGACGACGATCTATCTACTGTCAATTTCATTCTGTTGCAATTGTGAAGAACAACTGGAGAAGTGTTTTCTTTATCGAAACCCTTTTTATTTTTGAGTGATCAGCTTCTCGTTCTAAGCTGTGTGGGTTCGTGTTTGAACCAGGAAGGCTGTGTTTGCCTGAAACTTGTAAAGGTGTCAACTGCCTGTACTCAGTTGTGAACAGGTCTGTGGAAACGAGGACCAGATAGTGAAAATCGCCAAGCTCGTGGATTTGAGCGTTGGTGGAGTGGACTAGGGGCCTTCTGTTCCCCGAACCACTATACATCCGTGTGTTCATGCTTTCACTTTTTCCGCTGCATATTTAATCGTGCTAAAGCATAGTGGACAGAATTTGTCTAAATTGAAGAGATTGTAATAATTTTGAAAAGACACAATTCACCCCCCCTCTTGTGTGTAATCCGTAGATTCAGATCCAACACTCAGTAGGTCACCACTAACGGTGTCTACAAAACATCTAGTACGAATAGGTAGTGCATACAAAGGGAATATGAATGATAATTTCCAAGTAATTAATTAAGGTGCCATTAACAAGTTCATAGCCAAAGTCATTGCCATTTCCATTACTATTCATTACACACCCATTATCACCATTTACCATTTCATCACATTTACATGGGTTAATCACATACATTATGTTACATGGGTCTAAGGCCAACAATGACATGCGAGAGGGTAAACACATCATTACACTATCTCACTAGGACAAACTCCCTCATTGAAACCATAACCTCACCTCGAATCCTCAGTCCGAGTGGATGCAACTATTAAGATAACTGGCCCTCAGACCCCTTTCGTAACTCGTGCATTTGGGGTGGAGTTTAGAACCTCAGTCTTCACTCGACCCGTGGGCGTAGATCCTCATGTCATACCCCACTCTACGAAGCCATGTGCACATGCTTATATATAAGTAACCATCAACCATCCAAAGCATTTCCCTTTGGCAAACACTATTCACAACAACCCACATGGGAATCCACATCATGCCTTAACCCATTAACCCATTACCATTTCACATCATTTAAACATTTACCCAATTCTCATCTATTATCCCTATCTCACTATGCATTAAACATTAAACCCATAACCTATCCCGTTATGGTCTTAAATCAGTTTACACATTAACCCATTTAACCCGTTCATCATTTTCATGAATCAACCATTCATTCCATTTAAAATAACCCCTAGGTTATTACCAAGTCTAGGTACATCACCTAACTTATATTCTAAGTTCAACCAATCATGCCAACATGTTCATCAAGGGCTCTACAATTTACTACAACAAGGCCACTTGTTTAATAACAATCCTGAAACCCGAGAAAAGTCGGCACATCCCATAGATGGCCCTAATTAGGTCAAGTCTATCCCAACAAATCCCACGGGAATCGTAAGGGTTACCATTTTCTATTTTAAACATTATTATTACCAAACATGTCAAGGTTATCCAAAACATAACCAAAGGAAAGCCAGAACACAACTAAACATGCACAAATACCCAAATAACTATGGTATATCACTTGTAGACCACCTACCTCGAAACCGCGGTTGAATGCACTCTCAATCAAGTCCTTAGACCTCGATCCAACCAACCTTTTGAGATTCAACCTAAAACTCACCCAAAATTTAGGGTTTTAGAGCTTCGGAATGAGAGGGAGAGAAGATACAAACCCTAATCCAAAAAGACAAGCAAGGATGGGATTAGCCTTACCCGGAGCTTCGATCCAAAACCAACGACACCAAAAATGCCTTAGAATTGAAAGAGATCGGTCTCTTGGATCCTTTGGGTGATTTGGTTCATTCCTAGGGTGGAGAGGGAGGAAAATATAGGAAATACCAAGTGGGGTTTTAAATCCCGGAGTGTAAAACTTGTAATTTGTTTCAACTTTAAGTGGTCGCACGATTTTTCCGCACGGTTTGGCAAACCATGCGCAAACCGTGCGCATGCCACTGTCCAGAGGAGGATGGGTCGCACGATTTAGCTTCATGGTTTGGAAAACTATGTGCAAATCGTGCACATGCTTCTGTCCAGAGGAGGAAGGGTCACATGATTTATCCTGGGCAGGTCGCACGGTTTTCCTGGCCGTGCGCAGGCCATGCGCCCTAGCCTGTCTTGCCCAGATTTTCTTTCTTTCATGCCCCGAGCCCCTAGAACACCCCCAAGTCCTCTCACACTTTCAAGAAACATCCCTTAAAGCCCAAAACAGGGGATTCAACCATAACATAACTAAAACATACCTTTCCTAAAAAACTGGGATCTTACATAAATGGATTTCAAATGTTTTAATAAAATGTGTATATGATTTTGAATTAAATTTTTTCACACTTGGAACATTTGGAACCTTGGATTAATTGAGAACAAATGTATCACTCATAGTGTGCGTAATTCCACTAGAGATCTTGTGATATCGATGAATTATGGAAGGCTCGATATTAGTTGGTATGAAAATATTCCTTGTTTCAAATTTTTATTTCTATTAATTGTTCAAATAGGATAGGTCCCAATATGAAGTTCTTTGAAAATTATGATTTTTTATCACATGATGGATTTTTTCATGGGTTGTTTCTCTAATTTATTCTTTGGAGGTTGTATCACATTATTTCACATGAAGTGTTATTTCAGAGATATGTGTTTAATTACTTATCTTATTTTGTATGGGTATAAATTACTATTTTATCACATATAATTTTCATAATCCGGGATATTAAAAATAAGGATAGGTTTTATAAACAACCAAAGTAAATTGGTTTACAAATGTCTTTAGATTTATAAAAATTATTTTTAAACTTGTTTTTGTTTAGATTATAGAACTATTACATTCTTGATATTATAAAGTGTGTATAATCTATGGTTGTATACAACTTGACTTTTTTCTCACATCCTAATTCTTTCTATTTGAGGATATAGTCATTATTTAAAAGGACTCAAGTATAGGGAAGGGCATCATGTAGCATGGTGATTTCACTTTCCATTGTTTCCTTCATTGTGCGATGTTTTTTATGTGATGGTTATTCACATTGTGGATTGTTGGTCCTATCTCAACATACATTATGTTTTAGAATAATTTTACTAGATTCTATAGATCATGAATGTGAATTATTCTTCCTTGTATTGCTCTGGTTGTATGTCTTGTTTTTTTATATTCAAGACTTGTTTTCCATTATCTCATTGCACCCCTCAACCGTGACATGGTGGCTCAGGGGGGGCGTATATAGCTGACTCCGGGTAATTTATTAAACATAATTACATAACAATTGTTTCCTCCAACTCATTTCACATATCTTTTATCTATCATTTATTAAGTTAATTTCTCTTTTATGATTCCTTTATATTTTATTCAATAGTTATTAGTTATTGTTCATTTTTTGAAGATAAACTGATGTCAAGTATCCAAGGATTTCCACTATCCACTATATTATAATATGCATCAACCACCAATTATTTATCTATAATAAAATTTATGTTTATATATTTATATTTATAATTGAAAATTTCTATATTATATAGTATTATGGGCTAATTTTTGGTTGTATTTAGTATGATCAATCCTCCCATAAGTTTCCTTGTGATTTTTAAAATTATTATTAAAATTTTACATCACCACTTTATGTTTTTTTGTAGCCCTAATAAACTTCATCTTGAATCCACCATGATTCTTGGAATCACATTGTTTTAGGGAGTGATGAATTGTGTTATCACCCATTTTTTTAATAGAATCTAAAATTCATGTGTGTGTGTGTGTGGTTGAAAATTAATATGATTAGTCATATATATATATATATATATATATATATTAAGATTTTAGGTCTATGATTTTATTCCAAATTCCTCATGCAATTAAAATCCAAGTATTTATTTCAACTTTCTACTATGTACGAGAAATCTCTTCCACCTTTCACTTTAAAATATGGCTTTCTTTTATTTCATTATTATTTCATAACTCATTTTTTATTTGAATGTTTAACTGGACTAAATGGTTTTAAAATGGATTCATTCTTCTAATTGGGTTAATTAGTCACATTTCCCCCTACATTTAATTAATTACACTTATTTGGTTGTAATAATGGGTGTCTTGTACAATGGTATATGGGATCAGAGGATAATAGTTTTTTGATAGGTTAAACAACTTTTTCATCTAATTTATAAGTCTCATTAATATATCATAAAAATAAATATTAACTCCACATAGTAGATTTTTTATAAGTAATTTCTATCATCCACCGAATTATCATTATAATCCTTTAAATGGATATTCTTAGAAATAAATATTTCTACTTTAATATAAATCACATTGTCCCTCACTTCATGTATTTCCCCAATATAATTGATCTTCAATGAAAAATTCAATTTAATCTTTTAAATATCATTAATATTTGACGCATCAAGATATTTTATTAATGAATCATTATCACACATCAATGATTTTTTTCTTTATCATACATTACATTTTATTTCAAACACACCAAAAGATAAATAATAAATTAAAAATATATAATTCCATCCTAATAATTAATCTCATAATATCCAATACATTATTATTACATATAAGTGTAATTAGACTATTTTTATTTTTTTATTATTGTTCTAAAACATTCATTACCCTTGTATTATTTATCTATTTGACATTCCTCATCATATGATGTGGAATATTGTTTTCAATGATACTTATTCTATTTTTGTGTTATCCATCATTGTTTCTCCATTTAGACCACATGAAACCTTTTTTATCTAGAAGGATATTCTAGGTTGGTCAACCTTCTATTGTACATGTTCTTCCTTGGGGAAATTAGAAAAATATTTTCCATTCATTCCATAATTGAAACTTGTAAAATTAATGTTACACTTATTTATAAAAATTATGAAGTTTATTTATTTAATATAGAATGAAACAAAGACATTTAAATTCATAGAACCATCCTTTAGTTTTGATTACTCATCATGAGACCTCTTAGATTTAAAAATTTTCAATCCATTAGAAGCCTAGAAAGAAATATCATTTTTTTAATTTCTTTTCTTCCCCATGTTTATCTTCCTTCTCATCTTATAGGATATCAACACACTATTAAGATTTCCAATATTCCACTCATACAAGTCTGAATTCTCAAGTCAAAATATTTTTTCATCAAATATATCTTGTGTAATTATAATTAATTTAATTGTAATAGAATTTCCCTTGAGATATTCTCTCTAACATTGAACAATGATAATAATTATGTTTACAAGAATAAGGAATTCATCCAATGATTCATCTTATCATATTAAAATATTCTAAAATTACAAATTATATGTCTACAATCACAAATCATTTAATTTATTATCCCTCTTATTTATATCATGGATTTTATTTTTCAAAATTTAAATTCACTGATTTTGTTCCCATAAGATGTGTATATTTTATATTCATGAGTTATTGGAGTTAAATGTAATGTGATCTACCACAAACATTGATATTATTATTTCCTTTAATTTTATATTATTTTAATTAGTTAATAATATAAAAATATTTATAATTTATATCACAGATTCCCAAGGAAAAATACTGAAATATAATACAATTCTCTTATTCAGTAGATTAAATCCATTTTCCTCAAAAATGGGAAACCCCTTTTTATTGACTATTTTTATGATTTCCATAGATATCTTTGATCAATATATATTATAAATAATGGAAAAAAACTAACCCTTGATAATACCTAGAATATTTCAAAATTATCTTATAACAATTGATTAATTTGGGTTAGAGTTTCAACACCATCGAGTGGGGACTTGATTAGTGGTAACGAAAACTAAAACTCATTATGTGATTATTCCGATGATGCTTAATACTAAGAACAATAAACGAAACCAAATAATGACAATCCATAAAGGTAGATATATCTTGTATGAAACAATATTGTTTTCATGGATCACATACTTTTTTTATCAGGAATATAATACATTGTTCCTAATGGTTCTGATCCTAATATCCATGTTTCCATATTCACAGAAAAAATAATAAGAAATATCTATTGGGAAAAAAGATCGTGAATTATATGTATTTATATTATTATTAATGAATCAAAAAGTTGATAAATCTTTTTCATCCCTCCTTATGTACATGCATTTTTATATCACATGAGAATCATAACATCTCTCATCAAATCTATAAGAATCCTCTTTCAAAATTTCAATTAAATGTACAGCCAAACCTCTCAATGTTATTTCATTCATTTTTGCTTCAAATATCATCTTTATATTTGGGGGATTATATTTTTCTTGGTCCACCTTATTGTTTTTATAAGGTGATTTCTGTTGTTTCTACACATTTAGAGTAAAATCTAGTCATTCTAAAAAAATACACCATTTAATGAAAAATAAAATTTTATAGTGTGATGATTAGGAATTATAGAATGATCCATGGACAACCTCTAACACCCCAACATATTTTGAAAGTGAATTTAATGTTATTGATATTTAGATTTACATAAAAATTGATTTTAGACACCATTACAAGTAACACTGAGTTCACCCTACATTACAAGAAACACTATTATTGGCATGTGTTACACACACTATTGATATTATATTTTAGTACATGAATTCCAATTATAATAAAAATATAACATGATTTTAAAATATTATTATATGATAGTTATCACCTCATTATTGGAATGTCTATTTTTAAAAGGATTATCTAAATTATTAAAATAGTGTTTAAAAATGTTTATATGATAGATCATTTTGTGACCAATTTATTATAAATGAAAATAAAATCCTTTTTAAAAGAAAAGTAAATCTTTCTATGAAAAACTTTTTTTATTTGTATATGTGGGTTTTATATAAAATTGTAAAACAAGTCATTGTATGTGAATTATATTAAAATATTTTTATATTTTATATTAAATTATATATTTAACATTCAAACTATCATTTATCTATAAAAGATATAAAAATAAATCAAATTTTAGGCTTAAAACTGTATTTTTTTTAAGCACTTCAGCAACATTTTTATAAAGAACTTATTTTAAAAACAATGATTCCACATTTATTAAATTAATTTGAATAAAATAAATTATTATTTTGAAATTGGATTATAGAAATTATCTTAGATTGAATTATTTTTATTTTCTTAAAAACGTTCATTTTTTCATGAATAGTAAAACAATTCAGAATTTTAATTAAAAACTGTCTTTTCATTTAAATTATTTATAAACATAAATTATATTTGAAATATTTTTCAATGATACATTACTTAAATTATGAATCTATTAATCCAATTTATATCATTGTACTCAATTTCATGTAGAATTTGTATATAAAAACATTTCAATCTTTTTAATGATTACTCATTAAACACGGGCTTTCTTGTCGTATATGCGGGTTTATTTTGGAATTAATTTTTTCCAATTATGTCAATATAATTTCGAAAAGTTGATTACTTATTTGGAATAAGAATAATTTATATTTTTTAATAATTTCAACATCATTTTTAATAAAATTAAATAGTGAATGTAGTAAAAACTAATTATCATGGTTAAAGTAAAATTTGTTTACTAGGGGATAAAATAGATTAATAATAGTAAAAAGAACCAAAAATATTATATTAGTTTTATTTAATGAATTTATTTTTATATTTACCTTCAAAATATCATAAACTTGGATATTTATTGTCACTTTCCTTTTAATATGACCCATATAATAATTTATTTATATAAAAGACAAAAATATACTTTTATTACATTTAATGCCTATAATGATTTGAGATAGAGACAAAGAAAATATTGCTGCAGTTATAAATTTAATATTTTAATATAAATGAGGTCATTATATCATGAAAGTTTTTCTTATCTTTTTTGAGATAAATTAATTGGTGAAAGCTCTTAAGAAACCAACACAATAATTATATATTTAATGATTAACTAGAATGAATGATACTAAAAATATTAAAAGTGAACTAAATTGAATTAACAATTGTATTACATTTATTTTTTAGATTAATATGTCATGTTACATATATTTTATAATAATATATTCTAATTCCATAATTTTATTGATATTTTAAAATTAAAATTAATTTAATGATGTCCAAATTGACTTTGGTTTCATTTTATAATAAATGATAATTTGTTAAATGATTTTAAACTTCTAAAATTATAATATTATTTCAATATATTATTAAATATTAATATATATATAATAGTTTTCATTCATGGACCATGATTTATTTTATAATAATTATTTTGACAATTAAATAGTAAAAACTCTGTTAGCATTGTTGAGGTTAATGCAGTATTTTAGCTTGTTACATGCAAGTATGTTAAAATTAATTTCCAAAAAACCTAGGATTTATATTTTTAAAATTATATATAATATTAAGAATAATTGGGTTCAAATTTAATATAGAATTATATAATTTATTTTTAAAATATAAATTGCAAAACTTAAAAAACTATTGACCATGGTGAAAACACAAATTTTAAAAATAAAGATAATTAGGAATTAAGGAATAAAAGAGTTAAAACATGTGTGTCATTGTGTGATGGTGGAGTGGAACAACCCTATAATCAATATAAAATATATTTAACATATTTTTATCCACCTTAGGAGATATTGACCTTCTAATAGTGAACACTTTTGAGTACTTACAAGAATTCCACTCTTTCTCAACTATAAACGGGCACTGACTCGTCTGACTTATTAACATATATCAAGATTTTTGGATTGAACATGATCTCAATATATCAATTATAAAATTAAATTATCTATTCCTTGAAGAATTATTTTTTACATAAATATAACCATGCAAGGCTTTAGTAAAAATATAAGGATGATACATGAACAAGAGGTAACATTCATCAATGAGAGTTCCCATTTTATTTCTTCATAAAACCCCTTAAATTCATAATATATAAAGTCTATAAATAATAACATATATATCTTAAATATAATAATATATATTTATTTTATGGTTTTTACCAAAAAACCAAACACACTTCTATCAAATGCGTTACAAAATCATTGTTCATGCGTATGATAAAATACCGCCTTATGAACTGATGACGTTTGTTTTTCCATTACCACCATTCATGGTTGGGAATAATGATATATTTATAGTTAATATATTATATAAATAATATATTTATGATTTTATTAAGATTATATAATTTTTATATCACACCTACCTTCATTCATTCCATTTTTTTGGATGATAATAATGTCGTTCCTGTATACGGCGGACTATCGCCTCGTGAAGTGATGTTCTTCGTTCACTCTTTAAATGGAACTATTAAAAATGGTTTTAATAATAATATGATATATATATGAGATAACTTATAATATACTTAGATTATATATATATATATCATTTTCATTTTTTTAATTTAATATGATAAGAAAATAGAAACAGTGTTCATGTGTACATACGACCTACCATCTTCTTGAAAAGTGTACATCATTTACTATCACTAAATATTATTGATTATTATAAATAAACAAATAATGAATAAATAGTATTTATCTACAGATACCATTATTATTATTTTATAAATTTTTTAGGTTTATGATTACATGTTGATTATGAAACAAGTTTATCTTCAACGTGTTATTCAATGAAAAAAACATTATGAATCGTACATCATTTAATAGGTTAATCTATGTGGAAATTTTTATGAATCCTATCTTTTTTCTATAAGTTATAATATGATGATATGTTTATGATACCCATTTCTTTTCATTTGTTATGATATGATGATTTTTTATGATTTTTTGAAACACATAAATATGGTATTCATTATATGATGGGTAGGACATATATCACCCTCTAAAGCATTGGGTAATGATTTATATCGAATTATATAGGGATTATAGAATGGGGAGTGGACCTGGATCAATAATATTGGGATATAATAGTAATTTAACCTTGTTCTGTTTGAAATTACTTGAACAGGAAGTGAAATCGATTCAGTTTGATAGGGATGGAATGGGAGTGGACCCAGTTTGATGAATGACTTTTTCAACTATGATGTTCATGGAAATTAGTGTATAATAATATGAAAATTATTTTATATATTTATTTTTATGAAACACATTCCATGTATTAATCCAATTATTTCTCGTATGGATCATGTTTTATATCCCTAATGATTAATGTCTTATGAACTTCGAATCATTAGGACACGACTCATAGAAATAATCCTTAAAATAAAGGATATTAGTTTCAATTTTTTTTGTTATTGTTCTCATACCCTTATCTTCAAGTTTGTCTTATGTGTCACCATTTCTTACCCATACTTAGTATCTTACCTCACCCTTTCCTATGTTTCCTTTTCATAGGTTATGATGAAATATTTATGCACTATATGTTTGTGAGGAATATTAAATTGGAATATATTTATTTGAAACATTGAAGATCATTAAATAAATTAGGATGATTGTGTTCTAATTATTCAAATGAACTAAATAATTATGATCTACTAGTATGTGATTTTATAATATAATTAATATTCATTAAATAATATGTAATATTTATATATGAGAAGCCTGGATCACTATTGATGTTATCAAAGGGAATGTTTACTAAAAATTTAGAGACTATAATAAGAAACATTTAGTGAGATACATATGGATGTCTCTAAGGACATGTTTAGGGATGTATCTAATGATAAGTTAAAATATTATTAAAAGTATAGAAAATGTCTTTGAATTTTAGTTGAAGATAAAGGATGTGGTTTCCATGAAATTACATCACGTCTAGGATAAAAAAAGTGGATGAGGATCTAGAACTGATGTACCAAGGGGGAACAGCCCCCAAAACACTATTTGGATCTAGAATCGATTGGGAACTAGTGCATGATAACAATCCTTGATTTATATCTATTTTGATGGTCCTTGCGGATATAAATTGGAAATTAATAAGCTATTTATGAAGTATTGTAATAGATTTATATTAATGATAAATATGTATGGTATAGTATAAAAATGAGGATTCACAGATTAAAAAGGTGGTTTCATGATTTCTATATCCTATAATTTATTTTCATTATTATTTGAATTCATACTATGAATTTTATTTCTCTAAATATGATTCTTGGTTTTATTTAATTGTTGTAACTAGAAGGAATATTGTTATCATTGAATGTGATCAACATTTTTATTTTTAGAATCTATGTGGCATGATGACTATATTAAAGAACATTATGATTATTCATTATTAGTTATCACAGAACATTATTAACAATGTGAACCTTAACCAACTCTTAGACACAAAAAATAATATAAAGATGTATTCTTTCAAGACTGCGGGTAGTAGAGACCATGGAAGAAATAATATCCAGTTACTAATGTGTCATGAATATAGAAAGAAATGCCCAAGTTGATTTCTTAATATAACGTGAATATGTTTTTACTATGGAAAATAATTATACAAAGAAAGTAACTAAAATGAAAAAATGAAGAGTTTGGTTATGGAAATAGATGGATAAACTAGTATTCCTAAGGAATTAGCAATAGATGAAAACATTAATTTTGGAATCTATGGGCATTACGAAAATATATCTCCTAGTAAGAAATCATGTGAAGAAAATAATCAAGGTGGTTTGGCTAAAGGTTATATTAATGATGATGATGAGACTACAAATTACATATGAAAGGAAATAAGTGTTAGGATATATGAAAATGAATAATAATTAAATATTTAATGAAGAAGTGGTACAGTTGAAGTATGTATGTATTGGAATTGAAAGATTACGTTATATTAATAATGAAATATATAAGTATTGTTCAGTATATGTTTTTCATTAAGGATTTGAAAGAATATGTTGAATGACATTGATAAACTATAAAAGGTTTTTAATGAAAATATGGTATTGATTAAAAATACATGATCAGGGGATTGATAACACACAATATATTCATGATGTTTATATAATGACTTTGGGATAAAGAGATGATTGATTTGGATAATGTAAATTGTATAGTATTGATGACCTTGGAACTGATAAAATATTTAGTGATAGTGTTTTATGTAACCATTGATAGTGTTTACAATAAATTTTAGATTTAGAGAATATATCCAATAATCTATGTTTTATGTTAGAAATGAGTAGTCATATATTTATTCATGAAGGTTTTATGGTAATTAAAATAATTACCATGTTTAAATAGAATACGTGATAAAAAAATTGACATGATTTGTATGTGAAAATGATGATTTATTTCATGTGGTCTTGGGGATAAATGATATGATGATTTGAAAATTTTAATATCATTATTCCCATAGTTTTGAATTATTAATATTTATGAAGGGTCATATGATTAAACATTTATGAAATGGTTTATCTTGATCTTTAAATAATATTTTTTAGAATAATTTATTATTTAATTCATATTGGATAACCTGTGTTAACCATTTTTTGAAAATTATAACTAATGATATACATAATGACTAATAATAATATCTATAGACATTATGATATTTTGGTTATTCAGGAAGAACAAATTATCCTTTATTTCATAGAATAGTAGAGAAAGTGGAATTTGATCAAGGCACAAATGTTGGATGATGTTTAGTATATGAAATATATTGAAATCAAGTAAGTATATCTTCTCGTGAAAATTCATGAACATTAATAAAATTTTCATACAATAACATGTTGTTATATCATCATTATTTTTTATGATATCAACAAGAGTTTTCAATCCAATTTGGTTTATTTCATTGTGATAATTACCCATATCACTATTATGTTCACTATCACTCATCATCAGTATTTGTGTGTTATTTTTCTCTTACATGCCCATGTTTTCACATCCCACCTATGTTCATCTATTTGGAAACCAATTTATAGGTAACTTTGGTAATCATTATGTTTATAACATTCCATTTTAAAGGAATTTTTATTATTCATTTGTACAATTTTGGTTTATATGATGGAATAATTTCAAAGGCTAATACTTTGATGAATGAGATAAATTTATAGGGTAAAAATCATTTAAATGGGGGTAATATGTAACACCCTGATATTTTTATCAATATATTTTTTCAAATGATTGTTTTTATTTAGATATTTAGTGTTATACAAAAATATTTTTTTTTTCATTAATTATATGTAACACTGAGTTTATATTTTATTAAAATCAACACTATTTTTAGATTGTGTTTCACACAATACCAAGTATATCTTTTACAACACACAACACCATGTTTAAACAAAAATGTCATATTATTAAAATATTATTATATGATATTTACCACCTAGTTTTTGGAATGGTGTGTAAGAATAGGATTAACTAAGTTATGGATGTTTGTATTAAAAATGTTTTGAGAATTAATTATTTAATGACTAAATAAATATAAATGAAAATTTAACCCTTGTATTTGTATAAGTGAGTTTTATACCAATAAAGAAAAAAATAACTCTTTTTTAATTATAGTAAAAATATTTATATATTTTATATTAAATATAATGTTTAAAATTCATCCTATGTGTTTTTTAGGAAAGAGAAAAAATAAATATAATTTTATACTTAAAACTATATTTTTTTCAAAAATCACATTTCATGCTTTTTTATGGCGCACTAATTTAAAAAATAAATTTTAAAACATTTAAAAAAATATTTTTTAACAAAATAATTTTTTATCTTTAATATTAATATTATCCTAATGTTATTTTTTTGTATTTTTCAAAAAAGTTAAATTGTTTGATCAATAGTACAAAATACTAATTTTTTAATTTTAAACTCCCATTTTGTTTAAATTATATATAAATTTTGACTATGTTTTTAATTATATTGAAAGTTAAATGAGTTAAATTATGAGTATATTAATCCAATTTAGGACACCGAATAAATTTCATTTTCAATTTGAATATATAAAGGTTTCAATATTTTAAAATTATTCACTTTAAAAGCTCTTTTTCTCGTCACATCTACATGATTAATTTAAATTTAATTTTTTTTCCCAATTATGAGAATTGAATTTTTAAAAATAGATTCCATATTTGAAATAAACATGAATTATATTTTAAAATAAGTTCAACATAATTTTTTCCCATAATAAAATGTGAATCTAGTAAAAATTAATTATATCAAA
Source organism: Viscum album (assembly GCA_963277665.1). Taxonomy (NCBI): domain Eukaryota; kingdom Viridiplantae; phylum Streptophyta; class Magnoliopsida; order Santalales; family Viscaceae; genus Viscum; species Viscum album. The sequence goes on from OY728167.1 coordinate 978,297,104, forward strand.
TAAAGAAAAAATGTGTTTATGGGGGATTAATCTAGAATGATAGAAGTAAATTTGACATAAAATAATATATTTAATTTATTTAATTAATATATTTATATATTTTAAATTTATTCCTCTGAAATATGTAAAAAATTCCATTATTCATTTAATATGACTTATATAACATGTTTAGTAATGAAAAAGAAAAAAAAATATTTCATATTTTTAATTTATATAAAGCTTCGGGATAGGGATAGAAACAATATAGGTTTAAATGTAAATATTATTTTTAAATATGAAATATTTTTTTCTATCATGATAATTTATTTTAAATTTTTATAGATACTGTAATAACGTTAAATTCTTATGAAATGCAGACACAATAATTTTTAAGTTAATAATTAACTGAAATAAATCACACTAAAATTTTTCAAATTGAAGAAAATTAAATGAATTAATGTATGAATGTAATTTTATAGATGAATATATCATTTTACACATGATTTATAATTATATATTCTAATTTTATTCAAATTATTTCTATTTTTAATTTCAAATTAATTGAATAAACTCAAAATTGATAGTAATGTTCTTTTATAATAAATGATATTTTACTAAATTAATTAAAATTACTAAAAATACAATATTATTCCAAGTTATTTTTAAATTTTAAAAAATATATATTATTTTTCATTAATTAACCAATTTTTATGTTATAATGAATATATTAACTATGATTTAGTAAAAACTTAGTTTGTGTAGTTATGGATAAAGTAGTATTTTTGTGTGATAGGTTCCCTTATGTAAATGTTTTTTTAAAAAACGCATAGGATTTGTATTTTAAAAATTACATATCACATTTATAATTAGTGGTCCAAAATAATATTATAATACTCTCCCTATTTCAGTATTAAATGATTTATTACCAAGGTTATAAAACATGTACGATAGTGAAAACATGAAATTGTAAAAATATGGGTACTTAGAAGTTAAGGAATGAAATATATAAAACATGTGATTGATTTAGTGATAGAGTTTGGGATAAACAAAATAATCTATATAAAACATTAATTAATATATTTTTATCCACATTAGGTATGAATGACCTCCCAATAGTGAATACTTTTGAATAATTACAAGAATGCCACTCCACCCCAACTTTAAAAGGGCACTCGTTCCCCCCACTAATTTACACATCTCAAGCCATTTGGATCAACAAATATCTGTCTAAAAAAATTTATAAATTACCTACCAAAAACATAAATTCCATATTTTTAATAATAAATAAACCTTTCATGCATTTTTTGCAAACCTAACGAGATTACCTAAAGAAGAGTTAATTTTTAGCAATGAGCGTTTCATTTTTTTTATTCCTCCACCCCATTAACTTATTATTATACAATTACTATATCTTAAATAATCTTTAGATACCATATACTGATTATTTTTTATATCAATCTTAGTACCTTATACTGCACACACTTCAATCAAATGGGTTGTGAAATCATCGTTCATGTCTACAGTAGACTACCACCTCACAAACCAAGGTCGTTCATTTTTCCATTACCACATTTATCTGATGGGAGTAATGATGGATTTATAGTTAATAAAGTTATGTATGTTATTAAAAATTAAATTATCCATATTTAAATAATGTATCATATATTTCTTAATGGTTTACATTTTTTATGATTTTGATAACATCGTACATGTGTGCGACAGACTATCACTTCATGAAGTGATGTTATTCATTCATGCATTACATATACTGTATTAAATATGGGTTTAATAAATATATGTGATATATATGAAACAAAAATTATAATTTTATTTTAGTACATATATATATTTTATTTTTCTTTCTTTCAATACATAATTGAAATGAAAACATCATTCATGCATATGTACGACCTACCATCTCCATGAACAGTGTATAACATTTCTATCACTATATATTATGGATTACTCTAAATACATAAATTCATAATATATATATGATATCTATATCATTTTTTACATTAGGTATATTTTTAAACCATAATATCAGTAAGTGGATTGAAAATAATAAGAATAAAAAACATATATGAAATAACATAGTAGTTATTATGTAGAACATAACATTAACATGAAATTGTTTAAAAAGGGAGTAATAAAAGGTCAAAAGAAAATAATATATGGTATGATATATATTATTATGGTTACATAAAATAATTATAATACATATATATTTATTATACATGGGTTCATAACATTAATGAAGGAATCCAAGACATAAGGTAAGGGATTTCCATCTTAGTTTTTATTTCTGCGAGACAACTAAATATTCAACACATGTTTAATTTATATGGTGTATATAACTAAAATAAATGGAATTTATAATTATTATAATTAAATTTACTGGTATTTACATATCCAAATTAGTATTTACCTTTCATGGGGATTATATTACAAAAATTTTCAAATCAGTAATGGATTTTTTCTTAATTTTCCTTCATTGAGACATATGTTATGTAATGAACCTATATTATTTAATGATAATGCATTTATAAACCCATTAAAAATGTAATATCTTTAATTAATTATTCCTTATGATATTTTAGGTTACACTTTATTTTATTCCATTTGGTTTCTTCCAATTTAATTTTACCAAGTGGTAATGATGTTATTTTACAACTACATTAATTATTGAGATTGTTTATGATTAAGTATCTAATATTGAAATATCATGATAAACCATAAAATAAGTCTCATGAATTTTATATTCTATTTATTAAATATATCATACAGTAATTATAAATATTTTCATCTCATTCATACTTTAGATAATAATGAAAAATATTTTAATAAAACCTAAATTCATTTCTCTCTCCAGTCAGAAATCTAGTTTTCATCCAAAATATAGATTTATTAACATGTATTCAAAGATGTTCTCAAATTTACTTTTTAGATCATTTTCATATAAAAATATTTTAAATTTTTTTACTTTTTAATAAATTTAAATTATTTTCAAAGAATAAATTTAATTTATTATAATTTATTTTCAATGAAATAGGTTTTCCTTATCTTTTACATTTTTAGATTTTTTTTTTCAAAGAGGAATTTATATTTTCCACAATAAATTATTTAAATGATCTTTAAAAATAATTTTTCATCTATGATTATATCCATTATTTTTTCATATTATTTAATGGGGATATAATCCAAGGATTTCATTCTCAATAATTTTATATATGTTTAATTATTTTAATTTAAAGTTGTTTTGAAATCCATTTCTCTGACTTGGGTTCTACCATGAGAAAATGATAATGAAAAACACAACTTTTAATGGTTTATAATATGATGAAATGATTATAAAACATTTATGTTTTCCATAGGTTATGATATGATTCTATGTTTGTGACACCAATTTCATTTCAAGGGTTATCATATAATGATTATTTATGATCTTCTAGATAACAAAAATATGATTTCTATTATATTACCAGTGGGACCTATATCTCCCTATAATGAATTTATTAAATATTTATTTCTTGATAGAGTTATTGGATTGGAATAGTGAGTTAACCAAGTTCATTAATACATGGATGGAATGAAAAGTGAAATTGGTTCAGTAAGATAGAGCTAGAATGGGATATGATTCTATTTCAATAAGATGGGGCTGGAATGGGAGTGAACCCAATTTAGTGTAGGACATTTTTCCTCTATGATGGTATTGGAAAATGAGATTTGACTAATATAGAAATTAATTTTGGTTCTAATGTGTATGACACAAATTCCATGTCTTATTAAATTTTTATCCTCTCATAGCTCAGGTTATTTGACTTTGTTATGATTCATATCTTATCAACTTCCAATAGTTATTCCATTATTCTTGTTTATGAACATCGATATGCAAGAATGGTTTCAAATTTTATGATAATGTTATCATACCCTTATATTCATGTTATTCTTTACGTATCTTCAACCTTTACCCTTACTGACCATTTGATCCCACATTCTCTTATGTTTCATTTCCATTTTTTATGAAGAAAGGTTTATGTATGATATGTTTGTGAAGAGTAAATAATAGGACAATATTTGTTGGATACATTGAATATATTCAAAAAAAATAAGAAAATTTAGTTTTATATTCCAAAAGTAACTAAACTATTATGGTTATTAGGTGTGTTTCTGTTTTATATAATTAATATTCATTCAAAGTGTTGTAATATACACATATAAGAAGCCTGGGATACTATATAAATCATGGGCTAAAAATTTAGGAGAATATTTTTTAATATAATTCAGGATTTGTTGATATCCCTAAAATTTTAAATCAACATTGAATTTATTAAAATGTGATCATAATAATTGTAATGTTAAATTAAAATCTGATTATTCAAGAATATTACTTGGCATAAATACATATTCAATTTACTCTACTATTATATAATAACACTCCCACTTGTTGTATTCCATGCATACTCATGATATCAAAACTAAACACAATGAACATGATCTATTATCCTTGGGAGGTAACCACATTTTATATACCATGTTACTTCTTAATAATTTTACATGATGTAAATAATATGTATTGTGGGGTTATTATATTGTACGAGAAGAATATTACTCTATTTTATACCATTGTTTTATAATAAAAAACTACATGTTATGGTCTTTTGAAACCTTAATTTTTATTTTTCCCATTTGATTCAAACACAAATTCAATTAGCTATCAACTCTTCTATAAGAATGATCATATTAAATAAAACATGAAAAACCCATCAAAACTCATAAGTGGGTTACCTAATTAAATAATTCGTTAGAATCCTTCGAATGTTAATGTTATCTAAACATGAAAACATAGGAGGGGACGATATATGCTAGGGTTATCTTATTATTATTTTAATGATCAATACTATATTTGTTGTGTGTTAATTGAGATAAAATCAATGCTTCCCATTTTCTCAATCAATTCATTAGGGTTCTACACTATCTGTAATCATAAAAGGAGCTTCAATTTACATTGGTAAAAAAATACATTGATCTATATTTTTTTCTCTATAATAATCCTTTTTTCCTTTTTTGAGTATCACATTACGATATTTATGATTATTTAATCAATCAACTCTGATAGGAAATACCCCTATTCATGTTTTACTACATGTGGAATTTACTATATTTAAAACAATACTATAGTATATATAGTCTAAAGAAATGTATGATTTAAAAATGAAGTAGAATATTGTTTATAAATATATAGTTTTCTTTGTATTTTTTTAAGATCCATAAATATACTATAGAATATTTTCATAATGGGATGTGTTCTTTGGTAATTAATAAGGTTTAAAATAAAATTAGGAATATATTACAGAATCTATAAATTATAGTATAAAATATATTTCTGTTATAAGAAGTGATTTCTTATGTAAACTAAATGAATAAAATGTATTCAATTTTAAATTTTCCCAAATTTAGTTTCAAATGAAAAGAAAACACCATGTTTAAAATCATGAGGACTATTAATTTTTTTTTATAAAACCAACAACATATAAAAATAGACTCCCATAAAATTGATTAATTGGATATATGGGGTGAAAGGTGAAATATGTGGAAGATTCTATTAAATTATCCTTATAAATTTATGTGACTATAAAAGATGACATCTAGAAAATGACTACAGAAAAATTGAAATCAACTAAAATTTAATGATGTGTTTAATATAATTTTTTATTTACTTCTCAATAATTTAATGAAATTAAAACATGATAGTTGAAACCTATGAAAGAATATTTCATGTAAAAAATTTAAAAATTCCCTAAATTAAAAATATAATTGAATTAATATCTATTAAATAATTTTATTTTTAAAATAGTGATAATAATAGTAAAAATTAAAAAAATCACATCTTTTTTCCCTAAAATGATTTCTCATTGAAAATAATATTATTAAAAAATGATTTATATGGATAATATCAATGGTTTGATAAAAGTTTCAACTCTAATAATTCATCAAATGATTGATACATCATAAATAACCCCTAGTTTCCCTCTCACCATTGAAGATGCTACATGGAATTATAAAAAATATATGATTTTTATTTAATAAAGGATGAATCGTTGAATATTTATAATCATAACCCATGTAAAATTAATAAATATTGTAATGAGATTTCACTTAGATGCTTAATTTAATACAATGAATGTAAATCTATTATCCTAAAGTATTATAATTATATATATTACTTAATTAAAAATTCTGAAATTAAATTTGAACCAATGATAAGGGAAATATAAATCTATTAAATTAAATAGTGTCTAAAACTTAATTATCTAGTTTTTGTTGAACGGGATCAAAACTATTGTGTTAATTTTAATATTCTAGTAACTAATTTTAATGATAATTTTACGGGTTGTTAAAGATTACATATATGACATTGATATATATTGTAGGAAAGAAGATCTATAAATATTTATCAGGGAAAGTGATCGAATATTTCACTTCTTGATGAGAAAATTAATTTAAAAATAATGATTACACTTCATCATAATATTGAATGAATAAATAATTATTTCTTTTTGAGTATTTTTGGACGGTAAGGTTATATTTTTAATAAAAATTCTTGACCTTTGTGATGTAATTTTTTTTATATAATTAATGAATATAATTATTTGAAAAAAAATAATTGAAAAAATATATGTTGTTAAACATCAATGAATAAAATGTTTGCTATATGAATCATATATTTCCACATCTATCTACTTGATCTCAATATTTTCTATTTTTTAGAAAGGAATATATTTTAGGATAACTCTTGGAAATTGTTCAATAAATAACTCTTCTTCCTCTTCAAAGGAAATATTTAAATGTCTTTAATAAAAATATCTTGATATATTCCAACTATTTATTTGTAATTATTATTTTCTATATATCTGATCATTTATAATGTGAATGCATGGAAATTAGTGACAGTTATTGTAACATCCCAAGTAAGTAATGAATAATATATATTCTTATCTATGTCTATTAATGATTAAGATAGTGTTTTAGAGGCTTAAAATGAAAATAAATACAATCTTATGCATGGAATACACTAATATTTTTAAAAGATTGTTTTATTACCTTTGATGGAAAAACATTTTTTGAATCTCTATTTTGACAATTTTATAAACTATGTTTTTCAAAATAAACTTATCCTTTATGATTGGGACATCAAAATTTACTTTGTGTGAATTTTTGGTATTTTTCTGACAATGTTCATTTTTTAATGAATAGTGAAAAATACTGCATTTTACATCAAAACTGCTTTTTAATCTAATTTATTTATATGAATAGATTTTGTTTTGAATTGGTTTTGAAGTGAAATTAGAATATATTTTTACCATTTAATCCAATGGTGGTCATTGGAATCAATTTCACTTTTAAATTGGACTCAAACTAGTGTCAATCTTTTGATACTTGTTGTTTCATAAAAACACGCTATTTGCTCTGACAGCGGGAATTAATTATTAAATTAATTAATGTGACTTATATGTTTTGAATTTTGTAAAATAGACTTCATTTTTGAATTCGTAATATCAAATATATCTTAGGGTGAATTTTTGGTAATTTTCTGAAAAACTTCAATTTTTGATGAATAGTGAAACCACTAAGTGGTAATCAAGCAAACTGATGTTTCAGTTAAATGAAAGTTTACCACTAATGTGTATTGAATTTTGAAAATCCGACATACATGGTTGTCATTAAGAAGTAAAATGTGGTTCAATGGGATTAAAATATTTTTTGGTGAATAGTAACTTATTAAGTTTTTAATCGCGATTAGTGGTAATTAGGGTAGTTTAAGGTATAAATAATGCTCTAATAATATGAAATGTCCTAGACACATGTCCCAACATTATTTGTTGTGTCATGGCCGACCAAGACAAGCCATGGGTAAACTTGGGTACCCCATGGAGACACTTTGGTTGGGAAATGACATAAATAACTTTTTATTTAATGTAAAAGTAAAAATGACACAAACATAATATGTTTTACGAAAACAATTTTTATATGGGGTTATGAAGATCATATTTTTGATTATAAATAGTCATTGGAAATATAAAAAGATTTCCTATATCATAGTATTTTTTTTAATTTTTAGACATTAAATAAATTAAATTATTTATGACATAATAATGATGCAGCGATGACATCATTATTTGATGATTTAAATAAAATGGAAAGATAATGTAAAATCTATGAACTACACATGTCCAAAACCAATTGGATGAGTGTATTTCGAACCCTTATCACCTTATCCACGAATTATATCAATGTGGGACCTTTTAAAACCGAAAAAGATTTTCAAATAAAGTAATATTTCTTTACTTTCCAAAAGTGCCCCTCCTCTCCTCTTATAAAAGGCCCCCACCTCTACCTCATTTCACACACTCCTAAAGCCTTTGGCTCGGCCAACCCCTGCCCATTTACTCTCTCCACATCCCTCTCCTCATCCTAGAGTATTTCCTTTGGGCAGAATCCTTTCAAAGGAAGCCTTTAGGCTCAAATCAAAAGGAGTTACACTTTTAAAGGTAATTCATTCTCTCATGTTCATTTGTTTTATTTTGCTTCTCCAACCCCCCTAAACTCTTTTTATTTACTTATTTTGTAACAACACCAGTATCTTCAATATACTAGGATGTTGTTATAAGATTTATTTTAGCTACACTCTCACACAACTACATCAAATGGTTAAAGAACATACGGTTTCCGTGGATGGCGAAATTATGCCTCCCGAAACGATGATTGTTCAATACTCATTTAACACCTTCAAAGGTGTAAATTATGATGTCACTATTTTTATATGTGATATATAATATGTTTATGTTTTCCTAAAGCTTCTGTTTTTTCCATTTTGGGCATACCTTTATGGTTTCCATTATGGGTAAACACGATATCTTCATTTTAGGAAGTGTGGACTACCGCCCCCTGAAAGTGATTTGATTCGTTAATACCATATGTGGGATGTGTAAAGGATAAAGTTAATGATATTATATATGTTATTATACTGGAATTATAATATACTCTTATATCATTATGATTCCATTCCAGAAAATGCGAAATAGAAATGGAAGTAGCATTCATGCGTACGTACGGCTTACCGTCTCCATGAACGGTGCATTTCATTTCTTACCTCTAAATGTGATGTAATATTATAAATACATGTATATGATGAATATATATGATATATATGTTATCCAAATCATTAATATCATTCTGTATATAATGAACCTTTGACCAAATTAACAACATGTAAGTGTAAGAAGTCTATTTTTGACTTAAGAACCAAATACCGACAAAATGAACATTATTAACTTAAATGATTACATGATGTTCATAACATGGTATAAAAGGAATAATGAACTTGAAAAAGATTCATAAGCAAGTAGATATTAACTCAAGTTTATTATTCAGGAGATTAAAGAACGGTCGGGTCAAGTCGGATACGAGGTATGGGACTTCGTCTCAATCTCCTTTCATTGAGGCATATTTTATTTTATACACAACTTTCTTTTATACGGTGTATAAACCCCTTTTACTTTTAAGTTTATTCAAAAGTAATCTTTTTTATACGAAGCGTTTACTAAACGACAAAAGGGAATGTTTTTGTCGTACGTATGCGGCGACAACGACTTCTCCGCCGTCGTGACCGTTATTTGAGTGTCGGCTTCCTCTACGAGCCATACCTTTTTTTTAAAACGAAAAATAAATACCATGTTTTACTTTGGTATTGAAAATGGTTTTCATAATGTTTTTATTATATCAATGTGTTGTATTGATATCTCGTGATTGAAATGTGGAAATGTTATGTTTCCTTTATGCATGTTTTATTTGATATGATTATGTTATGGTTCTTGGGCATTATTATGAAGACGGGTGGTTCCGTGATAAACTAAGGGCGGGTGAGCCCGTTATAGCTCTCCAATGCATTGGGTAACGCGAAGGAGTAAAACGTTAAGGTTTCTCTGAAGAGATTTAGGGAATATACCGTGATGGGTATTCCAAACGTAACCAAGAGGGTTACTCCCTACGTAAGAATGTTAGGAATGCCTCAAGTTACCTTTATGTATTATGATTTCTATGATTTATTCATGATTTGATGAGGTATGTTAAAGTGCTTATGTTTTATGGGTAAAGTATGATCTCATCCTTATGTACATATGTACCCATGTTTCCTTTCCATATTTTTATAACCCATACTGAGCTTTTTATGCTCATCCCAAGTTTTTTTGAAATGTTTTTCACAGGTCAAGGGAAAGGTACATGATATGATGATAGTGTCAAGGAAGTGTAAAGAAATAATCCATGTTTTTTTCAAATGTGTTTTCCATTGATGGGAATGAAGAATACTATCTTTATGTAACCACTTTGTTTATATGTGGAATGTAATGCAAGTTTTATGATCTAATTCTCTAAAACTCTAAACCCGAAAAGATCCTCAATGTGTAATCTTGTAATAACTCAAGATTAAGTAAGGTTTAAGGCTGGGGCCTTATAGTTGGTATCAGAGGTCGGTTTAGATAACTTTAGGAGTTATAATTCTATTAGATGATTATCCAAAAATATTTTTTTTTTTGAAATGATATAGCATTTAAAGATTACCATGTTGCTTCATCTAAGACATGTTTGTTCAGAATGGTTTTCCGCAGAGGAAATAGGGAAGCAGTGCTAGGAAGGCATACAGAAGGAAATAACCTTCCGAATCAGCATCCTGAGATGGTCGGAATTGGAACTGAACAGTTTGTTGCAGTAATGGCCCAGTTGACTCAAGCGATAAATATAAGGCCCCAGCCTTAAACCTTACTTAATCTTGAGTTATTACAAGATTACACATTGAGGATCTTTTCAGGTTTAGAGTTTTAGAGAATTAGATCATGAAACTTGCATTACATTCCACATTTAAACAAAGTGGTTACATAAAAGACAGTATTCATTCTTCCCATCAACGGAAACATATTTAAAATATAACACGGATTCTTTCTTGACACATCCTTGACACTATCATCACATCATGTACCTTTCCCTTGACCTGTGAAAAACATTTCAAAAACTTGGGATGAGCACAAAAAGCTCAGTAAGGGATAGAAAAATATGGAAAGGAAACATGGGTACACATATACATAAGAATGAGTTCATACTTTACCCATATCAAATCATGAATAAATCATAGAAAACATAAGACATAAAGGTAACTTGAGGCATTCATAACATTCTTACGTAGGGAGTAACCCTCTTGGTTACGTTTGGAATACCCATCACAGTATATTCCCTAAATCTCTTCGGAGAAACCTTAACGTTTCACTCCTTCGCGTTACCCAATGCATTGGAGGGCTATATCGGGCTCACCCGCCCTTAGTTTATCATGGAACCACCTGTTTTCATAACAATGCCCAAGAACCATAACATAAACGTATCACATAAAACATGCATAAAGGAAACAAAACATTTCCACATTTCAATCACAATATAACATTTTAGTATTTTGAAATAATGAATCCAAAAAGAAACCATTTCCAAAACCATTTAAAACATTTAATAAAAAGATTTGTGAATCAAAGTGTCCCATACCACCTTGAAGCTTAAAATTTTAAACCATTAATATCCATATAAATAAATCCTTAAAACCATTTTGAAAACATGGATATTAATAAGAACAAATAATTAAAACATTTAAAACGATATTTTGGTTAAAGGGGTTTTACCAAAATTATAGACACTTGAATACAATAATTGAGGAATAACATTTAGTCAGAACTTTATAATATCATGAGAATAAATGGATTCATGATATAATACTCCAAAGGACAGTATATACACCAAATAAGAGTGAATTGGTGCATAACAACAATGAACCCTCAATAGAAATGTCAAATGTGACGAAATCCCTTATAAAGAAGGTATCCTTAAATTAAGGACAAATCAATCTCAAAAATATGTGTGAAAAATATAAATACACTCAATATAAGTGGATATTAAGTGTAAAACAATAAAAGGACATTCACATATATTCAATGGATGACATATTCAATGACTACATGTTGAACCCAAAGAAATCGAAATTGGGTTAAAAAGTTCCCTTGACAGCCTAACGGCATCACATCAAAATGAGTTGATGAGAGATAAAAAGTGTATCTCATCACTTGGACATAAAATTTACATCAATAAGGATATATGATAACATATCCCAACATAACAATATGTAAATTAAAAGACCCAACAAAATAAGTCTTTTAAAAAAAAGAGGAGGGTGAAAGGTTCCCTTACCGACTTGGGTATCTTTCAAAACATACACCCCATGAAAGAAAGACAATAGGTCATTGATGTAAATACTCATAAACGAAAGTATATTACACAAAGAGTATAATAAAGGGCAGTACATACACCACTAAATGGAATTTGTGGCAAATGTAGCATAAATCTCATGGGAATGAAAGTGAGATGAAAAATCCCTTACAAAAGTTCGGCAGCCTAACGGCGCCACTCAAAACTTCCAAAATGGATTGATGAGAGAGAATATGGTCTCTCATCACATGAACATAAAAATTACAGTAGGAGTAATATAAAAGAACATCCCAATCATAAGAAAGATTAGCTTAAAAGAAATGACATAAAAGAGTGTACTTATAAAGAAAGAGAGTTGTAGGATCCCTTACCTCGGGTCCGACTTGACTTGATCGTTCTTTAATCTCCTGAATAATAAACTTGAGTTAATTTCTAATTCCTTAAGAACCTTTTTCAAGTTCATTATTCCTTTTATACCACTTATTACCATGTCATAAACATAATGTAATCATTTAAGTTAATAATATTTGTTTTTTCGATATTTGGTTCTTAAGTCGAAAGTGGACTTCTTACAATTACATGTTGTTCGTGTGGCCAAATGTTTATTATAAACAGAATTGTATTCATGATGTAGATATCATATATGTCATATATATCCAGTACATGCATACATTTATAACATTACATAATCATTTAGAGGTAAGAAATGAAATGCACCGTTCATGGAGACGGTAAGCCGTACGTACGCATGAACGCTACTTCCATTTCTATTTCATTGTTTATAGAATGGAATCATAATGATATAAAGGTATATTATAATTACAGTATAATATCATATATAATATCATAGTTCCATCCTTTATACATCCCACATATGGTTTTTAACGAATCAAATCACTTTGAGGAGGCGGTAGTCCGCACTTCCTAAAATGAAGATATCGCGTATACCCATAATGGAAGCCATAAAGGTAAGACACAAATGAAAAATACAGAAGCATAAGTAAAACATAAACATATTATATATCATATATAAAAATAGTGACATCATAATGGCCACCTTTGAAGGTGTTAAATGAGTATTGAACAATCATCGTTTCGGGAGGCAGAATTTTGCCATCCACGGAAACCGTATGTTCTTTAACCATTTTATGTAGTTGTGTGAGAGTGTAGCTAGAATAAATCTTATAAAAAAATCCTAGTATATTGAAGATACTGGTTTTGTTACAAAAGAAATAAATAAAAAGAGTTTAGGGGGTTGGAGAAGCAAAATAAAACAAATGAACATGAGAGAAAGAATTACCTTTAAAAGTGTAACTCCTTTTGATTTGAGCCTAAAGGCTTCCTTTGAAAGGATTATGCCCAAAGGGAATCCTCTAGGATGAGGAGATGGATGTGTAGAGAGTAAATGGGCAGGGGTTGGCCGAGCCAAAGGCTTGATGAGTGTGTGAAAAGAGGTAGAGGTGGGGGCCTTTTATAAGAGGAGAGGAGGGGCACTTTTGGAAAGTAAGAAATATTACTTTATTTGAAATTGTATTTCGGTTTTAAAAGGTCCCACATTGATATAGGTCGTGGATAAGGTGATAAGGCTTCGAAATCCACTCATCCAACAAGTTTTGGCCATGTGTAGTTCATAGATTTTACATTATCTTTCCATTTTATTTAAATCGTCAAATAATGATGTCATCGTTAAATCATTATTATGTCATAAATAATTTAATTTATTTAATGTCTAAAAATTATAAAAGAAATACTATGATGTAGGAAATCTTTTTAGCTTTCCAATGACTATTTATAATCAAAATTTGGACTTGTGTAACCCCACTTAAAAATTGTTTTAGTAAAACATATCATGTTTGTGTCAATTTTTCTTTTACATTAAATAAAATGTTATTTATGTCATTTCCCAACCAAAGTGGATCCATGGGGTCCCCAAGTTGACCCATGGCTTTTCTTGGTCGGCCATGACACAACCAATAATGTTGGGACATGTGTCTAGGTCATTTTATATTATTAAAGTATTATTTATACCTTAAACTACCCTAATTACCACTAATCGCGATTAAGAACTTAATGAGTTACTATTCACCAAAAAAATATTATAATCTCATTGAACCACATTTTACTTCTTAATGACAACCATGTATGTCGGATTTTCAAAATTCAATACACATTAGTGGTAAAATTTCATTTAACTGAAAAATCAGTTTGCTTGATTACCACTTAGTGGTTTCACTATTCATCAAAAATTGAAGTTTTTCAGAAAAATCCCAAAAATTCACCCTAAGCTATAATTGATATTCCGAATTCAAAAATGAAGTCCATTTTACAAAATTCAAAACATATTAGTCACATTAATTAATTTAATAATTAATTCCCGCTGTCAGCGCAAATAGCGTGTTTTCATAAAACAATAAGTATCAAAAGATTGACACTAGTTTAAGTCTGATTTCAAAGTGAAATTAATTCCAACGACCACTATTGGATTTAATGGTAAAAATATTTTCAAATTTCACTTTAAAAACAATTCAAAATATTATCTAATCATATAAATAAATTAGATTAAAAAGTGGTTTTGAACTAAAATACAACATTTTACACTATTCATTAAAAAAAAGAACCTTATCGGAAAGATACCAAAAAATTACACAAAGTAAAATTTGATGTCCCGATTCTTAGTAAGAGTTTTATTTGGTCCAAAATAATGTTTAAGAGTGAACAAAACTATATTTAATTATGGTTCAACATCAAAAGGTGATAAGTGAACCTTTAGTGAAAACTAGGGCATATACGCCTAAAATTGAATTCTTTCTGTATTTTAAGCCTCTATCCTTTATTGGATAAATGTAAAAACATATAAAAACATATATAATCATATCTTAGTTATTTCTATCCATTCCCGCCAATACAATGGCTACAAGTTAACTACCATTTAAAATTATTTTATTAGAGTGCAACGTAAGATTCCCAAGAAACTCGTTGTTGCGTGTTGGGTACGCCATCGAGCATAGCATCCCCTTTAAAGTCATATTAATATTTTATTCACAAATATGGACAAATATGAGAATTTCATATTCTTTATTTACCTGGGGTGTTACATCCTTCCCCCCTTTTGGGAATTGCGTCCTCGCAATTTTAAAATTGCTCTTGGAAACATCCTTGAAAGTCCCACATCGGAACAAAAGTCGGTAAAACAAACACTTTAAAATAAAGAAAGATAAGTACAAAGGTCACCCGAGTTAACCCATACTAGGATTCCAAGTATGAAAATATGGACATGGAGGAAAAAACAAAGGGTCATGTTCTGATGGAAAGTGACAGAAAACATGTTTAGGAGAAAGTTAACCACGAGAAAATCACAAACTTGTGATGGGTTAAACGGTATTCGATTCCCCAGTAGGAAAATTTAATAGACAACATTTTTGTTTTACGTTACTTTTTATTGAGGAATTTATTCATAAGGAAACATAATCACTTATCATATTGACTTTCAACCTTTATTAGATTCCTTACACAAACTCATATTTTCTCCAAAAGATGAGTATTTAGGAAGACTTGTTCACATTAAGAGTACTATAATCAACTTCTAGAGAATCACCTAATCCACAAAATAGAACTATATACTTCCCATGTCTTTAGACTTTAACCAAATCCAAAACCAAAAAGGCTAGTACAAGATCAGATAATTTAGAAAAGGATAACCCCTTATAAAAAGAAAATCTATTCTTAATCTCCAAAATTTGTCCAACAAAACCCAAAGTTCAAAGAGGACCATCCGATAAACAAATTGTCCATAAAATTCTTCAAAGTAAACCAATATAAGATTGAAACCCAAATATTTGAAGGATTTAGTCACATAGTCTTCCAAGTTAAATCGTAACATTTATCTCCAAACAACATCAGTTGCTCCTAAAGTCTCACATTGAAAAGTAATTATCCTAATCACATATCCTCCATGATAGGTTAATCATTTTCATAAATAACCCAAAATCAACTTACTCTTAATTCATAAAATCATATAACTGAAAAGAATCAGTCAAACTAACCAGGGACTTCACGTAGTCCAGTGGTAGGCGATAAATAACAGTCGCACTTTGGTTGTGGGTTCGATTCCCGCAGCTTTGTCCGATGCGACGGGTAGTCACACGGTCTGCGTGTTGTCCTTTTTTCAAAACTATATAATTCTCAAATCATTACCCAAAAAGGGATAAAATCATCAAAAATAACCATAACATAATTTAACCTCAATTTTATCTCATGCCTTTCACTTCAATCATAACATATGGTAACCCATAATTACCTCAAAAGTAAGGATCATATAAACCCAAATGGTTCTTTATAACTATGTCCACAAAAGAAAAGATAACTATTACTTGAATAAAATTTGCCTATATTAAACATCAGGGTTACATATAATATAAAAAGTCTTCTAATGTAACCCCATCATCAAAAGAGACTTAATACTCTTAAGAATTTCACCCTAACTCTTGAAGCCCTTATATGTTGACATCTTACTCATTCAACATTCTTCATGATCCATTATCCATTCCTTTCCAACTTATTCCGAAATACCTCTTTCCTACAAACAAAATCATGAATCATATCCTAAGATTCCAAAATAAGAAAACAATAGTCATGAAATAGTACATACCTTTGATTGGTCATTGTGAGTTTCTTCATCCTCAATCGGAATGGCATTAGGTATTGGTAAACGAATATTGGTACGCTCTTGGTGACCCCATTCACGAAACTTCTTCATAGGACATGTGTTTGCATAATGACCATGCACACCACATTTAAAACATTCAATTGATCCCTCAGAAAGAACTTCTTTCCCTTTCCTCGAGTCAACTGGATGCTTCCTTTTTCCATGACAGGTTCTTGATTTATGACCTTCATTTCCACATCTATAGCATATTTCTGTCCCTTTGAAACATTTTCCTAGGTGTTTCTTTCCACATCTTTGACACATAGGTTTTTGAACACACATACCTTTATGATTATTTCCTGTACTTCCGTAGGGATTTGTTTCTTGCATATATGATGCCTTAGAGAAAACTCCAAGGTTTAGGTGGTCAATCATGACTCCAGATAGTTGGTTGAGGATAATCAGAAGAGTTCTCATTGCATCTCCCATATCATTCAGTTGCTTGCTCAAAAAGCTGTCACAGTTTCCTTCACATCCACTGTTACTTTGGTGCCTGCTAGATCCAGCCATTTACTAAAACCAAAAGGGTCAGTGTGAGTATATCAACAAAACCATCATGTACTAATGAGGAAGGTAAACACTAAGACACACTTACTCATTCACTTTATCTAAAACTAGGACTCTTTCTGAAATCCTAACCATTATGGTAATGTCACTTATGCTTAAAGAATACCCTAACCTCTAAAGTTATCTAAACCGACCTTTGATACCAACTATAAGGCCCCAGCCTTAAACCTTACTTAATCTTGAGTTATTACAAGATTACACATTGAGGATCTTTTCAGGTTTAGAGTTTTAGAGAATTAGATCATGAAACTTGCATTACATTCCACATTTAAACAAAGTGGTTACATAAAAGACAGTATTCATTCTTCCCATCAACGGAAACATATTTAAAATATAACACGGATTCTTTCTTGACACATCCTTGACACTATCATCACATCATGTACCTTTCCCTTGACCTGTGAAAAACATTTCAAAAACTTGGGATGAGCACAAAAAGCTCAGTAAGGGATAGAAAAATATGGAAAGGAAACATGGGTACACATATACATAAGAATGAGTTCATACTTTACCCATATCAAATCATGAATAAATCATAGAAAACATAAGACATAAAGGTAACTTGAGGCATTCATAACATTCTTACGTAGGGAGTAACCCTCTTGGTTACGTTTGGAATACCCATCACAGTATATTCCCTAAATCTCTTCGGAGAAACCTTAACGTTTCACTCCTTCGCGTTACCCAATGCATTGGAGAGCTATATCGGGCTCACCCGCCCTTAGTTTATCATGGAACCACCCGTTTTCATAACAATGCCCAAGAACCATAACATAAACGTATCACATAAAACATGCATAAAGGAAACAAAACATTTCCACATTTCAATCACAATATAACATTTTAGTATTTTGAAATAATGAATCCAAAAATAAACCATTTCCAAAACCATTTAAAACATTTAATAAAAAGATTTGTGAATCAAAGTGTCCCATACCACCTTGAAGCTTAAAATTTTAAACCATTAATATCCATATAAATAAATCCTTAAAACCATTTTGAAAACATGGATATTAATAAGAACAAATAATTAAAACATTTAAAACGATATTTTGGTTAAAGGGGTTTTACCAAAATTATAGACACTTGAATACAATAATTGAGGAATAACATTTAGTCAGAACTTTATAATATCATGAGAATAAATGGATTCATGATATAATACTCCAAAGGACAGTATATACACCAAATAAGAGTGAATTGGTGCATAACAACAATGAACCCTCAATAGAAATGTCAAATGTGACGAAATCCCTTATAAAGAAGGTATCCTTAAATTAAGGACAAATCAATCTCAAAAATATGTGTGAAAAATATAAATACACTCAATATAAGTGGATATTAAGTGTAAAACAATAAAAGGACATTCACATATATTCAATGGATGACATATTCAATGACTACATGTTGAACCCAAAGAAATCGAAATTGGGTTAAAAAGTTCCCTTGACAGCCTAACGGCATCACATCAAAATGAGTTGATGAGAGATAAAAAGTGTATCTCATCACTTGGACATAAAATTTACATCAATAAGGATATATGATAACATATCCCAACATAACAATATGTAAATTAAAAGACCCAACAAAATAAGTCTTTTAAAAAAAAGAGGAGGGTGAAAGGTTCCCTTACCGACTTGGGTATCTTTCAAAACATACACCCCATGAAAGAAAGACAATAGGTCATTGATGTAAATACTCATAAACGAAAGTATATTACACAAAGAGTATAATAAAGGGCAGTACATACACCACTAAATGGAATTTGTGGCAAATGTAGCATAAATCTCATGGGAATGAAAGTGAGATGAAAAATCCCTTACAAAAGTTCGGCAGCCTAACGGCGCCACTCAAAACTTCCAAAATGGATTGATGAGAGAGAATAGGGTCTCTCATCACATGAACATAAAAATTACAGTAGGAGTAATATAAAAGAACATCCCAATCATAAGAAAGATTAGCTTAAAAGAAATGACATAAAAGAGTGTACTTATAAAGAAAGAGAGTTGTAGGATCCCTTACCTCGGGTCCGACTTGACTTGATCGTTCTTTAATCTCCTGAATAATAAACTTGAGTTAATTTCTAATTCCTTAAGAACCTTTTTCAAGTTCATTATTCCTTTTATACCACTTATTACCATGTCATAAACATAATGTAATCATTTAAGTTAATAATATTTGTTTTGTCGATATTTGGTTCTTAAGTCGAAAGTGGACTTCTTACAATTACATGTTGTTCGTGTGGCCAAATGTTTATTATAAACAGAATTGTATTCATGATGTAGATATCATATATGTCATATATATCCAGTACATGCATACATTTATAACATTACATAATCATTTAGAGGTAAGAAATGAAATGCACCGTTCATGGAGACGGTAAGCCGTACGTACGCATGAACGCTACTTCCATTTCTATTTCATTGTTTATAGAATGGAATCATAATGATATAAAGGTATATTATAATTACAGTATAATATCATATATAATATCATAGTTCCATCCTTTATACATCCCACATATGGTTTTTAACGAATCAAATCACTTTGAGGAGGCGGTAGTCCGCACTTCCTAAAATGAAGATATCGCGTATACCCATAATGGAAGCCATAAAGGTAAGACACAAATGAAAAATACAGAAGCATAAGTAAAACATAAACATATTATATATCATATATAAAAATAGTGACATCATAATGGCCACCTTTGAAGGTGTTAAATGAGTATTGAACAATCATCGTTTCGGGAGGCAGAATTTTGCCATCCACGGAAACCGTATGTTCTTTAACCATTTTATGTAGTTGTGTGAGAGTGTAGCTAGAATAAATCTTATAAAAAAATCCTAGTATATTGAAGATACTGGTTTTGTTACAAAAGAAATAAATAAAAAGAGTTTAGGGGGTTGGAGAAGCAAAATAAAACAAATGAACATGAGAGAAAGAATTACCTTTAAAAGTGTAACTCCTTTTGATTTGAGCCTAAAGGCTTCCTTTGAAAGGATTATGCCCAAAGGGAATCCTCTAGGATGAGGAGATGGATGTGTAGAGAGTAAATGGGCAGGGGTTGGCCGAGCCAAAGGCTTGATGAGTGTGTGAAAAGAGGTAGAGGTGGGGGCCTTTTATAAGAGGAGAGGAGGGGCACTTTTGGAAAGTAAGAAATATTACTTTATTTGAAATTGTATTTCGGTTTTAAAAGGTCCCACATTGATATAGGTCGTGGATAAGGTGATAAGGCTTCGAAATCCACTCATCCAACAAGTTTTGGCCATGTGTAGTTCATAGATTTTACATTATCTTTCCATTTTATTTAAATCGTCAAATAATGATGTCATCGTTAAATCATTATTATGTCATAAATAATTTAATTTATTTAATGTCTAAAAATTATAAAAGAAATACTATGATGTAGGAAATCTTTTTAGCTTTCCAATGACTATTTATAATCAAAATTTGGACTTGTGTAACCCCACGTAAAAATTGTTTTAGTAAAACATATCATGTTTGTGTCAATTTTTCTTTTACATTAAATAAAATGTTATTTATGTCATTTCCCAACCAAAGTGGATCCATGGGGTCCCCAAGTTGACCCATGGCTTGTCTTGGTCGGCCATGACACAACCAATAATGTTGGGACATGTGTCTAGGTCATTTTATATTATTAAAGTATTATTTATACCTTAAACTACCCTAATTACCACTAATCGCGATTAAGAACTTAATGAGTTACTATTCACCAAAAAAATATTATAATCTCATTGAACCACATTTTACTTCTTAATGACAACCATGTATGTCGGATTTTCAAAATTCAATACACATTAGTGGTAAAATTTCATTTAACTGAAAAATCAGTTTGCTTGATTACCACTTAGTGGTTTCACTATTCATCAAAAATTGAAGTTTTTCAGAAAAATCCCAAAAATTCACCCTAAGCTATAATTGATATTCCGAATTCAAAAATGAAGTCCATTTTACAAAATTCAAAACATATTAGTCACATTAATTAATTTAATAATTAATTCCCGCTGTCAGCGCAAATAGCGTGTTTTCATAAAACAATAAGTATCAAAAGATTGACACTAGTTTAAGTCTGATTTCAAAGTGAAATTAATTCCAACGACCACTATTGGATTTAATGGTAAAAATATTTTCAAATTTCACTTTAAAAACAATTCAAAATATTATCTAATCATATAAATAAATTAGATTAAAAAGTGGTTTTGAACTAAAATACAACATTTTACACTATTCATTAAAAAAAAGAACCTTATCGGAAAGATACCAAAAAATTACACAAAGTAAAATTTGATGTCCCGATTCTTAGTAAGAGTTTTATTTGGTCCAAAATAATGTTTAAGAGTGAACAAAACTATATTTAATTATGGTTCAACATCAAAAGGTGATAAGTGAACCTTTAGTGAAAACTAGGGCATATACGCCTAAAATTGAATTCTTTCTGTATTTTAAGCCTCTATCCTTTATTGGATAAATGTAAAAACATATAAAAACATATATAATCATATCTTAGTTATTTCTATCCATTCCCTCCAATACAATGGCTACAAGTTAACTACCATTTAAAATTATTTTATTAGAGTGCAACGTAAGATTCCCAAGAAACTCGTTGTTGCGTGTTGGGTACGCCATCGAGCATAGCATCCCCTTTAAAGTCATATTAATATTTTATTCACAAATATGGACAAATATGAGAATTTCATATTCTTTATTTACCTGGGGTGTTACATCCTTCCCCCCTTTTGGGAATTGCGTCCTCGCAATTTTAAAATTGCTCTTGGAAACATCCTTGAAAGTCCCACATCGGAACAAAAGTCGGTAAAACAAACACTTTAAAATAAAGAAAGATAAGTACAAAGGTCACCCGAGTTAACCCATACTAGGATTCCAAGTATGAAAATATGGACATGGAGGAAAAAACAAAGGGTCATGTTCTGATGGAAAGTGACAGAAAACATGTTTAGGAGAAAGTTAACCACGAGAAAATCACAAACTTGTGATGGGTTAAACGGTATTCGATTCCCCAGTAGGAAAATTTAATAGACAACATTTTTGTTTTACGTTACTTTTTATTGAGGAATTTATTCATAAGGAAACATAATCACTTATCATATTGACTTTCAACCTTTATTAGATTCCTTACACAAACTCATATTTTCTCCAAAAGATGAGTATTTAGGAAGACTTGTTCACATTAAGAGTACTATAATCAACTTCTAGAGAATCACCTAATCCACAAAATAGAACTATATACTTCCCATGTCTTTAGACTTTAACCAAATCCAAAACCAAAAAGGCTAGTACAAGATCAGATAATTTAGAAAAGGATAACCCCTTATAAAAAGAAAATCTATTCTTAATCTCCAAAATTTGTCCAACAAAACCCAAAGTTCAAAGAGGACCATCCGATAAACAAATTGTCCATAAAATTCTTCAAAGTAAACCAATATAAGATTGAAACCCAAATATTTGAAGGATTTAGTCACATAGTCTTCCAAGTTAAATCGTAACATTTATCTCCAAACAACATCAGTTGCTCCTAAAGTCTCACATTGAAAAGTAATTATCCTAATCACATATCCTCCATGATAGGTTAATCATTTTCATAAATAACCCAAAATCAACTTACTCTTAATTCATAAAATCATATAACTGAAAAGAATCAGTCAAACTAACCAGGGACTTCACGTAGTCCAGTGGTAGGCGATAAATAACAGTCGCACTTTGGTTGTGGGTTCGATTCCCGCAGCTTTGTCCGATGCGACGGGTAGTCACACGGTCTGCGTGTTGTCCTTTTTTCAAAACTATATAATTCTCAAATCATTACCCAAAAAGGGATAAAATCATCAAAAATAACCATAACATAATTTAACCTCAATTTTATCTCATGCCTTTCACTTCAATCATAACATATGGTAACCCATAATTACCTCAAAAGTAAGGATCATATAAACCCAAATGGTTCTTTATAACTATGTCCACAAAAGAAAAGATAACTATTACTTGAATAAAATTTGCCTATATTAAACATCAGGGTTACATATAATATAAAAAGTCTTCTAATGTAACCCCATCATCAAAAGAGACTTAATACTCTTAAGAATTTCACCCTAACTCTTGAAGCCCTTATATGTTGACATCTTACTCATTCAACATTCTTCATGATCCATTATCCATTCCTTTCCAACTTATTCCGAAATACCTCTTTCCTACAAACAAAATCATGAATCATATCCTAAGATTCCAAAATAAGAAAACAATAGTCATGAAATAGTACATACCTTTGATTGGTCATTGTGAGTTTCTTCATCCTCAATCGGAATGGCATTAGGTATTGGTAAACGAATATTGGTACGCTCTTGGTGACCCCATTCACGAAACTTCTTCATAGGACATGTGTTTGCATAATGACCATGCACACCACATTTAAAACATTCAATTGATCCCTCAGAAAGAACTTCTTTCCCTTTCCTCGAGTCAACTGGATGCTTCCTTTTTCCATGACAGGTTCTTGATTTATGACCTTCATTTCCACATCTATAGCATATTTCTGTCCCTTTGAAACATTTTCCTAGGTGTTTCTTTCCACATCTTTGACACATAGGTTTTTGAACACACATACCTTTATGATTATTTCCTGTACTTCCGTAGGGATTTGTTTCTTGCATATATGATGCCTTAGAGAAAACTCCAAGGTTTAGGTGGTCAATCATGACTCCAGATAGTTGGTTGAGGATAATCAGAAGAGTTCTCATTGCATCTCCCATATCATTCAGTTGCTTGCTCAAAAAGCTGTCACAGTTTCCTTCACATCCACTGTTACTTTGGTGCCTGCTAGATCCAGCCATTTACTAAAACCAAAAGGGTCAGTGTGAGTATATCAACAAAACCATCATGTACTAATGAGGAAGGTAAACACTAAGACACACTTACTCATTCACTTTATCTAAAACTAGGACTCTTTCTGAAATCCTAACCATTATGGTAATGTCACTTATGCTTAAAGAATACCCTAACCTCTAAAGTTATCTAAACCGACCTTTGATACCAACTATAAGGCCCCAGCCTTAAACCTTACTTAATCTTGAGTTATTACAAGATTACACATTGAGGATCTTTTCAGGTTTAGAGTTTTAGAGAATTAGATCATGAAACTTGCATTACATTCCACATTTAAACAAAGTGGTTACATAAAAGACAGTATTCATTCTTCCCATCAACGGAAACATATTTAAAATATAACACGGATTCTTTCTTGACACATCCTTGACACTATCATCACATCATGTACCTTTCCCTTGACCTGTGAAAAACATTTCAAAAACTTGGGATGAGCACAAAAAGCTCAGTAAGGGATAGAAAAATATGGAAAGGAAACATGGGTACACATATACATAAGAATGAGTTCATACTTTACCCATATCAAATCATGAATAAATCATAGAAAACATAAGACATAAAGGTAACTTGAGGCATTCATAACATTCTTACGTAGGGAGTAACCCTCTTGGTTACGTTTGGAATACCCATCACAGTATATTCCCTAAATCTCTTCGGAGAAACCTTAACGTTTCACTCCTTCGCGTTACCCAATGCATTGGAGAGCTATATCGGGCTCACCCGCCCTTAGTTTATCATGGAACCACCCGTTTTCATAACAATGCCCAAGAACCATAACATAAACGTATCACATAAAACATGCATAAAGGAAACAAAACATTTCCACATTTCAATCACAATATAACATTTTAGTATTTTGAAATAATGAATCCAAAAAGAAACCATTTCCAAAACCATTTAAAACATTTAATAAAAAGATTTGTGAATCAAAGTGTCCCATACCACCTTGAAGCTTAAAATTTTAAACCATTAATATCCATATAAATAAATCCTTAAAACCATTTTGAAAACATGGATATTAATAAGAACAAATAATTAAAACATTTAAAACGATATTTTGGTTAAAGGGGTTTTACCAAAATTATAGACACTTGAATACAATAATTGAGGAATAACATTTAGTCAGAACTTTATAATATCATGAGAATAAATGGATTCATGATATAATACTCCAAAGGACAGTATATACACCAAATAAGAGTGAATTGGTGCATAACAACAATGAACCCTCAATAGAAATGTCAAATGTGACGAAATCCCTTATAAAGAAGGTATCCTTAAATTAAGGACAAATCAATCTCAAAAATATGTGTGAAAAATATAAATACACTCAATATAAGTGGATATTAAGTGTAAAACAATAAAAGGACATTCACATATATTCAATGGATGACATATTCAATGACTACATGTTGAACCCAAAGAAATCGAAATTGGGTTAAAAAGTTCCCTTGACAGCCTAACGGCATCACATCAAAATGAGTTGATGAGAGATAAAAAGTGTATCTCATCACTTGGACATAAAATTTACATCAATAAGGATATATGATAACATATCCCAACATAACAATATGTAAATTAAAAGACCCAACAAAATAAGTCTTTTAAAAAAAAGAGGAGGGTGAAAGGTTCCCTTACCGACTTGGGTATCTTTCAAAACATACACCCCATGAAAGAAAGACAATAGGTCATTGATGTAAATACTCATAAACGAAAGTATATTACACAAAGAGTATAATAAAGGGCAGTACATACACCACTAAATGGAATTTGTGGCAAATGTAGCATAAATCTCATGGGAATGAAAGTGAGATGAAAAATCCCTTACAAAAGTTCGGCAGCCTAACGGCGCCACTCAAAACTTCCAAAATGGATTGATGAGAGAGAATAGGGTCTCTCATCACATGAACATAAAAATTACAGTAGGAGTAATATAAAAGAACATCCCAATCATAAGAAAGATTAGCTTAAAAGAAATGACATAAAAGAGTGTACTTATAAAGAAAGAGAGTTGTAGGATCCCTTACCTCGGGTCCGACTTGACTTGATCGTTCTTTAATCTCCTGAATAATAAACTTGAGTTAATTTCTAATTCCTTAAGAACCTTTTTCAAGTTCATTATTCCTTTTATACCACTTATTACCATGTCATAAACATAATGTAATCATTTAAGTTAATAATATTTGTTTTGTCGATATTTGGTTCTTAAGTCGAAAGTGGACTTCTTACAATTACATGTTGTTCGTGTGGCCAAATGTTTATTATAAACAGAATTGTATTCATGATGTAGATATCATATATGTCATATATATCCAGTACATGCATACATTTATAACATTACATAATCATTTAGAGGTAAGAAATGAAATGCACCGTTCATGGAGACGGTAAGCCGTACGTACGCATGAACGCTACTTCCATTTCTATTTCATTGTTTATAGAATGGAATCATAATGATATAAAGGTATATTATAATTACAGTATAATATCATATATAATATCATAGTTCCATCCTTTATACATCCCACATATGGTTTTTAACGAATCAAATCACTTTGAGGAGGCGGTAGTCCGCACTTCCTAAAATGAAGATATCGCGTATACCCATAATGGAAGCCATAAAGGTAAGACACAAATGAAAAATACAGAAGCATAAGTAAAACATAAACATATTATATATCATATATAAAAATAGTGACATCATAATGGCCACCTTTGAAGGTGTTAAATGAGTATTGAACAATCATCGTTTCGGGAGGCAGAATTTTGCCATCCACGGAAACCGTATGTTCTTTAACCATTTTATGTAGTTGTGTGAGAGTGTAGCTAGAATAAATCTTATAAAAAAATCCTAGTATATTGAAGATACTGGTTTTGTTACAAAAGAAATAAATAAAAAGAGTTTAGGGGGTTGGAGAAGCAAAATAAAACAAATGAACATGAGAGAAAGAATTACCTTTAAAAGTGTAACTCCTTTTGATTTGAGCCTAAAGGCTTCCTTTGAAAGGATTATGCCCAAAGGGAATCCTCTAGGATGAGGAGATGGATGTGTAGAGAGTAAATGGGCAGGGGTTGGCCGAGCCAAAGGCTTGATGAGTGTGTGAAAAGAGGTAGAGGTGGGGGCCTTTTATAAGAGGAGAGGAGGGGCACTTTTGGAAAGTAAGAAATATTACTTTATTTGAAATTGTATTTCGGTTTTAAAAGGTCCCACATTGATATAGGTCGTGGATAAGGTGATAAGGCTTCGAAATCCACTCATCCAACAAGTTTTGGCCATGTGTAGTTCATAGATTTTACATTATCTTTCCATTTTATTTAAATCGTCAAATAATGATGTCATCGTTAAATCATTATTATGTCATAAATAATTTAATTTATTTAATGTCTAAAAATTATAAAAGAAATACTATGATGTAGGAAATCTTTTTAGCTTTCCAATGACTATTTATAATCAAAATTTGGACTTGTGTAACCCCACGTAAAAATTGTTTTAGTAAAACATATCATGTTTGTGTCAATTTTTCTTTTACATTAAATAAAATGTTATTTATGTCATTTCCCAACCAAAGTGGATCCATGGGGTCCCCAAGTTGACCCATGGCTTGTCTTGGTCGGCCATGACACAACCAATAATGTTGGGACATGTGTCTAGGTCATTTTATATTATTAAAGTATTATTTATACCTTAAACTACCCTAATTACCACTAATCGCGATTAAGAACTTAATGAGTTACTATTCACCAAAAAAATATTATAATCTCATTGAACCACATTTTACTTCTTAATGACAACCATGTATGTCGGATTTTCAAAATTCAATACACATTAGTGGTAAAATTTCATTTAACTGAAAAATCAGTTTGCTTGATTACCACTTAGTGGTTTCACTATTCATCAAAAATTGAAGTTTTTCAGAAAAATCCCAAAAATTCACCCTAAGCTATAATTGATATTCCGAATTCAAAAATGAAGTCCATTTTACAAAATTCAAAACATATTAGTCACATTAATTAATTTAATAATTAATTCCCGCTGTCAGCGCAAATAGCGTGTTTTCATAAAACAATAAGTATCAAAAGATTGACACTAGTTTAAGTCTGATTTCAAAGTGAAATTAATTCCAACGACCACTATTGGATTTAATGGTAAAAATATTTTCAAATTTCACTTTAAAAACAATTCAAAATATTATCTAATCATATAAATAAATTAGATTAAAAAGTGGTTTTGAACTAAAATACAACATTTTACACTATTCATTAAAAAAAAGAACCTTATCGGAAAGATACCAAAAAATTACACAAAGTAAAATTTGATGTCCCGATTCTTAGTAAGAGTTTTATTTGGTCCAAAATAATGTTTAAGAGTGAACAAAACTATATTTAATTATGGTTCAACATCAAAAGGTGATAAGTGAACCTTTAGTGAAAACTAGGGCATATACGCCTAAAATTGAATTCTTTCTGTATTTTAAGCCTCTATCCTTTATTGGATAAATGTAAAAACATATAAAAACATATATAATCATATCTTAGTTATTTCTATCCATTCCCGCCAATACAATGGCTACAAGTTAACTACCATTTAAAATTATTTTATTAGAGTGCAACGTAAGATTCCCAAGAAACTCGTTGTTGCGTGTTGGGTACGCCATCGAGCATAGCATCCCCTTTAAAGTCATATTAATATTTTATTCACAAATATGGACAAATATGAGAATTTCATATTCTTTATTTACCTGGGGTGTTACATCCTTCCCCCCTTTTGGGAATTGCGTCCTCGCAATTTTAAAATTGCTCTTGGAAACATCCTTGAAAGTCCCACATCGGAACAAAAGTCGGTAAAACAAACACTTTAAAATAAAGAAAGATAAGTACAAAGGTCACCCGAGTTAACCCATACTAGGATTCCAAGTATGAAAATATGGACATGGAGGAAAAAACAAAGGGTCATGTTCTGATGGAAAGTGACAGAAAACATGTTTAGGAGAAAGTTAACCACGAGAAAATCACAAACTTGTGATGGGTTAAACGGTATTCGATTCCCCAGTAGGAAAATTTAATAGACAACATTTTTGTTTTACGTTACTTTTTATTGAGGAATTTATTCATAAGGAAACATAATCACTTATCATATTGACTTTCAACCTTTATTAGATTCCTTACACAAACTCATATTTTCTCCAAAAGATGAGTATTTAGGAAGACTTGTTCACATTAAGAGTACTATAATCAACTTCTAGAGAATCACCTAATCCACAAAATAGAACTATATACTTCCCATGTCTTTAGACTTTAACCAAATCCAAAACCAAAAAGGCTAGTACAAGATCAGATAATTTAGAAAAGGATAACCCCTTATAAAAAGAAAATCTATTCTTAATCTCCAAAATTTGTCCAACAAAACCCAAAGTTCAAAGAGGACCATCCGATAAACAAATTGTCCATAAAATTCTTCAAAGTAAACCAATATAAGATTGAAACCCAAATATTTGAAGGATTTAGTCACATAGTCTTCCAAGTTAAATCGTAACATTTATCTCCAAACAACATCAGTTGCTCCTAAAGTCTCACATTGAAAAGTAATTATCCTAATCACATATCCTCCATGATAGGTTAATCATTTTCATAAATAACCCAAAATCAACTTACTCTTAATTCATAAAATCATATAACTGAAAAGAATCAGTCAAACTAACCAGGGACTTCACGTAGTCCAGTGGTAGGCGATAAATAACAGTCGCACTTTGGTTGTGGGTTCGATTCCCGCAGCTTTGTCCGATGCGACGGGTAGTCACACGGTCTGCGTGTTGTCCTTTTTTCAAAACTATATAATTCTCAAATCATTACCCAAAAAGGGATAAAATCATCAAAAATAACCATAACATAATTTAACCTCAATTTTATCTCATGCCTTTCACTTCAATCATAACATATGGTAACCCATAATTACCTCAAAAGTAAGGATCATATAAACCCAAATGGTTCTTTATAACTATGTCCACAAAAGAAAAGATAATTATTACTTGAATAAAATTTGCCTATATTAAACATCAGGGTTACATATAATATAAAAAGTCTTCTAATGTAACCCCATCATCAAAAGAGACTTAATACTCTTAAGAATTTCACCCTAACTCTTGAAGCCCTTATATGTTGACATCTTACTCATTCAACATTCTTCATGATCCATTATCCATTCCTTTCCAACTTATTCCGAAATACCTCTTTCCTACAAACAAAATCATGAATCATATCCTAAGATTCCAAAATAAGAAAACAATAGTCATGAAATAGTACATACCTTTGATTGGTCATTGTGAGTTTCTTCATCCTCAATCGGAATGGCATTAGGTATTGGTAAACGAATATTGGTACGCTCTTGGTGACCCCATTCACGAAACTTCTTCATAGGACATGTGTTTGCATAATGACCATGCACACCACATTTAAAACATTCAATTGATCCCTCAGAAAGAACTTCTTTCCCTTTCCTCGAGTCAACTGGATGCTTCCTTTTTCCATGACAGGTTCTTGATTTATGACCTTCATTTCCACATCTATAGCATATTTCTGTCCCTTTGAAACATTTTCCTAGGTGTTTCTTTCCACATCTTTGACACATAGGTTTTTGAACACACATACCTTTATGATTATTTCCTGTACTTCCGTAGGGATTTGTTTCTTGCATATATGATGCCTTAGAGAAAACTCCAAGGTTTAGGTGGTCAATCATGACTCCAGATAGTTGGTTGAGGATAATTAGAAGAGTTCTCATTGCATCTCCCATATCATTCAGTTGCTTGCTCAAAAAGCTGTCACAGTTTCCTTCACATCCACTGTTACTTTGGTGCCTGCTAGATCCAGCCATTTACTAAAACCAAAAAGGTCAGTGTGAGTATATCAACAAAACCATCATGTACTAATGAGGAAGGTAAACACTAAGACACACTTACTCATTCACTTTATCTAAAACTAGGACTCTTTCTGAAATCCTAACCATTATGGTAATGTCACTTATGCTTAAAGAATACCCTAACCTCTAAAGTTATCTAAACCGACCTTTGATACCAACTATAAGGCCCCAGCCTTAAACCTTACTTAATCTTGAGTTATTACAAGATTACACATTGAGGATCTTTTCAGGTTTAGAGTTTTAGAGAATTAGATCATGAAACTTGCATTACATTCCACATTTAAACAAAGTGGTTACATAAAAGACAGTATTCATTCTTCCCATCAACGGAAACATATTTAAAATATAACACGGATTCTTTCTTGACACATCCTTGACACTATCATCACATCATGTACCTTTCCCTTGACCTGTGAAAAACATTTCAAAAACTTGGGATGAGCACAAAAAGCTCAGTAAGGGATAGAAAAATATGGAAAGGAAACATGGGTACACATATACATAAGAATGAGTTCATACTTTACCCATATCAAATCATGAATAAATCATAGAAAACATATGACATAAAGGTAACTTGAGGCATTCATAACATTCTTACGTAGGGAGTAACCCTCTTGGTTACGTTTGGAATACCCATCACAGTATATTCCCTAAATCTCTTCGGAGAAACCTTAACGTTTCACTCCTTCGCGTTACCCAATGCATTGGAGAGCTATATCGGGCTCACCCGCCCTTAGTTTATCATGGAACCACCCGTTTTCATAACAATGCCCAAGAACCATAACATAAACGTATCACATAAAACATGCATAAAGGAAACAAAACATTTCCACATTTCAATCACAATATAACATTTTAGTATTTTGAAATAATGAATCCAAAAAGAAACCATTTCCAAAACCATTTAAAACATTTAATAAAAAGATTTGTGAATCAAAGTGTCCCATACCACCTTGAAGCTTAAAATTTTAAACCATTAATATCCATATAAATAAATCCTTAAAACCATTTTGAAAACATGGATATTAATAAGAACAAATAATTAAAACATTTAAAACGATATTTTGGTTAAAGGGGTTTTACCAAAATTATAGACACTTGAATACAATAATTGAGGAATAACATTTAGTCAGAACTTTATAATATCATGAGAATAAATGGATTCATGATATAATACTCCAAAGGACAGTATATACACCAAATAAGAGTGAATTGGTGCATAACAACAATGAACCCTCAATAGAAATGTCAAATGTGACGAAATCCCTTATAAAGAAGGTATCCTTAAATTAAGGACAAATCAATCTCAAAAATATGTGTGAAAAATATAAATACACTCAATATAAGTGGATATTAAGTGTAAAACAATAAAAGGACATTCACATATATTCAATGGATGACATATTCAATGACTACATGTTGAACCCAAAGAAATCGAAATTGGGTTAAAAAGTTCCCTTGACAGCCTAACGGCATCACATCAAAATGAGTTGATGAGAGATAAAAAGTGTATCTCATCACTTGGACATAAAATTTACATCAATAAGGATATATGATAACATATCCCAACATAACAATATGTAAATTAAAAGACCCAACAAAATAAGTCTTTTAAAAAAAAGAGGAGGGTGAAAGGTTCCCTTACCGACTTGGGTATCTTTCAAAACATACACCCCATGAAAGAAAGACAATAGGTCATTGATGTAAATACTCATAAACGAAAGTATATTACACAAAGAGTATAATAAAGGGCAGTACATACACCACTAAATGGAATTTGTGGCAAATGTAGCATAAATCTCATGGGAATGAAAGTGAGATGAAAAATCCCTTACAAAAGTTCGGCAGCCTAACGGCGCCACTCAAAACTTCCAAAATGGATTGATGAGAGAGAATAGGGTCTCTCATCACATGAACATAAAAATTACAGTAGGAGTAATATAAAAGAACATCCCAATCATAAGAAAGATTAGCTTAAAAGAAATGACATAAAAGAGTGTACTTATAAAGAAAGAGAGTTGTAGGATCCCTTACCTCGGGTCCGACTTGACTTGATCGTTCTTTAATCTCCTGAATAATAAACTTGAGTTAATTTCTAATTCCTTAAGAACCTTTTTCAAGTTCATTATTCCTTTTATACCACTTATTACCATGTCATAAACATAATGTAATCATTTAAGTTAATAATATTTGTTTTGTCGATATTTGGTTCTTAAGTCGAAAGTGGACTTCTTACAATTACATGTTGTTCGTGTGGCCAAATGTTTATTATAAAAAGAATTGTATTCATGATGTAGATATCATATATGTCATATATATCCAGTACATGCATACATTTATAACATTACATAATCATTTAGAGGTAAGAAATGAAATGCACCGTTCATGGAGACGGTAAGCCGTACGTACGCATGAACGCTACTTCCATTTCTATTTCATTGTTTATAGAATGGAATCATAATGATATAAAGGTATATTATAATTACAGTATAATATCATATATAATATCATAGTTCCATCCTTTATACATCCCACATATGGTTTTTAACGAATCAAATCACTTTGAGGAGGCGGTAGTCCGCACTTCCTAAAATGAAGATATCGCGTATACCCATAATGGAAGCCATAAAGGTAAGACACAAATGAAAAATACAGAAGCATAAGTAAAACATAAACATATTATATATCATATATAAAAATAGTGACATCATAATGGCCACCTTTGAAGGTGTTAAATGAGTATTGAACAATCATCGTTTCGGGAGGCAGAATTTTGCCATCCACGGAAACCGTATGTTCTTTAACCATTTTATGTAGTTGTGTGAGAGTGTAGCTAGAATAAATCTTATAAAAAAATCCTAGTATATTGAAGATACTGGTGTTGTTACAAAAGAAATAAATAAAAAGAGTTTAGGGGGTTGGAGAAGCAAAATAAAACAAATGAACATGAGAGAAAGAATTACCTTTAAAAGTGTAACTCCTTTTGATTTGAGCCTAAAGGCTTCCTTTGAAAGGATTATGCCCAAAGGGAATCCTCTAGGATGAGGAGATGGATGTGTAGAGAGTAAATGGGCAGGGGTTGGCCGAGCCAAAGGCTTGATGAGTGTGTGACAAGAGGTAGAGGTGGGGGCCTTTTATAAGAGGAGAGGAGGGGCACTTTTGGAAAGTAAGAAATATTACTTTATTTGAAATTGTATTTCGGTTTTAAAAGGTCCCACATTGATATAGGTCGTGGATAAGGTGATAAGGCTTCGAAATCCACTCATCCAACAAGTTTTGGCCATGTGTAGTTCATAGATTTTACATTATCTTTCCATTTTATTTAAATCGTCAAATAATGATGTCATCGTTAAATCATTATTATGTCATAAATAATTTAATTTATTTAATGTCTAAAAATTATAAAAGAAATACTATGATGTAGGAAATCTTTTTAGCTTTCCAATGACTATTTATAATCAAAATTTGGACTTGTGTAACCCCACTTAAAAATTGTTTTAGTAAAACATATCATGTTTGTGTCAATTTTTCTTTTACATTAAATAAAATGTTATTTATGTCATTTCCCAACCAAAGTGGATCCATGGGGTCCCCAAGTTGACCCATGGCTTGTCTTGGTCGGCCATGACACAACCAATAATGTTGGGACATGTGTCTAGGTCATTTTATATTATTAAAGTATTATTTATACCTTAAACTACCCTAATTACCACTAATCGCGATTAAGAACTTAATGAGTTACTATTCACCAAAAAAATATTATAATCTCATTGAACCACATTTTACTTCTTAATGACAACCATGTATGTCGGATTTTCAAAATTCAATACACATTAGTGGTAAAATTTCATTTAACTGAAAAATCAGTTTGCTTGATTACCACTTAGTGGTTTCACTATTCATCAAAAATTGAAGTTTTTCAGAAAAATCCCAAAAATTCACCCTAAGCTATAATTGATATTCCGAATTCAAAAATGAATTCCATTTTACAAAATTCAAAACATATTAGTCACATTAATTAATTTAATAATTAATTCCCGCTGTCAGCGCAAATAGCGTGTTTTCATAAAACAATAAGTATCAAAAGATTGACACTAGTTTAAGTCTGATTTCAAAGTGAAATTAATTCCAACGACCACTATTGGATTTAATGGTAAAAATATTTTCAAATTTCACTTTAAAAACAATTCAAAATATTATCTAATCATATAAATAAATTAGATTAAAAAGTGGTTTTGAACTAAAATACAACATTTTACACTATTCATTAAAAAAAAGAACCTTATCGGAAAGATACCAAAAAATTACACAAAGTAAAATTTGATGTCCCGATTCTTAGTAAGAGTTTTATTTGGTCCAAAATAATGTTTAAGAGTGAACAAAACTATATTTAATTATGGTTCAACATCAAAAGGTGATAAGTGAACCTTTAGTGAAAACTAGGGCATATACGCCTAAAATTGAATTCTTTCTGTATTTTAAGCCTCTATCCTTTATTGGATAAATGTAAAAACATATAAAAACATATATAATCATATCTTAGTTATTTATATCCATTCCCGCCAATACAATGGCTACAAGTTAACTACCATTTAAAATTATTTTATTAGAGTGCAACGTAAGGTTCCCAAGAAACTCGTTGTTGCGTGTTGGGTACGCCATCCAGCATAGCATCCCCTTTAAAGTCATATTAATATTTTATTCACAAATATGGACAAATATGAGAATTTCATATTCTTTATTTACCTGGGGTGTTACAATAAATGGTGGTGGTATCCATGCACGAGATCAGCCAGATCAACCGCAGAGGAACATGTCAGTGGTGGAACATTTCATGAGGCAACATCCACCATCATTCAGAGGATCATCTGACCCTGTGCTAGCTGAAGGGTGGATTAAATCACTGGAGAAGATTTTTGATGTCATGGGGTGTTCATACAATCAAAAGTTTGGTCTTGCTATTTACCGTTTGGAGGGTGAAGCAGATCAGTGGTGGTCTATGGTTAAAAATATCAGGGACGCTGATGAGATTGATGCTCTTGACTGGGATGAATTCAAAGGTATGTTTCTTGAGAAGTATTTTCCTAAGGCTGTTCGACTTAGGATGGAAAAACAATTCTTGGAATTGAGGCAAGAGGAAGACTCAGTGGCTACCTATGAAGAAAGGTTCACTCGATTAGCAAGGTATGCTCCAAATTTTATCCGAGACCTTGATAGTAAAATCAATCGTTTTTACTCAGGATTAAAGCCAAAATATCGAAGGGCATTAACTTCTTGTGAGTTTAAAAGTTATGAAAAGCTTGTTCGATGTGCTGAGAAGGTGGAAAAGGAGTTTGTTGATGACCAAGTGTTCTATAACAACCAGCAGAAGAAGAGACCGAGGTGGCAGGAGAAAGGTAAGAATTCTTCAAAAAAGTCTGATGGTAAGAGAACTAAGTTTCCAGTTTGTGATAAATGTGGCAAAAGGCATGCTGGGGAATGTCTTCTGAATTCTGGAAAGTGCTACCGATGTGGTAAGATGGGACATAAGGCTCGTGATTGCACTGAAAAGGATCAAGGTGAAGGTAAGAACAAATTTGATTTACAGTTAGTGAAATGTTATAAGTGCAATGAGATGGGTCACTATGCAAATGAGTGTCCGACAAAGAGCTTGAGTGATGGGAAGCAGTTAGACTACAAGCAGAAAGGGGTGGTGAAATCCTTTGCAACTACTTCAGCAGATGTCGGGCCATCAAATGAAGTTGTATCAGGTACTTTGTTTGTTTTTTCAGATTATGCTAGTGTGTTGTTTGATTCGGGGTCTACACATTCTTTCATCTCTGAAACCTTTTCTAGTAAAATGGGAATACCATCTCAAGAAATGACTCCTGAACTTTTGGTAAAAACACCTGGGGGAAATGTTGAGGCAAAAAGAATTTATAAGAATCTTCCTATCCTTATATGTGGAAAGAACCTACTTGCAAACCTTATTGTTATACCTCTAGTAGAGTTTGATGTTATCCTGGGTATGGATTGGCTCTCTATTTACCATGCTAAGATTTACTGTAGAGCTAAAGAAGTTTCTTTTCAGAAAGACTTTCAGTTTGTTTACAGGAATGAACCCTTACTTTTGATAACATATCAAGAGGCCGAGAAACTTGTAAAAGATGGAAATGAATGTTACCTTGCACACGTCGTTGAAAATAAAGGAACTATTCAGATTAATGATGTGCCAGTGGTAAATGAGTATCCTGATGTTTTTTCTGATGAGTTGCCTGGAATAATACCAGATCGAGAAGTTGAGTTTACTGTTGACTTAGTTCCAGATGCTAAGCCAATTTCAAAACCCCCTTATCGAATGGCACAAATTGAACTTTTAGAGTTGAAGGAGCAATTGCAGGATTTATTAGAGAAAGGTTTCATTAGACCTAGCACATCACCATGGGGTGCTCCTGTTTTATTTGTTAAAAAGAAAGATGGTTCTATGAGACTTTGCATTGATTATAGAGCCTTGAATAACATCACTGTTAAGAACAAATATCCTTTGCCTCATATCGATGATTTGTTTGATCAGCTCCCGGGAGCTCAGTTTTTTTCAAAGATTGACTTGAGATCGGGGTACCATCAGCTGAAGGTCAAGGAGGAAGATATTCCGAAGACCGCGTTCCGTACGAGATATGGCCATTATGAATTTTTAGTAATGCCTTTTGGGCTAACCAATGCACCTGCTGTATTCATGGATTTAATGAATAGAATTTTCCATGAGTTCTTGGATAAGTTTGTGGTGGTTTTCATTGATGATATTTTAGTGTTTTCTAAAAGTAAAGAGGAGCATGAAAGACATTTAAGGGTTATCTTGAAAACCTTAAAAGAAAAGAAATTGTATGGGAAGTTCAGAAAGTGTGAGTTTTGGTTGCAACAAATTTCTTTCCTTGGTCACATTGTTTTTAAAGATGGAATAACTGTTGATCCTGCAAAAACAAAAGTTGTGGAAGAATGGCCAAGACCCACAAATGTAACCGAGATTCGTAGCTTCCTTGGTTTGGTGGGCTATTACCGAAGGTTTGTTAGAAATTTTTCATGGTTATCTAGTCCAATGACTAAGCTAACTCGGAAGGGTGTTAAGTTTATCTGGACAAAAGAATGTGATGATTGTTTTCAGGAATTGAAAAGAAGATTGGTGACTGCTCCAGTTTTGGCACTACCTTCCAGGAATGGTGAGTTTGTTATATACAGTGATGCTTCATTGAAAGGACTTGGTTGCGTCCTAATGCATAATGATCAGGTAATTGCTTATGCTTCACGACAGTTGAAAACTCATGAGGTAAATTACCCTACACATGATTTGGAATTAGCTGCTGTTGTTTTTGCTTTAAAAATTTGGAGGCATCATTTGTATGGAGTAAAGTGTGAAATATATACCGATCACAAACGTTTAAAGTATATATTCACTCAGAAAGAGTTAAACATGAGACAGAGGAGATGGCTAGAATTAATCAAGGATTATGATTGTACAATTCATTACCATCCGGGAAAAGAAAATAAAGTGGCTGATGCTTTGAGTCAAAAAAGTAATGCTTCATTAACAATGTTGCGGTTGGAACGTGATCCTTTGGTTAACGATTTGATGAACTTTGGCATAGAAGTTGTTGGTGCAGGAAGTCCTTCTGTTTTGTTTCAGGTATCAGTGAGATCTTCTCTATCAGATAGAATCAAGCAAGCACAGAAGAAAGACAGTGAGTTGCAGAAAAAGGTAGAGCTGGTTCAGAAAGGTAAGTTTCCTGAATTCAATATTGATAATGATTGTGTTTTGAGATTTGGGAAGAGATTGTGTGTGCCTTGTGATTCACAGTTGAAGAGAGATTTGTTATGTGAAGCTCATATTTCTCAGTTTTCAGTTCATCCGGGCAGTACTAAAATGTATATAGATCTGTGGGAGTATTACTGGTGGGGTGGAATAAAAAGAGATATTGCTGATTTTACTGTCAAGTGTTTGACATGTCAACAGGTTAAAGCAGAGCGGCAGTTACCGAAAGGGATGCTTCAGCCTTTACCAGTGACAGAGTGGAAATGGGAGAATATATCCATGGACTTTGTTGTTGGATTACCGAAGACATCTCGAGGTAATAATGCAATCTGGGTTATTGTTGATCGCTTGACCAAATCTGCTCATTTCCTGGCTATACGAGATACTTTCTCTCTTGATCAACTTTCCCATTTGTATCTTAAAGAGATATTCAGGTTACATGGAGTTCCTCTCTCCGTTGTATCGGATCGTGATCCCAGGTTTACTTCTAACTTTTGGAAAGGCCTTCAGAAGTCGTTGGGTACTGAATTAAATTTTAGTACAGCTTTTCATCCTCAATCAGATGGGCAGTCAGAATGAACAATCCAGACATTGGAGGATATTCTACGAGCTTGTTCTATGGATTATCAGGAAAGTTGGGACCAACATCTTTCTTTGGTTGAATTTTCATATAATAACAGTTTCCATTCCAGTATACAGATGGCACCATTTCAGGCATTATATGGGAAGCGGTGTCGAACTCCAGCTTTCTGGGATGAAGTGGGTGAAAGGAAGTTGATGGGACCAGAATTGGTAGAAGAGATGGCAGAAAAAGTTTAGCTGATTCAGAAGTACATGAGAACAGCTCAGAGCAGGCAGAAGATTTATGCGGATAACCGGAGGAGGGATCTATCTTTCGAGGTAGGTGATCATGTTTTTCTCAAGGTTTCTCCTTGGAAAAGTGTGATGAGATTTGGTAAGAAAGGAAAGTTGAGTCCAAGGTTCATTGGACCATACGAAATTCTAGAGAGAGTTGGATCAGTTGCATACCGAGTGGCTTTACCTCCGAGTTTATCTTAGGTACACAATGTTTTTCACGTTTCGATGTTGAGAAAGTATATGCCAGATCCATCTCATGTTTTGAGTCCATAGGTAGTTCAGCTGGAAGAGAACCTATCTTATGAGGAACAACCGGTCCAGATTCTTGACCACAGGGAGCAAGTGTTACGGAATAAGGTGATTCACCAGGTAAAGGTTTTATGGAAAAACCACATGATTGAAGAGGCAACATGGGAATCTGAAAATGCAATGCGGGATAAGTATCCCCATTTATTCGATAAGTAAATAAATTGCGGGGACGCAATTTTCTAAAGGGGGGAAGGATGTAACATCCCAAGTAAGTAATGAATAATAAATATTCTTATCTATGTCTATTAATGATTAAGATAGTGTTTTAGAGGCTTAAAATGAAAATAAATACAATCTTATGCATGGAATACACTAATATTTTTAAAAGATTGTTTTACTGCCTTTGATGGAAAAACATTTTTTGAATATATCTTTTGACAATTTTATAAACTATGTTTGTCAAAATAAACTTATCCTTTATGATTGGGACATAAAAATTTACTTTGTGTGAATTTTTGGTATTTTTCTGACAATGTTCATTTTTTAATGAATAGTGAAAAATACTGCATTTTACATCAAAATTGATTTTTAATCTAATTTATTTATATGATTAGATTATGTTTTGAATTGGTTTTGAAGTGAAATTAGAATATATTTTTACCATTTAATCCAATGGTGGTCATTGGAATCAATTTCACTTTTAAATTGGACTCAAACTAGTGTCAATCTTTTGATACTTGTTGTTTCATAAAAACACGCTATTTGCTCTGACAGCGGGAATTAATTATTAAATTAATTAATGTGACTTATATGTTTTGAATTTTGTAAAATAGACTTCATTTTTGAATTCGTAATATCAAATATAGCTTAGGGTGAATTTTTGGTAATTTTCTGAAAAACTTCAATTTTTGATGAATAGTGAAACCACTAAGTGGTAATCAAGCAAACTGATGTTTCAGTTAAATGAAAGTTTACCACTAATGTGTATTGAATTTTGAAAATCCGACATACATGGTTGTCATTAATAAGTAAAATGTGGTTCAATGGGATTAAAATATTTTTTGGTGAATAGTAACTTATTAAGTTTTTAATCGCGATTAGTGGTAATTAGGGTAGTTTAAGGTATAAATAATGCTCTAATAATATGAAATGACCTAGACACATGTCCCAACCTTATTGGTTGTGTCATGGATGACCCAGACAAGCCATGTTCCAACTTGGGGACCCCATGGAGACACTTTGGTTGGGAAATGACATAAATAACGTTTTATTTAATGTAAAAGTAAAAATTACACAAACATAATATGTTTTACAAAAACAATTTTTATATGGGGTTATAAAGATCATATTTTTGATTATAAATAGTCATTGGAAAGATAAAAAGATTTCATATATCATAGTATTTTTTTTATAATTTTTAGACATTAAATAAATTAAATTATTTATGACATA
Source organism: Viscum album (assembly GCA_963277665.1). Taxonomy (NCBI): domain Eukaryota; kingdom Viridiplantae; phylum Streptophyta; class Magnoliopsida; order Santalales; family Viscaceae; genus Viscum; species Viscum album. The sequence continues at coordinate 978,338,837 of OY728167.1, forward strand.
ATAATGATGCAGCGATGACATCATTATTTGATGATTTAAATAAAATGGAAATATAATGTAAAATCTATGAACTACACATGTCCAAAACCAATTGGATGAGTGGATTTCGAACCCTTATCACCTTATCCACGAATTATATCAATGTGGGACCTTTTAAAACAGAAACACATTTTCAAATAAAGTAATATTTCTTTACTTTCCAAAAGTGCCCCTCCTCTCCTCTTATAAAAGGCCCCCACCTCTACCTCATTTCACACACTCCTAAAGCCTTTGGCTCGGCCAACCCCTGCCCATTTACTCTCTCCACATCCCTATCCTCATCCTAGAGGATTGCCGTTGGGCAGAATCCTTTCAAAGGAATCCTTTAGGCTCAAATCAAAAGGAGTTACACTTTTAAAGGTAATTCATTCTCTCATGTTCATTTGTTTTATTTTGCTTCTCCAACCCCCCTAAACTCTTTTTATTTACTTCTTTTGTAAAAAAACAGTATCTTAAATATACTAGGATGTTTTTATAAGATTTATTTGAGCTACACTCTCACACAACTACATCAAATGGTTAAAGAACATCCGGTTTCCGTGGATGGCGAAATTATGCCTCCCGAAATGATGATTGTTCAATACTCATTTAACACCTTCAAAGGTGGCCATTATGATGTCAATATTTTTATATGTGATATATAATATGTTTATGTTTTCCTAAAGCTTATGTTTTTTCCATTTTGGCCATACCTTTATGGTTTCCATTATGGGTAAACACGATATCTTCATTTTAGGAAGTGCGGACTACCGCCCCCTGAAAGTGATTTGATTCTTTAATACCATATGTGGGATGTGTAAAGGATAAAGTTAATGATATTATATATGTTATTATACTGGAATTATAATATACTCTTATATCATTATGATTCCATTCCAGAAAATACGAAATAGAAATGGAAGTAGCATTCATGCGTACGTACGGCTTACCGTCTCCATGAACGGTGCATTTCATTTCTTACCTCTAAATGTGATGTAATATTATAAATACATGTATATGATGAATATATATGATATATATGTTATCCAAATCATTAATATTATTTTGGATATAATGAACCTTTGACCAAATTAACAACATGTAAGTGTAAGAAGTCTATTTTTGACTTAAGAACCAAATACCGACAAAATGAACATTATTAACTTAAATGATTAAATGATGTTCATAACATGGTATAAAAGGAATAATGAACTTGAAAAAGATTCATAAGAAAGTAGAGATTAACTCAAGTTTATTATTCAGGATATTAAAGAACGGTCGGGTCAAGTCGGATACGAGGTATGGGACTTCGTCTCAATCTCCTTTCATTGAGGCATATTTTATTTTATACACAACTTTCTTTTATACAGTGTATAAACCCCTTTGACTTTTACGTTTATTCAAAAGGAATCTTTTTTATACGAAGCGTTTACTAAACGACAAAAGGGAATGTTTTTGTCATAAGTATGCGGCGACAACGACTTCTCCGCCGTCGTGACCGTTATTTGAGTTTCGGCTTCCTCTACGAGCCATACCTTTTTTTTAAAACGAAAAATAAATACCATGTTTTACTTTGGTATTGAAAATTGTTTTCATAATGTTTTTATTATATCAATGTGTTGTATTGATATCTCGTGATTGAAATGTGGAAATGTTATGTTTCCTTTATGCATGTTTTATGTGATATGATTATGTTATGGTTCTTGGGCATTATTATGAAGACGGGTGGTTCCGTGATAAACTAAGGGCGGGTGAGCCCGTTATAGCTCTCCAATGCATTGGGTAATGCGAAGGAGTGAAACATTAAGGTTTCTTCGAAGAGATTTAGGGAATATACTGTGATGGGTATTCCAAACGTAACCAAGAGGGTTACTCCCTACGTAAGAATGTTATGAATGCCTCAAGTTACCTTTATGTATTATGATTTCTATGATTTATTCATGATTTGATGAGGTATGTTAAAGTGCTTATGTTTTATGGGTAAAGTATGATCTCATCCTTATGTACATATGTACCCATGTTTCCTTTCCATATTTTTATAACCCATACTGAGCTTTTTATGCTCATCCCAAGTTTTTTTGAAATGTTTTTCACAGGTCAAGGGAAAGGTACATGATATGATGATAGTGTCAAGGAAGTGTCAAGAAATAATCCATGTTTTTTTCAAATGTGTTTTCCATTGATGGGAATGAAGAATACTATCTTTATGTAACCACTTTGTTTATATGTGGAATGTAATGCAAGTTTTATGATCTAATTCTCTAAAACTCTAAACCCGAAAAGATCCTCAATGTGTAATCTTGTAATAACTCAAGATTAAGTAAGGTTTAAGGCTGGGGCCTTATAGTTATATCTATTTTATTTATTTACTTATCTCATCATTATATCATTTAGTTATTATTCTAATAAAAATCTAAAAATAAAATTACATCTTAGGGGGTAAAAACACATTCTTCCATAAAAATAAATTTATTATTTATTCTTCACGGTAAATTTCATTAAGATAATAATAGCTAACATCTCATTTCAAGGACTAATAAGTCCCAAAATTTTTAAAAAATTCCTTTAATGATAGAACTTAAATTATCTTAAAAATACATATCCAAATTTATCACATAATGGATTATCAATCCTTATAAAATAATACATTATATCTTTATCTAATGGAAAATATTATATTAATTGAATAAAAATAAAATATTTTTATTCCTTCATATTAAAGAGAATATTAATAAAATAATAGGTAAATGCATCATACCATTTTTTTGGAGGCCCCAACTCCATAGACTACTTATTATTCTCATCCAAAAATATTTAACCCATCATTGCACCCTTTTTTGTGTGGGTTGATAGAAATAAAATGCTCTAAGAAACCCCCGATAAGAATTAAAGTTATTTATATAAACCATAAACCTAAATCATTGTTTTCAATGAGATCTAGTTTCTTATTTCAACATAAATTTATTTTGGAACACTTGAGTATAATTCCACCCCCTTTACTAGTCCCCCCATGTTAAACTTCTATAGATCTTCAATGTATTCCTCTCTTTCTAATCATATAAAATTATTTTTTATAGAAATCAAAATGTATTCACTATATTCACTAATTATATAAATTCATTGTACATAACATGAATACTTCTTTGATAAAGATAATATAGAAAATTATTTATTTCCATTAAGTTATTTCATTTTATAACCTTAAATCACACATGCTCTTAATTTTTCCCATTGATGATCCACTACCTCCATCTATAAATGTTTAAAACTATATCATATACAACACTAAAATAAAAACTTCATAAATTATATATAAATTATAATTATAAAAATGAATCATAAATTTTGATATATTCTCTGATTCCAATCCCATTATGAATTTGGTACATCTTAGTGTTACATTCCACACAAAAATCAAACCAAATAAAACTTAATCCAATAAATGGGAATTTTAATCTAACAATAATGAATTACCCTAACTTAATTCCATGAGATCAAAAACCTATGTAAATATTTTGTTATTATGGTAACATTTATTTATTTAATTTATTTTGTAAACATTTTTCATCATTTTTTTATCCAGTAACTCTTAAACTAGTGTATTCCACTATCTCATGAAAAATCCCATTATCATATATGTGTCCAACCCCACCATTCATGCATTAGGTATATCAATGATCTGATATATTTATTTTATCTTCTCTAAATAATCTTTACAATCCCATATCTCTATACTACCCTTGAATATTTTAGGATTTAGTCTTGGGAAATTATGAATTATTTTATCCACCTGAGGTTCTCTCATTCCCAATTAAAAAAATATCATTGAACTCCACCATAAAATTTAGTATAAAATGTGGGTTAAGCCAAGGGTTATGATGTGGGACATCCTCTCATTCACCCAAATGTATCTTATCTCAAGGTATCAACATCCTGAAATATTACAAGAGTCCCATAAATATATGTTATAACAAGCTAGCTCAATACATAACTGATAAAATTCAAACAATGTTCCATATTTTGATATATATGCATAATAATAATTCGATATATCTTAAACCCTAAAATAAATTATTATTTTAGATGTTAAAAGTAAATCATTTCATGTTAATTAATTGGGATATATGTATTCCCAATAATATTCCATGTATCCCTATTTGAAATCATTGATTATACATTATATATAGAAAAAAAAATCAAAGATCAAAATTGATATCGATTTTATGTTATCTTTTTTATTTACAACCAAAATAAAAAAAAAGATTACAACTGTTAAATAATTTTGAACTAATAGTCACTTTTTAAAACTCTAAGGTGACCCAAGACTATGTGCAAAGTATCTGATTAAAGGTATCATAAATATTTTTAAATGTAATTTGAATAATATTATGACTACATAGTATCATGTGAAATACTTTTTACATAAATTTATAATGTTATAATAACATAATGATAACTACATTTTCCTCATGAAACCGATTGAAAAACTTTTAGTAATACACAAATATATCATTATAACTATACACTATCCTTCGGAAAAAAATCACAATTTTAAAATAGGATAGTGAATTCATTTTAACATTATGATACGACTTGAAACACTTTTGATAACTTTTTTGAATTGAATAGTGACTTAATTAAACTAATATAACAAACAATGAAATAATTTACTTTAATTTTGGAAGGTCGTTGTGAATTATTTATAATTTCATTGTAGGATATGTAATATTTTTTTTAAAAAATCAAATATAGACTTTTAGGATAATTTAAAAAAATTATCAAAATATATTGACAACCTTTAAAATGTATTTAAACAATTTTTTTCCAAATGTAAAATTTATATATTACCTTAATAAATTTATTTTTAATTAATGTTATTCAATTAATATTTTATTTTCTTATAATCATATATTTATTTATAGAAAGTATCATGTTATTTAATTATTAAACTATTTATACTTTTAATTAAACAATGACAACCACGCTGATATTCTAATTATGAACTCTTAAATCAAAAACCATAAATACATAGGTTTAAAATCCATGTACCCATACTAGGAATGAGTTCATGTAAAATATCATATATTTAGATAATTTTTTTTGTATCATTTAAATATATTAAATGATATCCCTTCTATGACCTAAAATTTTCAATACCAATGGATGTCTATTAAAGTAATTTTCACATTATATCTAGAATATTATTTCATTAGTGCTAGATAAAACTGTTCAAAAAACACTAAAATTGTATAAAATTTATAATTCCACTATATAATGCATAAGTTAAATATATTTTTTACTTGTTTGAGATATAAAATATTTGACAGAATAAATTAAAGAGGGAATATTACATCATATATCACTAGAAAAATAACTTTATATACCAATCCATCAGAAAATATAGTATTAATATAATTATACGGGACTAGAATATTTGAAAACCACTTCATATTTCATAAAAATTCAATTCTTCACCTTTAACACCAACACAACACTAGACATTGGCACGGATACCATTTTGTACTGACCCAACCAAGAGATACCCTAATTCATAAATGTAATTTACATAATTTCTCAAGTTTCCCCCCTAAAATTAAAGTCATCCAACAAGAATTTGGTGTAATTTACAAAATTAGGAAAATATATCCATTAAAAACTTACTCTTAATAGTAACAAAAGTGTTAAACAACACATTGCATGCAATACTATTAAAATATATTGTAAAAAATATAAGAATAAGAAAATGTATCCCTCTATATGTGATAAGTGTAGGTTTTTTTATTGGTGTGTGTGTATTTATAAGTATAAATCATAATGAATACATCACCCAAGTATGTATATCATGATAAAAAGGGGAAAAATCTAGTAGGCCTAAGTAACTAATAATGCAAAAAACGAAAAGAATAAAAACCTCAATCGTATCCCATAATACAACTCAGAAGAAATAAAATATAATTTAAAAAACATGATATGTTTCCATTAATTCTATATTAGATAATAATAAATTCTTAATGTGAACTATCTCTAGATAAAGAAGCTTATATATTCCTGACATCAAGAAAAATATTATTTATATGTGAACACAATGTGTATGATTAGGGTTAGGTATAAAACTCAAAAAAACTTCCTCATTAAATACAATAATCTACAAATTGTAAATAATATCATATTCTTGTAACAATGTAAAAAATACATGTTATGAATACGTTATCATAAATAGTTAATTTAACCACCTAGAAAATGTTTAAATATTAAGATATTTAATAATTATTAATAAATATTATAAGAAATTAATATCCAATGAATTATTCTCATTATTCATTAAAAAAATGGCCACAAGTAACTATAATAATAAATTTTAACATAATCTATAGGAGACTATTTAATGTGATAAAAAATTCTATAAATACACCATAAATAATATACAATATATAAGTATAAAGTCCTTTTAAATTATTTTAAGTGTATAAATTACAAAGGTTTTCCCATAAATGATCTTATAAATAAAAATTAGTTCATCCTCATGGGTCAGTACTAGGTGTAACAGGGTAGAAAAATTCCTATACACTATTTTTTTACATTATTTATAATAAAAATATTTCAACACCACTCTTAGATACACACGAGTAAAATAATTTATCATGAAATATGGCGTGTTATAAAGTCTTTTTTCATATGTATGTCACATTTATAGGGTAATGATCCCACAAGTATCATTCATTGTGTTCTTCTTAAAACATGTTATATATGTTTTCCTTATGAAATTAAATAAATAAATAATATAATAATTTGAAAATGGCACAAAATAAAAGCTAACCCCTCTTGACCACTAAAAAAACTAATATTCCTCAATTATGATAGGGCTTATAAAATCTAAATTTATAATTTTCTATGTTTGGTGCATATTAAATTGTACAACTTCCATGGTAGAATATTTATTTATTTATTATCATTATAATCTATACTAATTCTAATATCATAAATATCTAGGAAATACATATTTTTAAATTACATTACCCCTTAATTGTAAGATTTTATTACATATAGATTTAAATATTTCATAACCTATTAATTTTTTAATATAGATAATTTATAGTAACATTAATGAACCATTTAGTATACTAATATTCAAACCATAATGGAATTTTGAGTCCACATACCTTAATCAATGTTACCAAAATTTTAAAATTAATAACCAAAACATTTTAATGATCAATCAAGAAAAATTGATCAACCCAAAAAAATTATGGATTAAACATTTTAGAAGGAAATTTGTAACTCTCATTCTTCACTAATATATTTAAAAAAGATAAATATGAGAATATAGATAAGAATAATATATGGTCAAACCATCAGTCATGAAAAAACCTTATACTAGGAATGCTTTTATTGCGACATAAGGTGGGAGAAAATAAGAATGAGTAGAGGCTACCCATTTTTCATTGTAAGATGATACATTAGAAAGTCATACATATCCCCTATTAAATCCCATATAAATGTATTCTTCTAAACAAATAAAAAAGTGAAAATTATATTTATAAAATACCCACCAAGTCTTTTAATATATTTTTAAACAAAAAATATTTATTTAAATAACTCATTATGTTAAAAGATAATACCATTGACTACTTATAATTTTAATGTTAAACCCAACAGTAGGGTGAAATCATTTCACATTTTTTATGAGAAAAAGATAATTGTTAAATAAAATTATTTTTACCATTTGATCTATTTATAACAGATGAAAAAAATTGAAAGTAATAACTAGATAAATATTATTCTTTATATTGGTCATTTTTTCCTATAGATTGTTTCCATTTTTTTGGTATATATATTATCTGAATACTTTATAAAATTTATTATTATTTCTAAAAATTGAACAATGTGTTTTGTTAGAGATGGTGATGGAAAATGGTATATGGGGGGATGGTGGGGTGAATAGTCTATATAAGAATTTAAAATATAGATTATGTTTTTAAATAAATTAGAAAATATGAATTTAAAAATTAACTATTAATGTTAATAGTCATTCAGAGTAGATGGTAATGTAGTATAAAATCCTGAAAAATATAATTGATATTTATTGTAGTTTTATAAAAATTTAATTTACCCTATTCTTACTGCCATTTAAACTTTGAGAGATCTGTTATAGGCTACCCAATTTTTTAGGTGCAATCATGCATGACTATAGTAAACTTTTTCTGGTAGAAGTATAACATAGATATCTAAATTTTGTGTGGGTAATCAAAACCACAAATAACATGACTCTAGATAGTGGGTGATATATTCTGAATGGTTCTATGTTTAGAATTCAATAGTCACCACCAGAAGAAACAATATTATTTAGTTAGTAAATTTCTATACTGAATATTGTATTGTAGGTGATATAGATAGAAGGGATTAGAGATGCCTCAAATTAATCAATGTTGATGATTTCACATAATGATGATTAACAGGTTTTAGTATTTTATTAGTGGATCAGTACCTGTATTCATAGTAGTAGTGGTCAATGAATACTAGTTTCATTGAGAGATCACCTACTAGATAAAATAATGATTACAAAGAAATTACCTGATTCATATTGAACTTCAAGTGTTTTGAAGTTGAATGTTATAATAAAAATAAATCATAAAAATAGTGTGTATCTTTTATAAAAAAATGATTCTCAATGCCATGAAATATGATCTATAAAAATATAACAAGACAAACTCTAACTAGGTAAAGTAATTTAAATTCAAACATCATATTTACAGAAGAGAGACAAAAGAAATGTTTCCTAAACAAATAAATTTTTTTAAAATTTAAAAATTAAATAATAACTATAATAAATTTAAATTCACCATTAAAAGTCGCATAATATCTCCAATAAAATTATTCATTAAAAATATTAAATAAGATATAGTTTATTTTAATAGAAAATAAAATGTGAATTTTGAAACATACATTCAATATTTATTTGGATTCATAATTATTCAAAAAACATTTAATATAATAAAATTATAAAAAACATAAATATTTTTAAACTAATAATTAATATTAAAATAGATAAAATAATGATATCAAGTCAAAATATATAAAATGGCATATTTAGAAATATAATATTTAATTATATGTATGAAATAAAGAAAAAAATCATTATTCTTTTAAAAAAATCTATAAACACATTAAATATGTTTTATATCATTTATTTTAATTTTAAAATTAAACCAAATAGTAAAACTAATAACTAAGAACATGTATTAATTCAACTAATCAAAATAAATAGAAAATATAACATGTTGAGATATTTTAAAAACTATTAAAAACAATTAATTTTTTAAACTAACTATAGGTCTTAATAGTTTGTGAGGTATATACTATGATATCTTTTGACTTAACATTCTATCACAATAAGTGTTCATTTGGTATATTGTATGTCTAGTTAACATATCATTCCATCACAACATGTGTTCACTTGATATAAGTAGTAGTCAAATGAGTTTGGTCACTTGAGTATATGGTAAAATCCAAAGAAAATAAGGTGAGGTCACTTTATTATATTGTTAGTTAGGATGATAAATCGTCATGTGGTATGATCTAGAATTTATCTTATTTTTAATAATAGACAAAAAAAATTCACGTTCACTTGATCTTGAAGTCATATGAAGAATTCTTATACTCATAAATCATATACCTCGCAAAGTCTAAAAATCAATAATTATGTCTTACTCTTAATCAAAATTCTTGTCAAATGTCTTTCACTCAATATTGTAATATACATCTATTATGCCTTTGTCATTTAACTACCTCAATGATGTCTTATGCTCACGAATTAAGACTTGCGATCAAGATATAATTAGAACACATTTATATTGCAAAACAAATTTGTAGAAAATATGATTAACATGTACCGAAGTAAATATTATGGGGAGTTATAATATTCCAAATATAAAATATATAGAAATATTATCAAATAAAAAAATACCAACAATATCCAAATTTTTGAAAATTACAAACCCGATAGATAATATAATTTTTTTTAAAATCAACCTAAATTTGTTTTTTCCAAAATACATTCATAAAAATATAAATAAAATTATATATAAAATAGATTTTAAAAAATTATATATAAATAATATAAACCCTCTGTTAAATGAATATTATGTCAAATTGAAAAATTAAAATATGATATTCAAAACAAATTTCTGACATTATAATATAAAACATTATTTTCAAAAACATGGAAAAATACAATAGTTTTGAAAAAATATTTTCCAATTGATTTTTATTAAGAATTTATTCAATAATAATATCAATTTTAATAACATAATATATAATAAAAAAGAAAATTAATGTCTACATTCCTTGTTATATAATGATGTAAAGGGTTTTCAAATTCAAATAATAGACTAATTTTCATAGTATATGAGATATTAAAAAATTCAATCCATTATAAAAAAGTGTTTGTTAATTATATAATGATTGATAAAAACCTGAATTTGTAGATGTTGGGTCGGAAAAAACGAGGAATGATGGCAAGAGGGGGGTGAATTGCCTTTTAAAAAATGATTAACAAATTAAAAATCAAAGTTGAAATGCAGCGGAAATAAAGAGGCAAGACACACGAAATTGATAACGGAGTTCGGCCAAAACCCGGCCTACGTCTCCGCTCCCAACTCAACCGTTGAGATATTCCTACCGCTTGCTTTTCAATGGTTTTAGCAAGAAACCCACTAGGCTTTGAGGTAGCACTAGGACCTATTACAGCTTGCTTTTTGTGGTTTAGCAAGAACCCACTTGCTTTTAATGGTTTAGCAAGAACCCACTAGCCTTTTTAACGGGTGAAGGCTAGCTCACCGAAAACTCAAGCCTTTTAAAAGGAAAGGCTTGACTAACCTCTTCACACCTTAATGGTGGTGTGAGAACCCAAAAGAAAGGGGGATGAGAAAAGGTTTGGGGTTTGTAGGCACAAACCCAATTTTATGCTCAAAATAAAATATACAATAAAAAAACCGTATTTTGAGAAGCCTTGGGCGCCTTTGATTGGATGGAGATGTTGAAGGCCGCTTCCAAGCTTCTTTGGAGGAGCTCCTTGGATGTGGAAGTTGTTGGAGCAATTGGGGTTCCCTTGGAGGAAGACCGCCGGAGGTTTGCCAAATGATGGAGAAAAGAGTCCGTTGGCTTCACAAGAGTTCCGGCTATGTTCCTTAGACTTCCGGGGGTTCAAGGTCCTTTATTTATAGAGGGGGAACCCTCATATGGCCGTTGGAGGCCTTTGGAGCCGTTGGAAAGGCTTTCGGAGCCGTTGGGAGGCAAGTGGAGCAGCCTGGTCAAAGCCCCAACGGCTAGTTTGACTGGCTCCACCGGCTGGCCGGTGTGTGCAAAAAGGCATAGGATTCTTGTCCAGGGGCCACCGGCTGGCCGGTGCTAGAGCCACCGGCTGGCCGGTGGCAAGACAGTAGCTGGCACTGTTTGGAGAGGGTACCACCGGCTGGCCGGTGCTGAGGCCACCGGTTGGCCGGTGAGGAGGCAGTAGCTTCCCTTTGAGTGCAGGTGCCACCGGCTGGCCGCTGGTGTGCCACCGGTTGGCCGGTGGTCTGGACAGAGGAATCCCTCTTGTCCAGTCCTCCATCGGCTGGCCGGTGGTCTTCCATCGGTTGGCCGGTGGACTGAATTTCAGTCCACTTTTGGCTTCTTCTTGGCCTAAGACCTTGGCAACCTTTTGCCTATCAACACAAAAACTTAATACACAATTATATAAACATGATAAGGTGATTGTGATCATGAAAATCAAACAACGAGGGGAACGAGAGGTACAACAATCTCCCCCTATTTTGATGATCACAATCACCAAAACAATCAAAGTAAAAACACTGAAATTGAAAGGAAATGCTAAGCATGATGAAAAGGATTCTCCCCCAATCAATCAAGAAATTTCTCCCCCTTTGTGATTATCAAAATAGCACGGGGCATACAACTTGATTGAGGGAAATTTTGAAAAACAAGATTTGAGATTTGAAAATCAATTGAGATTTTTGAAATTGAAATGAAAATTTGAATAACAGTTTGAATTGAAAGTTTTGAATCAAAAACCAATTGAATTTTGAAATTTGAAACCAAATGAAATTTTTGAAAATGAGAGTTTTGAATCAAAAAAGAATTGAAAATTTAAATTGAAAAATGAATCGAAAATTTGATACCAAGAGTTGAAATTGAAGGTTTGAATTGAAAAAAGCTTAAACAAACCTAACTCCCCCTAAATAAAAACAATAAATCACCGGGGAGAGGAAATAAATTTTGGCCCGGAGAGACTCGCAAGAAGGGATTTTTCAATCCAAACTTGTCTTGTAGCGGGTCTTCTCCTGTAGAATTCGTCCGAAAAGAAAATAGATTTGGGTTGGCCGTACCGGGCGTTTTTACAATTACATTCATAAATAAGGTGCCCGGTTTTCTTACAATAATTACAAAATTTAAAGCTAGAGCTCCCCCTTACAAAAACAGTGGGTGCATGGGAGGAGGAGGCTTGCTTGGAATAGCCAAGCCCTTGGGTGGTTCTAGAAATTCGTTGGGAACCTAGGATATTGTTCAAATTTTGTTCCCCTTGGGTGAACTTAGCTAGGGTCTCCCTTAGGTCTTTGATGGTTGATTCCATGGAATCAACATTTGGGAAATTTTGGATTTTGAGGGATAGTTCCTCCTTCTCTTTGAGAAGTTGGTCTTTTTCGGAGGAAAGTTTTTTGAAAGACTTTTTTAAAGCAACAAATTTTGAAGAGAGTTCATGAAAACCATTTTCTAATTGGTCTCGAGCATGTTGGAGATCCTCATAGGATAAATGATTTAAAGAATTTGAATTTGAAGAACAAGAGGATGAGGATTCGGAAGATGTTACCTCATGACATGCCATTAGGCATTTCGTACCGTTGTCGCTCGAGGAGGAGGAGGAAGATGAGGTGTCACTCCATGTGGCCTTGAGGACCTTTTTCTTTCCTTTTTCCTTTGGCGTGGCCCGTTTTTTGTTGAGTGGGCAATCGGGCTTGTAATGGCCCTTTTCGCCGCACCCGTAGCATTTTACCTTGGGCTCGGATCTTGCGGTGGGTTCTTGCTTTCAATGCTTGCGGGATTTCTTCTTCTTGTGCTTCTTCATAAACTTGTGCATTTGGCGGGCGAGATTCTCCATTTCCGAGTCGCCGCTTGATGATGAGGACGATGAGGAAGGAGATGAGGAAGAAGATGAGGAGGAGCTTACTTCCTTTTGTACCTTGAGGGCAATGTTCTTTGGTTTCTTGACTGGTGTGCCCTCCTTTTGTGCTTGCCTCCTCATAGTGATCTCGTAGGTCATGAGAGATCCGATGAGCTCCTCTACCGGCATATTTTTGACGTCCTTAGCTTCTTGGATCACCGTCACCTTTGGTGCCCATGAGCTCGGAAGGACCCATAGGATCTTCTTGACCATTGTTTCTGCAGAAATGTCATCTCCAAGAGATTTTCTACCATTGCACACATCAGTAAATCGAGTAAACATTTCAGAAATTGATTCATTTGGGTGCATGGAAAAAGACTCAAAATCCTGCCTATACATATCTAACCGAGTATCCTTAACTTTGTTAGTGCCCTCATGGGTCACTTCCAATAGTTTCCAAATTTCATGAGATGAGGTGCAAGTGGAAACTCGGTTGAACTCATTTCGGTCAAGGCCGCAATGTAGAGCGTTCATGGCTTTGCCATCAAGCTCAAAGTTTCTAATATCGGCGGGGGTCCATTTGGATTCGTCGGGGGTAGACAAAGTATAACCTTGCATGACTATTTTGTAAATAGGATATCCTATGCTTCTAAGAAAGGTAGTCATGCGGGTTTTCCAATAAGTGTAGTCGGTCCCATCAAAAAATGGAGCACGACCCAATGAGAGGCCCTCGGGGGTGAAAGAGGTTGATGCCATCTTAATGGATCTTAAATTTGAAACCGGGTTAGGGTATTACTCAAATTTCTCCTCTGATACCAATTGTTGGGTCGGAAAAAACGAGGAATGATGGCAAGAGGGGGGTGAATTGCCTTTTAAAAAATGATTAACAAATTAAAAATCAAAGTTGAAATGCAGCGGAAATAAAGAGGCAAGACACACGAAATTGATAACGGAGTTCGGCCAAAACCCGGCCTACGTCTCCGCTCCCAACTCAACCGTTGAGAGATTCCTACCGCTTGATTTTCAATGGTTTTAGCAAGAAACCCACTAGGCTTTGAGGTAGCACTAGGACCTATTACAGCTTGCTTTTTGTGGTTTATCAAGAACCCACTTGCTTTTAATGGTTTAGCAAGAACCCACTAGCCTTTTTAACGGGTGAAGGCTAGCTCACCGAAAACTCAAGCCTTTTAAAAGGAAAGGCTTGACTAACCTCTTCACACCTTAATGGTGGTGTGAGAACCCAAAAGAAAGGGGGATGAGAAAAGGTTTGGGGTTTGTAGGCACAAACCCAATTTTATGCTCAAAATAAAATATACAATAAAAAAACCGTATTTTGAGAAGCCTTGGGCGCCTTTGATTGGATGGAGATGTTGAAGGCCGCTTCCAAGCTTCTTTGGAAGAGCTCCTTGGATGTGGAAGTTGTTGGAGCAATTGGGGTTCCCTTGGAGGAAGACCGCCGGAGGTTTGCCAAATGATGGAGAAAAGTGTCCGTTGGCTTCACAAGAGTTCCGGCTATGTTCCTTAGACTTCCGGGGGTTCAAGGTCCTTTATTTATAGAGGGGGAACCCTCATATGGCCGTTGGAGGCCTTTGGAGCCGTTGGAAAGGCTTTCGGAGCCGTTGGGAGGCAAGTGGAGCAGCCTGGTCAAAGCCCCAACGGCTAGTTTGACTGGCTCCACCGGCTGGCCGGTACAGTCCCACCGGCTGGCCGGTGTGTGCAAAAAGGCATAGGATTCTTGTCCAGGGGCCACCGGCTGGCCGGTGCCAGAGCCACCGGCGGGCCGGTGGCAAGACAGTAGCTGGCACTGTTTGGAGAGGGTACCACCGGCTGGCCGGTGCTGAGGCCACCGGTTGGCCGGTGGGGAGGCAGTAGCTTCCCTTTGAGTGCAGGTGCCACCGGCTGGCCGCTGGTGTGCCATCGGTTGGCCGGTGGTCTGGACAGAGGAATCCCTCTTGTCCAGTCCTCCATCGGCTGGCCGGTGGTCTTCCATCGGTTGGCCGGTGGACTGAATTTCAGTCCACTTTTGGCTTCTTCTTGGCCTAAGACCTTGGCAACCTTTTGCCTATCAACACAAACACTTAATACACAATTAGATAAACATGATAAGGTGATTGTGATCATGAAAATCAAACAACGAGGGGAACGAGAGGTACAACAGTAGAGATATATTAACATTAAATAGTTGAAAAAATAATAATCATATTTTATTAAAATACATGAAACTAACATTTTACTATGAAAATTACACATTTCTTTGCTACATTTTCTATCAGGTTTACATGCTCCAATATCAAAATCAGAATAATTGATTAAATCAAATGAATTATTTTAGGAATAAAATAATCATCAATTAAAATTTCTTTTATCATATAAAATAATACTCTTAATAAATTTTATGTGGGATAACATAGGTCCAAATTTAAATAAAACACATAAATAAACACTAAAAATTATATCAAATCAATAATTATTAAAATACAACAACCATCCTATGACGCATGTAAAAAAATTTTAATCTAAATATTTACCAAAATTTATGTAAATATTATTTAAATTTAAAACTAATAATTTTTTAAAACTTTAAATGAATCTAAATTAAATACTCTAACATAATCTTCAAGATATTAATATTGATTTTAAAATATATTATGATTTATTTAACAAATTTGACTTAATAAAAATAATTCAATTTCCCCCATTAATTTCATATCAAATTCACCTTCCATAAAATTAAAAAATTATTTACAAATGAATTCAATTAAATATCCAAAAAAATATCATCAACATAGTTTTGGAATAATTAAAATATAATTTTAAATTGTTTTAATAAACAATATAGGGTATAGTTTACCTTCATTGAAATTATCTTTTAATTAAATCAATTTATGTATTCCATACAAAACATGGGATGCTTGATTAAGATAAAATGAAACGTTTTATAATTTAAAAACATGATTTTTTTAATTTATCACTTCTTAAAACATGTATTTTATAGAAATAATCATTTTTAAAAATTATACCTTTTAAAATAACTATTTCATCTTCCATTTGAATTATCATAAAACCATTAAAAGATGAAAAGGCTATAAGAATTATAATATATTAAACACTTTTAGTAGATGAAAAATAATCATCCGTATTTTTTCTTAAAATTGACCTTGATCTATAATTCTATACTTATTCTTAACCATTTGACCAAATTCACATATTTAAATTCTAACAAAACCTTTAGATACTATAATTGTTATATCCAAAGGAGATCCAACTAAATTCCAAACATTATTTCAAAAGTACATATTATCTTCAAATTGAATATAAATTATCAAATTTGAATCCTTCTAAGTATGAAATCTTAATGTATAACACTACTATAAATAAAATATTAATTTTCTTAGAAAATCAAAATGAAACATGTAGTTTTAACACCAGAGGAATCATTACGAAAGACTTCATAAACAAGATGTTCCTTACAAACCATTCAATACATAGTTAATGAATGGTAAAGAGTATACTCCCCCTCAACTGTTACATCATTTAGAGGTTTTTTATTACCAAAATAAAAATACATCAAAACCATATTGTAAACCTTCTATAATAGAATCCTTTTCCAAAACCTATTAAAAGAATATTTACATTAAAAAATTCATTGACCACCATAATTAATTAATTTTTAACACAAAAATATTTATATTTCTTAAAATATGTATAAAAATACTTATATCACATTTGGGGCCAAATTTATTCACTTTATCCTAGTATTAAAAATAAAAACATTACACACAAAAACAATAAAATAACTTACATTGGGTATTTTACCCTTAACAAAAATTAAAGGGTTATAATTAGAAATTGTCTAATTAAAATTAAATTTAATATCCAAAAACATGCATTATATTATTAAAAATAAAAATATGTAGTTAAAATATATTCATTTAACATAGTTATAGAAATTATAATAATAGTTCTATTTTCCACTCTATAAAAAAATTGTTTTCTAGGAGGAGAAAAATTATGAAAATAACTTGTTTATTTATAATGTTTTTTAGATTAAAAAACAAAAAAATCACCTCCATTTTAGAATATAATATAAATAATTATTTAACCCTTTTTATTATTAAGCAAATTATTCTAGATAATTTTTCACTTTTTTTAAAACATAAAATATGTACATATAAATATACTAAATTCATTAACTATAAAAAATTATTTATTACCTTTCAAACATTCAACATGAATAAGACCAGATAAATATAACTGAAAATTTTTTATTCGTATATCTATTAACAAATCCTAACACAATATAAAACTAATCCTATATTGTTTAAAATATAAAAAAGAATCAAAATTAAAATGCTTATAATTTTTTCAAATTTATTTGTTATTGTACTTGTTTTTATTAAGAAAATGGTGTAATGGCTAAAGGTTTATATGTTAAATACTTTGATTGAATAAGATTTTATATTTTCTTTTAGAAAAATAACCATTATGTTCTTATTGGTTAATTGATAATAATTAGAAGAATAAACATACTCTTTCTTATAATCTTAAAATTAAAAATTCTCATTTTTAAAAACTGGTCATTTTATATCATCAAATTTGACAATAATTCCATTATAAAATTATTTTGAAATAATAATTACATTTTTTTAACTCTTCAACATATATTAATTTATAAATTAAATCTATGTTTGATATACCATGTTAGATGA
The DNA here is from genome assembly GCA_963277665.1 of Viscum album. Lineage (NCBI taxonomy): Eukaryota > Viridiplantae > Streptophyta > Magnoliopsida > Santalales > Viscaceae > Viscum > Viscum album. The sequence goes on from OY728167.1 coordinate 978,356,723, forward strand.
ATATTGTATCCTTTTGTTTTGAGTTATTACTATAAGTTTCAATGCTCCTTCACATTTATTATATGATGAAACCATTGATTTACCTATTGTAATATGTCTAGAGTGTCCACAGTTTATGTTATGTGTAAATTTGACACATGTAAGGAATATTTCTGAGATATATTATTCAAGTGGAAAATAGTTTTTTACAGATGTTATCTTGCACCCAAACAGGTTAGTATAAGAATAACAATAAACTTAAATAGATTTTAAGGAATTTATTTTATTTTATAGTATAAAAAAATAATAGTAATAAAATATTAAGCATTAGAAATACATTAAGGAAAAAATAAAAATAATTCATTAACATAATTTCTCTAAATACAACATTTAATGTAAATAGCTTTTGATATACATCATTTAGAGCATTTACCAAATGAAATATTATATATCATTGGTATTTTTTATTATATCCAAATCAAATTTTATCATTATTTGACTTCAAATTAATATCACATTATCATATATTTTTCATGAAGAAGTATATATTAATTTTATCTTGTACTAAATAATTAGTTATTTAACATTTAATTATATTTTATTTGAGAAAAATCTAAATCAATTAGAAAATTTATTTTGAAGATGAAGATTTATTTTTAATGTCATCTTTCTATATATTGAAATATTTCTATAGATTTTTATGTTATTTTTTTTATTTTTATAGATATTAGTAATGGCCAAAACATATTTTTTCAATTATGCATTTTTTCAAAAAAATATCTCTATTATGTGGTTTATCATAATCATAATAATAAGAAATAAAATCCTAATAATTATGAACCTCACTTTTACTATTATCCATCCAAAAAATGTTAGCCATATATTTTAAACATTCAATTTCATCATTTATGTCAGATATCTTCATATAACTACATCTAGTTGAAAATTAATTTTATTCATTTTACATAAATAGATTTCAATTTCACATAAAATTACTTTAGAAAAATTATTATTATTCTTGACTACAATATTCAATCAAAAATATGATTTTATAAGTATCCAAATAATCATTTTTACCTTTTTTATTTCTATCATACTTTTTATTATCCTTTATAAATCAGTTGATGAATCCTGTAGTTGTTTTTGACATTTTGTAAACAACTTTATTGAATTTTTTTCCTTCCAATCCTCGGTTTTTAAATAAGAAGAGTTAGAGGAAATACTTATATTTTATTAAAATTAAAAAAAACATTATCCCTTGATTTATCATCTTTAGTGTAGTTTTCCAACTCCAATTCATATTAAACTAATGAAGTGATGAGTTTATCCAATGTGTATTCCTTAATGTTTCCACTTTAATCAATTGTTAATTTATTCACATAAAACGTCATAAGTAGATATTTTCATACTCATTTAACAAGTGTAGGGTTATCTAATATTTCTATATAGTAATTAATTCTATTTAATATGCCCGTGATTTTTTGGATATTTGGTTGATGATTTCATTTTTTCCCATCTTGAAATCATAGTACTCATCTCTGAGCATTATGAGTTTTGCTATAATTTTATTATATGATCCTAGGTGTGAAACATGTAAAATCCTCTAGATATATTTAGTTTTCTTACAAATAGACACATGACTAAACAAAATTATTTTAATAAAAAAATATAAAATATTTATTACGTTGTAATTAAAAACATAATTTCCAGCACCATTTAGACTAAAATTATCTAATGTTGCATCTATTAATTTGTATGGTTTTCTTATGATTTAATAGTGTAATATACATTACTTATTGAGGTATTACTATATTAAATATTAAATGTAACCTTAATATTTTTCCTAAAATTGAGGTAGTTTATAAGGAATACATTTATCAGTTATGTCTATTCCTACAATCATAGAGTGAAATTTTTTCTTTAGACTATGAGATAGAGGATTAACAAGTTAAAATAAAAAATAGAAAAATTAATATATATCCTAGATGAATCTGTTCATAATACAAGTTGATTGAGCTTAATAAAAGAAAATATAGGGATAATATCTTGTTATAAAGTACCAGCCTTTGATAATATTTTTTTGTATCATTAAAATAAATATTCAAACTAAATTATCACTTCATGGAACTAAATTTTCTACCAATTTTTTTGTATAATTAAAAGGAATAGTATATCACACTTATCCCTTCAATGAACTCTTTTTTAGAAATTTTTTAGTTAAAGATAGTTATAGTATATGTTTTAAAGGGAGACGAATATATGAGGATAAAATTTTAATGGGATGGATTAAGTTTCTATATAAAATAACCAAAATACTTATCAATTTTAATTATTAATTTGAATTATCATTCACATCATATGATCATGTGGTATAAAATAATGAATCAAAACAATTTTTTTATAGTATCATAGTCTATGGTGGACCTTATCAACTCTTACACCTCTCTACTTTTTTAGATATGCACTATCAACCACCTGATTTTAGAAGCAAATTCATAGAAAATTTACAATAATTATCTATCTAATTGATTTATAACTAAGACGTGTAGCTTTTGTGTGGGGAGTCACAACCCATAAAAATGAATTTAGACAGTGGGAGACACTACCCAAATGTTCTTGAATATAGAATTAAGGTATCAAAATATCAAGGGAATGAATTACTTTATCAATAAAATAATAAACCAAATATTAGAGTACAAGTGAGATAGATAGAATGTATTACAGTGGACTCAAACAAGATCAATTATATAAAGTCATAGAAGACTTACGAAGCATAAAATTTAGTCTTTTTATAGTGTCATTGTATGTTTCATCAATGTAGTAGTTTTGGAAGAAGATTAGGTTCATTTATTTGTAGTTCACATCTTGACTAATGGTCTATTAAGACACCACATATTTACAAAGCAATTCGAGAGTATATAAGATGTAAGTTATCTTAAAAGAATAATTACATAATAATGTATATCAAAATTATTTAGAGTATTCTTGAAACCTTTATATTGGATTCTCATAGCAATAACAAACAAGTCTTTGATAATGTAAATAAATTAAAATTTAATCATTATAAGTATCCAATGGATAAAAAAGTATCATTCCAAAATAATCATAAAAAATTATATGAATTTTAAACATAAAGAATAATTTTTTTTTCAATTAACGATTAAAAATTCTACAATTCCCCCAATATAATAGGTCAAGGAAAAATAGAAAATATCACATTGTTTATTTATATAAATACTACAATTTGAATTTTTAAAATTAATTTATATATTAATGGAGGTATATAATTATTCAATAAAAAATATAAAATTCATCAAATATTATTAAATAAGTTTGAATAAGATTTTATTCACTGTTCATTAATTTATAAATTTATTAAATTATAAAAGAAAATAATTTTTTTAATGTAAATGTTAGAGATATATGAATTATGTGTATACATGAAATGAATAACCTATTTATTCCAATTAAAAGTGTTCAATAAAACATCACAAAAATTCTATAATATTAATATGACTTTAGAATGTAAAAGTATCTACAAAATTACCTATCACATTCATTAATTAAAAATATAAAAAATAAATGTAAAAATATAATATTGAAAATTTGATTTGATTTTTTAAAATTATTAAATTTTTTAACTTACTTTTATTGTCGAGTGGTAATTATGTGTATACAATGCAGTCTCTTATCTTATCGTTCCATTATAACATGTGTTCATTCTGTATGTCATCATGTTGGCGGACTTACTATGGAATCATGATATGTGGTCACTCGATATAATGTGTGATCACATTAATATAATGAGTGTTTACTTTATTAAATGGTGTTTTCACTTGAGAATATGGTGTGGTGGGATCAAGAATCCTCATGAAATGGGACTAAAAATCATCATGTAGTAGGTTCCATAATATTTTAATTTTTAATGAATGGATTAAAACATTTCATGTTCACAATGTCTTAATTTCATACACTATATTCTGGCACATAAAATTATTAGGATTTCAAAAGTCTTAAACTTCATATTGGCGCCTTACACTAAATACATATGCTTCTTTGATTTCGTATATTTAGTAATCCATTAGTTTATGTCCATACCATTATCAATTTTTTAGCTCAATGTTGTCTTGGACTCATGAATGAATAATTATAATCATAATATAATAAAAATATAGTAATATAGTAATAATAATTTATTGAAATTAATATTATCATATAATAAATAAAATATTTTGTGTAATTATAATATTCACAACATAAAATATGAACAAATATGAACAAATAATAGTCTCCTAACAAAGTGGTGGGTTTTATTTTAAATTATCACTTAATGAATCCATATTTAAAATCATTTCATGCTTCTAGCATATCATGATTAAGGGAAACAATTGATTTTTTTTTGTTTAGCCTATAGTACTCAATCTATTTTTAAGTCAAGTAATTACACCACCACACTATATTGTATGTTCTAATATTTATGAATGTAATTAAATATATCCCGCTAGTTCTATTTCCCCCCATAGTTTTATGACTATAATTTTGTGGTTATCATTTCCTTATCACACATGTGATGTTTCATATTTTGTTTTTTAAATGAATCAATTCATGGATATACATTTTTTTAATCAGAAATAGGTTTTGTTGTGTATTACTAAATATTTGATAGTTTTTATTTAGGGAGGGTTATTATAGTGACTATAAAGATTGATTTTAGAAAAAAAAATCTAGATTCCCTTATTAAATCTATAACATCAACATGAACATGGATTGTATTGGTGAAAATGAATATGATTTTACGTTATTGATTCATCACATATTTAATATATAATTTTTATACATTGATATTTTACTCTTTTTATCATGAGATTACTTATGGGAATATTAGTCATCCTTCACCCCTACATGCAAGGAAGGTGACATCCTTAACCATTTTTAAAAAAAATAAATATTAGTATAATACCTTAAACGTTTTTAGAAATTAAATAAAAACCAAAATTATAAATTAATTAATTTTGTTCTCAGAATAAACAAGTGAATCCTATTTGGAATTAAATGATGAATTAATTATTAGAAGAATGAAAATTATGTAATTAAATATAGTTAATTTATATTCAATTTTGCTTCATACTTATCATTAAATATGTATGTCAAAACATTATTTCATATCCTTAATATCATTTCTTCAACTATTCTACTTTGTGAAGGAGAATGTTAAAAATTATCAATAATTACACTCATTTTAAAATTTCACAGTACCCATTTAATAATTAAGTCAATATTTTACATTAATATTACATTAAAAATTATATCCTATTAACTATAGACCAAATCACCATTTCTAACATATTAATATCTTCTTTAATTAATCCTTGAATACTTTATAAAAAAATTATTTTTACTTCATTTGATTTCCATCAATAGTGGTGTGAATGAATTTAAGATAATATTTTTATATCTCCATCATGATCCATAACACATGTACTTTTTTCCATTAGTAATTATATTTGATTAATATACTTTACTCATTATTATTCATGACTATTTAAAAAACTATGAGTTTTTATAAGAATATTATAAATACATATCCATAAATAATACAGATGTCATGGTAATATATTTTTATAAAAAACTTGAATATGAAAAAAATCCATGTTTCTTCATAAAAGTGCACACCACCTTATATATAGTAAACAAATACAATTCAAAATTTATATTATATCAATCAAAATAAAATATAATAATTTATGAGAATTATGGAAAATAAAAGTGAATATTATTTAAAAAACACACCAAGGGTAAGATAAGGAAATATTATCCCATATAGTCTCTAATTTTAAATATATCAACAATGAACATTATTCCAAAAAATAAATATATTATCAGTTGATAATGTTTCTTTAGTGATTAGTGAAACATTATTAGAAAATGATTTGAAATAGAATAATAGTAAAATTATTGAATGTATAGGGGTGTGGTTGGTACTATATGACCATTAATAAATATTTTTTTTATTTTATGACTATCAATAAGATTGTATTTATTTGTTATTATTGTATTATAAGTATCTAAATGAGAGTTACATGATTGTCAGAGTAGTAGATAAGTGACGAGTTACGATGTATAGTTATTGGATCCATATTATGTACACATGATTAAGTTGGGATGAGAGGAGATATCCCAAGGATTATCCATTTACTATGTAAGAGAAAGACTCGAAAAATTATGTCTTTAATGTGATCACCAAAAAGAGAGGATTTGGATTTTATATATCTTTATGAGATTTATATTTTCTAATAAACCAAATTAACATGCCTTCATTTCTCAGAAAACCCTTTAACTATATGGTATAGTTGAGAGGCGTTATGTTTCATTAATAAATCTATTATTTATATGTAATTTTTATTACAAAAAAAATTTACTTGGTCACCCTATTTTTAAATAATTTTATATTAACAATTATAAATTAATCAAAACATGGATAGATACTTATTTTTATAAAATTATTCAAAAATATAGATTCATAGGATCAAAAATATGTGAATGGTGAAATAATTTTTTTAAAATATTAAATTAATTTCAAAATATAATAAAATATGGTGTATGGTATATTATAAAAAAATGGACTCACCCAACCTATATGCATGACATCAGGTAATTAAACTCAAAACGTATTATTCCTATGGAATTATAATATTCACTAGATGTAGTTCGAGGTGGTCATAGTAAAAGTTTTGGAAGATATGTGATGTTAGTAATGGTTTTAATTTATTTTATTTAACATATTCCACTCAACACACTTATGAATGCCTACCATTCCGCTCAATTATCCGAAAAATAATTTAAGATTTGAATCAATAGTTCTATCAGAATATATATCTTTAAGTTCTATAACTAATTTGAATTATTTTTGAAGGGTTTATTGTTTAGTCCCAAATTCATGAATATAAACTAATATATGGTTTTTTTATATATCATCATATCCTTAAATTAATTTTATGAGTTATTTAAATTTTAAATTTATCCAAGTTTATTATAAAAATATCCCCTTAATATTATTATTGTGTAATTTTATTAGATGTGTTCATGTATCATTTATATTGTGAAAATTTAAAATATAGAATGGCTTATCTCAAGATAATCATTTTTGAATAAAACTGGTTGAAACTATATAGACTCTTTACTCATGGAATAAAAATACACTTGATCTTTGTTATCTTAATATTAAATCAGATTTTACTAAATTAAAATTAAATAAAAAAATGTGGTTTCCTTTAAGGAATGGTAGGGTTTTATAGCATGGTTTATGTGATACTTAATAAATAAATAAGGTAAAACTTGAATCTATCATGTAATTATTATGTGATTATATACATAGGTGGTACACATTTTGAAAACCAAATATTCAAGAGTTTAACATTCTTCAAGAATAGTTATATAATGGATTGAAATTAAATAAGGTTTAAATTTAAATAATTAAACAAATAATTGATTTGGGAATATTAAAATACAAAAGGGGTCCTAAATTATTGATGATAAAAATATATAATTTGAATAATTATTGTAAAAAATAACTAAAAAATATACTTGGATATCACTATATGAATTAAGAACTCTATATTTTCTATTCCTTTTTTATATATACTCCATATTTTAATGGTTAATGAATGTTCATATGGATTAAATATACGATTTTATTAAAGTACACAAAATATAATGAGGAATAATACTAAATTTTTATGATATTTATTCTTACTAAAAAATGTATCTAATTTCTAATTCAAAAGTACTATATACATTGAAATATATTGGTGTTATATTTATTTCACTATTTACTATTTGAACTAGGGTTTTGGATTGGATTTTTTTTATTATTATGATTCGTTTTATTTAAATTTTATCCATATAAACCACATTAGATATATCAATGGTAATAATTTAGTAATATTATATGCTCAATAGGATCATATAGAGACTTTTAAGATGTGATGTGAATAAGGTGTGATAAAGTTATTTTACCAAATTCTAAACCATCATTTGATTCTCTAAACCCTATATGGTTTAAACCACTAATTTTTGTTAAAGAATATAGATAATGTTATAATTTAATCTAAAACCTTACACTATGAAATGGAAATAGAGAAGTAAATATTGGAATGATTTCTTTTACAATGCTCAGCCTCAATGTATGGATACTTCTTACTAGAATCTGTTATTATACCATAATACAAATATTCATCTATAAAGTTGTTATCAATGTATAGTGGGATGACATAAGATTATCCTAAAACCAATTTTCCATATTAAAAAGGATGGGACATAATAATAAACATTATAACCAAGGGACATATCCCCTAAGTCCTTTATACTAGCATCACACTAATTATTTTAAATTTTCCTTTTCCTTAAGAGCGAATAGAACTAATTCATAGGGTGTCACTAAATCCCAAGATTATACATACATCATAAAGATAGATTATTTTAATAGATATATATATAATAAATAAATCTTTATGAAAGATAGTAAATTATATTAGTCTATCTATCATGTTCTTCAGAATATATTCACTGACTACACTAAACTTGGATCTTCTGAATTTAAACTCAGAATAGAAATCTCACAAAAAAACTAAATTTTTTATGACTACCCTCATATATGGAAACTCATATATTTATTTATTATTTATTAAATCCTAACTCATTTTCTATTTAGAACTAGTTAGGTATCTCTTTATTTAAACATCTTTTATAGTATGGTTCTCTCAAATTGGACTTCTTATACATATACCTTTTAGATATTTACACAATTTTCTCAACACACATGAATATAAGAAGCAGAAACAGCTCTTATATCTTCACTTATTCCTTGATTTCCTATATCTTACATATATTATTAGATGTATTAAATTTATTTTCACATTTATCATATTCAACAATATAGAATTAATTTTTATCCTTGAGCATGAAAATGTATATCCAATTTTAAACTACTCAATGTTATTATTTTTTAATTAAATTTATATTACATAAATAAAATTTTCTTCGAAAAATAGTTTTTAGTATGATATTTAAGTATAAAGAAAATATCTATAGATGTCTTGAATATTCATCATCTTCTCATACTAATTCTCTATCAACTATAATAAATTCACTCTTCATATCCATATGAAAATTAGATAACACATAAGCTTCAGGTGTGGAGTTATCCATTATATAGATTCATTTTATGTCTATATATGACCGCTATAGATCAGTATATTCAACTACTTGAAAAACATTAATTACATGTTACCTTATGATATTTAATCCTCTAAATTTTAACACATTAATTAATTGAAATAATTTCAAATTCCAATATTTATTGGAATATAGAAGTTATCATTTAAGGCTTGGAAAAATTCATTGCCTTCCATCTAATAAGTGGTCTTTATTATCTATTTCTTGAAAAATAAATTATTCAACTCAATTATATATAATTTAGACATCAATGAATAGATAATTCTTGAGCATATCATTATCTGTATTATCCTTAAAAATAAAATTAAATCATTTATACATTTAAAAGAATAGTGATCTTCTCAAATTCATACATTAATCCTTTCAATAAATAGAATAATGATATTTTTAACTCTAATGAACATATTTAATATCTCAAATGTTCCATCATCATATTTAGAACAGAAACCAAATCTTATACCTTAAATAATTCCTCAAGAATATCCTTCTAAATTTTATCTTTTTCTCCAAGGATTGATGATTAGTTTTACTCAAATTCAATACTTCGATCATATACCCTTATTATTATTATTTATTTGTTTAAGACACTTATTATCATCATTGGCATCATAAAAATTATTTTTTTTCTTGGATTATATAATTTTTAGATGTGGTATTTCAATCTGTATAATTATCTAAATTATCATAAGTGTTTTTAATGGAAATAGGTATGATGCATATGCTTTAGAAAATTATACCATTAAATAACTATAATCATACATATGAAGATATACATCAATTATATTGTCACGTGGTGCACAATGGGATCGTGGGGGAGAAACTTGCGCTACCCAGCGGTTGATTAGAGAAGATTGGGTTCTACTTAATCACTCATATCAGGTGCACCGTTTTCACCTCGAAACTTCCAACGGTTCCATATCCAACAATACCTGGACCTGCTTTCCAAAGGCAGGCATTCGCTGGGTGGTTTGACCAGCGATGCTTAAGAACTCACATTGGTCGAGAGAAGGGAATTCGGGCTCATCGCACCCTTTTGGGGGGAATTATTGCTTGTTCTGGGACTCTCTTATAGATTTAATACATATTCATATGTTCGTGAATCTTTGGTTTATACTAATGCATGGTATCCACGGATTACTTCTAGTTGTCAATGGTCACCTGGACATAGGGGTTCGGAATCATTTATTCCCAAGATTTACTATCCCTCATTGGATTAATGGCCTCGAGGAGTCTGGACTCATTGATATGGCACTGGTTTAAAGCCTTGTAACTAGGCACTCTGAAGTTTATTATCAACTAGGGCAGACAGATAACGACCTGAGCATTTGATCAAACCCGTGGTATGGGCCTCCTACGTATCCCTACGAGAGGAATCAGAATTCACGTAGTTCGGTTTGGTATGGGGATTATGCTCTAGGCTGCCCAGGGTTGGTGCGGTGAACCGACGTAAAGATGGTTAGATCGATCGGGTGTTGGGCTTGAACCTCGGGGAGGCTTCCTACGTACCCTGCCTAGGAGAGAGGGATCAAAGTCCATGTAGTTTGGATTGGGATGGGGCTTACACTCTAAGGCAGCCCAAGGTGTGGGTAAACCGATGTAAAGGGGGTCGGAATGATCGATTGTTGGGCTTGAACCTTAGGGAGGCTTCCTACGTACCCTACCTAGGAGATAGGGATCAAATTCCATGTAGTTTGAGTAGGGGTATCGGAGAGCAGACGTGAATATGGACCCGGGGGTCCAATGGTGATCGGGTTTGAACCTCTTGGAGGCTTTCTATGTATCCCTGTGGTGGGGAATCAAAGTCCACGTAGTTAGAATAGGCACGGGGCTTATGCTCTGAGGTATCCCAGGGTAATGGATTGGGGCTTACACTTTGAGGAGGCCCAGGGTGGATTTCATGGTCGATGCTTACTCTAAGCCCACGTGAGTCATGCTCGGCGTGAGAAACAAGAGGCAGCAGGGACCAGACGATCACGTCACGAAAGTTGTGTCCATGGGAAGTGTGATGGGTCTTACGCAAGGGGGAGTCACAAAAAGTCGGGGCATACTTCGAGATGGATGCCCATGGTGATAAAGCCCAGCGGGAAAGGGACTTGGCCCCAAAGAAGAACGGAGTAGCACCCTTCCCCACTACGCCCTTCCTTGGCCATGGCCATGGGGAAGTACAGAGGTGCATGGGTGCCTCCTTCTGATGGGTAGTCCGCTACTCCCCTTGGAGGGGAGAAGTGCCCCAATCCTAACAAGTGGAGGGGTAGAAAGGGGACTCCTGGGCTCAGAATCCGCATTAACGTGGGAATGTGAACCCAAGAATGCTTCAAGAATCCGCTCAAGGGTTAGAGAAACCCCTTCGCCCTCGCTTACTGTGGGTATGTGAACTCAAAACGGCACGCTGATGTTCCTGAAGTTTACATCACATGGGTCTGGTGGCTCTGGTGGAGGCCTCAGCTCGGGGCCGATGAATGGGCCAATGAGGGGGTTGTGAAGGATCAGGCCAGATTGGAATAATTTTATCTGGCTCAGGGAATGGGAACTCTGAAGGATTTGGTGGGCCACACGGGTGTATGAGGGGTGGCGCCCTTCACGTAGGGAGGTGCTATGCAGATGGAGAGGTCGTCCGCGAACCAGGGTGGTCCACGGACCGATGGGAATCCTATGAACTTGGGTGGTTTGTGGCTTAGGGTTCGGCCCGCATACCAGGTTGGTACGCGTAGGGGTCCATGAGAGCAATGGCGGTCGAGGGAGACACCGGTCAATGGTTCGTCATTCATGGCTTCGCCCACGTAGGAGGGTGCTACGCGGTGCGACGGATTGGAAAATGGGTATAAACTCCCTGGTCCGTGGGGAGTGCATCCGAAAACGGGCCATGGTTTGTAGTCTTCTTTTCTTTGTTATTTTAATTTCACAGTTTACCAAGTTGTTATGTGTTTTTCTGTTCCTTATTAATTCGTTTCCAGCTTCATATCTGTTCTGCTTCGCAAACTGGAACTTCACTGTTTGCGAAATCCTAAGCTCCTTCCTTCGAAATCCTTCCACCCAAATCTGATCGATATCTCCTTTTCTCCCCTTCGATTTCCTTTTATAGAGTGGGGAAAGATATTTATTTATGGTCATGAGACACCTTTTGCATAGGCACATGACCAGAAACCCAGTTTACAGATGACTTGGTCAATACGCAACTCGCGGGAGGCATTGAACGCACCTCCCCCGCGAACCAAACTAGCTCGGGAAGTGCTTCGCGGCCGCACAGTTTTCCGCCTCCATTCAATGAACGACAGCGGATGCGGCCCGGGCCGGTTGACATGGTTCACGGATGGGGTGGTTTGTGTCGGTGGATGGGCCTGGAGCCCATCCTACTTTGCGCCCATGAAGGATCCTTGCCTCTGTTCCGCGAATGACAGCAGTTTGCGGAGGGGGCGCTTCGCGGAACCGGCCGCGTACCGTTATCATCGGACCGGTTCGCGGACTGGTTCGTCTTGTGCCATCCTTTGAGTGTTCTCCACAATTTTCCCCAATTCTTTGGGGGGTAATTGGGTAGAATCTCCCTTTTATTAAAGGGGATTCTCATTCTCCTTTGCGGATTTTTCAGGACCCTACAAATGCCCCCCAATGGAATGGGGTCCGATCGAAACGAAGAGGAGGCCATTTCGATGTAGAGTGGTCCTGAAACTTAGATGGTTTGCGGTAGGGGAGTAGACTCGGTAGGGGACCACACCTATAAATATGGGGGCCCTTCCTTTGTCTTTTACCATATTCTCCAAAAAACCAGAGATCTCTTGCTTTTTGTCTCTGCGTGCTCGTTCCTTCACAAAACGCCTCGTCCGCGAACCAACTGCACTTCCGCAAACCATTCCTCATTCACGTCGTACTTCACCTGTGGACTAATCCCCCAGTCATGAACTATCACTTTTAATTAACTAAAAAGTAAGTTACGATGGGCCATGTAGGAACTCGCTCTGTGGTTTTGATGGTCTGCGGACTAAAATATTCCAGACATTGAAAATTTCTTAAGTCTTCTGAACCTAACTATTTAAATCTAGGATTAAGATTATGTGGAGCAACCTAGTTCTCATTTTTTTTGTCCAATGCTTTGTGGGCCAGAGTACCGCGGACCTCTTCCGTGTAGGGTTGGTTCGCGGGATGCAGTCATCGCAAAACACATTTTGAGGTCTTCTTGCGGACCTCATCATAAGGATTCTTAACTCCTTTTCCATATGCTTGGTATTTTTGACCAGATTTTATTATTATAGACTAACCATCTGTCTGGTTTTTATAATTCCAAGAGAAAATATGGTCCCCCCCCCGGCCCTACACCCAGGCCTGCTGCTGAGCCTCTTCTGATTGGTGATCAAAACCTAAAGTATGTGGCCAGATCTGTTAAGGATGGAATTTTCCACTCCCCACTATACCCCTTCCTTGCTGGTCTACTCTTCGAGTCATAGCGGGAGTACCCCTTTTCCAAAAGCCATCTTGCCTACGGGTTCAGTTTATAGTCTGATATACCAATTCTGGTACCATCTCGTGAAAACAATCCTGTAGCATGGATATTTACAAGCATTATCCCTCGATCTATGATATCCACCAAAGGGTGGCCTACCCTAAGGGATACAGCTGACGGATCTGTGTTGAATCACCTTCATGTGTCCCCGACAGGAGAACAACATCAGCAGGATGGGGAAATTCATTGTTACCGGAGCATTGCCCGCAATGCTATGGTAAACGAATAGCATGGCTGGCCAGCGGACTGGGACCTTCAGCCCAGAGGGGTATTTAAGTCATTGTATTAGGGGTGGGCCTTCTGGGTTCACCAGAGCTGTGAAGAGTTTGAAGCAGAATTGCGATCCCTAAGCTTATATGAAGTTATATGGGTGTCCCCAACCTATACCTATCGGCCTCAGGCCCTCACCAGGCAACTTATGAGCTGTTGGAGTCCAGACACCAACACATTCCATATGGTCTATGGGTAGGTGGGTATTAATCTTTGGGACTTATTCCATATTTCATGGGTCCCCATCATTGGGGGTATGTATGATTAATTCTTACCTCCCCCTTATGTGTGGTACAACAAAGAGAGGACCCCTCCCTTGGTGAAGCAGCTTATTGACCAGGCCCGGGAGCATTCAAAAGATACGTCGCCGAAATAGCTTGTCCCTTATCATGAATGGGTAAAGGCTTTTTCCAGAGAGATCATGTCCATGGATCTTCCACGCAGGCCCATGACCTATCCTATGATGGAGTCCTGAAGGTAGAGGGGTAGTTATTTGCTGATCTTGGAGGAAGGCCAGTTCAATAATTGTGACTGGGAGCTTGTCCCAGACGTTGATCGGCTGCTCCATCTGGCGGCATTTCTGGCCATGTTCTTGAGTGGATGGATATTGCCCATACATGATACTGGTGGTGTGAGGGTCTCTACTTTTGTCATGGCAGCACAGCTGGCTACCAGCAATTCCATCAACTTGGTCATCCCAGTATTGGCCAGGATTTATCGGTTGTTTAGCAATATTACCGATGGGAGTCGGCCAAACAAGGTAGCCGGCCCTTTTCAAATTCTCTGGGGATGGTTGGGAGAATATATCAAGAAATGATACACTTTCATCAACCCTCTTTAGATTCCTGGCACTGCATTCTGTCCGTACATGCAAATGACCAGCGGGGTTATGCACGAAGAGTGGGTGACCCAAGAGAAGGATGGAAAACAGACGGTTCAGAATATGTGTCTGCTGTCGAGTCAGATATCGATTTATAACCATTTCAATTTCCAAACATATCCCTCCCCAACTGGTAAAATTACGAATACCATATCAGAGGTTTTTAGCAAGCAGGGCTACCTATTTTCCCTCCGAGAGGTCATTCTGGTGGCTTGTATTGGTGGGGAACTGATCTATGAGGGGTAAACGCCTTTCAAATTCGGACTTCAATTTGGCTTCATCCAGGAACGTTGTCCTCCTTCACTCAATTTCGCCCGCGAGAACCTCCATTTAATTGTGTCCAGGCAACTGTGGTTAATGTTTACGTGGGAAGATACTGGCTGCAAGGTTATAACTCTCGTGCTTTCAGACTCCGTGCCTTTCTTGTCCAAGAGCTATACCGACTCTTGGTTGCAATCGTACCTGAATGGCTAGCTGGGGTTGTGGGTGCCCACTATCTCAAGTCCTACATCATCGAAGGGCCAGAGGAAGAGAAAAGGGGATAGTGCTTCAACCAGGATGGGAAAGGTTCTTCGCAACCCTGTCGGTCTTGTGTTTCTGGAGAAGATTTTAATGGACAAAGGTGTATCCTATCATTCCCTCGAAGCTACCTGGAGAGAGTTGGTTATTCCCACGGATGTTTCCTTCCCGACGGCCTGGGGTCAATGGGACGAATTCAAAAGTCGGTCATCCTTTCGTTTCCAGTACCCCCATTCTCTGTGGCAGTATCTCTAGGAATCAGAAGTGGAATTTGACGGGCTGGGCTACATATCTGCCCCTGTTGACATTCTCTACGATGTGGACCCAGATAGGGCCGATTGGTATCTCCGGGACCTCGAGGCCTACATTTATGCATGCCAGGGTTATGCGGTTTTAACCCACCAAGTCCAGGCCATGCTGCGATTGGTGACTGATGAGGAGGGGAAAGATAGTGATCACTATTCAGGGGGGATGATTTCGGTGGTCCCCCTACCATAGCTGGAGCAAGGGAATTCCCCCCTTCCCATGAGGTCCAACCCATAGGTATCTTCAGAGAGATCTAGGGCGGCGGCGAGAACCGAAAAACAAACACGACCATTGGTGCCCCCACCAGCACCTACCGCTGTCCGACCCTCTCAGGTTGATCCCCCCAGCTAGTTGTTCCTGTTACGGCCACATTTCAGGGCACATAGAGAATTTGGGATGACCTAAGGGCTAGTGGATCAGATGAATAGGTTTGGGCATTACTCCAAATGGGCCCTCTTGAGTTTCAGGGTATTGAGACTATCTTCGCTCCACCCAACTTACTGCTGGAAGAGGATCTAGACGAAATAGTCACCTCATTGCAGAAGATGGATGCATACGTTCATTCACTCCGGAACCGTCTTTATGGGTCTACCTGGGTTTCCATGATGATAATACATCCCAAATCGTCCAATCCCGAAGAATAGGTTGTCATGCTCGTCCAGTCCGTCTTTCCTCCTCCTTTACTATGAAGGTTCTAAAGTTTCTTCCCTTTATATAGGGTGTCGAGGAATCCCAGGGGGAAATTCCTTTCCCAGAGTATACTTCTCATGGTACCGCGACAGGTTAACATGTACTTTCGGCTACGGGGATCATAGAGGAGGGGTCTCCTGGCGCGGTTGAGCTCATGGAAGCTCCATTGTGGACTCATCTAGGGTATTTCCTCCTCCAGCACTTCTCAGCGTTCTGAGTGAAGAACTGTCCCCTGGGAAGATCCAGAGTTGTCATCAGGCATCCCATTTATCGCAACGGCTCAGATAAGGGACGTCGAGTAATTATGACTTCCCGTTTCCTCAATTTACAACTTGTATATTTTAATTCTACCGGTTATTAACTATTTTGGCGCATGGTGTAGGGACGCTCGGAGACCTGTTCGTGGCTACCTAAGAGGTCGTACCTTCGGCCCCCTTCTCATCTGAGAGATCACCTTTAGCCACACCTGAGCATGACGAGATGGCAGGACCTGCTGAAGGGGCTAGTGATATGGATGCTTTACTTCTTCATTCATCAATCAGAGATATGTTAGAGGAGGAACAGCTGGAATTCGAGACTCCCGCTAATCATATGGACTTTATAATTGCGAGGGAGGATGGGATGCCTGTGATTAATAAATAGGACTCAGATCCGATGGGGCCAGCTTCCTTAGACCCAATGGATCCTGTGGTAATGGAGGAAGAGCCTACCATCGGGCCAGTTGTTGGAAACCCAGAGCAGGCCATTATTTTTTTTACTGGGGGAGTGATTTCCCCAGGCTTGATCTCCATAGTCGACTTCTTGGGGACATCTTTGTGAGTTTTTGGCCTTGGGTATGGCCTTAGGTCCTGGATACCCATAGGGGTTCCCATGACTCCATTTCCTCTCGAAGAAGTAGCGTCTTCATCGAGTGGCTGCGGCGGCGCAGAGCTTGAGGATACCGACGCCTTGATGACCAGGGGTAAGTTCCTCAGTCTCTTGCCACTTACTCCTTTCTCATCCCTTTTCTGATTAGAGATACTTATCTATCTTATCGATTTTTGGGCTTTAGGACCACGACCTTTGGCATTGGCGATTGTGCCATCGGATCTGATCATGCCTGTGACCACAACCGTCAGGGGTGAAGTTGTCGCGGTGCCAAAGTTTTAGGGTGAAGCCGCATCAGGTCCCTCCTTGGTGACGTTCATCCCTGAGTGCATATCTTCATTTGGGAGTGACTCTGGGCTTGATCAACAATTCATTTCCAGTCTTCGACCTGCTTGCCAAAGGTCTTGGGAGAAAATTTGGAAGCTGATTTCTCAGACGCCCTTGGCCGAGATGTCGACTAAATTACCAAAGTAGCGAAATCTATTTATGCTACTAGGATTTGATGTATTTGATGACCATGGTATTTATGATATAGTCAAGCAGGTGGTTACTGACTGGGAGAGACTGGGTGGTTTCGAATCTCACCTTTCTTCTGCTCAATCTGAAGCCTACCTTTCCGCAACCCGACAGCTTTGCCTAACAGAGGCTCATGATCATGTCGGGGTAATTGTGAGACTACAGGGGGAAGTCATTAAGCAGCGTTATCGACTGGAGGTTCTGAGGAATTACATACAGCGGCTGCATCAAGAAGAGACTAATGTCACCGCCATAATTGAAGAAGGGGAGCGGCAGATGGAGGAGGAGATGAGGGCGAGCTCAAAGGTGGCCCGGGAGGGGGAAGCATTGCGGGCCAGTGCAGAAGATTAGATAGCCTTATTGTAGAATCTCTATCAAGAAATAAATTATTCTCATCAGCGCCTGATACAACTTTTTGAATATACTGAAAATCTCATGTGATAACCTTTCATGCCAGAGGAGGCTCCTGATTGTGGATTCCCTTCTCACCAACTTTGTTATGGAACAAAGAAATGTTTTTCCTTAGCACTCTTGTTGTCTTCTCCTATGACAGAAATTATTTTCCGTGATTGTTGTATATGTTAATTCATCTAACATAGAATAATTAGAGTTCAGTAAAATTGATAAAAATAAAAACGAGCTCTAACTTTTGCCTGGATCATGGGATCGAGCTAGCATAGTTTGACTATTGCTGGGGTTTTGTAGAAAACCCCCAAAAACTTATTATCTTTTCTGTTAATACCCTAATTTTTCCTAGGCCCATTTGGTGTGGACCCAGCGGGTACAGCCCAACTTTTTCTTAGGTCGCCCTTTTCGGGTTTTTGGCCTAACGGGCTTTGCGCATCTTTTGGTGAGCGGTTTAAAGTCCCGCCAACAAGACTATCATTACTGATATTTTAGGTCGAACATCTTTGACCAGATATGGTGGGGAGAGGGCTCCAATGAGGTTTGGTTGATCAAAATATGTCTCGATAGACGCATGTGGGGGGATCATTTTTAGATTTGAATGACATGCAGGGCATGTCTCAAGGCATGGGAGCCATATCGGCGTGCAGAGGTAGGAAGATAATCACCTAAGGAAATATTTCCAGTGGTAGACAAGCCAGGGCAATCAATATGCAGAGCTGCTAAGAGAATGGTATGCATATTCGTGCAATGGTGTCCTTAATTTAATGAATCCCCATTTTTGATGGCATGAGAACTTCATGGAAGTCCGGCTTATGGACACCACCATGGGTGGCTTGGAGAATTATAAAAACCATCGGGGGTGGCTCTGGAAGGGTATGTGACATCTAAAAGGGTTCGATAACATCTGTATCAATAAAGAGTGTGGACTCAGGGTTCCACTTTCCTACACATTTAGTTAGCGTGAAGGAAAGTTGGAGCTTGACTCAGTTTAAATTCATGCAGCTGGGACATTCTTCAAAATGGAACGGCTTCTCCTGGTTCTCGATAATCTCGTTAGAGACGTTTCGCCATATTCAGGCAGGGTCGTGAAAGAGGCTGGTAAACTGTAGCTCAGAGTGTTTCTGAATCCCGAGATGGACATGGGGGCTTAGGAGCCAAGAGGCATACGGAGAGAATCATTTACTAAGGAAATCTAGCTTTTGGTAGATGGACCAGGGGCGATCAATATGCAGAGCCGCTGAGGGCATGGTATGCATAGTCATGAAAAGGTGTCCTTGGGTCAATGATTGCATTCTCCCGATAGCCGAGCAACTTTAGGGAAGTTGAGATTCGGGACCACCAGGGGTGGCTTATGAGAGTTAGGATTTTTCTGAGTACAGAGTACGGTTTATGAGGAGAGGGTGCCTGGATACTGGAGAAACATCTAGGCTAAATTTCCTGAGAATGGGTGAACTCATTCCATCTCACGCTGGTGTGAGACGGTGGTTTGTGTAGGTCTGACCCGTGCACTGAGGGACAGAGAAAATCCTCTGTTCCTTACTGAACCCATGACAGGTTTGACCGTGCAGTTTAATGTCATGTGGCAAGGATGGCTTCCGTGCAGTTTAACGTCATGCGGTAAGGACGAGGAGCATTATTAAAGGATTCTATGCAGTTTAACGTCGTGCAGCGAGGACGAGAGGCATTTTTGCCAATGCTGTGCAGTTTTAACATCGTGCAACGAGGAAAGGGGGCGTCTTTAAACCAGTGAAAATGCTTGTAGTTGGAGGAATTTCCCTGGATGTTTAATGCTTGGTCTTTTCAGCTTTATGTCAAGCGGCCAAGATGTTCCATGTAGTTTAACGTCATGTGGTAAGGACGTAGTTGCAAAGGCCAATCTTAATCAGAATGTAACTTGGCTTGAACATCTCTGCATTCCCAAGACGTGGAGAGGGGTTGATTGGTGTAAATCATGGTTTCGGGGCTTATTAGATCAGGAGAAATGATATGGGGGCTCTGAGGCCCGTAAGTGTATGGAGCTAGGAAGAGTATCGCCTGAGGAAATCTTGTACTTGGTAGATGGTTCAGGGGATATCAATATATAGAGCCATTGAGGTAATGGTTTGCAAAGTCATGAAAAGGTGTCCATGGGTCGATAACATTCCACTTCTGATGGTTGTAAATGTTTATGAGGATCCGCGATTGTCTGGGCCACGAAGTCTGTCATTTGGTAAGAAAATATCTGGACATGTCAGGCATATTCGGCCCTGGTTGCTGTTAAATCTTAGAGAGCTCCCTGCACTGATTTATCTTGC
The DNA here is from genome assembly GCA_963277665.1 of Viscum album. Taxonomy (NCBI): domain Eukaryota; kingdom Viridiplantae; phylum Streptophyta; class Magnoliopsida; order Santalales; family Viscaceae; genus Viscum; species Viscum album. The sequence goes on from OY728167.1 coordinate 978,377,181, forward strand.
GTGCAGGGGTGTACCTTCACTCCATGCAGTTTAATATCGTGTGATAAGGATGAAGCACTCCTAGTTTAGAGGTCATAGAGCTTGGACCATTGGGTGACTATTGCTGCAGTCACTCAAAGGATAACTGAGTTAACATGCTCTGATATACTATGAACAAGGTGGGGGTGGAGGTTGTAAATTATAACTCTGAGGTTTCTTGGATCAGGAGATGTGGTGTGGGGGCTCTGAGGCCGGTAAGCGTATGGAGCTAGGAAGAGTACCGCCCGAGGAAATATTGTCTTCGGTAGACGGGCCAGGGGATATTAATATGCAGAGTTGCTGAGCGCATGGTATGCATAATCATGAAAAGGTGTCCTTGGGTCGATGACTTTCCACTTTCGATGGCCATGAATGATTATGAAAATCCAAGAATGCTCACAGTACAGAGTGTGGCATGCGGGGATAATGGTGTCTGAGCATAAAAGAAACGTCTTCACTAAAATTTTCCATTGAGTCAAAGTATCCTAGCCCTGGATTGATGTTCGTAGATGCAAGTCGTCATTTGAACTACGGGTGGATACATAGGATAACCGGGTAGGGATACCCTAGATACATTTAGATGTGAAAAGGGGGATGAACTGGTAAACCACTACTCCATAAATTTTTGGATCGGGAGACATGATATGGGGGCTCTGAGGCTGGTAAGCATACAGAGTTGGGAAGAGTATCGCCTAAAGAAATCTTTCATTTGGTAGACGGGCCAGGGGCTATCAATATGCAGAGCCACTAAGGGCATGGTATGAATAGTCATACAAAGGTGTCCATGGGTCGATAACTTTCCACTTCCGATGGCCATGAATGGTTATGAAGATCCGCCATTATTCGTGTCGTGGAGTCTGATGTATAGAGAGAATGTTTCCAAATGCGCAAGGAGTATTCTCATCTCGTTTTTCCATATATCTTGGGTGGGTCACGACAAAGTCTGTGCAGTTTAACGTCGTGCGGTGAGGACGAAGTCCATGCAGTTTAACATCGTGTGGTGAGGAGGAAGTCCATGCAGTTTAACATTGTACGGTGAGGATAATGGGTATATATGCATGTGTTTTCTTTTCTCAGCAGTTGGGCTAGGAGATAAGATCTTGGCGTCGCTACATATCCCGCGAGGGTAGAAATCAAGCCACACGTAGTTCTTTTTGGAGTAACCCCGTGCAGTACTGGTCCTTACACGGGGAGAAGGGGGCATATTTATTTTTCTTATCCGTGTAGTTTAACATCGTGCGGAAATAATGATGAACACACCCTGTGCAAGTCTGGTCCGTACACGGGGGTAAAGGGCATTTTTTAAATCTTCATTCGGGGGTGGCTGGGCCAGGATGGGGGATCCTGGCATCGCTACGTATCCTGCAAGGTCAAGAATCATGCCGTATGTAGTTATTTTAAATGGGTACACCCCATGCAGGGTTGGTCCATACATGGGGGGAGAGGGCATTTTTAATCCTTCTTTTCCCTACAGTTTAACGTCGTGAGGCGCGGGCAAGGAAGACACCCCGTGCAGGTTTGGTCCGCACATGGGGGGGAAAGGGAATTTTTTTACTTTAATTTGGGGATGGATGGGAAAGGGTGAGGGACCCTAGTGTCACTACGTATCCCACGAGACTAGGAATCAAGCCTCACGTAGTTCTCTGAAGTCTATGCAGTTTAACGTTGTGCGGTGAGGATGAAAAATACACCCCATGCAGGTCTGGTCTGTACACGGGGGGAGAGAGCATTTTTTTAGAATGGTTGGGCCAGGATAAGGAACCCTGGTGTCACTACGTATCCCGCGAGGGCAGGAATCAAGCCTTACGCAGTTCTTTTTGTGGAATACACCCCGTGCGAGTCTGGTCTGTACGAGGGAAGGGGGTATTTTTGGCTTTATTTTAGGTGGCTGGGCCAGGGTGTGGAATTCTGGCATCACTACATATCCTGCGAGGACAAGAATCAAGACTCATGTAGTTCTCTGGAAGACAATACACCTCGTGCAGGTCTGGTTCATACATGAGGGAGAAGGGGCATTTTTTTTCTTTTATCCTTATCCGTGCAGTTTAACGTCGTATGGTAAGGACGAGAAATACACCATGTGCAGGGCTGGTCCATACACGGGGGGAGAGAACATTTTTAACTTTTATCCAGGAGTGGTTGGGCCAGGATGGGGAACCCTGGCGTCGCTACGTATCCTGCGAAGGAAGGAATCAAGCCGTACGTAGTTCTTCGAAAGAAGTACACCCCGTGCAGGGTTGGTCTGTACACGGGGGAGGGAACATTTTTTAAATTTAATTCCATTTGGAAGTGGCTATGCTAGGATAGGGGATCCCAGTATCTCTATATAGCATCCCTCCTTTTTGTCACATAAACTTTCATTATATTATACAAAACTGAGGATCTTTAAGGTTTAGTGTCTTGGAAACCAGGAACTTAATACATGAAACTAAAAAAACATTCTTCTTAAACACTTGAAAGGCTTCTCCTTATGTTCATCCTAGGTTCATTACTGCATCTCATAACCAGGGGATATACATCAAAAGAATGGGTGAGCAGAAGGCCCAGTAAGGGAAACAAGAGAAACATTTTACATGTGAACTTGAGATACTTCAATAAGGTCCTGAAAAGAACTTCAAGGCATGTGAAAGAAATCATGAGATATATCATAATAAAAATAACATTTTTTATAACTTGAATATGTGGCTACAACATTTAATATTGACAATCATTTCGTTTCACCAAGGTCCATCCCCAAGGTGTCATTAAAAATTACCAAGGTTATTCACCAAGGTATCAGTCTAAAAGGTCATCTCTAGAGATTAAGTCTTTACCCAATGCATTGGAGCGCTATCAGGGAACTCCCTTAAATTTGCCTTTATTATCATGTGATTCACATATATAATAATCAATAATTTCATAAACAAATCATATAGCATAAAAGAAATTGTTTTCATTTCATAATCATAACATTTTAAAAACTGCTTTAAAGACATGATTTTTATGTCACTTTAAACCCACGGAAAGGGAAAGCGGGTTTCATGTATATAAATCCCAGAATTTAAAATGGAAAATTTTGATATATATGTGAATAACCCTGTAGAAATAAGAACTTTGATTATTCACTTAATAACATGAAATAATTTTGAGAAAAAGAGAGAGTCATTTTGAGACAAAAATTCTGCATCATAACGGCTACGTTACAGGGTATTAGAAAACGTTGAAAAGAGAGGGGACATGGGTCAACCACTCATAAATGATCTATAAAAATAGTATAGGGACAGAAAATAAAGGATATGAATCATGGTAATGAAATTTTAAGGACATACCATTTGAAATGAATAACATGGAAGTAAGACAAAAATAATATTTCTCTTATAAAAATTCGGCAGCCTAACGGCGTCACATAAACTTCAACCAAAAATGAATTGATGAGATCAAATAGGGTCTATCATCATATGAACATAAAAGATCAGTATGATAGATATAGAGATAATACCCCTACATAATAAAAAGAAACTTGAAAGACTTGACATAGAATTAGAACTTTGAAAAAGGAGAAAGGTGAAAGAACCACTAAAAAATTCGGCAGCCTAACAGCGCCACTTCAAACTTCAAAATACTGAATTGAAGAGATCAAATGGGGTATCTCATCATATGAACATAAAAGATCAGTATTATATAAATAGATATCATACCGTAATATAATAAAAAGGAACTTGAAAGACTTTACATGAAAATATATCTTGAAAAATGAGAAGGGAGAAAGAATTCGTTACAAAAATTTCGGCAGCCTAACGGTACCACTTAAAACTTCATAAAACGAAATAATGAGAGTAAGAGGGGATATCTCATTATATGAACATGAAAAGGGAAGTAAGAGGAATATAAACGAACATCCTTTTTCATAATAACATGATGCATAAAATAAATGACATAAAATATATTACTTGAAAAGAAAGAGAGAGGTCGGATCCCTTACCTTAAAACGTAACTCTTAAAACACAAAGGTTGGGACCTTGAGGGCTTGGGGGCACCTTGGGAGGACTCCTTGTGAGGTAATGAGACCAGAACTTCGTTGCGGGAGAGTGGGGAGTCGAAATGGATGAGAGGATGGCTTGGTATTTATAGGGAAAGTGACGAGACAAGGCATTAATGGCCAAGGGACACCTCACAAGTGGTTTTCTCAAAAGCATGGGCTCTCCCATGGTATTTCCCATGGAGTTAGGCCACATGGGGCCCCCCATACAATAATTTATCACCTTTGGTCGGACGAACCATAAAATATCTCATGACATCATCATGACACAGTTATGATGTCATTAAACATACCGAAACCCTAAAACTATATTTTTACTATTAACTAAAAATTCAACTTTCTCAGAAAAATCCCCAAAAATTACCTTAACATAATATCGATGATCTGAGTTCAAAAATGAAATCCATTTTATAAAAATAATTTTTTAAATATTTTTAATTTAATTTTTAATTAAAAAAACACTATTCACCAGAAAAAAAACTAATACTTGAATAATAATTTATGAAACTGTTATTTAACCATTTTATTGAATCACATTACTTAATCAAGGTGCCTGGATTATATTAATACTTTCTTTAAGTGATATTACTAATCCATTTGTTCACATTACTAATCCTAAGCATAAAATCACTATTCATAATTTACTATTCATCAAAAATTAAGTTGATCTTATTAGACTATAAATTTTGTACTGAACATAATTGTAGAAGACCATTTTTTGAAAATCATTACACATTTTTAATTATTTAAGGTTTACATAAACATTTTTTAAAATATCATTTCTCTAAAATTCACCATAAATATGCATACTATATTTATCCGGACAATTGAAAAGTCATAAACATCATCATAAGAAGAAATCCCAATTTTTATTTAAAATAAAGGATTACACAAGGAAGTTACGGTCCCCTTACGTGGCCCCTTATCACACCAGCATAGGACCTAAGTGTAAGGTGTGCTAAGGTGAGAGAATCCGAGGGAGGCTCGGCCAACATCGCACGAGTAGTAATTTCTATCAGTTTGAGCTTCTCGCGAAGGCGATTCCGTTCTAGCTTCACACGATGAAGTTCGGCTTGGGTTTGGTCCAGAGCAAAGCCTAGTGGTCCTACCTCCTTCCCAAGTTCGGTTAGATGGGCTTCGATCGGTCCAAGACTACTGGGTGAGGCCATCTAATCTTCTTTCTATAATAATTAACCAAGATTACTTGTATTTAGAGACAGTAATCAAAACGTTTAGTTTACAGCGGCCATATTGACCAATGGTCATATAACAATCAAAACCCAACAATATCATTTTAATTATACTCATGTTATGTAATGAAACATTTTTGTTGAGTATAAAAATAAAATAAAATAACACATAAACTTAGGAAACAAGATTTATTCAAAACTTCAGGTCGTTACAATCTTCCCCCCTTAAGAAATTGCATCCTTGCAATTTTTAAAATTTGGTTTTGAAATTTTATTGAAAGTCCCACATTAGAAAAGGAGTCAGTAACACTATTAATTTAAAAGAAAGAAAAGGAAGTGCAAAGGCCACCCGAGTTAACCCATACTAGGATTCCATGTAAAAAAACATGGATATAGAAGAAAAAACAAAGGGTCAAGTTATGAGGGAGAGTGATAGAAAATATGATTAGGAGAAAGTTAACCACAAGAAAATCCCAAACTTATGATGTGTGTAAACGGTCTTCGATTACCTAGTAGGAAACGTAAAACAACAACGTTTTTGTTTTAAGTTCCTTTTCATAATTCTGAGGAATTCATTTACTAGATAGAACAAAAACATAAAAAAATATACCTACCTTCTTGTGGAGTTTCATACTTTAATAAGTTTCTACCAAAAAAAATCTCTTCTCCAAACTATGAGCATTCAAAACTACTTGGTCTCATCAAATCACAAGAATCATCTTCTAGAGAATCACATAATCCACAAAAGATTAACTATCTATTTCTTCTATCTTTAAACATTATCCCAAAAATAGAAAGGGTAAGGTAAAATAACTCTTCAAAAAGAAACAATCCCATAGGAATGAAAACTAATTTTAAATATTCAAAGTTCCATGGTACTACCCAAAGTTCATCATAGACCATTCCATAAATAACGGTCCTTAAAATTCCTCAAATAAACCAAACTAAGATTGAAACCCAAATACAAGAAGGATTTGATAACATAGTCTTCCAAAATAAACTTCATTTTTCATCTCCAAACAACATCAACCACTCCTAACATCTTAAAACAAAAGTAGATAACCTAAACATATTTCACCCAAGATAGGTTAATCATTTCTATAAGTATCTTAAATTACTATAAGTCCACCTTAAATTCATGGATTCTTTAAAATATAAGTCAACCTTTACTCCTAAACGAAAATACCATAGTAATCTATTTACTTCGATCATATAGGGTCCTCAAAATAGTGAACGTCTTCCAAAATAATAATCATCTTTTAATCCCATAATCATCTCTGTCATATTAATACGGTAATCATCGCATTTCCTATCACATTGGTTGTTGGGACATGTTCTTCCATTTCCCACCATTAACTAAGAAGAGAAAGTATAATTGGGGGCTTAAATACTTAGCCAATAATCATGAAAAGGAACTTAAAGCATATTAGGATAACTTGTAGAAGAAAAGTATACCCTAACTTGCGATCCCCTAGGTTCCCATCTAGGTTATCCATGATCATATATTCTTATGTGAATCTTTATTTTATTTTATCTGTGTTCCTTTAACAATGGTTCATACTAATCTTATGAATTTACCAAATCATATCCCCTGGGAGTGTCGTAACCAAGAGTTCAGCAAGGCCTGTTGTCGTGTACCAGTTCCCGTTTGAGTCTAGCTCAAATCGGTGTTTTCGAGTTTTACCCCTATGTACATCTGTGCCAGAGCCACCTCTACCTGCTCGTATCCAGACAGGGATGTATTTTCTTGGCAACCCATTACTCAATACTCACCAAAATACTAGGAAGATTTCCTATATATAAAATTTTCAATAGTATTCTTCCTAAAGTTTTCATATCATAATTTCCAAAAATAACTAAACCATACTTCGATACCAACTATAGCATCTTGACTTTTTTCACATAAACTTTCATTACATTATACAAAACTGAGGATCTTTAAGGTTTAGTGTCTTGGAAACCAAGAACTTAATACATGAAACAGAAAAAACATTCTACTTAAACACTTGAAAGGATTCTCCTTATGTTCATCCTAGGTTCATTACTGCATCTCATAACCTGGGGACATACATCAAAAGAAAGGGTGAGCAGAAGTCCCAGTAAGGGAAACAAGAGAAACATTTTACATGTGAACTTGAGATACTTTAATAAGGTCATGAAAAGAACTTTTTAAGGCATGAGAAAGAAATCATGAGATATATCATAATAAAAATAACATTTTTCATAACTTGAAGATGTGGCTACAACATTTAATATTTACAATCATTTCGTTTCACCAAGGTCTATCCCCAAGGTTTCATTAAAAATTATGAAGGTTATTCACCAAGGTATCAGTCTAAAATGTCATCTCTAGAGATTAAGTCTTTACCCAATGCATTGGAGCTCTATCAGGGCGCACCCTTAAATTTTCCTTTATTATCATGTGAGCCACATATATCATCATCAATCATTTCATAAACAACCCATATAGCATAAAAGAAATGGGTTTCATTTCATAATCATAACTTTTTAAAAACTGCTTTAAAGACATGATCTTTATGTCACTTTAAACCCACGGAAAGAGAAAGCGGGTTTCATGTATGTAAATCCCAGAATTTAAAATAGAACATTTTGATATATATGTGAATACCCCTGTAGAAATAAGAACTTTGAGTATTCACTTAATAACCTGAAATAATTTTGAGAAAAAGAGAGAGGCATTTTGAGAAGAAAATTTTGCAGCATAACGGCTACGTTACAGGGTTTTAGAAAACGTTGAAAAGAGAAGGAAAATGGGTCACCCACTCATAAATGATCTATAAAAATAGTATAGGAACAGAAAATAAAGGATATGAATCATGGTAATAAAATTTTAAGGACATACTATTTTAAATGAATAACATGGAAGTAATACAAAAATAATATTTCTCTTATAAAAATTTGGCAGCCTAACGGCGTCACATAAACTTCAACCAAAAATGAATTGATGATATCAAATAGGGTATATTATCATATGAACATAAAATATCAGCATGATAGATATAAAGATCATACCCCAACATAATAAAAAGGGACTTGGAAGACTTGACATAGAATTAGAACTTTGAAAAAGGAGAAAGGTGAAAGAACCACTTAAAAATTCGGCAGCCTAACGGCGCCACTTAAAACTTCAAAATACTGAATTGAATAGATCAAATGGGGTATCTCATCATATTAACATAAAAGATCAGTATGATAGATATATATATCGTACCCCAAAATAATAAAAAATAACTTTAAAGACTTTACATGAAAATATATCATGAAAAATGAGAAGGGAGAAAGAATCTGTTACAAAAATTTCGGCAGCCTAACGGCGTCACTTAATACTTCATAAAACGAAATAATGAGAGTAAGAGGGGATCTCTAATTATATGAACATTAAAAGTGAATTAAAAGGAATATAAAATAACATCCTTTAACATAAGAACATGGAGCATAAAAGAAATGACATAAAAGATATTACTTGAAAAGAAAGAGAGAGGTCGGATCCCTTACCTTAAAACGTAACTCTTAAAACTCAATGGTTGGAACCTTGAGGGCTTGGGGGCACCTTGGTAGGACTATTTGGGAGGTAATGGGACTAGAACTTCGTTGGGGGAGAGTGGGGAGTCGAAATAGATGAGAGGATGGATTGGTATTTATAGGGAAAATGAGGGGACAAGGCATTAATGGCCAAGGGACACCCCACAAGTGGTTTTCTCAAAAGCATGGGCTCTCCTATGGTATTTCCCATGGATTTAGGCCACATGGGGCCCCCCATACAATAATTCATCACCTTTGGTTTGAAAACCCATAAAATATCTCATGACATCATCATGACATAGTTATGATGTCATTAAACATACCAAAACCCTAAAACTGTATTTTTACTATTCACTGAAAATTCAACTTTCTCAGAAAAATCCCCAAAAATTACCTTAACATAATGTCGATGCTCTGAGTTCAAAAATGAAATCCATTTTATAAAAATAATTTTCTAAATATTTTTAATTTAATTTTTAATTAAAAAAACACTTTTCACTTGGAAAAAACTAATACTTGAATAATAATATATGAAACCGTTATTTAACCATTTTATTGAATCACATTACTTAATCAAGGTGCCTAGATTGTATTAATACTTTCTTTAAGTGATATTACTAATCCATTTGGTCACATTACTAATCCTAAGCATAAAATCACTATTCATAATTTATTATTCATCAAAAATTAAGTTGATCTTATTAGACTCTAAATTTTGTACTAAACATAATTGTAGAAGACCATTTTTTGAAAATCATTACACATTTTTAATTATTTAAGGTTTACATAAACATTTTTTAAAATATCCTTTCTCTAAAATTCACCAAAAATATGCATACTATATTTATCCGGACATATGAAAAGTCATAAACATCATAATAAGAAAAAATCCCAATTTTTATTTAAAATAAAGGATTACACAAGGCAGTTACAGTCTCCTTACATAGACCCTTATCACACAAGCATAGGACCTAAGTGTAGGGTGTGCTAAGGTGAGATAATCCAAGGGAGGCTCGGCCAACATCGCACGAGTAGTAATTTCTATCAGTTTGAACTTCTCGTGAAGGCGATTCCGTTCTAGCTTCACACGATGAAGTTCGGCTTGGGTTTGGTTCAGATCAAAGCCTAGTGGTGCTACCTCCTTCCCAAGTTTGGTTAGATGGGCTTTGATCGGTCCAAGACTACTGGGTGAGGCGATCGAGTCTTCTTTCTATAATAATTAACCAAGATTACTTGTATTTAGAGACAATAATCAAAACGTTTAGTTTACAGCAGTCATATTGACCAATGGTCATATAACAGTCAAAACCCAATGGTCTCATTTTAATTATACTCATGTTATCAAATGAAGCATTTTTGTTGAGTATAAAAAAAATAACACATAAAATTAGGAAACAAGATTTATTCAAAACTTCAAGTCATTACAATCTTCCCCCCTTAAGAAATAGCATCCTCGCGATTTTTAAAATTGTGTTTTGAAATTTCATTGAAAGTCTCACATTAGAAAAAGAGTCAGTAACACTATTACTTTAAAATAAAGAAAATTAAGTACAAAGGCCACCCGAGTTAACCCATACTAGGATTCCATGTAGAAAAACATGGATATGGAAGAAAAAACAGAGGTTCAAGTTCTGAGGGAGAGTGATAGAAAACATGATTAGGAGAAAGTTAACCACAAGAAAATCCCAAAATTATGATGTGTGTAAACAGTCTTTGATTACCTAGTAGGAAATGTAAACCAACAACGTTTTTGTTTTACGTTCCTTTTCATAATTTTGAGGAATTCATTTACTAGATAGAACAAATACATAATAAAATATACCTACCTTCATGTAGAGTTTCATCCTTTAATAAATTTCTACCAAAACTAATCTCTTCTCCAAACTATGAGCATTCAAAACTACTTGGTCTCATCAAATCACAAGAATCATCTTCTAGAGAATCACATAATCCACAAAAGATTAACTATCTATTTCTTCTATCTTTAAACATTATCCCAAAAATAGAAAGGGTAAGGTAAAACAACTCTTCAAAAAGAAAGAATCCCATAGGAATGGAAACTACTTTTAAATCTTCAAAGTTCCATGGTACTACCCAAAGTTCATCATAGACCATTCCATAAATAACGGTTTTTAAAATTCCTCAAATAAACCAAACTAAGATTGAAACCCAAATACAAGAAGGATTTGATAACATAGTCTTCCAAAATATACTTCATTGTTCATCTCCAAACAACATCAACCACTCCCAACATCTTAAAACAAAAGTAGCTAACCTAAACATATTTTACCCAAGATAGGTTAATCATTTCTATAAGTAACCTAAATTACTATAACTCTACCTTAAATTCATCGATTCTTCAAAATATAAGTCAACCTTTACTCCTAAACGAAAATACCATAGTAATCTATTTACTTTGATTATATAGGGTCCTCAAAATAGTGGACGTCTTCCAAAATAATAATCATTTTTTAATCCCCTAATCATCTCTGTCATATTAATACGGAAATCATCGCATTTCCTATCACATTGGTTGTTAGGACATGTTCTTCCATTTACCACCATTAACTAAGAAGAGAAAGTATAATTAGGGGCTTAAATACTTAGCTAATAATCATGAAAAGGAACTTAAAGCATATAAGGATAACTTGTAGAAGAAAAGTATACCCTAACTTGTCATCCCCTAGGTTCCCTTCTAGGTTATCCATTATCATATATTCTTATGTGAATCTTTATTTTATTTTATCTTTGTTCCTTTAACAATGGTTCATACTAAGCTTATGAACTTACCAAAGCATATCCCCCGGGAGTGTCGTAACCAATAGCGCATTAAGGCCCATTGTCGTGTACTAGTTCCCGTTTGAGTCTAGCTCAAATTGGTGTTTTCGGGTTTTACCCCTATGTACATCTGTGCTAGAGCCACCTCTACCTGCTCGTATCCAGACAGGGATGTATTTTCTTGGCAACCCATTACTCAATACTCACCAAAATACCAGAAATATTTCCTATATATAAACTTTTCTATAGGCTCCTTCATAAAGTTTTCATATCCTAATTTCTACAAATAACTAAACCATCCTTTGATACCAACAATAGCATCCCGCATTTTTTTCACATAAACTTTCATTACATTATACAAAACTGAGGATCTTTAAGGTTTAGTGTCTTGGAAACCAGGAACTTAATACATGAAACAAAAAAACATTCTTCTTAAACACTTGAAAGGCTTCTCCTTATGTTCACCCTAGGTTCATTACTACATCTTATAACCTGGGGACATACATCAAAATAAAGGGTGAGCAGAAGGCCCAGTAAGGGAAACAAGAGAAACATTTTACATATGAACTTAAGATACTTCAATAAGGTCATGAAAAGAAATTTAAGGCATGAGAAATAAATCATGAGATATATCATAATAAAAATAACATTTTTCATAACTTGAATATGTGTCTAAAACATTTAATATTGACAATCATTTCGTTTCACCAAGGTCCATCCCCAAGGTTTCATTAAAAATTACCAAGGTTATTCACCAAGGTATCAGTTTAAAAGGTCATCTCTAGAGATTAAGTCTTTACCCAATGCATTGGAGCTCTATTAGGTTGCACCCTTAAATTTTCATTTATTATCATGTGATCCACATATATCATCATCAATAATTTCATAAACAACACATATAGCATAAAATAAATGGGTTTCATTTCATAATCATAACGTTTTAAAAACTGCTTTAAAGACATGATCTTTATATCACTTTAAACCCACAGAAAGGGAAAGTGGGTTTCATGTATGTTAATCCCAGAATTTAAAATAGAAAATTTTTATATATATGTGAATACCCCTGTAGAAATAAGAACTTTGAGTATTCACTTAATAACATGAAATAATTTTGAGAAAAAAAGAGAGGCATTTTGAGACGAAAATTCTGCAGCATAACGGCTGAGTTACAGGGTTTTAGAAAACGTTGAAAAGAGAGGGGACATGGGTCAGCCACTAATAAATGATCTATATAAATAGTATAGGGATAGAACATAAAGGATATGAATCATGGTAATGAAATTTTAAGGACATACCATTTGAAATGAATAACATGGAAGTAAGACAAAAATAATATTTCTCTAATAAAAATTCGGCAGCCTAACGGCGTCACATAAACTTCAACCAAAAATGAATTGATGAGATCAAATAGGGTATCTCATCATATGAACCTAAAATATCATTATGATAGTTATAGAGATCATACCCCAACATAATAAAAAGGAACTTGAAATACTTGACATATAATTAGAACTTTGAAAAAGGAGAAAGGTGAAAGAACCACTTAAAAATTCGGCAGCCTAACAGCGCCACTTAAAACTTCAAAATACAGAATTGAAGAGATTCAATAGGGTCTCTCATCATATGAACATAAAAGATCAGTATTATAGATATATATATATCATACCCAAACATAATAAAAATTAACTTGAAATACTTTACAAGAAAATAGATTTTGAAAATGAGAAGGGAGAAAGAATCTGTTACAAAAATTTTGGCAGCCTAACGGCGCCGCTTAAAACTTCATAAAATGAAATAATGAGAGTAAGATGGGATATCTAATTATATGAACATGAAAAGGGAGGTAAGAGGAATATAAAATAACATCCTTTAACATAATAACATGGATCATAAAATAAATGACATAAAGGAGATTACTTGAAAAGAAAGAGAGAGGTCGGATCCCTTACCTTAAAACGTAACTCTTAAAACTCAAAAGTTGGAACCTTGAGGGCTTGGGGGCACCTTGGGAGGACTCCTTGGGAGTTAATGAGACCATAACTTCGTTGGGGGAGAGTGGGGAGTCTAAATGGATGAGAGGATGGCTTGGTATTTATAGGGAAAGTGAGGGGACAAGGCATTAATGGCCAAGGGACACCTCACAAGTGGTTTTCTCAAAAGCATGGGCTCTCCCATGGTATTTCCCATTGAGTTAGGACACATGGGGCCCCTCATACAATAATTCATCACCTTTGGTCTTCCAGCCCATAAAATATCTCATGACATCATCATGACACAGTTATGATGTCATTAAACACACCGAAACCCTAAAATTGTATTTTTACTATTCACTGAAAATTCAACTTTCTCAAAAAAATCCCCAAAAATTACCTTAACATAATATCAATTCTCTGAGTTCAAAAATGAAATCCATTTTATAAAAATAATTTTCTAAATATTTTTAATTTATTTTTTAATTAAAAAAACACTATTCACCCGAAAAAAAACTAATACTTGAATAATAATTTATGAAACCATTATTTAACCATTTTATTGAATCACATTACTTAATCAAGGTGCCTAGATTATATTAATGCTTTCTTTAAATGAGATTACTAATCCATTTGGTCACATTACTAATCCTAAGCATAAAATCACTATTCTTAATTTACTATTCATAAAAAATTAAGTTGATCTTATTGGACTCTAAATTTTGTACTAAACATAATTGTAGAAGACCATTTTTTGAAAATCATTACACATTTTTAATTATATAAGGTTTACATACACATTTTTTAAAATATCCTTTCTCTAAAATTCACCAAAAATATGCATACTATATTTATCTGGACATTTTAAAAGTCATAAACATCATCATAAGAAGAAATCCCAATTTTTATTTAAAATAAAGGACTACACAAGGCAGTTACGGTCTCCTTACATAGCCCCTTATCACACCATCATAGGACCTAAGTGTAAGGTGTGCTAAGGTGAGAGAATCTGAGGGAGGCTCGGCCAACATCACACGAGTAGTAATTTCTATCAGTTTGAACTTCTCGCGAAGGTGATTCCATTCTTGCTTCACACGATGAAGTTCGGCTTGGGTTTGGTCTAGAGAAAAGCCCAATGGTGCTACCTATTTCCCAAGTTTGGTTAGATGGGCTTCGATCGGTCCAAGACTACTGGGTGAGGCCATCAAATCTTTTTTCTATAATAATTAACCAAGATTACTTGTATTTAGAGACAATAATCAAAACGTTTAGATTACAGCGATCATATTGACCAATGGTCATATAACAGTCAAAACCCAATGGTCTCATTTTAATTATACTCATGTTTCAAATGAAACATTTTTTTTGCGTATAAAAATAAAATAAAATAACACATAAAATTAGGAAACAAGATTTATTCAAAACTTCGGGTCATTACACGCTACGTATCCTGCGTGGGTAGAAATCAAGCCGTATGTAGTTCTCTGAAATCCGTGCAGTTTAGCGTCGTGCAGTGAGGAAGAAATACTCTTAGTTTAGGGTCATATAGTTTGGACCGTTGGGTGCTTGGCAGTTTAACGTCCTGAAGATCGGACGATAACTAATTTTGGTTATGCCAGTGATGATGAAATACTCTTAGTTTAGGGTCATAGAGTTTGGGACATTGAGTGCTTGTCAGTTTAACATCCTGCAGCTCATACGATGACTGCTTTTAGTTATGCCGGTGATGACGAAATACTATTAGTTTAGGGTCATAGAGTTTGGACCGTTGGGTGCTTTCCAGTTTAATGTCCTTGAGCTCAGACGATAACAGCTTTTAGTTATGCCGTTGAGGATGAAATACTCTTAGTTTAGGGTCATAGAGTTTGGACCGTTGGGTGCTTGGCAGTTTAACGTCCTGCAGGTCGGACAATAACTTCTTTTGACTCTGTGAAATACTTCTTCAGAAATCTCACATTTTTAGGAGTGGTAGTGAACTGCCTGTCCATGGATACCAGAGCATATTCCCTATTGGAGTAGACCTTATGTATAACATATGGTCCCTACCACTTTGGATCCAGCTTTGGAGGATTCTTTCCGGGTATCATTGGGGTCTGGAGGACCAACACCAATTCTCCTTCCAAGAAATACCAGAGACAAATCTTTTTATTGAAGGCTCATGCGATCCGGTTCTGATATACTTATAGATGGTGCAAAGTGTGAAACCTCTTCTCATCTAGCTATTCTAATTCACCTAGCCATTTTTTTGATTGCTCATCGTTGGATAACTGATTACAAATGGCAACACGGAGCGAGGGAAATTGGAGCTCAATGGGCAGGACCGCTTCTATTCCGTATACTAATGAGTATGGAGTATCTCAAGTAGCGGGGAAGATTTTGGTTTGATAAGCCCACAATTCATGAAGGAGTTTATCCGGCCACAATTTCTTGTCTTTGTCCACCATTTTCTGAAGAATTTTGGACAGGGTCTTATTGAAATCCTCTATTTGTCTGTTGGCCGCAGCATGGTAGCGGGATGAGTGGTTAGATTTGATACCATATTCTTGGTATAGTTTCTCCAATTCAGTAGAGCAGAAGTTGGTACTGTTATCCATCAGTATGGTATGAGGGACTCCAAATATGGTGATGATATTGTCTTTCACAAAGCTGACAATGTTTCTTTCCACAACTTCCTTAAGGGAAACATCTTCTGCCCATTTGGAAAAGAAGTCGGTTTCCATGAAGATATACTTCAGCTGTTTGGATGTGGTGGGAGGATATGGTCCCACAACGTCCATTCCCCAGATGGAAAATGTCTTTAAGTACTTATCCTGATGAAGTAACTCTGGTGGTTGGTGTATAAAGTTGGCATGAATTTGGCATGAGTGGCATTTTGCAGTAAAGTACTCGCAATCTCATGCCACTTTGGGCCAATAGTACCCAAGTATTCAAACCTGATAGGAAATCTTGGACCCTGGCTGATGTGCCCCACATACTCCGGCATGTACTTTAGTCATGATGACAGCGGTTTCTTCTCCATCAATGCATCTGAGGGGGATTCCGTCGAGGCGTCATTTGTAGAGGACCTCTTACTGACCCGTGCCACTATATAGGACAAAGTTGATTGCCCTTCTCCGTATTTGCTCTCATTCAGCCCTTTCTGATGTAAGTTCTCCCCGTTGAAGGTAGATTCTAATGGTGTTCATTCAGCCGGTGGAAAAAACATATGGCTCAGGGACAAGACCGACTTCATTGATTTCTTCCATCTTGGCCTAAACAAACGGAAAGACCATTTGACGACGAGCAATACTGATAACTATTTCATCCTGGTCTGGGTTGGCTAGGGTTGTGGCCTCATTAGCTAATGTGTCGGCCTGGGCATTCTGAGACTGGGGAATATAGTTCAATGTTTGTTATGTGGAGAATTCAGCCATTAACCCTCAGACATGGTCAAACAGGTGAATCAGCTCTTCCTTTTTAATAGCATAGTCACCATTGACTTGTTTGATGACCAGTTCTAAGTCACCATTTACCTTAAGGTGTTGTACTAGTGCCTGGAGTGAGAACTCCAGGCCTGTAATGAGGGCTTGATACTCCGCTTCATTGTTCATACATCCTTCTGAAAGGAGGAAGGAATATGGAAAGACTGCCTTTTCTGGGGACATGAGTATTATCCCCAATCCCACCATGTTAAATTTGGGATATTCCATCCTCTTTCTGATTGGGTTTCGGGATGCGCCGTCGAAGTACATTTCCCATGATGGGAACTCCTCTTGAACCGAGAAGATGTCTTCATCGGGTAGCTCGGTGTCCCATGCAGTGGTCCTCGTTGAAGGGTGCTTCACCATAAAATCTGCTAATGTCTGGCCCTTGATGGCTTTCTGAGGCACAAACTGGATGTCGAACTGTTGCAGGATGACTGCCCATGGGGACAGGTGTCGGGTCAGCATTGGGCGGCTAAGGATGTACATGAGAGGGTTACTCCACGAGACCAACTGGACTTCATGATGCTCCAGATAATGTCACAATTTTTGAACTGCGAAGACCAAGGCCAAACAACTCTTCTCGATGTTTTAGTATCGAGTTTAAGCATCGATCATGGTTCAACTGAGGTAATAGAGACTGTTTTCACTGTCGGCGTCATTTTTCTGCGTGAGGAAGGCTCCCAGGGACCGCTCTAGGGCCGTCACGTATAGGATGAGAGGTCTTCCTTCAACCGGGGGCATGAGCAACGGTGAGCTTAAGAGGTACTTCTTTAGGCTGTCAAATGCCTCTTGGCAGTCATCTGTCCATTGGTACGTGACTCCCTTCTTCATTAACCTGGTAAAGGGCAAACATTTTCCTACCAGGTTGGCTATGAACCGTCTGATATAGGCTCGGTGTCCTTGTAATCCCCTCAACTCAGTGAGATTACGGGGAGGTGTTAATCCAAGGATGTCCTTTTTCTTTTTAGGGTCGACTTCGATGCCACGATGGCGTACGACGAAGCCAAGGAATTTCTATGAGGTAACCCCGAAGGCGCATTTCAATGGATTCATTTTCAGGCTATGTTGTCGAAGTTTGTTGAAGACGGTTTCAAGGTCTGACAGGTGATCTGAGCACTATCTTGATTTGACCACCAAGTCATCCACGTAGCATTTGACGAATCTCCCCTGGAATGGTTTAAAGATACGATGCATGGCGCGTTGATATGTGGCACCAGCATTCTTGAGACCAAAGGGCATGACCCTGTAACAAAATAATTCTTGAGGGGCCATGAAGGCAGTGGATTCTTCATCTTTTTGGGCCATCCTGATTTGATTATACCCAGAATATCCATCCATTAAGGATAGAGCTTCATACCCATCCATTACATCGATTAATAACTCGGTGATCGGGACCGGGAAATCATCTTTCAGACAATGCTGATTGAGATCTCTTAAATCAATGAAAACACGGATTTGTCTGTTATTTTTCTTGACAGGGACGATGTTGGCCAACAAGAAGGAGTACTGGACCTCCCGAATGAAGCCTTCTTTAATGAGCTTATCGACTTCAGCCTCTATTTTGGCAGCATGTGAGGGGTGTGTCCTTCTGGCGGCCATTTTATAGCCCTGGTTGTAACGACCCAAAGTTTTTCAATGGAAATTCCCTTCTTATATTTATGTCATAAAATGACATGAAATCACAAAATAATGAACTACTAAGTGATAAGTGACCTTTAAACATAAGTTTGTCACTTCTGTGTTTGGAATTTTAAAAATCTGACATACACGGCTGTGTTCAAGATGATTTTTGGAGTCTAATGAAACAAAAATAATTTTTGGTGAATAGTGACCTAACCTTATGAATAGTAACATACCCTTATGAATATTAATATGAACCTTATGAATAGTAACTCATCCAACATAATAGTAACATTACCTATTAATAATTAAACAAAATTTAGACATCTTAGAAAGTGACAATTTGACCTTAGTAAATGTTTTGGTATTTTGTAAGTCGTAAATAATTAATAATAATTAATTAATTAATTTAAAAGAAAATTAATTTTCTTAAAATTAGTTCATTAATTATTTAATCAATGACTTATAGTTTTTAGATAATTTTATAAGACCCTACGTAATTTTTGAAAGCACTATAAAATCAGTTTTAATCTTAAAAACTGGTTTTTTAAGTAAATTATGACTTTAATTAAATATTAAATTAATAATTTTTAGAAAATTATTTTTGAAAAATGGACATAATTTTTGGATTCTACATGTCAAAAAATGTTTGGGGTAATTTTTTTGGATTTTTCTGAGAACCTTGAATTTTTTATGAATAGTAGAATCTGATAATTCACAATAAATGCTAAATAATGGATTAATTGAGTCATCGATGATGTTATGCTAATGTAATACCACTTGTTTTAGGATAACATGATAAAATTACTATTCTTGGTCATTCAAGACTCACTATTCCTTGTCTTAGGGGAAATTAATAATCTAATGAATTTTATATTAAGGAAACCCCTCTCCCCTCCACTATAAAAGCCACCCTTCACACCCTCATTTAATCACACCTCTCAAGCTCAAAGACTTCTCTAAACTCTGAAAAAACACCTTCCCTATCCCCTCCGCCACGTCCAAGAGCTTCTAGTCTCATCAAATGACCAATCTTAGGCCTTTAAGGAGGTTCTCAAGAGGAGGATTCTAGAGGTAATCTTCCTCCCTCTTCTCCTTTAATTTTCTTTGAAGTTCAAGTTCATTTCTTGATCTATCACCACCTATATTATTCCAAATTGTATTGTAACTCTAGTATTATACATATACTTTAATTTTATTATTATAATGGGATATTATATCATCCAACACCCTTTCCCTCTTTCTTTTATTTTATTAAATAGAACGTTGTTCGTGAGGTGTTAATTTATCACCTTCAAGAACGACATGATTTCTTCTTCCATTTCTACCTTCAGATCTGGTCATGAAACCATTTTTATGGTTGAACCAGAATATTTTATATGTATTGTTTTCTATTTAAAGTTTTTTTAATAACCTATGGCCATATTACTAAGTGATAAGTTAAAACAAGTTCGTTATGATCCAAAATCCGCCCAAATTGACCCAAATAACCATCATTTAATTATTATCTAATGATTCATCCACATGGATCTAATATAATTCATTATAAGATAATTCAAACTCCGGTAATATAATTAATGAAATGTAATATCAATTCTGGATGTTTACTCATGTTCTACCCAAACTTCAATTTAAGAATACAAGTAAACCACCCAAGAAAAACCATAAAAATTAACATCCCTGAACATTGTTTTTAACATCTATAAGTCATCCAAAGGAACATAATATGACATAATGAAACTAGAATGAACCCTATTAATGTACACATGGTTATGTATTTTTAATTAATGAATATAATGTCATTATACAGGACATTAAAGAGAAGGAATCATTTGGGTACAAGGTAAGGGGAAATTCTCAAACCCAACTTTTATCCTTCAGTTTCTCCCTCTTTCACTCCATTTTTTATATGGTTACTCCTTAAATATAATTTTTTCATCATTGTATTTATATTTCTAGGATATAAATGTTTGACACTGGTTTTTATGACAAACCAAATGTTTTCCAAAAGAACTCCTCTTTCAAGAACACCCCTTTTACTTCTCACTCAAAGTGAACGGTTCTTGTAACCTGTATGTTATTCCCTATTTATTTTGGGAACCCAAAGCTTATGAATGTGTTATTATGAGATGAAACCCATTCCATTACATGGGTTAGTTATGTACATTTTTTTATATGTGTTCTATGTGGCAAGAATGATGATGATAATGTTATGGTGTGATGGGTGCGCCCGGAATTATATAGCACAATATGAATGTTTCAAAGAGACGGGTGCGCCCGAAATTATAAAGTGCTACAATGCACTGGGTAAAGTGATGAATCTCATGAGTAAATTTGAAATAATGTGTGAACAAGATTCTAGCTTGGTTCACAAGTATGTGTGGTAGTTAACCACTAAGACATGATGTTTCATTTTTATGCATTGCAACATTTCATGTCTTATATTTATGCTTCCTCTCATGTTCATGATCTTTTTCACATGTTATGATTATTCTCACCCCATGATATATTGTTCTTATCTATCCTATTACTGGGATTCTAGCTCACCCCTTTTGATGTATATCCTCAGGTGGCTACATTAACTAAGGAGATGACAAGTTCCAATAAAAATCTAGAGAAGAAGAAATTAAATAAATGTTTATGCTTGATTTTGTAATTGTTTTGTATGGTCCTAGTTTTCCCAATACACTAAACCTTTGGATACTCTATGTGTAATACTATTATGTTTTTTATCTTTAAAATGATTTAATAGTAATGTAAGAAAAGGTCGGGTCACTATAGTTGGTATCAGACGCAAGGTTTAGTTAATTTGGGAATTAAGATTAGTGAACCCTAGAGAAAACCTCTAGAATGAGACTAAGTACAAATATGCACACATGAATATTTACATAGGGATACCATATGTTATGTTTTTGGTATAAATTGGTTAAATGAATAATTTATTCATGACTTTTTTAATTATGTTTTATTCTAACTTTTTATATTTTAGAAAATAGTGGAAACCAGGAGAAATCAGGCCAAGAACTCATGTGAGGGCCAATGCAACGATTGCCCGAACGACATCCCCAATTATTTGGGAGGTGGAGTTCAAAACTTCATGGTGATTTTTACCCAATTATCACAGGTTATGAACAATAACCATAATAATGGGGAACGTCCTCCTTCACCAAAGAGGGAGAAACTGGATATCAAATGTTTTATGTGGAAACGACCACCGATGTTTAGTGGATATTCGGATCCACTACTTGTTGAACAGTGAGTCAACTCCATGGAGAAGATATTTTCTGTTCTTCACTGTTCCGAGACAGAGAAGGTGACCCTAGATGTTTATCGTCTAGACAGAGAATTTGATCAATGGTGGGCTTTGATTAAGAACACCAAGCCAAGGGAGGAAATTGAAGAGATGGAATGGGAAGACTTTAAGATAATTTTTCTTAATAAGTATTTCTCACAAACTCTTCACGTGAAGATGGAATGATAATTCATAGAGCTCAGGAAAAATAAGGAGAATCTATCACAACCTATGAAGAAAATTTCACATGGATCACAAGGTATGCTTCAGGTTTTGTTATCAACAATGATAGCAAAATTGATAGATTCTTTAGTGGATTAAAACCCCACCTTTGAAAGGATCTTGCAATTCGAGACTTTGGGAGTTATGAAGAAGTTGTTCGGTGTGCTCTCAAAGTGGAGATAGAGTTTGGATAATAGTTCCATGGCTATGGTGATAAGAAGAGAAGGATGGAGTTTCAAGCTGGTGGATCTAATGATAAAGGTGGGAAGAAAAATCAACAACCCACATGCCAAAAATGTGGGAAGTTGCAAAATGGGAACCGCCTCAAAGGGACGGGGAAATGTTTCAAGTGTTGGAAAGAAGGACACTATTCTCAAGAGTGTCAAAAACACATGAAAATAAAGGATAATGTAGCCAATGAAAGGATAGAACCACTCATGGTTCAATGCTACAACTATAGGGAGCTTAGGCACTATGCAAACTAGTGCTCTAAACCTCGAGTTCTCGAGGGTAATCAGTGTCAGCAGCCACCAAAGCCAAAGGAACAAGGGAATGCTTATGCCATCACTACTGCAAAGGTGGAGCATAAAAATGAAGTCATACAAGTTACACTTCCTATTCACTCAAGAATAGAAAAAGTCTTATTTGATTCTGGTTCTACGCATTCCTTTATATCTTGCAAGTTTGCTAGAACTATAGAATTGAATCCCCAAAACCTTGAAGTAGAGATATCTGTAATAACACCAAGTGGTGTAATCATTTCAACCCATGTGTTTGACTCTTCTCATGTTGGCGTATGTGGGAATATTCTTCCAAAAAATCTCGTAATACTTCCCTTGGTGTAATTCGACACTATAATGGGAATGGACTGGCTCTCATTATATAGAGAGCATATCAACTGTCAGGAAAAAAAATATCTTTTCATATTCCGAACCATCCCATGCTCCTCTACAAATGCAAGGAAGATCATGAATATCCTTTGAAAAATCCTTCAATGGTGTGGGTGTTGATTCCCTATGAAGAAGAATACCTTTCCCAAATGGTTGAGTCAAAATAAAGTTCCAACCTTGTGGAAATGCCCATCGTGAGGGAATACGGAGATGTATTTCCCAAAGAGTTACCCAGAATTCCCCCGGATCATGAGGTAGAGTTCTCAATTGAACTCATACCCGGATCTACTCTTATCTCAAAGTGCCCTTATAGGATGGCTCCTATCTAACTGGAGGAGTTAAAGAATCAGCTGAAAGAGCATCTGGACAAAGGGTTCATACTCCTTAGTGCATCACCTTGGGGTGCGCCAGTGCTCTTTGTAAAGAAGAAGGATGGAACAATGCGGTTGTGTATCGATTATCGGGAACTCAACAAGATCACCATAATGAACATGTATCCTCTCCCAAGGATTGATGACTTGTTCGATAAGTTAAGAGGAGCTCAATACTTCTCAAAGGTGTATCTTCGTTCTGGATACCATCTGGTAAAGGTGAAGAAGGAAGATATTCAGAATAATTCCTTCTGTAAAATGTATGGGCACTATGAGTTTTTGGTGATGCCCTTCGGACTTACTAATGCCCCTGAAATATTCATGTATTTGATGAATAGAGTCTTTAGACATTACCTCGAAAAATTTGTGGTACTGTTTATAGATGATATTCTCATCTACTCCAAGAGCAAGGAGGAACATGAAGAACATCTAAGACTTGTGTTGGCGACATTAAGAAAGGAGAAGTTGTACATCAAGTTCAGCAAGTGTGACTTTTGGATGAAGTAATTCAAGTTCTTGGGACATGTGATCACAAGTGAGGGAATTTATGTGGATCATTCAAAGACAAAGGTGATCGAGGAATGGCCCAGGCCCTCTAGTGTCACAGAAATCCGTAGTTTTCGTGGATTAGCTGGGTACTACCGAGGTTTTGTGAGAAACTTCTCACGATTTTCAAGCCCACTAACTAAGTTAACAAGGAAAGAGGTAAAGTATGTCGGGACGGAAGAATGTGAGGGAATCTTCAAGGAGCTAAAGAGAAGGCTGATCATTGCACCTATACTCACACTACAAAAAAGTGGAGAAAGTTTTGTGATATACAGTGATTCTTCAAAGAAAGGCTTGGGTTGTGTACTAATGAAAAATGATAGTGTGATAGCCTACTCCTCACGGAAGTTGAAGATCCATGAGCAGAACTACCCGACGCATGATCTAGAGTTGGCAGCCGTGATTTTTTCCTTGAAAATCTAGCAGCACAACCTTTATGGTGAAAAGTGTGACATATACACTGATCAGAATAGACTAAAGTATATATTCACACAAAAGGAGCTCAACATGCGTCAAAAGAGATGGTTAGAGATAATAAAGGATTATGATTATTCTATTCACTATCATCCTGGAAAGGCGGGCAAGGTAGCTGATGCTCTAAGCAGAAAAGAACCTGCTACTCTTTTCATGTTGCGGATTGAGAAAGACCCTATCTTCTTGGATATGCAAAGGATGGATTTGGAAATCATAAGGGCAAGGGATACATCCTACCGAGCCCAAATGATTGCGCAACCATCCATCTAGGAGAAGATTAAGGAAGTACAAAGGGAAGATGTAGAGATACAAAAGAGGGTGAATGTAGTAAAAGAAGGTAAGCTGCAAGAGTTCCATATCGACGATGATGGTGTGATTCGGTTTAGAACGCGGCTTTCTATGCCTTCATCACCCAGGATAAAGAAGGACCTATTGGAAAATGCACATATCTCAACATTCTATATCCATCCTGGGAGTACCAAGATGTACCGTGATCTCCGAGAACACTTCTGGTGGGATAACATGAAGAAGGAGATTGTGGAATATATATTAAGGTTCTTGGTATGTCAACAAGTTAAAGATGAGCAACAAAAGTCCAAGTGTATGATGTAGCCATTGCCTATACCCATGTGGAAATGGGAAAATGTTACTATGGACATTTTCACGGGTCTCTCGAAGATGTCAAAGGGAAATAATGTGATATGGGTTGTGGTTGACCCACTCACCAAGACTGCCCATTTTATATCTATTCGAGAAGACCTCTCACTTGAACAACTTGAAAAGATATATGTGAAGGATATGGTGAGACTGCACGGTGTTCCACTCTCAATTGTCTCTGACCGTGATCCAAGGTTCACATCTAAATTCTAGAGGAGCATTCAACATGATTTGAGTACTAAATTAAATTTCAGCACGGCCTATCATCCCCAAACTGATAGCCAGTCTAGAAGAACTATTCAGACGCTTGAAGATATGCTAAGAGACTGCTCTCTTTAATTCAAAGGTGTATGGGATTAGAATCTCCCATTGGTTGAGTTCTCATACAACAATAGCTTCCACTCGAGTATTCAGATGGCTCCGTGTGAAGCTCTTTATGGGAAGCAGTGTAGAACTCCAACCTGTTGAGATGAAGTTGGATAAAGAAAGTTGTATGGACCTAATCTTGTTCAAGAGATGAGAGAGAAGGTTCAAGTCATCCAGAAACACATCAAATCTGCTCAAAGTCAGAAAAAGAGCTATGCTGACAACCGTCGAAGGGACTTAGAGATCGACGTTGGAGATGAAGTCTTCCTTCGAATATCTCTATGGAAGAGAGTCATGCGATTCAGAAAAAAAGGGAGGCTAAGCCCAAGGTATATTGGCCCCTTTGAGATCCTTGACCGCATAGGAGTCATTGCCTATCGTCTTGCACTTCCATAAAATATGGCTCAAGTTCATGATGTGTTTCATGTATCACTACTGAGGATGTACATATCAGACCCCTCACATGTACTAAACTCGGAGGTGGTGAAGCTGGAAGCTGATCTCTCCTACGAAGAGCAGCCAGTAAAGATTCTGGATCAGAGAGATAAGGTTCTACGCAACAAGACAACCCATCTTTTCAAAGTGTTGTGGAGGAACCATAAGTTTGAGGAAGTAACTTGGGAACTAGAAGAGTCAATGAAGGAGAAACACGCTCACCTGTTTGTGTAAAGTGAAATTTTGGGGCGAAATTTCTTAAGGGGGGAAGAATGTAACGACCCAAAGTTTTTCAATGGAAATTCGCTTCTTATATTTATGTCATAAAATAACATGAAATCACAAAATAATGAACTACTAAGTGATAAGTGACCTTTAAACATAAGTTTGTCACTTCTGTGTTTAAAATTTTGAAACTCTGACATACACGGCTGTGTTCAAAATGTTTTTTGGAGTCTAATGAAACAAAAATAATTTTTGGTGAA
Organism: Viscum album; assembly: GCA_963277665.1. Taxonomy (NCBI): domain Eukaryota; kingdom Viridiplantae; phylum Streptophyta; class Magnoliopsida; order Santalales; family Viscaceae; genus Viscum; species Viscum album. Next base: position 978,403,520 of record OY728167.1, read on the forward strand.
TAGTGACCTACCCTTATGAATAGTAACATAACCTTATGAATAGTAATATGACCCTTATAAATAATAATCATCCAACATAATAGTAACATTACCTATGAATAATTAAATAAAATTTAGACATCTTATAAAGTGACAATTTGACCTTAGTAAATGTTTTGGTATTCTGTAAGTCGTAAATAATTAATTATAATTAATTAATTAATTTAAAGAAAAATTTATTTTCTTAAAATGTTTTCATTAATTATTGAATCAATGTCTTATAGTTTTTATATAATTTTTTAAGACCCTGCGTAATTTTTGAAAGCACTATAAAATCAGTTTTAATCTTAAAAACTGTTTTTTTAAGTAAATTATGATTTTAATTAAATATTAAATTAATAATATTTAGAAAATTATTTTTGAAAAATGGAATTCATTTTTGGATTCTACACATCGAAAAATGGTTGGGTTAAATTTTTGGGATTTTTCTGAGATACTTGAATTTTTGATGAATAGTAGAATCCGATAATTCACAATAAATGCTAAATAATGGATTAATTGAGTCATCGATGATGTTCTGCTGATGTAAACCCACATGTTTCGGGATAACATGATAAAATTACTATTCTTGGTCATTCAAGACTCACTATTCCTTTTCTTAGGAGAAAATAATAAACTAATGAATTTTATATTATGGAAACCCCTCTCCCCTCCACTATAAAAGCCACCCTTCACACCCTCATTTCCTCACACCTCTCAAGCACCAAGCCTTCTCTAAACTCTGCCCAGACACCTTCCCTATATCCTTCCACACTTACAAGAGCTTCTGGTCTCATCAAAATACCAATCTTATGCCCTTAAGGAGGTTCTCAAGAGGAGGATTCTAGAGGTAATTTCCCTCCCTCTTCTCCTTTAATTTCCTTTCAAGTTCAAGTTCATTTCTTGATCTCTCCCCACCTATCTTCATCCAAATTTTATTGTAACTCCAGTATTATAAATATAATATAATTTTTTGATTATAATGAGATATTATATCATCCAAACCCCTTTCCCTATTCCTTTTATTTTATTAAAGAGAACGTTGTTTGTGAGGTGTTAATTTATCACCTTCAAGAACGGCATGCTTTCTTTTTCCATTTCTACCTTCAGATCTGGTCATGAAACCATTTTTATGGTTGAACCAGAATATTTTATATGTACTATGTTCTATTTAATGTTCTGTAAATAACCTATGTTCATATTACTATGTGATAAGTTAAAACAAGTTCGTTGTGATCCAAAAATCGCCCAAATTGACCCAAATAACCATCATTTAATTGTTATCTAATGATTCATCCATATGGATATAATAAAATTCATTATAAGATAATTCAAGCTCTTTTAATATCATTAATGACATGTAATATCATTTCTGGATTTTTACTCATGTTCTACCCAAACTTCAATTTAAGAATACAAGTGAAACATTCATATGTAATTCCAGGTAAAATGATGTAATAGTAATGTAAAAAAAAGGTCGGGTTGCTATACCGGTGGTCTTCTGGCAGGCCTAGGTGATGCGTTGCCACTTCTGGACCGAGTCCCGACATTTCTGTGTAATTCCAGGTAAAAACATCTCGATGCTACCTTAAGAAAGCGGTATATACCTCGTGCTCCTCGGGGGACATGGCTGCACTAACAAGAGTGGGCCTCGGGTCTTCCTCGGTACCCAGGTTTATTTCCCCGAGCTCGTCCACAGTGGTAGAGATTCCTTCCTCAAATGCAGGAGGTGCATCCCTAAGATCTTCATCCTCCTCTTCCTCCAAACCCTAATCCTCTTGATCCTACGGGGGGAGAGTTCTCAGCATGGGCTCTTGGGAGTCCGGAGGTGAGTCATTGTGGGTATCCTCGCTCAATTATTCGCTCATAATTTGAGGGTCAGCGGTTGTTTCTGCACCGCTATGTTGGGGAGTCATGGCTGAAGTCATGAGGATAGTTGAGTGTGTGTCCAGGATTGAATCTCTGCTCTCAACATGTTTGATGGTCAGTATGTAGTCTCCGCCAAGCTGCCTGAGGGTGTCATCAAGAACCATTTCCAGACCATTTGGAGTGGGGATATAGTCAATACCATCGACCGAAGGCTTCTTTTTTCTTTTTCTCATAAAACCCGACATCAATGTAGTGTCAATCAGAGAGCTCTAAAGGGGCCTTATCAGCGTGCAATGTCGCAATTTGTCTATTGACGCAATATTTGATACACTGGTGGTAGGATGAAGAAATGACCATGTGCTTATGGAGCCATGACATTCCAAGCAGGGCATTGAATTTTGTGTTATGTCGGACCACCAGGAATTCTGAGTAGGCCACAAGGTCGCCAAAATGGGTTTTCATATTGATTTTTTCCATTGGCATCTATTCACTCTTGTCATAACTCAACAGGGTTGTGGCTGAGGGGGTTAGGTCATCCTCACTGTATCCCAACTTGAAGAGTGTTCATAGGGGAAGGAGGATAACTCCGGAGTCATTATCAATAAATACATTGTGGATCCCAACAACATTTAGTGTTTCGGACACATATAGTGGTTTGATATGTCCTTGCATGATAGAATATTCATCCTGATCGTTGAAGGAAATCACCGCATTGCATTCAGTCGGGCCAGTCTCTGTCCGGTAAATCTCGGCAGCAACTACCTCGGCTTAGAACTCCTGGAGGATGAGCAAGGCTTCAATAAGTGCCTCCCTAAGATCTGCTGACAAACTCAAGGCATCCAGGATTGACATCTTGGCTAGTACTGATGCCAGCTCCTTAAGAATATCGTATTTTTTCTCCAACAGCCAATGATTCTCCATTGGTGGGAGAGTTTTAGTAGTCACTTTAGGAGTTGGAGCACATGACGAGGAAGGATCGGTCAGAGGGTTGGAGGTTAAAGGTCTTCCCACGTTCTGGGGACTCGGCCTGGTCGGTCTGTTTGTGCACACTAGGTGGCTAGACATCTGTTCCTCCTCTGATAGGTACCGTAGAATGACAGGGCTAGAGTGGCCACTTTTGGAGGTGCAGGGATATTCTTTCTCCTGTTGAGTCTGTTGAAGGGATCTCCCATGGGTTTCCATGATATTAACGGTTTGGGTCGGGGTAAAACCATAGGGTTGGTTTCGGCCGCGACTACGCCTTCCCCGGTATCCCCTGCCTCTGTGATTCCTCCTCCTGGCCCCTTGCGTCGGGAACTTAGGTTCATAACCATGCCCTTAATCAGGGAATGATTCCATTAGATGAATGACATTGATGGAACCAAATATTAGCTCCTCATCCTATGACAGTTCAACCTGGTCGGTTGTCCCTGATGGTGTCGTTTGGTGGGTTGGTGCCCGTGGCGCCATGTTTGAGGGCATAAAATCTGACAGTTTCAGGGCTAACTTTGGCCTCGTTGCGAACTGTTCTTCTTTCACTTGTCTCCCCCCCCCCCTTTTTTATTATGCCTATATTACTGGATCATTGAGGGTTGTGGGGTCGATATTGTCAGTTGCACGGCATTATGGGCTATTGGTGGAAACACCGGCTACTGTAATTGAGCTCAGAGTATTCCCTAAGCTCGGTTGACAGTCTTCCGAGACATCCAGCTATCAAATTTCTGCCCCTTCTTGCTGGTGACTTCCTACCACCCCTCCCCTTTTTTGAAGTCAGTGGTAGAAATATATGTCACATCTGCTGGGGGTGGTCCCAGTTTGACCTGCCTGGAGTCTACCATCCTTTGTAGGAGGTCTTTGAAGAAGAATCATTCCTGGATACTATGCCCTAACATTCGATGGTAGGGACAGTAATCTGGCCTGTCATCGTGGCCGACTTCTTTGGGTTTCCTTGGCTCCAGGAGGCGGATCAAGGTACAATTCATTGAGGTGATGAAATAGTCGTAGACTTTGTCCTTTTGGAATGAGTATAATTTTTGTCTTCAATCCTCGATCTAGTTTCCCTTTGATCCTCTCTAATCGTCCCACTTGGGCGGAGGCAGCCACTGATATACAGGGGGAACTTGACGATTTAGTGGAGGACTAGGCAGTGGAGCAGGCGTCGGGGATGGCTTGAGCGTGACAGAGGACACTTTAGCTATAGCTGCTCACTTTTCAGGAGACTGAGAGGATATTTGGGACTTCATATTGGTCCGCTGTAGGGAGTATTCAATTATCTAGGCAATGGCCGAGAGATGGCGGAATCCAGTGGTTCACTCCACTGGTACGAGAAGTGTTCACAGCTCATCTCGAATTTTATCGATACATATGGCCAGCATCTCATCTTGGGGCATTGGTTTTTTCAGATAGTAGGTCAGACCTTTCCATCTGGCATTGAAATCTGAGACCCTCTCATTCTCCCTCTATTTGCAATTCATGAGGTCGCTGACCATTGTTTTAGGCAACGTTGAGCTGAAGTGGAACAGGAACTGCTGCCGAAGATCTTCCCAACTTTTTATTGACTGGGCGGGTAGACTCGTATACCAGACAAAGGAAGATCCTTGCAAGGTCCATACGAATCATCTGAGTTTCACTTCTTCTTGTTGTTTCGGAGTTCCCATCATAGGGTCGCAATAAGATGCGAAGTGCATCAAGTGTTGTTCCGGATCGCCTGAACCATTGAAAATAGGGAATACAGGGCTCCCAAAATTGGGTGGAGGAGGTGTGTTGCTCACCCAATCTGGGTAGGGCTTCCGCTCTGGTTGTATCGGAGTGCATCGACCTTTCATTGCTTCCAATCAGGCTGCTAGTGCTTCGAAGGTGCTGGCGAGTCCCTGGTTTACATCTTGTTGGGCCCGGTCTTGGGCGGGTGTAGCCCGAGGCATTTCCTGAGGATCCGGCTTGGCCAACACCAAGGGTGTGTATTCCATTTGTGACACCTTCGTATGGTTCATACGTACTCGCTCTGGTTTCTTCCTAAGTGGAGGGAAGTCTTGGTATTCACCTAAATCCATGTTCAGGTAGTTGGACGGACCAGGCGCCTCATTGGGCGGGGGCCCTGACCGTGCTTCTTCTGTCAGGGCAAACCTTAGTCCTTGAGGTTCACTTGCTTGGATTCCAAGGTGTGGCTCTTCTTGGGAAGTTCTTTTAATAAGACGGTTCCTCTGGAGTAGCTCAGCATTAATCCGCCTCAATTCTTTCATTTCCTCCTCCTGTCGGGCGAATCTATCTTCGAGCGTAAGTGGCTCATTTTTATCAAGAGAAATAAGCGGGTTAAGAGTAACTGGTCCTTTATTATTATCCTTGTTGGAATATCTCTAGGTAAGAGGAAGAGGGTTAGCTGGAAGGGAGGCCATATTTAGGGCGGCCCTCTAGTTCTAGGTGTGCACACCTGATTGTTCATTGTGAGTCACAGCTTGACTGGAACCATCATCTCCCGATCCATCCGGATTTGCATCGTCTCCGGTGTCACCCGTGGGGTTAGCCTATATGGAATTTATGGATGAATATCGTGGGGTAGAGGAGACGTCATCTTCCAAATAGGAATAGGATCACCCGCGCCTTTTGCTGGTCCTCCCCCTCCTTTCTCGGGATTTCTTTTGGACTCCTTGACGAAGGGTGACGCGGAGAGTTCTTTGATGCATCCTTACAGTACACCTCCCTTTTAGAAGGGATGATGATTCAAACGATGGGATAGGGTAGGAACCTCCTCTTCTAACTGTCCTCCCTAGACGAGAGAATATTAATTCTCGTGGGGGAGGTTGTTGTTGAGGTGGTAAAATGCCCCCAGCCCTAAGGGATGGGGTTGGCTCCGTTCCCTGGATGTTGAGTCTCTTTCTATTTTTATTGGTCTTACGGGGGTATTTGTTGTTAAAAATGCCCCCAGCCCTGCAGGATGGGGTTGACCCTGGATTGCGGCAGTGGTTGCTGCTATTGCTACCTTCCGGATCTTGCGTGCCCCCATTTGAGGGTGAACTAGGTTTGGTTCCGAATTCTTCCAGGAATCAATCCCTTAGGGAAGGCAGGCAATGACCGATGATTGGCCTCTCATAGGTGAGAGGCTTGTTGTATGCTTTTGGTGGCCTGATTCAGGATTTATTGAATGGCTTGTTCCCGTTGGGCCTGACGCTTCTGGGACTTGATCAAGGAATGTCTATGTGGGTGTGTCTCCTTTCCCGAATAAGGGGACCACTTGATCGTTGTCTTTTCGTGATGGTGTTGCAAGACACTATGCTGAACGGTTTCTTCTGGGCGGGGAGTGGAGTGAAATTAAGAGCTCCATGTTCACCCCATCCCCTGATATGGACTCCCGTCAGAGCGTCACCGATGAGGCGGCGCAGCTGGTGCAGCGCACGGAGGCAGGCTATCTCCATGTTTCCTTTACGCCTCTCGGGTTGCTGTTGCCGCGCCGAAGGAAGAGCTTCCAGGTCGATGTGACGCAGGAGGTCTCCTATTGTCTTGACATGGTCTACATACCTGTCATAGGGTAGGAAGATTTATTTTATCCGGCATAGGGTTGTCCATATATTGTAGCAGATATCATGTACGCATTCTTCTGACAACTTTCTGGGTATGTCGAATTAAGAGGTAGTCATGGGCCAAAACATAACTAGGATATCATCTCTGGCCAGTCGTTTCCTCAGGTGCAACATGTCGACATACTCCTCTTCTAGTGATTCCTCTTCCTAGTCATCCCCCCTGAGGCACTGACCGATAGTGTGGCCGGTGGAAGTGGGGCTATTAGGTGTTGAATTGTCATATGGGCGATTCTGGGGTGGTTAAGAAGATGAACGTGGCCCCAGACCATCTTCTAATCGAAGAAGGGCATTGTTGGCAACTAACTGGGATTCTGACATGTTTGATCCTATCCTTCTAAGTGCCTCGGCATATGAGGGATTTTTTGTGCTTGATTCGGAAGGTGGAGGACCTTCCTTTTGATATGATATGTCATTGTATGGATGACCTTCAAAATGGCAGCCGCAAATGATGAGGAATATCATTACTGCTTGACGCCTCACTGCATAGAGGACTTTTGTAGTGCATACCCTGGGGAGGACCTTCAAGGCGTGTCACATCAAGGGGAGGACCTTCTGGCTTCGTAGCATTGTTACAGGGAGGGCCTTCACAACAACTGCCATCATGGTGAGGATGACCATCATGGTTTGACGTTCGATGTGCATCCTGGGGAGGACCTTCAAGACACACTGTGACAAAGGGAGGACCTTCTTATTGCTTGGGGCCACTACAGGGAGGACCTTCGCAATGGCGGTCGTGGTGGCGAGGACTACCATCACAGCTGCTACAATGGTGAGGACTACCATTACAGCTGCCGCAGGGAGAATATCTGCGGGGTACACCCTAGGGAGGGCCTTCAGAATGTACTGCAACGAGGGGAGGGCCTTTCCGTTGCTTTACGTCTCTACAGGGAGGACCTTCGTTATCAGGGTGGCGAGGACTACCACTGTGATCTGATGCCCGGCTGCATGGAGTGTCGTTGCAACGTAACCCCTAGGGAGGACCTTCAGGGCAGGCCACGAAAAGGGGAGGGCCTTCTTGTCATGACCCGACGTCACTACAGGGAGGGCCTCCGCAGTTGCGACTATGATAGTGAGGATTACTATCATAATCTGTGGTCCCACCGCATGGAGAGTGCTTGCAGTGTATTCTCCATGGAGGACCTTCAGGGTGGACCACAGCAAGTGGAGGACTTGCTTTCTGCTCGATATTCTGGTCACGCGGAGGGCTGCCATGACTCGCATCAAATGAGAAACTCTCGTGATCGATCATTATACGCTCGCGGGGGAGGCCCCCATGGGTGCTCTGGGGAAGACCTTTAGAGCTGCTGGTAGCGACATTGCGGGGAGGACCTTCACAACTGTTACTGGCACTCCCATAATATGGTAATGGTTCGGCAGGGTATCGAGCCTTAGATATGTTCTTAGTGGTATCAGGAACCTCATCTTTCAGCAGAGCGGAGTCATGAACCCGCTCTTTATTTTCTGGCTGCCTTCGGTGCATTCAGGGCGCTTTCTTGCAGGCAGTGGGGACCGTCTGTTGTTGACAACAGCCTTCACCTTTGGGTCCCTATCTAATTGGGTCTCGTGATATTTCTGGGATACGTCGATGAACATCTTGACATTTATCATGAATATATGCCTGCTCTGGATCATCCACCATGATGGACGGGTGTCCCCCAGTTGGAACGAGTGAAGATGCTCGATCTGGTTGCCCTTGCATCGTGGAATATGGTCGAATACCCTTCATGGGTGGAAGCAGGGATGCAGATCTGCTCTGAGGCGGCTATCTCGTCTCTTAGGTGAGTCGCCTCAATTGGGGAGACGGGTTCACGGGCCCGAGTCCTTACTTTTTCTGCTGATGCAATCACATTTTGGAAAGTCTGGTAGATATGATCTAGGATCGATACCTGCTCCTCCATCATTGTCAAGAAATGCAAAGAGACATCTTTGGATGGAACGGCTATGAAGACTCATTCCGGTATCGGAGTAGGAATATCCTGCTCCGGTCCTCCGGTGGTCAGTGGGTACTGACAATTCTCCTGTGTCGGGGCAGGTGAACAAATCTTCCCCTAGGCTGGGATATGCCGGTTTATCTCTCCTTTTGCTACCACATCGGGGTGGTGGACTTTACTTGCATCCATAGGGAGCTGGCCCCGCATATGTTGGTTTCCCACTGTATTAAGTCAGTGTCCTTTGTTGGAAGGGAGACGTGCTTGCCTATCAATTTCCGCCACATTTGGATGGCGGGATTTGTTGATCGCCACTATATCGGGATAGTGAGCATCAAGAGTGTCTGCTAGGAGCTGGTCCAGAAAGCGTTGGGTCGCCACCACGTCTGGTTGGTGGGCTTCACGACCCTGGGCAGGGAGAGGTGCCTGCCGGGTAGGTGTCATCCTGTGTGATTGACGGGATTAATGGAGCTTGGCGGGGATGCACTTCTTCTCGTATGATGCGACCATGTCTGGATGGAGGTATTTAGAGGAGCGAACAGGTGTATGTGCCTACTCGTGATACGTCTCCGTGACTGGGAAGCGGAGTTCCTCCTCAGGGACAAGGGTGATGACTGGTCCCTAGTTGTACGTTTTCCACCCTCATCGGGCGGTCCGAGGGGTTGGATATCGGGGAGCGTGGTTCTAGATCCTTGGGGCAACATCCTCCTTATCATGAGGATGTTGAGTCACAATGTGACCTCGATGACTTCTTCCGGCGGGGGCCTTGGAACGGAACCCCCATTCAGCAGGGATGAAATCCTCAACCTCAACCTCATCTGCCTCCCTAAGATAAGAGAGGTACACATTGTCTCCTTATGGTGATAGACTCCTGAAATAGTTTGAGACAGCAATGGGAGCCGTCTAGATCTTCTCACATGGTCGCTGCTGGGCAGGCGACTGGCGGGTCTTAACGGATTGGAGGGCGTGCATGGCCGCCTCCACCATCGGAAGAGTACCGTTCAAGTGGTACTCTCAGATCAACGCATCTGAGACCCAGCATTGAAGATACTGGGTAGGTGACAGGGTCCTCCATTGGTGAGGAAGTCTGGTCATTGCATTGTTGGAAGCACGCGCCTGTGAGTTCTTCATGATGCCATTGGATCGAAGGGATTTCTGAGTGGTACCTGTAAAATATTTTAACAAATACAAATAGAAAACCCGTCAAAGCAGCATCTCATGACCCCATGCGTAATTAATGACCTTTCTTGGACCTCCTTGTGAGTATAAAGGGGGCACAGGGTGGGATTAGTTTAAATCTGTCATGCTTGGTAAAAGATTCACGTCGGGGTCACCATTTTTTGTCTCGTGGCGCACGACGGGATCGTTGGGAAGAAACATGCGCTACCCGACGGTTGATTAGAGAATATTGGGTTCTGCTTAATCACTCATATTAGGTGCACCATTTTCACCTTGAAACACCCAATGGTTCCATATCCAGCAATACGTGGACCTGCTTTCCAAATGCAGGCGTTCGCTGGGTGGTTTGACCAACGATGCTTAAGAACTCACTTTGGTCGAGAGGTTGGGAAGTCAGGCTCATCACACCCTTTTGGGGGGAATTATTTCCTGTTCCGATACTCTCTTATAGATTTAAGATGTATTCATATGTTCGCGAATCTTTGCTTTATACCCAATAATAGTATCCACAGATTACTTTGGGTTGGAAATGGTCATCTGGACGTAGGGGTTTAGAATCATTTATGCCCGAGGTTTACCACCCCTCATTGGGTTAATGACCCCAAGGAGTCTGGACTCATTGAGACGGAACTGGTTTAAATCCTCGTAACCATGAACTCTTGAGTTTATTGTCATCTAGGGGGGACAGATAACAACTTGATCATTTGATCGAACCCGTGGTATGGTCCTCCTACGTATCCCTGTGGGAGGTATCAGAATTCATGTAGTTCGGTTTGGTATGGGGCTTACACTCTAGGATGCCCAGTGTTGGTGTGGTGAACCGACGTGAAGTTGGTCAGATCGACCGGGTGTTGGTCTTGAACCTCGGGGAGGCTTCCTACGTACCCTTCCTATGAGACATGGATCAAAGTCCACGTAGTTCGGATTAGGATGGGGCTTACACTCTGAGGCAGCCCAAGGTGTGGGTAAACCAACGTAAAGTGGGTCGAAATGACCGATTGTTGGGCTTGAACCTCGGGGAGGCTTCCTACGTACCCTTCTTAGGAGACATGAATCAAATTCCACATAGTTCGGGTAGGGGTGTCAGAGAGACGACGTGAATGTGGACCTGGGGGCCCGATTGTGATCAGGCTTGAACCTCTTGGAGGCTTCTTACGTATCCCTATGGTGGGGAATCAATGTACATGTAGTTCTAATTGGCATGGGGCTTACGCTCTGAGGCAGCCCAGGGTAATGGATTGGGTCTTACACTCTGAGGAGGCCCAAGGTGGATGTCATGGTCGATGCTTACTCTAATCCCACTTGAGTCATGATCGGTGTGAGAAAAAAGAGGCAGTAGGGACCATATGATCATGTCGTGAAAGGTGCGTCTGTGGGAATTATGATGGGGATTACGCGTGGGGGTGGCCTAAAAATTCGGGGCTTACTCCGAGATGGATGCCCATGGTGATAAAGCCCAGCGGGAAAGGGACTTGGCCCTGAAGAAGAACGGAGCATCTCTCTTCCCCACTATGCCCTTCCTTGGCCATGGCTGTGGGGAAGTACGGAGGTGCATGGGTGCCTCATTCTGATGGGTAGTATGCCACTCCCCGTGGAGGGGAGAAGTGCCCCAGTCCTAACAAGTGGAGGGGCATAAAGGGGACTCCCGGGCTCGGACTCCGCATTACCGTGGGAATGTGAACCCAAGAATGCTTCGGGAATCCACTCAAGGGCCAGAGCAACCCCTTCGCCCTCACTTACCATGGGTATGTGAACTAAAAATGGCACGTTGATGCGCCTGAAGGTTACATCACATGGGTCTGGTGGCTCTAGTGGAGGCCTCGGCTCAGGGCCGATGAATGGGCCAATGAGGGGGTTGCGAAGGATCAGGCTGGATTGGAAGGATTTTATCTGGCTTGGGGAATGAGAACTCTAAAGGATTTGGCGGGCCACACGGGTGTATCAGGGGTGGCGCCCTTCACGTAGGGAGGTGTTATGCGGCTGGAGAGGCCATCCTCAAACTAGGGTGGTCCGCGGACTGATGGGAATCCCGCGAACTAGGGTGGTTCGCGACTTCAGGTTCATCCCGTATACCAGGTGGTACGCGGAGGGGTCCACGCGAGCAGCAATGGCCGAGGGCGACGTTGGTTGGAGGTTCGTCAGTCGGGGGTTTGCCTGCGCAGGAGGGTGCTATGCAGTGCGACGGATCGGAAAAGGGGAATAAACTCCCTAGTCTGCGAGGATTGCATCCGAGGAGGGACCATGTTTCATGGTCTTCTTTTCTTTGTTATTTTAAGTTTGTGGTTCACTAAGTTGTTATGCATTTTGCAGTTCCTTATTAATTCATTCCCAACTTCATACTTGTTCTGGTTCGCGAACTGGAACTTCGCTATTTGCGAAATCCTATGCTCCTTCCTTTGAAATCCTTCCACCCGAATCTGATCGATCTCTCCTTTTATCCCCTTCAATGTACTTTTATAGAGTGGGGAAAGATATGTATCTGTGGTCATGCAGTACCTTTTGTAGAGGCCAATGATTGGAAACCCGGTTTACGGATGACTTGGTCAATCCGCAACTCGCATGGGGCATTGAATGCACCTCCCCCGCAAACCAAACTAGCTTGGGGAGTGCTTCGCGGCCGCGCAGGGTTCTGCCGCCATTCCGCGAACGACAACGGATGCGGCTCGGGCCAGTTGACGCAGTTCGTGGCTAGGGCGGTTTGTGTCGGTGGACTGGCATGGCGCCCGTCCTGCTTCGCGCCCGTGGAGGATCCCCGCCTCTGTTCCGCGAACGACAGCGGTCCGTGGAGGGGGCGCTTCGCAGAACCAGCCGCGTACCATTATCTTTGGACCTGTCCGTAGACCGGTTCATCTTGTGTCATCCTTTGAGTATTCTCCACACTTCTCCCTAATTCTTTGGGGGGGAAATTGGGTAGAATCTCCCTTGGATTAAAGGGGATTCTCATTCTCCTTTTCAGATTTTTCAGGACCTACATATATAAAGAGGAAATAATTTTTACATACATTGTATTCATTTTTACATAGATTTGACATTGTCATATTTTCACTTAATATCACTAGATAATTCTTACACACATCATACATAGGTTTATATATATAGATATATTGGTTACATAATGAAGAAATTATGTATTCAAAATATATGATGACTCTTATATAGATATATTTCGATGCTATCAAAACCTCTTTTTTCATTTTTCAATACCTATAAGATAAATTTTTTCTATAGAAAACCAGGATGATCCTTATGAATTACTAGACATGACATGTAGACAGTCCCAATTGATCCATAAATAGAACATGTATGATTGTTACACAGCATTGGAAAATAGGTAGTTATTATATTTCTATTAATTGAGTATAGGGATTCTATAATGAAGCTCCATCCTTATAAAACCTTTATCTAAGAGTTCTTTAACACTAATTCTTATAACCAACATGTTTTGAGATCCTTGGATGGTTTTCAAATTTTTTATTCTAGCATAGGATCATCCAAACACATTGAATTTATTTATCACTTGAAAAAAGAAAATTAAGATTATTTTCCTTCTTATGTTTAGTAGCCACTCCTCTTCCACATCCTCACATCTAATGTAATTATTTTGGATCATGAATCTAACCTCCTAAAATGTAATTGAAATAAATACAATCTCTTTAATCATTACTTGTTTGGGTTTCCCACATGAATCTATCATGAAATGTATTCAAGGGAATCCAAATCCAAATATTAATACCTAATGATATATGTCTAGCTTCATTATTATTCTTTCATGTATGGTTTCTCACACCACTTACGTAGTGAACCAAGCCACAAACACATATTATTTTTTTACTTATCACATACATTGCAATAAATTAATATGAATTATTGATAGTTCTAGTAACATTTGAAGATTATATACATGAATATAAATTATATACATATATATAACATATTTATTTATAACTACACAGAGTGATCCTAAAGTATAGTGATCTTATACATTAATATATGATACCCTGGGGAAAATACGTAATAAAAAGGGTGAGAAAAATATCACGGTAAGGGAAAGAACATAGTCATAAAGAATAAAATGAGTTTCAATTTTAATAACATGATATCTTAAATTGAATATCCATTAGAATATAAAGATTGAATAATGAAATAAATTCATTATATCAGGGAATATATGACAATAACATAAGACATTAAATCATAAACAAAATTCATTTGTTACTTCCAAGTCTATCATAGTGTATAGAGTCCCATGTTGGATTGTGATCCCTTCTCATTCCCCTAAACGTATTTGTAAATGTCCTATTGTAGATTAGGATAAATTTATAATCAAATATATAACATATCATGATACATAAAGATTTACCCAATTCATTATAGTTCTATATAATTCTAGGCCCACCCTTTATAGAACATCATGTTATTATGTCACCACCCATCCCACCTGAGCCACACCGAGGTCAATAGTAAGTTGATTGTGACACCCCATGTCCACCTCCAATAGTATAAGTGCTCGAGAAAATTGAAATGTGGTCATAACAATAAAATTGGAGGGAATATCATAATGTACTAGTATATACACACATAACAAGATCAATGAAATAGTGGAAAAATATGAAAATAAACTAAAACATCTTGAGTAGAAACAATGCATGAAAAACCCACTACAAAATAAAAAAAAAGTGTAGTAGGAATTGAAAATGATATAAAAGGGGGAAATTCTTGAATAACTATAAATGAGGTCACAACTAGAAAACTTCTATGAATTTGTAAAACTGAAGAGATCTTGGCTCCCAATCTCTTTGGTGAACTGCCAATCAAGATAAATTTCTCCACGTACCACTATACTCTTTTAAACCTGAGTCCAACATATCCACCATTGACGTTCCTATAACCACATAATACACAAAACAAATGAGAATAGACCATGTATGTGTGATTATATACTTACCCAATTACACACATCCCATAAACAAATAAGGGTGAAATAGAATGAACCAAAAGTAATCTCTACCCATGAGAAAACTGAAAAGGAAAACCTAACATCGAATATGGTCAAAAGAAGAACCACCTAAGAGAGAAAGGGGATATCACTCTCTACATGAAGCTAAAAATTAAGATTCTAAAAATATATAGAATGTCCCTTTCATGAATCTAAGCATTATACATAAAATATCTATAATATGGTAGGCCCAAAACTCACCACTTCAAAATCCCGCCAAGGGAGCAGTACACCAATAGAGGAACTACTCACCACATAATATCAATATAGGGAGTACAACATCACATATACAGGACATTAACCCTCTATAATGTAGGGGATTTCTGTCCTTACTTGTATAAATGACATGGGGGACTTAATTATAGAAGTGAAAAAGGGGAGTATGGACCTCATTAAAACTTCGATGACCACACGTGATCACGGCCACTATCTATGAATAACTCGTAAAATAATCCCTCTAGAATTACCATACTTAATTTCTTTAATATTTAAATTAATTCCACTGTCATTTCCTACACAGAAAAATACCATAGATAGGATAATTTTAGACCCATGTTTGAGTCTCAGTATAGGCTATACAAAAGTTAGATTTTTGTCAAAAATAGACCACATTTGTAAATACAGTCACATGACATATTAACTCACTTGGAAACATGCTCTTACCCTTCCATGAAAAAAGCTTTGAAAATTTTTTCACTCTAAATGACATTTAAATGGGATAACATGGTGTGTATGATCACCCATGGTCATGGAAGTATACTGACCATACATGGTTTTTCTATCCATGTACATATACATGGTGTGTCACATAGGGTCCATGGAATATATACTTTCTCATAATCCATGGTAGGTTCCTCTAGAGTATAGCTTGGTTTTTTGGGTAGGATCACATGGTATCATGTACCTACCACAGGTTATGTGATATTTTAATTGACCAAAACACTCTCTGCTATAGAATCCCTAATAATAGTGTCTATTCTTGCAGGATGCATGGTGTGTCATTGGTTTTTTCCTAGTAAACGAATCATTTGGTTAGAAAGGCACTAGACCTAGAATTTCTTCCACCTTCTTAGTTATTTTATTTCTTGAAATATTTTAAAATTGAAGTATAAGGCAGTATATCATATACTCATGATCTTTGATGGATGAAAATTAAATATCAGATTACCTGAGTAGAAATCTATCATATTTTTTGTTGTCTTTTGGGGTTTCGACCCTAAATTATATCCCTCACAAACAGTGATATACCTTGAATTAAAAATTACAATTACATGGTCATTCAGACATCCATCATGATTATAAGGTTTCTATCATGATTTTAAATAACATATTATTATTGAAAACACATGGGATAGGGATTAATAACATTATAAATGGTGGTTGAAAACAAAAATAATAAAGTGAAAACTATCATTTCATTATGCAGTATCATCTAGATATTTCATAATTATAGAATAAAAGGGAGAATAAATGGATTCAAAGATTAAAAAATAGGTTTACTGATGTAGTTTAAAATTGATCTCATGTAGATATTAAAAATCAAAAAAAATAGAAAATATTTAATTTATTCTCATAAATTTAATCAATGGGGGAGGAAATCCATAAAATAGAGATCCCTAGTAAATGAATGGATCAATAGTTGGTGAAGAAAGAATCAGATGATGAATAAGGTTATGATTTTACCGTGTTTATTATCCGTCTCACGATTATCCTTGATAGTTCATTGTTCATCCAGGATCTTAATCTGCAAACACTATTGAATTTCACATCTTCCTCTTCTCTAATCTACCATGGTTATATTGAAATTTCTATAGATTTTCCGCAACATCATACATATAGATGGATTTTAATGTTTTAGGATATTTAAATAAAATAAATAAATAAATAATTTAATTTACTTAATACAAACATGAACAGAAACCTTATACTGAATGATTGATGCTAGAAAATATTATGTTACACCTAGGGTAAACACCATTTTCCCAAAACAAATTCTCTCTGATATTTCCCATATGATGTCTCGATCAATGGAAAAACATTTATTCTAAAAATATACATATTCTTTCCTTAATATATATTAATATTAATTTAAAATATTGATTTCAATGTATATTAACACCCAATAATAGTACCAACTTCATGGAAAATTCCAGATATTTAAATAGAAATATTCCAAGTATAAAACTATTGAAAAGGGAGTTTTTACATTCTTCCCTCCATCAATTTTTTCCCTAAAAGCAGTTATCTATGCAAGATGGATTAATTATTGAGACTATATTAAACTCCCACATTCCTTGGATATCTCCTAAAATATACCTGGATTCCAAATCTCTTAAACTAGTGCAATGGTCTATACATACAAAATTTCACTCCTAATGGTCTTGGATAACCATTAGTAACTTATAGAAGGTGGATCCATCATCGATGTCCAGATCCTCCAATTCAATGACATGCGATTGGTCATTCACATATATCCTCATCTATGAAACATGGTTGAGGTCAACTATGGGTTAAATTCCAAGAGGTAATTAAACATTCATACCTTATATATTATCATGAATGGATATATGATCCTCAGGGATAGATTTGTTTTGAGTCTAAACCTCTAAAATCCTTTTTATGGGGAAACTCTCTAGAAAATGTGGTTTCCTTATCCCAACACCAATGTTCTATGAAATCAGTATATTTAATATTTAAATTGGATCTAGGCTATTATCATACAATTTTGGATCACTTGAACATTCCCAATATTCACATAAACCACCAATGTTAGTCCAACAAATGGGAGAACCATAGGGTATCCCATACATAGCCTTGAATCATTCCATTTGAATTTTAGAGTAATAGATATTATTATATGTGAACAATAGAAATGTAAAGTGATCATCCTAGAATCAACCAAAGTCACACATATATGATCTTATCATATCCTCCCAAAACTCGATGGTATACTCTATATGTCCATACATATAGGGGTGAAACAAGGTGCTGATCTGTGATTGTATACCAAACCCCAAATATGAGCCTCTCAAAATTCATGATCTATACCAAAAATCATAGTAAGATAATATAATTGTGGTTACCTTATGAAGCTAGATGATATGACATAAAAATTCCCAAAACTCTCAACTAAATTCTACTCCCCGACAGATAGAAAGTAAAATAGCATATTAACTCTATCATTAATCACCCAAATAGTATCATTACCTCTCACTATCTATTGAATCACCATTAATTGTTTTTTGTAAATTCCATTTCCCTTAAATTATGGGATCTGTGGAGGTCGATCCAAGCATGATGTTACATGATGTTCAACATTTACTTTTTGTAATGTGAGACATTCTGAGACAATATTGATAACACTTCTCCTAATTAAAGACCACAAAAATTTTGTGATAGACTTTTTATAGCTTATCCACACCTAAATGTATATCTAAGGTGGATGTATAAAACAACATGAACACCTCCTCATGAAACGTGACCAGAACTGCCATCAATGTCTAAAAATGGATTATGTTATCCCCTCCTTAAAATTATCCACCTGATGCATCTCATGAAGATATTTGGTCATGTAAAACCTTATTATTGACATCTCTTAAAGAAAATTATCTCACAATCTAACAAATTAATATTGTAACTGGTGTTGAAAAAATATATGATGTACCTCTCTACTAAACCAGTGTCAACTTTAAAGAGGTCAACTATAACGATGCCTCCTCTACCAAGTGAGAAAGAGATTTCCTATTCTAGGAATATGCCACCCCGTTTTATTTCCATTTAGTATAACCTATCTGAATGTCATAGACCTTAAAGAAAACCATATGATATATATACCTAATTTTGAGGAATCTCTATTTTAAGTTATACCTAATACTCTTCTGGTTTGAGTAAATAACGAATTGATCACCTAGCATGTAAATATACAATATCATAAGAGTGTATACTACAGTAGAAATCTTCAAATCATATGTCACATAATTCTACCCCTAAGGTCTCATTTAAATTGACTAATGAGTGATCACTACATTTATCTTCATCAATACATATCCAATAATAACTTTAGAGGAATCAAATAGTACACCTTTATTTGAAACCCTCCACCAATAGTCCTATAATAAGATCACTGTTCAACCTAAATAATTTATTTTCAAGGGATCATTGGCACTTCTCAGTCCATGAAAAGGGATTATCTTTAAATTTCAAGGTAGTCTAAGGGGATTATATACTATAAAATATAGACAAAAACCTCTGGTATTTTCCTATATAACTAATAAAAATGAACTCCTATGACATGATATTTGGTTCAGCCAAATAATGAATGAAATGATTCATCATATGATCCACAAAAAATCATGAGATAAGATGAAATTCCCAAAATAGTGATCCTATCATATCCAAATATAACACTTCTAGTGCCCATCCTATATTTGGGGATCCTAAAGTAAGTTTAGGACCATCATCAAATACTTGACAATCTCCTCCTATGACATAGAGTGTTTGAGAATGGAATCGATAAATATTTCTATGAATAGGTACAAGTATGGTTGTATGCTTCTGTTCACAACTTCCATGAACAAAGTTATGGTTTTATTCACACATAAATCTATCTCCATGAGCATATATTGATTATAGTGACATTAGAATATTGGATTTGGAATATCATCCTTGTGATGTCTAAACTAATGTTATCCATACATGATACTGACCTAAGAAAACAAACACAATCTTCTAAACTAGTGAAAAAATTCATTGGTCCTATGTATGGGGATATTTTGATTAATCATCACCTAATTTAGGTGATAATTATCAATGAGAACCATCAAACCCCCATTCAAATTTATGAAAAACACAGAAGATACCTTGGTGGAAACAATAGGTCAAGTAAAATAATTCTCTAGAATATATTCAAACATAACTACAAGATCCAAGAGTAAAGCTGTTTCCATATGATATTCCATAGAGTATATTAATGTTGTTTTAGGGTAAAAATTGATATATAATTCAATATATTTCATGGGATATAGTTCTATGAAATCATTGGGAAATAAAACCATATAATACTTTGATACCTCAAGAAGCTAAATGCATAACGATACTACTGCACCAAGGTCTAAACTCACTAATAGATTGGTGATAGGTTGAAAAATCCATCTCACAAGCACTACTAACTCATACATATGATCACTATTAACCAAAAAGAAGAATCTCATCCCATTAGAATGAATACACTTAATTATCCTATGATGATACACTATCTATAAATCTTGTGCATACATCTAATCTATACCAAAGATTATGTTAAAATGTTTCATCGCAATGACAAAGAGGCCCCATGGTAAATAGTCCCCAATGATCACTAACTTACACAACTAGATGTTGTGTGATATAGTAGAAACACTCCCTATAAGAAAATCTATCCACAACTACAGGGAAAAAGACTCAATTGGAAGCTCTAACTATTACACAGGGGATGTAGAGATAAATCAATTACTTAATTATATGATTGTATGTATTATAATATGAGTAGAGAATAAATAGATCATACCTAGATTCATATCATGACAATCCTGATCATATAACTTGATGCCTTATAACTACCTACTCTCACGACCTCCATCCCTCTTATCGTAGCATGGGCCACATGTTGTTTGTGATGGATGTGGCACATAATATAATCCACCACCCATTACTTATCCATATAGATCCCCGCATACTCCTCAGTTGGTAAATCATTCCTAGGGTCCACCCAAACCATAGCGAGGAGATAGCTAATCAACATGTTTTTTTCTTTCGTCATGGTCTATCCACTTCTGTTCTACCTTTCATAGATCTGTGATCTAGGAAATCATGAGCCATGTGTCTTCTCCCATAACAAGAATAACAATGACCCTATCTATGATTATTATTCTATTTACATGATACATGTTATATAGATTAACATTTTTGAGTCTAGGATTAATTGTGCCTCTAATAGAAATACCCTGAAGACTAATTCTTGATGGATACTGCAGAGGACTCAGCCTTACTATGTCAACTGTAGGATATTTCTTGTCAATGTCCCTCTAATAGGAAGTTCTCTATAACAAAATATTACTCTATCAATCCAAAATAAGTGTAAATGATTAATAATACCCCAAAATCATATATTCATCTGTTAAAGAACATCTAAAACTTCAATGCTCAAAAGTACCCACCAGATGCCATATCAAGAGAGTAACATGTTAGGTCGATAAACATCACAGTGTACTCAATAATTGATATATCACCCTACTGATTATTTAGATGATCCTAGATCTATGTAGAGTTCATGATAAAGTTGATAATACTCATCAATGAACAAATACTATAATCCAAAAAATTGGATAATATTACAATAATGAATTTGAGTGGTCAGAACCTGAAAACACCCTAAAGCTCCATGAAGAAGACTTGTTAGAAATACAACCTTATAATTGTATAGGTTCTGAAAAAACTAAAAAAATTAGTCCACTAATTGAATATAATCCTATGGTAACGTTTGTTCTAGATCTACACAAATCCTGAGTAGTATATATCATTGAAACTCACATATTGCACTAATCATGTGTTCATTTTCCTCATAACCAGCTGGAGCTATCATCTTCTCAACATTTAGTAGATCACCTACCTCAAACACTAAGACGAAAACATATAAATAAGTCAATGATCTATGTAATATTCACTAAACTGATCACCATCAAGATCAGGCATCAATATCTGAGTTGGATTTTATCAAAGAGTCATTATAAATGTTAATAACACCCACCACATTTAGGTAAAAATAAAGATGCAAGTAAAAATACCCAATCACATATGTTTTATGTTTAATTGGTTTCCCTATAACTATTGTCTCAGTATAATTTTTCAACAAATAGGTTTTCCATGTTTAGGGGTATGGTTATGTCATCCTCTACACAACACTGGATTCCCCATCTTGATATCTAAAATTGAGACAATCCATAATTTTTTTATGTTCCCAAACCAATCATCATGACATTTCCATCATTCAAACACCAACCCAAGGAGAGGAAAACACTAATAAACTATGTCACAACCCAAACCATTGGGGACCTGCAAGGTCCAGTAATAAGCTAAGTGGGACACCCCATCCCTACCTCTTATAGGACAAGGGATAGTGATGAGAATCAGTTAGGCATATCACTATGTTTTTAAGCTGTAGAATAATGTTCTTTTATTCACAAACACATAACTACATCCATGAAATAGTAAAAATATGTAGGAATATAATTTAACATCTATCATATAAAAAATGTATGGAACAACCCCTAAAAAATACATCAATGTGAAGTAGGAAGTACAAATGACATTTAACAGAAAAAACCCACCCAACAAAAAATTAGGTCCTGACCTAAAAACAATTGGAAAAGAATGAAACTAATGAAAACTAAACTCCCAATCTTTATTTCCAACCAATTAATAAGGTCAATACATCAATGTACCATAATGATTCTTTAAAACTGGGTCCACCAATGTCACTACCAATATGAAAGTTGTTTTTATAAGGTACAAAATGTATTTGAATATCCCATGTAGGTGTTAGTATATACATACACATTATAATGACTCAAAAACCAAAAAGGAGGTAGTAAGAATATACAATAGTTAGCTCAATCCATAAGCAAGAGGGTAATAAAAATCCAACATCTGATATGATCAAAGGTATCCCAAATGAAGAGATAAATGGGATCTTCAAATCTTTTTCTAGATAAAGACATATAATATTATAGTCAGTCCAAATGTACCATATAATATCAATTAATCACATGTAACCTCAAAATAATTTGGTAGAACTTCACCTCACTAATGTCTTTTGTAACCGAGTGAGCACTACTCCAATAGAGTAAGTGCTCACTGGTTCAACATGAGATGTAGATTAACTATCCATAGATAAGTACATGCACCCTCTGTAATGTGGGAGAGCTATTTACTCAATAGTATAAATGATATAGTGTTATATTTAATGTGGTTATAGATGGGGTAGTATTGACTATAGTAACACTATGATGATCTCACCTGACTACTTCCACTTTCAAAACATTGATATGATAATTATTCCACTAGCATGATCTTACATCGTATATCTTATACTAAAACTAAGTCAACCATAATAGTCTAAATGAAAATAAAATCAAATGATAGGATTCTCATATTCCCAAATACATTTATCATTTTAGGTGATATGTAAGGTCTCTTGGGGAAAATTACATAACATTTACATAGGGTCTCATAGAGTGTGACCTTGCTTTGACACTGGGGCATGTCATCCCCTCGACATGGAATGGCCAACAATGTGGATCTACAAAATATATGTTTGGGGTCATGTAACACCACAATATTTTGTGAATTAATTTTTCTAATTAATTAAATCTTCTAAATATTCTACATTTCATGCAACAGTTAATATATCTTCTATTATATGAAGTCTCAATGATTGGTTTGTGTTGCATGTCACACCAAGTTAATATTACATTACATGTAACACTTCATTAGATTTTGGTACACATTACACTTTTATTATATTTTTTAAACACATAACTATATTTTTCTTGTGATACAGACAATTCCAAGTTCCTTAAATTTTTTGCATTAAATGCAATGCAGAATATTCCAAAATAACATATTAAATTAATATTGTTATTAAGATATTATTATAATTACCACCTAGCCATTGGAATGGAAATTAATAATAATATTAAATAATGTATGAAAATATTTTTTACATGTTTATTTAAATGAATCATTTGATTATCGGTTAGTTAGAAATAAATTTTTAAACTATTTTAAAATAAATAAATTGCTTTTTTTGGAGAATAATTTTTCTATTTAAAGACAGAATTTTATCCCAATAAATAAAAAAACTACTTTTTATGAACGTTTTAAATAATATTTATATATTAAATATTCAATGATTTTTTTTACACTCATCCAATATATTTGATGGTTGTATGATAAAATTAAATCTATTTTTATGAATAAAATGATTTTTTTTCAAAAAAAAAGTAATTTTATAACATTTAAATGGAGAAACCATTTAAATTTAAATTTTTTAAACTTTAATAAATTTTATTTTAAAAAATAAATTTCATTTTTTAAATAATAATATCAAAATTTACTTTGAATGAATTTTGGGTATTTTTTTGAGAAGTTTTATTTGTTCATTAATAGTGAAAACAGTGAATTTTAATTAAAAATTACTTTTGTATAATTTATTTATATAGTTAAAATATATTTTTAATTTGTTTTATAATTAATTAACGTCATTTTTATATAAATTAATCCAATTTAGGCCATTGGAATAAATTTTATTTTGAAATAGTATATAAAAACAATTCATACTTTTGAACATTTTCACTTTAAAAATAACTCATTATTTCATCCCGTAAGAAAGATTAATTTCATATTAATTTATGAAACTTGTGTGATTAGATTTGTAAAAAAAAATTTATTATATTTTTGGAATCATAATTATTTATAATTTCTTAATAGTTGATCTTATTTTTTGACCAAAAATATTAGTAAAATTAGTTAAAATTAATTACATCAATTAAGGTCAAAACAAGATTACTTAGTATTTAAACATTGATTTAATGGGGTAATTAACCTAGAAATTTCCAAAAGACATTGGATAGATATATTTAGAAAAAATATCCTCTTTTATAAAAAATATACAATTATTTTTGGAACATGATGTGAGAGATACCTCTCAATAGTTTTTACCTTTTTTTATTTACATGAATGCCACTCTTCATCCACTAAAAAAAGAACTCACCTCCCTCGCATATCCACACATCTAAATCCCTTTATCCTAGAAACCCTAAAAATATTTCCTAACCACTTCCATACCTTCATATTAGAATAATATAGTTCAGAATAAGGCCATCCAAGGATTCCTTTTTGTAAAATCTAATAAGATATAACCAAAGAAGATATAGCATCCTCCCGTAATAACTTTTGTTTTTTTTCATTCATCACCTCATAAATTATTTGTATTCCATTATTATATAATAACTAATGTATAATAAATATACTTAGATGTTTTAATTATACGTCTTATAACTACACCTACACACACTTCCATCGAATGGGTAATAAACTTACCGTTCGTGTGTATGGTGAACTATTGACTTGCGAAACGATTTTGCTCGTTTTTTAGTCACCACTTATCAAGGATGGGAATTATGATAGAAAAAACATTTTAATATGATATTCATGATACTTATGATATCATTATAAATATTTATTTATTATATAAAAAATACCTTCACGCTTTCGAGTCTGTGTAAATATGATAACTATATTTGTGGACATGTGGACTACCACCTCCTCAAAGCGATGTGATTCTGTCACACATTTCATGAAATATATTAAGGATAAGTTTAGTAAATTTATATGATAATAATTAAATAATATTTATACATTAATATTTTATATATATACATATATTTCATTTACTATTATTCTTTAAATACTACAAGAAAATGGAAACAACGTTCATATATATGTATGACCTACCTTCTCTATTAACGGTGTCTTCCATTTCGCATTTCTATATTTTATAGATTATTATAAAATATTTATATACTAAATATATATTATATTTATATCCTTTTTTAAATTATTTAAGTATGTAAATCATTTTCTAAGTATGTGGATCAAGAATAACATGTCAAAACATATACAAAAAAGTAGATATTTCCCAAAATGTATCATTAACATGGAATTGTTGATAAGTTGGAAATATAATATCATAATAAAATAATATATGGTATTAGAAAAAATAATGTTCTTATATGAAATATTTATAAAAAAAATTATATTTATTATACAATAGGTTGAACGTGTACAAACAAATTCCATACTTACAGCAATGGTTTTCTCATCTTACTTTTAATTCTGTCAGACTTATGCTCTATTCCCCATTAATTTATTTTTATGCAGTGCATATTCTAAACAAGAAATTATTATATGATTCATATAAATAAATTTATGTTTATTTAAAAATCCATTTTATGATTTTTCTTTCATGGGTTTTTTGTTCAAAAGTTACAAAATCAGTAAAGGAACTTTTACCTTAATTTTTATTCTTTGAGATACATTCCATGTTATGAACCTATATTTTTTTTACGGGGGTATATACTACCCTATGACATGTTATATCATGAATATCCTTCTTTTAATTATATTTTAAGCATCATTTATGTTTTTATTTCATGGGGATTATGATTCAATTTTACCGAAGTGGTTATAATTTATTCTAAGTATCTCATCATTTATCGAGATTATTTATTATTAACCTTCTATTGATGAAATATTATGATTAATATCTCAAGAAAACTCTTGGATTTTATTATTCTCATGTTATTAATCATATCATAAATTCATGGTACCACTTTTCCAATTTTTAGTACTTGAGTTAATCAAGAAAATGTTCCTTTATATTTTTTGTTGGAAATATGTGTTCTCCCAAAACTATGTTTTCTAAAAATGTTTTCATATATGACTTTATAATTTTTCACTGTGATTTTAAATGAAATTTTTTTGAAAACATTTTCAAGATTAAATTATATGTTTTTGAATTTATTTTCATAGAAAACGTGTTCATTATTGTTTAAGCTTCTTTATAAATATTAAAATTTATTTTCACATAAATGTTTTTCAAATGTTTTCTAGGTTTCAGTTTTATGTTTTCAAGGTTAATTTAAAATAAACGTTTTTCAGTCTATTTTCAGTAATAAAATATATGTTTTCAAGGTTAGTTTCATGGGGAATGGATTAAAAAGGTTTTATTTTTTAAAAATAATTTTTAAAAATAAGAAAGTATATTTTTCTCAAGAAAGGATTTAGAGGTTTTTAAAGGCTTCCATTATAATTTTTTCAAAGTGGATTTCAAATAAAATGATGTTAACTTTTTCTCAAGTTTTCAAAAGTGATTTTCATATAAATATTATTTTACTTTAGAAATGTTCCATTTGATCTTTAAAAATCCTTCCCCATATGAGATTAAATCCTTTGATGTAGTTTATTCTTTACTAGGGATATGATCCAAGGACATCATTATTATTATTTATTTGAATGGTTTATATTTAAGACGAAAAGTTGTTTATGAAACCCATATCTCTTCCATGGTTTTTATCATGATATAATTCACTTTAATCATTCTTTCAATCATAGGATATTCATAGTTGAAATGGTAATGAAACCTATATCTTTTCCATAGGTAATGATATGGTAAAATATATATGATACCCATTTCATTTCATGAGTTATGATATGATGTCTATGAAACCCCTATATTTTTATGGGTCATGATATAAAGAATTTTTTATTATCATGTGGGACATGTATGTAATATTTCATTATGTGATATGTGGGACCTATATCTCCATACAATTAATAATTAATTGTAAATTTTATATGATCTCAAAGGGTACATGAGTTATAGTGCTAGCCCAAGAAAAAGAGGGTGTATGGGAGGGAACCCCAATCCCAAAATATGAGGGTAAACGACGGGGCATCCCATGCCTAAAAAAAGTGGTCATATGGGATGGAATACAAATCCCAAAACAATAG
Organism: Viscum album; assembly: GCA_963277665.1. NCBI lineage: Eukaryota > Viridiplantae > Streptophyta > Magnoliopsida > Santalales > Viscaceae > Viscum > Viscum album. The sequence goes on from OY728167.1 coordinate 978,430,672, forward strand.
GTTAAAAGGGAAGGCAACACAATCATAAAACAAGAGGTTATACGAAAGGGAATCCCAAAAATAAAACAAGAGGGTACAATGGAGGGCATCCCAAACACAAAAAAAGTAGGTACACATGAGGGTATACCAAGCCAGAGATAGGTACATAAGTTATTACAATAAGACTAACATGTTGTGAAGGATTTGGTAGGTAACTTTGAAAAATGATTTTTTATACATATGTGAATTCCACAATTCCATTTCTTATTCCATTTTTATTATATATTGGATTATACTCTTGATTCCCTTATGATTCATGCCCTATGAACTGCCAATATATTTGGCATGGCCTTTGATTATGATCTTTGATATGTCGGGTATGATATTATAATGTTATGATCATGTTCTCATACCCTTATTCTCAAGTTATTCTTATATATATCCCATGATTACCCTTACTAAGCATATGAGATCACTATTTTCTTATGTTTTCTTTCCCTAAGTTACGAATAAATGTATTAAGTATAATTACTATAGGGATGATATTTAAGGAAGATATTGAAGATCTTTCAGCATGTTAGAATACTATGTTTTCATGTTTCCAAATACACTAAACTATTGTGGTCCTCGAGCATGTATTTTTATATTTTGATGAATATTTATCTAAAAAAAGGTAATATCCATGTATATTAAGCCATTGTCACTATATGTAGTATCAAAGGAAATGTTTAGACATCATTTAAAAACTAGTGTGAGAAAAAAAAAATTAGATCACTGTGAATATATATAAATATATATTGAGTTATGTCATTAAGGATAAGTCTAAATATGAGTTAATGTATAGGAAAAATTCCTAGAATTTTTGTAAAGGATAGAACATGTTTTTTAGCAGTATAAATTTGTTTGGATAATACAAGTGGATATCGTTGTGGTAGAAATATAAAAAATTTTAAAACCCTAAAAACATCGTATTGATCTTGACTCGATGAGTAATGAGTTCACGGAAATGGGCCTTACTTTACAACTAGTTTAACACTCTAGGAGATATGATTTAGGAATTAAAACCCTATTTACGAACCATAAAAATGAAATAAATAGATAATTTTTATGATAAATATAGGATAACCCTGATATTTAATAGATTAAAAAAGGAAGGTGTCCTTATTTAGACATTCTATAAGTGGGTTTTTGGGATTATGTGGTTCCCCACTATGATGATTGTTTCTTACTCTATTATTTTTTTAGTCAATGGATGGAACCAAAATGAATATTTTTAATGAGAAATGAATGTAAAATGAAATGATTTCACTCCTAAGAAATGGAATTATGTTGGTGATTGAATGAAAAATCATATTGATATACTTAGAAATTTTTTTGAAGTTATGAATCATGGTGAACATCCCAATGTAAAAATGTGGGAATAGTGATCTGTTGAATCCTTCATGAGAAAAATTCCCACATTCTTTTAGTGGTTCTAATAACCCATTTTTTGTTGAGAAATGGATCAATGTCACTAAAATTATATTTTTCATTCTATAAAGTTTAGAGCATGAAAATGCACTTTTTCAGTGTACCTTCATGAATGTGAGGCATATCAATGGTGGAATCTTATTAAGAATATAAGGAAACAATATGAAATTGACTCCATATATTCAGATGATTTAGAGAACATATTATTCAAAAATTAATTTTCTTATATTCTTCATATGAATATGGAAAAGTACTTCCTAGAGCTTAAGTAGAATTCTTGTAAATATTTTTATTCCTATAAAGAAAATGTTACCTGGTTTGTGAGGTACTATTCAAGTATTATCATCCATCATAATTGCTAAATGCATCGATTACTTAGTGGCATGAGTCCCGGTATTCAAAAGTCCTTACATATAAGATATTTTAGTAGTAAGTAAGAAGTTGGTTAATGTGATATCAAGGTGTAAATGGAGGTTAGAGGTGAATATCAATATAATGGTTTTTAAAATAAGAGTATAATAGACTTAAAATAAAAATATAACAACCATGTAGAAAAGAATAAGATACTTCCATTATGAAAAAGGTTTTGGAAAAAACATGGAGGTAATTTTATTAAGGGGACTACTAAATTGTTTAAGTGTGGATGAGAAGGTTATAAAGAGGATGAGTGTTGCAGTAATAGGAAGAAGTTATCTAATGATGTGAATAATGATAAATCCCCAGAGAATGTACCTTTAACACTTATTTGTTTCAATAACATGGATTTTTTCCATTATATTAATATGTTCCCCAATCCAAGGAATAATGTGAATGAAAATTTATAAAAACCTCTAAATACAAAGTAAAAATAGAAAGCAACTGTTTTCATAGTGGATGAAGTAAACCATGATAATTAGAGGATAATTTATATCCCATCATTAGTTGATAATTTCATGTTTTATTTTCTATGATTAAACACTTTAAAATTAATATTGTCCATCCTTTGGGGAAATTCAATGTGATTACCTCCCACTAAATGGATTCAGAAATAATAATAGTACACTTGATATTATATCATTACAAGGATGGACCCAAGTTTCCAATAAAAACATTTTATTATAACATAAGATATTATTTAAGGAATACATGGTGAATTATATTTTGTAAGGGATACAATGATAACCATTTATGGAATGGTTTATGTTAAAACTAGGATGTAGTTTTAGAGATTAATGTATTATATCGATATATGGGGATTTATTCATATTGAATAAACTTTTCTAACCATTTTACTATGTTGGTAAAAAAACATTTATGGAATGACTTATGAATCTATATATTGATATCATATTCTGTTAGTGCTTCAGGAAGGAAAAATCATTTTCATTTCTTAGAGTAAGAGATGAACCAGAGATCAAGCAAGGCACAATAAACGAGTGAGATTTTGAATATATAAAGGAATAAAATCATGTATGTATATTTAATTATGTTAATATATAGTAATAAAATTATAAAATTATAGTAAAAAGATATTTAAAAATATTTATCATAAAACAATTGTTTCTATTAAACTGATAGTCTTATAAATCATCATAAATTTATGGTTTTGAGACCGTTAAATTCCCATAGTTAATTCACTTACTGGGGATCAATGATCTTTGTCACTCTCTATAATTATTTATGATTTTCTTCCATGTCTAATATTTACTCCAAACCTATGTTCTTTTATGTGGAAATCTAGTTATGTTTTACTTTGGGTACCTATTATGGTTCAAAGTTTATCTTTTTAAAATAATTTTTAGTACTCAATTTTACGATGTGGGTTTCTATGAAATGAACATCCGAGTTTTAAACTATTGACAACCAAGAAGAATTTAAAGGGAGAAATTCATTTTAAGGGTTTAGAATGTAACACTATGATATTTTGTGATTTTTTTAATTATTATAATAATTAAAATATTTTTTATTTCACATAACACTGAATATAGTGGTTGTTATTTTAAATCACTACATTGGGTTTTTTGTTGCACGAAAGTCCAAGTTAATAATCCATTACTCACAAAAAAATTATTAGATTTATGTTGATGAAATACTTTTATTAGATTTTGGTATATCGAATACAATTTTTTACTTATTTCAAACACAGTTATGAGTTCCTTTGACAAAATTCATTACACGTAAGGAAGAATTTTACCCGACTAAAATATAATATTATTATTATTATTAAAATAATGTTATAGTTACCACATTTCCATTAGAATGGAAGTTACAAATATGAGTAAATAAATTGATAAAATATGATGTTAAAATCTATACAAAATGAATAATTTGGTTTCGATTAGTTAGAAACCAATGTATGAACTATTTGAAAATAAAGACATTACTTTTATAAGAAAACAATTTTTCTATGTACAAACACAATATTATCTCAATAAATTAATCAAAAACTTTTTTATGAATGTTTTCAATAAAATTTATATATTATATATTCAATAAAATTTCATTAACACTCATCCCATATATTTTATAGTCTATGATAAGAATATATCCAATTTTATAAATAAAAAGACATATTTTTGGAGAAAAATTAATTTTTTCAACATTTAATGGTGATCCCATTTTAAATCCAATTTTTAAAAATTCAATAGTTTGTATATTAATATTTAAAATTTAATTTTTAAATAGGAATATCAAAACTTTTTTTGGGTTAATTTTTGATATTTTTCTGAGAAGATTCATTTTTTGATGAATAGTGAAAACAATGAATTTTAATTGAAAACTGTTTTTTGATCTGAATTTTTTATACAATTAAATTATATTTTTAATTGTATTTAATGTTAATTTAGATAAATTTAACATAAATTAATCTAATTTAATTCATTGTAAGAAATGTTTCATTGACATTTTATATAAAAACAAATCAAACTTTTGAATATTTTCACTTGAAAAAACACATTTTTTATCCCGTCTATGGGATTACATATAAATTAATTTATAGCACATATATAATTAGGATTTGAAAAAATAGATCCCAGATTTGGAATTATAATAGTTTATTATTTCTAATATGGTCAAATTATTTTCTAAAAAACACATTATTGAAAGTATTTAAATTTAATTATAGTGATTAAGGTAAAAACAAGATTACCTATTAGTCAAACTTTAATTTAAAGGGATAAATAACCTAAAAAATATCCAAGACCAGTATTTTGGACATATTTTGACTAAATACACTATTGTATTAAAAACATACAATTATTTGTGGCACATTATGTAAGGAAGACCTCTCGGTATTGTTTACCTTTTTATATTTACAAGAACCCAACTCATCCAATATAAAAATGGAACTTAACCCCCTCACTTATTCACACCCCTAAAGTACATTGTATCTAAAAAAACCTTCCAAAATAACCTACCTAATTCACTCCATTGATCCTAGAATCCTCAATTTGGTATTAAATACAACCATGGTATCCATTTTTTGAAAACCAAGAGGAGTTACCCAAAGAAGATGTAACATCATTCCACAAGCCCTTTTGTTTTATTTTTATTCTAAACCCCACAGTTATTAATATACCATAATTATATAATATCTTTAGTATCCTGAATATACTGATATGTTTTTATTATACATTATATGCCTACACCTAAACAAAATTTCATCAAATGGTTCTTGAGCATTATGTTCTTTTGTGTGGAGGACTACCTCCTTGCGAAAATATGTCATTCATTTTTCCATTACAACATCTCTTTTTTGGAAATTATGGTGGAAATATTGTATTTAAAAAATATATATGATATTTATTATTTAATTATTTTTATAAAAAATTATATAAATTATTCCTTAATTATTTCCATTTTGTGTAAATATGTAACTTCGTTTTTGGATGTGTAGGTTACTGCCTCCTCAAAGCGATATGATTCGTTCACACATTGAATGGAATTTATTAAGGATGGGTTTTGGGATTGAATATGATATTTATTAAATAATAATTATAATTTAATAATATATATATATATATACATTTAATTTCTTTAATTTCTTTCTTTCATTATGATAAAAAAACAGAAACATCATTCATTTGTACGTACAACCTACCATCTCTATGAATGATGTATTCCATTTCATATTTTTAATTTTATATATTATTATAAATATATATATATATATATATAATTAATATATATGATATTTATATATTGTTTTTCATTATTTTAAATAATTAAATCATGATCTATGTTAGAGGATCTAGAATAACTAGTTAAAACATATACGAAAAACAAAACTGATATTACCCAAAACACAACATTATCATTAAATTATTAATAGAAGGTGAATATAATTTAATTTTAAAATAATATATATTTTTAGATATAATAATATATATCTTCAGTAGATTTATAATGAACTTATAGTTATTATACAAGAGGTTTTAATGAGTACAAAAAAAATTCAATACGTAAGGTAGGGGTTTTCTCATCTCACTTTTATTTCTGTACGAATTTTGCCTTATTCAAAACTCATTTATTTTGGTTTAGTGTATATAATTCCCAAGAATATATTATAAGATTATTATAATTAAATTTATTGGTATTTTTATATCCATTTTATTCTATTTCATTCATGGGTAATATTGTTCAAAAGTTACCAAATCGATAAAATAATTTTTGTCTCAATTTTCCTTCTTTGAGATACATGCCATGTTATGGACCTGTATTTTTCTATGGGTTTTATATAGATCCATTTGTAATGTTATATCATGAATATGGTTCTTTTAAATATATTTTAGGTTTCATGTAATCCCTTTATTTCATGAGGATTATGATTCAATGTTAGCAAAGTGTAAACATTTTATAACTACAATCTCACTATTTATCTTAATTATTTTTTATTATCCTTAAATTGATGAAATATTATGTTACATAACTCAAGAAACCACGTTAAATTTATTATAATCAGGTTATTAATTAAATATTCATGTAATGGTACCATTTTTTACTCTCTTTATTAATTAATATAATAAATAAAAATTTTCTATGAAATTTTGACTTTATTTGCATTTTTAGTCATAAATCTTTGTTCTTCAAAAACCATGTTTTTTTAAATGTTTTCAAAGCTTCCATTATAATATTTCGATGTTATTTTCAATGAAAAAAATTAAAATGTTTACAATATTACATTATATTTTTTCAATTTTAATTTAAAATAAAATGCCTCAAAAAAAATTCAATCTTTCATTATTATTTTTAAATGTTATTTTCAATGAAAAGGTTTTCAAAATGTTTTCAAGATTCATTTATATGTTTTAAAATTTTTTTAGAAATAAAAAGTTTTCAAAAATGTTTTAAAGATTATTTTATATGATTTGAGAGATATTTTCATTGAAAATCGTTTCAAATGTTTTTAGGTTTTAGAAATCATTTTTCAAAGAAAAAAAGTTTTCTCCCTAATAAATGTTTTATAGATTTTTAAAATATTCCATTATATGTTTTTCAAAGTGTTCTTCAATGATATATATGTTGAAAGTGTTTCATGGTTTGAAAATTTATTTTCAAATAATTAATATTTTCTTTTAGGAAATTTCCATGTGATATTTCAAAATCTATCTCTATATAAGATGACATCATTTGATATAGTTTTAGCATTAATGGGGATATGATACATTGGAACAATTCATAATCATTCATTGAATTTTTTATATTTAGGATTCCATGATGTTTAAGATACCTATATCTTTTCTATAGGTAATACCATGATAAAACTCTTATGAAATCTACTTCCATTCACATGTTATTATATGATTAAATGATTATGAAAACTCCATATTTTTTACAAGTTATGATATGAAAACATGTCTATGATACTGATTTCATTCCATGAGTTATGATATTATGTTTATGAAAACCATCTCCTTTAATGTTTCATGATATGTTGAATATTTTACTATTATGTGGAACATGTATATACAATTTAATTATGTGATGGTTGTGACCTATATCCTCCTTCAATGAATTGGGTAATGATAAATGTTATATGAGCTTAAAGGGTACATGGATTGTAACCCTAGCCTAGACATAATAAATTATAGGGGATGGAATCCCAAGCCCAAAACAATAGGGTAAATGGGAGGGTATCTCATGCCCAAAACAAGAGGGTACACATGAGGTCATCCCAAACCTAAAACAGAAGGCTATACATGAGGGAATCCCAATCCACAAAAAAAGGGTACATTGGAGGGAGGGAATCCCAAACTAGAAACAAGAGGGTACATGGGAATGCATACCATGCTCGAAACATGAAGGTACATGGGAGGAATCCTAATCCCGAAGTAGTTACTTGGGTGATTATCCCAAGACTAACATGTTATTAATATCTTGGTAGGTAACCTTGAAATAGGATTATATATTCATTTGTGTATTCCAAAATTACATGTCTTATTCATAAGTTATTTGCCCATGGATTATGCTCTTGATTCTGTTATGTTTCATGTCTTATGAATTGACCTTTAAATGCCATGACTCTTGATTATGATCTTTGATATGAAGGGTATGATCTTCCAATGTTATGATCAAGTTCCCATACCATTATGCTCATGTTAAGCTTATATATATCCACTCTTTACACTTTTTGAAAAATTGATCTCACCCCTTTATTATGATTTCATTCCCTATGTTATGAAGAAAGGTTCTAAGTAGAAGTACTAAAGGGGGAGATATTTCAGGGAGATGATGATAATCATTCTCCAAGATAGAAGACTACTTATTCATGTTCCAAAGATAGTTAACTATTATTATAATCAAGCATGTATATTTGCAATTTATTGAATATTCGTCTAAAATGATATAATATCCATGTATGTTAATACTATATCTATATAAGCCACATGTAATATTTGATTACATGTGGTCTTGGGAATGTATGCATGATACAAAGCCCGAATATCTATGTACCTATAAACTATGTGTCCAAATGGGTACATGTGATGTATATTCAATCGGGTTCCTTAGTGTGTTCCTTTACACACAATTGGGATATAATGGTTGTAACACATGATGTGAGGGCCCAAAAAAATGTCATGTTGTATAAACAAGGCCAAACCCCTAGATACTATGAAAAAACAAACTACACCATGTGTGTTACTCTAGGATACATATCTTTTAGTAATATTTTTTGACAGGGAATGATACTATTTCTATATATAAACTCATAATATAGGATTTTTCGTGGATTTAACATTTTTTGACCAATTTAAATCCACTAAAATAAAAAGTTAAATCCTCATATTGTTGATTCCCATCCTCTTATTGAAATAAATTAGAATTCAAATTACTTGAGAAATAATCTTTCATTTCATCTGCATCCATTTGGTGTTATGATCTTAAATTTTTTCACCAATAACCTAAAATATTTCTTTATCAGTCCACAAAACACTAATTCATAGGGTTTTTATGCATACTTCATGATTTAAAGGGTTATATCATTCTTGAATCTTGCCCAAAATGTTGAATGGAAACCCTATGGTCTAATGATAAAGAACATGAAGAATGTTGGAGGGAAAAGCATAAAAGAAAACTGAAAACCATCATTGGATGGTGTGGATGTATTTAATGATTAAATAATATTAGAAACCATTGGTGAAATTAAATATTCCAAATATAATAAAAAAGTTCATGAATGATTTTTAAAATCAGTCCCACGTGAAGAATATAAATCATAAAAAAATAGAATACATATAATCTATCCACGCCAGTTAAACCAAAGAGTGTGGGAATCCATAATATAATAATAACTACATCAATAATTAATTTATCATTTGTTAATAACATGTCCACTAGTGAAAAATTTGAGTATTCTTAGTGATAGTCTCCAGTATTATGATTTACCAAGAACATTCATTACTAATACACGCTCTTGAGCCAACAACATCTATGAAGCTATCTTCATCTTCCTCTATATTCTCATAGATTTAGCCGAATAAAAATCGATATTATACATTAGGGAATACATATAGTATGATTTCAGGGTTTTATGTCATTATGATTAATTATATAAATAACATAGAAACTTTAATTGTCGCACCCACCAATGGTTTCTTTTTACTAAATGCCTGACGTCGACCATCTTTATGTCACACATATGGAAAACGATGAATTCTAGAATCGATTGTGGTCTCAAATTTACATTCTGAGGTATAATAGATAAAAAAATTATTCCTAAAATATTTGGGCTCATGATTCAATACATATTAATATTTTTTAGTATTTTAATTATGGTGTCTTCCGACTCCCAAACATGGTGCTAACTATCAAGAAAAACTAGATATATATATATATATATATATATATATATATTAAGTGGATTAAACTCTTGAAACCAAAATCCTTGTATTTTATTCAATAAAACCACACACCATACATGGTATATCATGTTATTTAAACCACACGCATTTCTTTTGATGCCTATATAATTCAAAGAGCACTCATCATATAATTAAAAACATACATATGAATGACTCATGAGGATTGAAAAATCACAATAAAATAATAAGCATGTTTAAACCCATGGGAAGATAGTATATTTCATTATTTTGATTCAGTCAATTATTGAAGTATAAATCATAATGATTCCCAAAATAAGACGAAATCAATTGTATTGGTATTTCATAATAGAAATGGGAAATATAACTCTAACATGGAATTTTGTTATATAAAATTCATGAGAATGTTTTGGAGATAAAATAATAAAAATGAACCACTTATGTAGATACTTAATCTAATTAATAATACATTTTTTACAGAAGGAATTTAATTTTGTTTTCAATTAAAACTGAACTGAACCTAAGAGGATCTCTATAAATAATTCATTTTTCTATAAGATATAAAATCATAAAAAATATTTTATTTTAATGATTCTTAGTATGATACTAGAAATAAGAATGTTCCCTTAAATCTTGAATACCTAAAAGTTTTAATTTTGAATGGAACTAAAAACATATAGAACATAATAAATGAAAATAATAGTTCACTGTAAATATATCTAACAAACATATATTAAAAAATAGAACATTTTAATTAGAATAATATTGCATAAACAGGGATAAAATTAAAAGATAACTATTATGTTAAAGGTAATAAATGTGGTACTAAAGATCCTTTATGTATTTAGAAACATTGTAAAAAAACATAAAAGAGATTGTACTTTAATTGGATGTTTAAATAAAAATAATAATGATAATACATGATATTATATTTTTAATTTGTATTTTATGCACAATTTTAATGGAAATAGGTTTATATTAGAAATTGCGTCTCGAATATAGAAATTTTGAGATGAAACCACTACGGATTTATTAACTTTTTGTATCAAATATAATTAGAATATTTAAAATAATATGGTTTTATAAATAACATTAATTAAATCATGGATTATTTTAAAATAAATTAATAGGAATTATATACACCATATAATTAAAAAAGTGGTGCATAACATTAAACCCATCATAATGAAGAGGAATAGAGATGAAAAACCAATTTAATATAAGATATATTCTCATAAAATCACATTGAAAGAGCGAAATCCAAAATTTAAAGTTATAATACCATTACTGTTGATTATTTATGACATTATATATCCAATTGGTAGTATACATACTAGTTAAATAAAAATATATGCATAAAAACATGTGTCTTGTTAAAGGATGATTGGAGATGAAACCCTTATGCATTAAGATAAATTCCTATAAAAATTCCTTAAAAGAGAGAAATAATGAATTTGAATTGGAAATACCATTTATAATAGTAATTAATGATATTACAAATCTAATTGGTATTATACACATCATTTAAATATAATTTGGTTCATAAAAGATTATGTGTCTCCAAGAATGATGTTTTGAGATGGAACCCTTACCTCATGTCCAGACATGCTCTTCATTTGCACTTTATTTTATGAATAACAAAATTATGTTTATAAAATAACTACTCAATAATCTTATTCATATATTTTAATTTTTCTATGTTCCATATATTAACTTTTGGTACTTAATTTTTAAATATTTTTTCGTATGTTGGTTACATGACGTTTATCAGTTAATTTCAGCACAACACATTCTCTTTATAGACCAAGGTAGACAAAGTTGTAAAATAACCTCATCATATCCACAATTATGGAGGTTTATGTACTTTATTATTCCATTAGTATAATACTTATCATATTTTAATGCCTATCCTGAAATAGATCATAATTAATAATGTATCCTTGATAAAATGATTTAAGGTAGTTAATGTTACTATAACAATTTAACGTTATTATTAAATATATATTTTGATATATTATTATTTTAAAATAATAATATTTTCAAAAATATCATTATTCATAATAAATTAATTTTTAAATTAATCCATTTTTTGTGGTCAGGGAAAACAAAACATTTTCTTAGGTGACTCTATAAGACTACTTTTTTGGTATTTTAGTTAGATAAAGGATTCAAAGTTAGGGAAAGGATATTTATTAAATATTTGTATTAAGTTTTGGTTAATCCATTTCATTTTAATTAGTGGATAAATATGGAAGAGGTTCTAAACATTTTAATGTTAAGAAAATGGTATTTTTTAAAAAACTCATTATTTTATAATGATTTTAATCTATTATTCAATGAAAATGTCTCAAAAAACTTCCAATAATGTTTTGGGGATATAGATAAGGTATTTACACCATCTAATATCAAATAAAAACATGGTTTTCTATATTTAGTAAAAAATTTCACTATATTAAACAACTTTTATCCTTTTTCTCCCTTGCCATGGTAACTACAGATTTACCCTTGAAAACTAAAATTAATGAAATATTTATAGTTGAAATTGTATAATGATTTAAACTCTTAGCTTTTAAATATTTAAATCATTTAATAAAATAATGTTTTTAGGTATTAGAAAAATTAATTTTAGTATTAGTGCACATATCACGTGAAAACTATTTCATAGAAAATCATCAATTTATAAATAAGATTAATGTATAGAAGAAGACTATAAATATTTCTAATATTTAATAAATTTTATTTTTTTTTTCAAAATCATGTGGCTTTAAACTCAATCCAATAACTAATTTTACAAATATAAAATTTAATTAAATTAAAAGACTAAAAAATGGTTTTTATTAGAAATAAAATATTATATTTATTTATTGGTTTAATATGTTGAAAAAAAATATTTATATTTCATAACATTATTAAAAAAATAAATTATTGATAAATTATTTTCTTTTATAAAATTCTACAACTCACTTATACTTTGATCAGTAGCAATTATCTATGTTTTAAAAAAATGTATGTTTTACTATTCATATACAGATCAATTATTTTTGAAAAATACCCAAAAAAATCCTAAGATCACAATCATAAGAAAAATATACAAAAATATAGTATTTTATTATTTTCAAATTGTATAACTGTGAAAAATAAATTTTAAATTAGGGAATTTTTAATGTAAAAAACATTTTTTATAAAAATATAACTTATATTATAAAATATGAAATCTGATATTTTTAATTTAAACAAAAAAAATAAAATTATAAAGTCACATATAAATTATGGATTTGCTATTATAAAAAGAAATAATTAATTTCCAATTCAGATTTATGTGCTATTAATATATTAAAATTCATTGTATTTATAAAATCGATATTCTACATTTTACTCTAAAAACCAATACTTGAAAAACCAAAAAAATACTAATACACTAATATTGAAGATTTATAATAAAAATTAGTTTATTATGTCAATAAAAATATATAGGTAATATATTATAACATTTAATTAAAATTATAAAATACATTATAAGAAAAAAAATTATAAGAAAATAAAATTTTTAGATTCTAGTTATTTTTAATTTCTATAAAAGATATATAACGATATAATTAATCAATAATTATTATTTTTTATGTAATAATTTAAAAATGAAACACATTGAATTATATAATAAACATTTTAGTGAATGTAATGAGTTATTCATAAAAATAATAATGAATTTGTTAAATATTTAAAAAAATCATAATATAATCATATATATTATTGTATAATGTAATTTGTTATCCCCTATTAAAACTAAATAATTTAACGCCTTGGTTTTAATGTTCTAAATATAACATAGTTTCATTTTGGTAGGGTGTTATTTTTAGAGAAATCAATAGAACAAATTTTATTAAATTATAGAAAAACATATATTAAAATCTCGTATTCTCCCACATTAAATAAATTATATCTTAGAAATTTTATAACTCATATGATGGGAGTAATTTTCATTGGGAGCTCCTAATTAACCATACACCTATAGTTAATATTATAATTATTTAAGATATGAATTGTTATTTCCCTATATGTAATTTGATATGAGCTTCAGATAATGAGATGTGATCCATTCATAATAGAATCCTAAATAGTATTGAAGAGATAAATATACAAGGATTAAATTTACTCAAATAGTTTTAATGTTTCATACACCATGGAAATAATAATTATACCACCAAAAAAAATTTATTTTATGTTGCAAAAACTAATATATGGAATCTTAATGATATGTATCGTTGAAAGATGTATAATGAAAAATAACTAGCTCTCTCAATAATATTCAGTGCATATGAATTTCCTTTTTCTTATGTTCTTCTATTTCTTCAAGTTGGTTGTCTTCTTTATCCTATGGATTGGTTCATTGTGATGTGTAGTGAAAAATATTCCTCACATCTAAAACATTGAATCCTTAATGGATATTCTGGAAAAACATTATCTTCCTTCATTGTATCCTTCTTTTTCCCTGGACAACTTTTTTCTTTATGACCTATTTTAATATAGGTAAACCATTTTCTAGTCCCTCTCATGTAATTCCCTTGTTTCATATTCCCACATTGTTGACATTTAGGATGTTGAAAATTGATTCCATCATCATCTTCATCACCCAAGTTCCCACAATTTTCTATCATTATCTTCTTTGGTGTGCTCATTATTTAAACTATGTGAACATGGTTCATCACATTTCATTATATTTGGTTTGTTATAAAAAATTATATTTCTCTGTCCAACTACAACTTTAATGATATAATTATTTAGACAATATCTACACTATTCCTTACACATATTGTTATCTCGGTTCCATCTGGTTCTAGAAATTTTAAAAAGGAAAAACAGTTAACATTAGTGATGAACAATTATCATCATAATATAATTATCTTAAATAACCAATGAGAAATTTTCAAAAGTTCTCTCACATTATGATACCATTATTTTATCCTATAATTGTTTTAGATTATGTTATATGACTTATTATTTAACCAATAACATTTAATTTTTAACATATATCATTCTTAGATCAACTTATATCAACCTTTAATTACCCTATATCAATCATATATTAACATATGATGATTAATGTTTTATTCTCTTATACTTCTCAATATAGTCCATCAATGTAAACTAGAAATCATTCTTTCACAGCAGTTCAGAAAGGGAATATGATTAACTGAATCATGTCTCCCAGAAGTTTCTATCCAAGTGTATAGTTGGGCCTCTTTTTCTTATAACATATCATATTTTAGTTAATACCCAACATTCATTCTTCAGAGTTGTTACCCCTTGGTTCATCTATGGATTATCCTTCAACAATATTCTATCATCTATACATGGATGTAAAGGCATGGAAAACAATAACATATCATCTTTACTAAAATTGTTAGATGTTGTCCTATTCATAGGTATATCCCTGATACTTTACCCTATTATTTTCTTAAATTTTATATCATCATAATCTCTTAAAATAACAATACCTTCCATGCATACCATCTTTATTGACCCAATTTTAAATCACATATTTTATCACGATTTTTGGATACTTTTCCAAAATATAAAACCCATACATCAGGTTCCCTAGTGTCTTTGGAAGATAAAAAACATGAATACATCATCATAAATATAAAAATATCTTCTTTATTTAATCCTCTATACAATGATCCTTACTCTAATAGATCTTCTCAAACTATATTGCATTCCATGGGGGAAGTATATAATGAAAAAGGTGCGCTAAAATTCCTATTAAGTGAGTAAAAATTATAAAATTCATAGAATTAGTGACAATATGAATTATACGATATCATAAATAGAATAATCTAGATAATGGAAACATGGAATTTATAAATGATATCATAAGACCATGGAATAATGTAATATGTGGAAACAACATAATACATGACATGATAAACATATCATAGGGAGCACTACCAACACTATCATAGTGGAAATATTACCATGATGGATAGGGTTAACTATCCTTTCTTATATATAGAGTTAAAAATAGTATAATAGTTTACTAGAATCACTCCCAAATTACATATATCAAATAACATGATATATAAATCTTTACCCAAAATATGTAAGAGCTCTATAATTCTTATCCCACCTTTCACATATCATTAAGTTCTTATGCTAACATCCCATGCACCATATATGGATTCTCAAGAGATGGAAACATTACTCAATAAATTATAGGGATACATAATATCAAAACCACCCATAAAACAATGAAAATCATATATGTGTGTCCCACATGATGAAATACAGATCATATATAAATCATATGAATTATCAGACCCATTAGAATTATATAATTTTAATAATTCTGAATCAAGTAATAGCTAAAGGATAAATCATAACGACTCAAACAGTAATAAGTCATTTTATTGTTTCTGATTTTCAAAATGAGAAATATTATAGTGGACATCAAAATTGAGTTCTATTGTGTAGATTATATGATATATATCTATAGAAGATAGTATAAATATGAACCACTTGTGTGGAGGGTTAGTGAAATGACTAAATGATATTTTAAAGAAGAAAAGAAAGTATCATTTACATAGAAAATAGAATAGTACCAAAGGGTTATTCATAAAATAACATGGGTTTTTTGAAGTAATGAATTCATTAAAAACAATTTTTTGGTTGATTATTGACATGCAATAATAAATAGGAATGTTACCATAAATAACGTTTACATAAAAGTAAAAATTTAAAAGAGAAATAAAAAAATATATAAAAATAGTAATGAAATATATTTTTAATAATGTATATATTTTATAAAAAATTATACAAAAAAATATAATAAGTTAATATAATTAAGTTTTCATAAAAAATGATAAAGAGTAATAGAATGTGTATCTTAATCGTAATGAGGTTTGTGTGGAATATCTATTATGGATTTATAAGCATTGTAATAAAAACCCATTAAATGATATATATATCAATATTAAAGTAAAAATAAAATGAATAAAACAATTCATGATATTAAATATAGAATTTTATATTTACAAACTATTTAATTGAAATTAGGTTTATAAAATTATTTTTTTCTCCAATTAAAAAATTTTGAGATGATACCCCTATGGAACTACTAATTTTTTAGTCAAAAGTCAATGGAAGTTCGAAAATAATTTGGTTTTTGAATTTGATGCATTTAATTATAGAGTTTTCAAAAATATATTTTCTGGATGTATGTACATAATAGAAATATGAAGTCGGTATATAACATTAATACATGTCACAATGAAGATAAATCGATATGAAAAACACTTAAAACATATGAAATTTTCAAATAAAACCCTATAAATAAAGAGAAATATTTAATTTTATATAAAAATACCATGAATAAATAAAATTCATGATATTATACATCCAATTTTCAGTATACATAAAATTTAAATGAAATTATTTTCTTAAAAGAACATGTGTCTCAAAGAAGGATGTTTTGACATAAAACAATTGCGAAATAAGATACATTATATTAAAAGACCCATGAAAGAGAGAAACCGTAATGTTGAAGGTAAAATTCCATGAATAAATATAATTCATGATATTATATTCCAAATACCTAGTATATGGACTATTTTAATTCAATTGAATTCCAAAAATAACATGTCTTTTAAAGTAATATGTTTTGATATGAAACATTTACCTCATGTTTGAATGTGATATGATCATCCAATTGTCTTCATTATTAATTAAATTATGTTAAAAAAAGACGTACCAAATAAAAATATTCATCTATATTTTGTTTTTTATGATCCATCATTTATTTTTATGAATTTATTTTTAATAATGTTTTTTCTTACTTTCGATACTCCGAGTTGATTAATTAATTTCAACATCACACAATTCATTTGTGGACCTTGTTCAATGGTGTTGTAAAATAAATTCATGATCTCTATAATTTTTAAGTTTTATTCCCTTAATTATTCCATTAGTATTACGCTTATATATTTTAAAATTCCATCCCAAAATAAATCAAAATTAAGAAAGGTTTCATGAGATGTCCATTTAAGGCTGTTAAAGTTTCAATTACCAGTTGTCATTAATATCACTTAAATATTGTGAAATATTATAATTATAAAATTTTAAGTGTAAAAAATTTAATTTATATATAATAAATATATTTAAATAAACAACCAGGATATCTATTTGTGGAATAAAATGTCATTCGTGAATGTGGTAGTATAGACTCATGCATGATGATTTTTTCATTTTCTTAAATTATTTTAGAGAGAGATATAAAATGCATAGTCCATTTTCATAATGAAACATCATTATAGTAAAAATATTTGGGTTGTCATACCTTCATGAATAAAATATAATAGTTGGGATTAGAAGATTAAAATATCTATAGATGTTGATTTGGGATTACTACCACTCCCTTAGAAGTTCTCCTTTGGATGATTCCTTGAGACTCCATAACATTGTCTTTTTTTGTGACCAAGGATTCAAAGTCATGTTAAGGGAGTTTAAGAGGTACTGGGGAATATTTTTGGTTCATTGAAGGCCTTAGAATGGGTGAAAAATGGGGATGAGGTGGTGTCTTTCTATATGTAAAGAAAACGACTCTTTAGTAAGAAATCATTATTTCTCAGTAATATCATTCAATTATTCAATAATAAAATACTAAATAAGGGATATTAATTGTTTTTATATTGAGATAAAGTAAATAAACCCACGATTATCTAACATCAATAAAATTAACATGTTTTTACCGTTTTCAAAATGTTAAATCACTTTTATCATAATTTAATATTATCTATATAACTCTGCATTCACTCTTAGAAACTAATTTTAATGAAACAAATTGATTTTGAGATTATTTACTATATTAAAAATTCATATAATAAATACCTAAATCATTTTATAAACAAAATTTTGTACATTTAGAGAAATTAACTTTTTTATTATTGAGGATGATGTGTAAACACTATTTCATATAAAAAGTTCGTTTTCAACATTACAATTATGTGAGGGATAAGATTACCAATGTCATTGATTTTTAAGATATAAATTGTTTTATTAAAAATATTATTTTCAATGTGTCTTTAAACTCATTATAAACACATATTTTTCCAAAATAATATTTAATTAAATGAAAAGGCAAAGAATAGTTTTTATTATAATTAAAATATTAATTTCGTTTCATAGGCATTATAAGTACAAAACAAATATCATTATAATTAATAACATTACTACGTAAATAAATATTTTATCAATTAAAAATTTTCTTAATATTTTATGTCTCACTTATATTCTAATAAAGTAATAAAATTTGTTATTTTGGAAAATTCTATATTTTTTCTATTCACTTAAAAATTAGTCATTTCATAAAAATATAAAAAAATTAATCTTGATCTAATATACATATAATTATCATAAAATTAGAAGTTATTTTATTACATTAAACTTATATGTGTGATAATAAATTATTTTAAAATATATAATCTATAAAATATAAAAATATTTTTAAAAAAATTATATATCTTATGTTCCCAATTGTAAAAAATAGGTTTCTAAAGAATTTTTTTAAAAAAAGTAAGAATCCCTTATAAAATAATTAATTTACACTTATAATTAAGTTTCATTAATATATATTTCATTCTTATATACTAATAATTTTATAATATTCAACTTATTTAAAAAACTATTATTTTCACTCTTCATATAGAAATCAATCTTTTTTTAAAACCCAAAAAAGTAATATTAGACTAATATTGACATTATAAAAATGATAATGTTGTTTGTTTTTTGAAATTAATTTTCTAGAATTTTCTAATTTGATGCTTTTTTAATATTATAATATATTGTGAAAAACTATTTTTATAAGAAAAAAATTATAATTACTAGCTTTTCTTATTCAAAATTTGAATAAAACAATAATTAAGATTGCATTAATAAATTAATAAGGTGTTTTAATAATTATCTAAGCACCATTCATAGATTTCTTAAATAATAATTATTAGGCCTAATAAGATATTTTTTTATTATTAGTAATGGATTAAATAAATTTGTGTAAAGTAAAATTTTCAAAAAACATATATATTAATATATTTTCTAATTCAGCTAGTCCTACTAATACGTTCTAATTAAATTTATAGGTTTTAATATTCTAAACATAGAATTTTATGGTTTTGGTTCGGTGTTTCATATGTCAAGATCTATTGATAATGTTTTTCTTAATTAGTAGAATACATGAATTAAATTATAGTTTTTTTATAACGATACATCACCTTATCAATGTAAAATTCTCAATGAAAACCACACTAATTAACAAAAAATAAAACTTTAACCTATGGGCAATTCAATCACCCCATTTTTAATTTTTTCCAATTCAATTTTTTTTTTCAATGAGTAAATTTAATATTTCCACCACTAAATAAAATTAAATGAAAACAGATGATAGTTTTTTTCCTTCTAAATTATGAAACCATCTCTATAAGGTTGGGTTCATACTATTATTAGACTAACTCTTCTAATTTTAAGATACCCGTCATCCCCCATTTTTTCTCATACACTATCATAGTTACCTTTTAATTTTTTGAGAAACATATGGCACCATATTTTTTTATAGATGTCCCATTAACAAAAAAACTCAATGTATTAATGGGATAACACTTTTTTGAAAACAATACTGAGAAGTTTAGATATAATATCTAACTATATTAATTCTTTAATGTGATACAACTCTAAAAAAATTCATTTATGTTTTTTCCAAATATATTTTCATTAAATATTAATTTCTCACTTTACTTGAACCAAAACATTAAAATATATCAAATTCAAGTATACTTCTTCCAAATTTTCCTATATAATCACTCCACATTTATGAACATACTAAATATATGTCAAAATATTAACGAAGAATAAAAATAATACCTCAACATTCGACATCATTAAAAATAACATAAATTATAGCTTCATGTAAAATGATTAACTATTGTAATATTGGTCATATAATCACTTCCTCAAGAAATGATCATAAACTCTTCTTCACCATATATGATTGTCCATGTCTATATGATATCATTTGATACATATATTACCAATTATGAGATGAGTTAATATTAATATTGTCATTGTTGGATAATACTACCATGCTTTATTGGTCTTATATCTTGTATTATTTCTCATCATTTTCACATTTCACCTTCAAAACACTCTTCCATAATAAAAATCCAACATAGTATTAGAATACATTTGATCTTCCATCATCACTTAAAATTGAGAACTCTGAATACAATCTATTTTAAAACCTAAAAACACTTTTCTTTAAGGGTATAAAATAACTAGACCTTATAATACTTCATGTACATTTTCATTTATAGACCAAAACATTACATAGAATCATGTAATTGTTTTTTTTTTCACATTTATTCATAGCTAGAATGGACTTTGTCACTCGAGCTATCTATGAAAATCCATCCTTTTCAACCTTCCCTGGTTTTTATCCACTATAAACTTGTTATGAATTACTATTTAAAAATATATTATCCTATGAAAATAATTTATTCAATTTTAAGACTCTTTTATATTTTCATTATCTTTCATAGAATAATGACTCATTAGTGCTTTCCCCTAATATATAATTTTTCAATAAAAATATCCATGTATCTGTAATCCACATGTTCTACCATCATCCTCCTTCCATAAACAAATTTTTTAATCATAGTCTAATCCATTTTGGGAAACCTTTTAACCTCTTATCCTTAGTACCAATAACCATAATAATATGACTATCTCTTTCTTGAAATGGATCTCTTATTGTTTTATGATTACACTCTTTAACAATAATATCCAATTTCATCTTGAAATCATCAATGATATGGAATCTATTTCTATGGTACAATTATCATATACCTATATTTTGGATGATTTAGTTTTCTTTCTTCATTGAATTATTGACTGTAATGTTTTCAAAATAATTATTCATTGAATTGTATCCAAAAGTATATATGATTATTTTTTAAAAAATAAATATCTTATCCTACTACTGTGGTTATATTCTCACAACAATATAATTATAATTTTGAGTTGGTAAATTTAATAACTCTTTATAGCAGTGGCCATAAATGTTGAAAAATCAAATAAGGTATTTGAGGTTTCAAATATATTATTACATGACATATTTTAAATTTTTTATGGAGTATGCTTTCTTCACATAGGTTTACTTATAATTATAACTATATTACCTATCACATTAGGAATAGATTAATCTTTATATGTTATCATTTTATTCTATTATCTAATAGATATATGCTTAAATCACAAAAGAGACAACAAAATCCAATTAATCTTGTTCTTTTTCTCATGCATTAAATCTATCATGATTTTAAAACTTGATATTTATTATTGGAACCCTAAATGTTTTGAGAAGTTTGGGGGGAAATGTTTCGAAAAAATTATCACCTATACATAAGAATTATTATTTTTAGATAATTTTAAATTATCTTTATTCTTTTTAAATTTTGAATTTAAATCTAGATAAAAATAGAAATAGATTTAGCACAAACTGAATAAACTATGTTCTAGGATACCTTTCTTCATGATCCTTAGATGGAGGTTTCATGAAATAGAAATAATAACATCGATCTGCCATCATGAGTATTCCATTATGCATGACTCATTTCTAATGTCTCTGTGTTAATAGACTATGATATTTTTTAATGGGTGTTTTATGATTTATAGTCTTTACCTCCAACTAGAGACACATTATTTCAACAATGTATTATTTGTTATAATGTTTTTTCGCACTTACTTTATAGTCTCTCATAAACTTATTTCTGTAATCCTGATGATCACCAACTTTTTATTTGAGTTTTTTTAAATATATTGAAACATTGTGAAATGTTTTAAAATCAATGATCACTTATTTAACAACCTTTCCAAATACTTATTTCTCACAAAGTCCAAATTTTAATTCATCATAAATTAATGAAATCTATTCACTAAAAAATAGGGTATATTATTTCATCATTTTCACTATATTAGTGAGAGTTTTGTAGCAAATAATATTCAATTTCAATGATTCTTCCTTGGAATCAACTAATTATTTCATCTTTGACATACCATATATCAATAACTTGACATATGAAAATGTATATGTGATATATTCTAGGAGAAAATTATAAAAATAATCATTTAACTCAAGTTAGAGGACTTCATTGGATTCAATGATTTTATTTCTAAAA
Source organism: Viscum album (assembly GCA_963277665.1). Taxonomy (NCBI): domain Eukaryota; kingdom Viridiplantae; phylum Streptophyta; class Magnoliopsida; order Santalales; family Viscaceae; genus Viscum; species Viscum album. Next base: position 978,453,635 of record OY728167.1, read on the forward strand.
AATGAAATTGAATCACTAAAGGTATCATTATCAATAGATTTATAAATAATCATTCAAGTCTATCAACATTCAGTAGTTATTCATCCTCTTTCACATTTTTATTCATTATTACATTGTTTTCTTATTTATATTTCCCAAATAATATAGTGTCAGATAAACCCTATATTTGAGAATAAATATGACTAGTGATTGATTAGTCTATCTTTAATCCTTCTAAAAATAATTCGAATATGAAATTCATGTACACAATAAAAATAACATGAAAATAAAAAGTTTCAAAAATAGTCTAGTTAATTTTTTATATTTTATTAGTTATGGTAAAAATAGATCCAATTTTGAGTGTACCTATGAATAAATAACCATTAAGAGTCCTTATAGGATCGCGAAGACAAAAAAGAGGGCATGAGGAAGAATCTTGAGTGACAAAATAGTTTTACAAAATTCCCAAAAAAATCATTATATAAACCTCTAATTTATTGAACTTTTCATTTTAGTTAAATTAGATGTATAAATTTTTAAATTTAACCTAGAATAAACCCTTATAGAATACATATATTCATGTTATTATTGGAACATGTGTTTGAAGAATGTTTGGTTTCATTATAAGCCTAACCTTTGTTGTGTCCAATTATTATGCCATGCTGTAGAATTTCTACAAAAAATACTATTAGTAATGTGTCATGTTTTGTATAGGGAATACATTAAAACCTATTTTTACATATTTAAAAAAGTAGGTTTAGAATATATAACATGAAAACCAAGGGCCTAATCCTACAACTCATTTATACTTTTACCCTAAAATTTATTTTAAATCCTTATTAATATTGATGTAGATGATCACTAATTTATATGATTCCTCTTCATAGTCTCCACTTTAACACTAAATTCATAGTTATTTCAAATTTATTCACTAAACACACTAAACACAGATTTTCATCCTTATGATTGAAAACTATTACATAAGGAAAAAAATAATTTTTTTCATAACTACTACCTCAGGTATATAAAAAATTACTTCCCCTTTTACTACATTGAAACCCAATTTTTTCTATTTATAATTGGATCATTTACTATTCCTTTCTTCTTGAATGATTTTATGGTTCCCATAGATGTATAGACTTCCTCTACCATTAAGAGTTTCACACATTTTTCTAAAACGTTTTGAAAAAATCACAAAAATATAACTCTTCTCCCCTTTATTCATCCTTTATATCTTCAATATAATGTGCATGGTGACTATATTATATATATAATTCATCATTTCTAATATCAATAAATGGATAATTTTAACTATTACTGTGGATCATCCCAAAAGGATATTAATTTTAAAATTAATCCACTATCTATTTTTCCACTTTAAAGGATATATTTAGAATACCCTTTTCAGTTTTATCTTCAAGTTTATAGAATGAATAAGTTGTTATGAAATATATGTAATTGTAATGTTTCTTATTCATCTTGTTAAAAACTGTTCTTTGGTATTTTCAATAAATTCACTCTTCAATGATGCATAAAAATTAAAGAGAACATTATTTTATGGTATGGAGATGTCCTTTTTTATCTATGAAATCTTTCATGAAAACCTATATAGATTAATTTTATGTCTATATATACAAACGACAACAATGTACACTTGACTTCTCAAACTTATTGAATCAAATGTTCATTTTTTGATATTTAATCCCATGATGTTGAACACATATATCTACTAAATTCCTATAGAATTTAAATATTTAAGGAAATATAGAAGACATAATTCTAGGATTATAAGTTCAACTACCTTATAAATCAACCATGATATATTTTATCTTCATCATAAATATTAAAATAACACTCATTAATTTCATTTCTAATTAATTTAAAAATTAAATAATAGTTTGAGATTCAATCTATCTTCATTTTCATTATTCATGAAATCCTAATAAAATCATTTCATTTTTATTAAGAATAATTTTATTCTCAAAATCATGCATAGATATTGGATTTAAATAGAATCATGATATTTGTAACTCTAAAGAACAATTAATTCTTCCTAAAAAATATTTTTATCAAAATTAGATAAATTATAAAAACACAATTTCATACTTAAAGAGACTCCCTCAAAAATAACCTTCTTACTTTGATCTTCCTCTATAATACATGAATATCTTATCCTATTGAATACAATTCATGGAAAACATACCCTTATAGGAATTTTTGAGAATTTTTACAATTAAGAATAGATTAGGAATCATTACAATTAATATTTTTCTCATATTATAAAACCAACAAACTTGATTTTTTAAGTATGATAAATTCTCTAAATTCTCTTATGTGTTTAGGGTTACATACAAAAGAATGATGCATAGGATCCCTATAGTATTACCCATATAGAGATAGATTCATAATTTCATATATATACTTAATGAATATGAGTATTTATTTTTCATTTTTAAAATTTTGAACTATATATAAAAGTAGTATATATTTTATAAATATTGAGGATTTATTTTCATTTTAATTATTCATATTGTTATTTATTATTTGGATAATGTATAATGTAATTATTTCATGGATTTATAATTTTAGTCAATTTTGTTTTTTTTACTGGTGGGAGTGTAGTTGATCCAGTAGGTTCTCGCGATTAATCATTCGCTAGATATTGCGTCTATGTGAGGTTCTGATTTAGAGATAGAAGGAAATTAAACCCCCTTTTTCATTTGACTTGTTGATATCATTCAGCTTGGTTGTGGATTAAAAACTCATTTTTGTTTTGTAGTACATCTCTTCATGGGTTTCCTTTCTTATTTTATAGGATGTTGTCAAGATTTTTTTCCTTCGTGCTGTGCTTGGGATAATTTTTTGGTTGTGACTCTGTTCTAGTATTTGGAGTAGGATGTGATGGTGAGGCATCAATGAATACTTTCTTAGACGTGGCATCTGGTTTGGAGATGGATTAGTATTTTATGTAGGCCCTACAAATATATAACTTGATGAGTGGAGGTCAAAATCATGTGTTAGTGTTTATCGTTCAGTGCAGGCTGACAATGTCACGAGCCAACCTGGGTCGACCCTGAACTGGCCACCCAAGCCAATCCGCGACATGGCCCGAAGGGCATTCCCGATCCCCACGGGCTGACAACCAGTGCCGAGCATCAAAATTTTAATCGTTGGGAACGATTTAGCCTGTGAACAAAAACAAAGAAACATGAAAACAGATAAATATAAATAGTTGATAAACATAACGCTAGCGGCGGAAAGAAAATTAAACCAAACATACCTCCATGTGACCTTTTAGGTCGCCTCCCGACTAAAGACTGACTTTGCTCCAATAACGAGAAACTCAGCCAAATAAAACTTGAGCAAGGAAACCTGCAACTGAAATGATAAAGATAGGCATGATCATTAAAGATGCTCAGTAGGTTTCCAAGATAAACCACAGAATCCAACGTCTCCTTTCCCGAAACAATCCATTAACACCAGTTTGAAATACAATTATAAAAGTAGGGTTTTCACATTTTTAAATAAGCAACACGTTTTCCCCATTTAAGAACCCAACACACGTTACATACCATTTTCCAAAAATCATTTGTCATTTTATAAATAAAATCCAAAACAGAATATACCAACGTTGTGCTAGAGTAAAATGAGTAAGAGTGAAAGCTGAGAATAAACTAGTGCACAGAAAGTAAAAAAGACTAGTGCATGGAAAGTAAACAAGACTAGTGCACGGAATGTAAACATGCAATGAAAATTATTCAATAACCATGGGTGATCCTAAACATCCCTAGAAGACCCATGGATGTACTCGGTTTCGGAACCACCTACCGGCGTATGGTGAAGTTCATAAGTCTATAACCAACTGGCCGCCCTAACCGACCAATACAGTGGCAAAGCCCGCCTGGCCTAACAACAAATCCAAGGGGTACCAACTCGTCTAATCGGGGTTGGTCAGCAACTGTCAATCGATCTCTAAAAGACACCCAGGAACCCATAGTGGTTACAATAATACAGTGTAAGTACGAGACCCTCGCACGCGTGACTCATCTCACCGCACTTGCCTACCCCAAACATGGACACTTCATACGATAACCCATAAGGGAAATCCCCCTATAGAGGTGCCCCAGTATATATATATATATATAACATATCATCAAAGGAGCCAATCGGGCCTTCATACCATGGGATCATTAAAACCATTTGATACCTTTTTCAAAATACTAAAGTTATTATATGGGCATACAGTAATCAAAACGTCGTCATTTCAAAAAGTCAACGCAAACATTACATTAAAGATGAAAGTGTCAAACAGGCTGTCACGACACACCCATGTCGAAATCATTATTCTAAAAACATTTAAAGTTCCAACTAGGCACGCACAATTTCCAAACAAAAATCAATTATAAAAGTTAACACAACTCCACCCACGAATTGGAAGAGCCAAACGGGCCTTTAAGTTGTCATGTCCAAAAACAATACCCAAAACATTACACAAATACAACTTTTATGTTTTCAAATCCAAATTAGCACTCCCTTGAGATCACACTTTAAACCTTTCACAAAATCCACACAAAAAACCGAATCTTACTTAGGAAACAAAAACCATTTAGAAAACCAATTTTTTAAGGAAACACTAGTTTAAAGGTGTCATTGTCACTTGAAGGCACGTCCATGGGTGCACCGAGTGCACCCATGGATGTGCCAACATCCAATGGCACGCCTACGTTTCAAGAAAACAACCAACACTGTTCCCACAAAACTACCACTTTGAAACTAAAACAAACCACTCACTTTATTTGAAAAGAACTCACACCGCCACATTTAAAAACCAAAGAGTCCCCTTTTTATTTTAACACCTTAACACAATTAGCATGTTATACCAATACCAAAATTATAAATCAAACCAAATTTACAAATAACCAATGCCGACACACAACATAATGAAGGATAGACATTTCAAAAAAACCCTCAATTCCACTTTGAACACTATAGTATTTTATCAAATGCGCCAAGTGCACATCAACATTATCATAACCAAATATTTACCTTCAAAGTATTATATATATTTTTTATCAAACAGTATTAACATAAAAAGAAATGCCTCAAAAAAATAGTCATAAACAATATCAAAACAGGATTTGGCACATAATCAAATAATTGCAGACTCGAACCAGGAATTGAATCAAAACATGCTTTTGACTAATTTTAAAAATTTAAAAACACTATAGCAGGCAAATTATGGGTATATCAAAGCTGTGAATCACATAAAATAAAATTATCGAAACACCTAAGCGTCAATTAGACTGCGGAAAGGAAAACCATGGAATTACCTACCTCAAACCAAGAGCGGACGCAATGGAACTTCAACGGAAGGTTGAACAACGCCCCGCGGATAAACCGCACACGCTGAACAGCAATAAAAACACACTACACAAAATTGGCAACGGTATTAGGATTTATCTAAATTAAATAAAAACACCAAAGATGCAATGAAGGGAAAATAAATAAATAAATGAATAAATAAATAAATGATTAAAAGAATAAATACATAAATGAATAAAAGAATAAGCAAATAAATAATTAAAAGAATAAATAAATGAAAGAATAAATAAATGAATGAATAAAAGAATAAGCAAATAAATAATTAAAAGAATAAATAAATGAAAGAATAAATAAGTGAATGAATAAAATAATAAGCAAATAAATAATTAAAAGAATAAATAAATGAAAGAATAAATAAGTGAATGAATAAAAGAATAAGCAAATAAATAATTAAAAGAATAAATAAATGAAAGAATAAATCAATGAATGAATAAAAGAATATTTCGGAGGAGGCCGCTGCCGACCGGAGCAGGAGTGGAAGTGCGAAGGAGGCGCGGCGAGGCTGGAGGGGTCCGAAGCAAGGAGGGCAGAGGGTTTTCTGGGTTGTCGGCGAAGTGAAACGGCAAGGGGGGTCTGGAGGGGAAGAGGGTGAGTGTGGCAGGGGATAGAGGGACAGGATGAAGGCGGGGCACTGAGCGAGGGTGCTGAGAGAGGCCGGCGTAGGTCGAGGGCGAGCCAGAGCGTGAGGTGAGGGAGGCAGAGTGGGCTGTTGGGCGCGGCACACCAAGAACATGGAGGCGGCATGTGGGGTAGCGAGGGGGCAAGTGCGGGAGTGCGGAGGCCAGGACGCGGCCTACAGCAGGGGGCGAGGCAAGGATGGCGAGGGAGGTGGTGTGTGAGTGGGAGCTGGCGGCGGAGGGCCTGGGCGCGAGCAGGTGGCCGGCCGGGTGTGCTGAGGGGTACCGACAAGGGGTTGCAGAGACCGGGGAGGGGAAGAAGGCAGGAGGGGGCGGCCAGATCCGGCGAGGGTGAAGTCGAGGCGCCGCTGCTGAGGCGAGGGCGTGCAGGGCCGGGGTCCGATGAGGTCGTCGCTGCCGGAGCAGGTCGGACGCGGGAGGAGGCCGGGGCGCAGCTACAGAGGCGAGGGCGAGGCGTTGGGGGTCCGGCGGTCCGCGGGTAGTCGCCTTGCGCTGATTGGGAGGGGAGGGCTGCGCTTGTGCAGCCCTCGCGTGGAAGTGAAACGAAAAGCGGGGGGGGGGGGGGGGGGGGGGGGGGGGGGGGCTGCACCTCCCCCTTAGGGTTTCTATTTTTTTGTCATTCTATTATAATAATAATACTATTATAATAATAAAAATAACTATAGAAATAATACAAATAATAATAGTACAAATAATAATAATAATAATAATAATTAGTATAATGCGAATAATAATAATGATAACAATAATAGTAATTTTAATAATAATAATACTAATAATAAAATTATAATAATAATAATATTAAGAAAAATAATTATAATTAGGATAATATAAACAACAATAACAATAATAAAATAACAATAACACAATAATAATAGAAATAATAATATATAGCATAATGATAATAAAAATAATAATAACAATTATGATGATAATAATAATAATAATAATAATAATAATAATAATAATAATAATAATAATATCAAGCAATTGCACGACACTAGGGCTGATTGCGCGGCTACCGCCAACCGTGTGGTGACCGTGCACAAGTCCGAAACCTAGTAAAAACAATAAACGTCAACAATTTTGATCCGGGACCAAGTTCAGACCTTGGTGAGAGAACCTGGTGCCAAGAATTAATAAAATAAAAATTAATTTAAGAAGGCGGGTGTGACAGACAGGGATGAGGAACATTGCACATTTCCTTGTTTTTTAGACTGCATGTTTTCTTAGCTTTGTATTTTTATTTAGTGGGGTTCACTAACATGTGTTGTGGGATTAAGGTTCATTGGTTGATGGTAATTGATGGCTGGATGCATTTACAGTGTCTGTATGTGTTTATTAGTTAGGGTTTGTAGCATTGTAGTGTTATTCAATGGTGAATCAACAATATATGATGTGCGGTTTCATCTAGTGGGCCTTGCTTATCATTAGTCGATGTAGTGTTAAAAGGTGACACATTCCCTAGCTTCAATCAAAACGAGTCAATCATTGTTTTATGCATTTTTTTAAGAAAAAATTTAAATGATTCTAGGGGCTTTGGTCTGTTTTCCTCCGGGCCAAAGTCGACAATGCCCTTATCGCCTTTTCTGTAATGAAAAAATAATAATTTGAAATATACATGTTTGTATATTTTAATTTTTAATTTTTAATTTATTTATATATATAACGAAATTTTAGCATAATTTAACTGATACATAATATCTAGAATTACATTCATTAAAGCAGTATGGAATTCTGACAGAAACTTTCTCCTATGACTCTCTTTTATAAGGGGGTTTACCCTGAAAATCATTTTGGATTTCCAATGTGGGTTTCGGGTCCCCCCTTTCCTGCAAAGAATTAATAACATATTATTATTAAAAATTAATAATTAATTAATTATAAATAATAAAAATAATTAACTATTAACATTAATATTAAATATTAATAATTAACCAATAAATATTAATAATATTCTATTTATAATTAATTAATAACTAATCACATACAAATAAATATTAATAAATTAATAATAGTTAGTAGTTATCAACTAATTAGTAATTAAGATATACTTAAATAATTTTTAAAATTAGTAATTAGTGGTAACAAAAAAGTTATTAATTAATTAATTAATATTAAAAAAAACTTATTACACAATTACTAATACCTATTTAAAATTATTATTTAGTTAATAAATATTAATTATAACGATTAAATTATTAAATTACCAATTTTTAAATATTTATTATAAATTTACAATAAATTAATTAAATACTTGTTTCTAATTAATATTAATTAGCAATAACTATTAATTACAAATAAATATTATTTAAATAATATTATTTAAAAATTAATAATATTAGTTTGTAATAAATATTAATTATTAGTTAATATTAGTTTCTAAGAAATATTTAAAATTTTCATTTGAAAACTCTTTCTTAAAAATAATAATAAAATAATTACCTATTTGTTAATGGGTAATGAAGAAATATTTATTTCCTTATTAATATTTGTAATTTCTAATTAACAAATTAATTACTAATTGACTAATAATTATTAATAATTATTAAAAAAATTACTAATAAATATTTTAAATTATTATTTAGTATGTAAATAGTAATTATAAAATATAAATTATTAAATTAAATTGAATTAATTAGTATTAAATTAGTATTAATTAATTAACTAATTGTTGCTAATTGTTATTAATTAAAAATAAATATTAATTACTAATATATTATAATTAAATAATATGATTTAGTATTAAATAATGTTGATTTTAAAAAAAATTAACAACTAATTAATATTAATTACTAATAAATATTTACAATTATTATTTAGTTACAAATTATTAAAAAATTATACTTCAAAGGTTCAGGTACAGAGCATACTTGATCCAAAAATTTATTAATAAAAATAAAAAATCATAAACATTAGTACATAATCGTGCTGGTAGTTTCCAACCATGAGATCCTCATGCGCATGACCGCATTAGGCACCCACAAGTTTCACCAATCCGATCAATATAAAATGATTTCAATACAAAAATGGTGGCTAATTTTTTTATCTGGGTTTTTAAAAAATTAAAATTTGATAACAGGGGTTAGGGTTCGAATATTTTTAAAAATGGGTCCGGGATACGTGAACGGCGTTCACGCATCTCACAGAATACCTAAATGATTCATTTTTTCTAACCTAGATCATATGGAAAGGTATTTCACTTAGAGGAAAACATGCAAGGGTAAATAATCTATGTGGAGAAACTCTACTCATATGACTTACAAGGAATTTTTGTATCCTGAAAGAAGTCATATTAAGATAGAAAATAAGTTCAATGTTTTTAAAGATAAAAACGAGTATCAAAAAATGGTGTTTAAAGAACCAAAATCAAATCCCTCGTAATAAGAATCTTGGAAGAGAAGATGAAAAATTTGGAAGAAAAATAATGAGGTTGTACCAGCTGTGGAGGAGGGGGAAAATGTATTCCAAATAAAGAGGAAATTCATGGGAAGGAAATATGTGCATAATCCATGAAGCATGTAATAAGAAATAAATCACATCTCATGCTTGGCTTAGAAATAAGAAGAAATAAAGGATGAGAGAAAACTCTCACATTGAATGTTTCCTCTATAGAATACAAGAGGTTCCTCCTTATTCCTTATTATTTTATGTGTTATGAGTTTACTTGAATGGAATTGAAGGAGAAGTATTGTTCATCATGGAGTACATAAATTCCCATGATGAAGAATGAGTTCATCTCTTAAGGAGGATCTTATAAGAGATTTGAGGTATTCCAATCACATTATCTTACATTTTTTCTTAATTATATTCATTAAGGTTGAGTACTTATTTAATGAAAAAATGAGAAAAGGGGGATTTGTTCTTGCACTTGAACTTTCTAATGTTTTTTTTGAAGTGTGTGCAGGATCATGTATTTCTTATCTTAAAATTACTCATCCTGATAATTGAGAATATCTAATTTTAGTATCACATATGAGTATGTGTTATAGGTAGATTATATTATATTGGTTATTTAATTATTTCTTTCTACACTAGGATGGATCATATAGATATAGTGTTTATTAACTAAAGGCTTTGTTCCAAGTATCATGTCATATCATCCCCTTATTTAAAATATATGTGAAGATTTTTTTGAGAAGAAATATGAGTTTAAAATTGTCCAATTATCCTTTTCATTTTATTTTAAATAAGGGGGAGAATAATTGATGTTACCACATATTAACTTTTATGATATGAATGGATATTAACAACAGAAGATAAAGGGGGAGATTGTTGGAAAAAATGGTTGTATGTTTTATCAATATGTCAATATGTGAAGTGGTGGTGCTTGGATAATTTTTATGGATTCATGTTATGTAATTTAATTTCATATTTGGATAATTATCCATGTTTTAAAAGTGAGAATTATTTAAGATTATCTTAAATAGAAGAAAATGTGCAAAGGAGTTTTCAAAAATGTTCACTAAAGTATGAATGAAGAGATATATGAAAAAAGTATAAATAAATTATTTATATTTTTCATGAAGAATAAGGATTGGTATTTGGAGTGAATATGGAATTTGGTGGAATATTTTATCTAACACATTTTTTTAACTTTATTTAAAAAGGAATCCATCCAACTAGCTAGATAAGGGAATTAGGTGCAGCCACTTTTGAGGTGGGAACTGGAGTTGACTATTGTATGGGAAGAAATGGTAGGCGAGCATGAATTCACATGAGGCACATGGTATTAGAGTGGTGGTTCAATCATGTGCAGTGGAATGGTGTTAGAGAAGACAACATGGGTCGATGCCAGTGAGGATTTGAGAGCGTACCCCAGTAATCACTTCTACCAAGATGAAGGAATGATAAAATAAATAAGGAAGCACTCAACCGAGTGATATTATTATATGGGAAAATGGTGACACAATCATTGTCTCTCCACTAAAAACATGCAGACATTTACACAACAGTTTGATCTAACTTTTTCAAGTTGTCTAATCAGTGAGAACCTTCTTCCCTTTCTCAAGGGTTTTATAGAGCATTGGTTATCTACCATTGATGAGTCACAAAAATCATGGTTGGGAATCCTTGGATAAAACCAAGGACCCTTCCATATTAAGAAGTCCATGATGAACTTATAATATCCAAGCATGATCCAAGAACAAGTCATGTTCAATATTCATGCATTGTCGTGCATGAACTGAAGGATCCCAAGACTTTTGATGAAATAGAGTCTTCAAATGAAGTAAGATCTAGATTTAATGCCAAGGTACAATCATGATAATATATTCATGAAGTTACAATTTCATTAATATAATTTAAATAATAAAATGAATAGTTCATGTGATGAGAGTAAAAATTTATTCTAAAATGAATATCCTATGTGATGAAATGTGAAACATAAGTATTCGGGTGATTAGAAGATCATATTTTGATGAATCCACGTGAATCAGATTCTTACATGAGTTGTAACATTTATGTGAAGAATGGAGAAGACCCGAGCATTGGGTATTTTTGATGAGTTTTTGTATTTTATTATGTAATTAAATATGAGTTACATGTATGAATATAGATAATGATTCATAGAGATAGACACCACATTAAGAAGAAAGAGGGGAACTATAATCCTTCTAGTATTCTTTATGAGTTGCATGAAACAAAATACCCACAGAAATTAATGGGGCATTCAATATGAGGAAAATATGATACCACTACTGATGAGTATTCATATATAAATGTGTAATTAAATGTGTTATTACTAAACAAATTTAAATAAGGATTTAAATGATTGATTTTAAATCATGTAATAATGATATATTACCCATGAACAATTATTGTTTGTTTTGTGAATAAAGTGTGTATGAAGGTGATGAAGACTCTGTGTTGAATTGAAATATTATTTCTGATAACTCGATACAATAATGTATCAGGTAAATACAGAAAGATGAATTGATGAGTTCTTGAGTATTTGAATATTGAGGAGAATCTAGATTGCACAAAATCTGAAAAGAGTCTTAATATAATAATTTCTAAAATTATTGATAAAGTACACAAGGTAGGAGTGACTAGATTTCTTATAGAGTAAGTCTATTTGAAGAAGAACTTCTTCCTAAATTTGGAAGTAGATGTATCTTTTGGATTATAGAGTAGAATGAATCTCCAATGTATTATGGAGAAAGAGAGTGTATAGTGGATTATTTTTTGTTATAGAGAGGAAAAATGGATTATATGTCATTGTATTAACTTGTGGAGATAGTGAATAATACATGTTGGGGGGTATAACCAATATAGAAATGAGTAGTATTTTCAAAATAACCCTATAAATAACATGTGATTCTCCCTATTTCATTACAACTACACTTGAGGAATGATTGAGAGTTTATATTGAGTGGATCAAAAACCTAAACAAATTTCAATAGGTTGAATTTAAAAAAAGAATTAGTAAAATAAGGCTACCACTAATTCACCTCCCTCTCATTACCACCTAATTGATCCTTGGCCACTAAAAATATCTCTTCGTATCAATAGATCTTGGTGAAATAGGTTTACACACATCAATTTGCATTAGTTCAATCACTCTTATTGACCATTGATCTTTAACCTTTTATATATTTCAAATAATCTTCCCTTGTTAGAAAGAATCGCATGTATGAGTATGATCACATGATAAATTAGGGAGATCTTGAGCAGTGTCACATTTCAACAGATCTTCCATGTATGATTGGCTCATATAAACAATAAATTTATACCACAACCTATTTTCTTCTTCCTTGGATATAAAATACATATCTTCTTGTCCACTCACAAGATATAGATTCCCCTTTGTGTGTTTTCCTTACAAAACAACTCCACTATATTTTCCCTTGATAATACACACCTTATTTGTAAATATTATAGTGTGTCCCAAGTCACATAGTTAACTAACACTTAACAAGTTTTTATTGAGACCTTCAACAACCATTAAATCAGCTTATCTCATCCCCACCCCCAAATTTGGCTTCTCCCAAGCCAATAATCATCAGGCCTTCATCATTGAAAAATATATCAACACCTTACCTTCCATACATTATTCTTATAACTAGATCCTTATTTCTCATCATATGGGAGGTGCATCCACTATAAATGATCTATAATATTGTGTGATTTGATGGTTTAAAGGAAATATCTACAATCACTACCTTCTCAAATATTCTTTTTGATCCATGTATTTGAATTCATACTTGATGTTGACTAATATTATCAATCTTAATCAAATTATTATGGTCTAACGTCATCCTGAAAAGATGCAAATTTATTTTTCATTATCATCTTGTTTGATGATCCCTTGATCTACTGCATATTACCACTTTGGGTATACTTTAGTAAATTTCTCTACATTATTGATGAGAAATATTTTTCCATGTGTCTAAATCCTCTAAACCTAAAATAGTGACCCTCAAGGCTATGGAATGAGCATTCTAAGAATTCCCCATATTTCCACAAAAATAATATTTGATAAATGGTTTATTCATGTGCATCACTAATACACCACTCATTATTCCTTAAGATCACTAAATATTCTGATTCTAATTCATACCAAAATAAATCTTTATCCACATAACAGGCTCTTGTGTTCTGACACCAATCATTATTGCTTTCTGTTTATGAACAATAACCATACCATTTGTGGCATTACGATGTATCATTTTCTTCCCTAAACATTTTTTAACTATTTTTTGGACCTATGAACCATAATTTCCATTTTTTCCATCACTTGTGTGACCTAATTTCCTAATATCATATTAGGAGTCAAGAGTTTCTCTTGATCCTATATTTAATTGTAGGCCAACAAAATCCTCCTAAAGTTCTTCAATACATTTTACTTGGTCTTTTAATATGTTATTCATAAAATAAATAGCCTTGGATTATTATTTAACCTTTATCTTGAACTTATTGAATTTATATGAGTATTATGGAATTTCTGATCTGAGAATTCCAATTTCAATCTTCATCTCAAACTTCTCTTCTTCCTACTACTTCATATAGAGTTTAGAATATTAAACCACCCTATTGGCATGTGCTCTCTAGATCCAAGAGTAATATTTTTTAAGGCATGTGCTCTCTAAAAAATATCATTTTATCTAAATAAGGTGGAAGAAGTGATGTCATGGACATGACCTAAGTTTTTAGATGCATACTCAATAATCTCACTCTTTAGATTGCGTACCAGTATAAATCGTTTCCTTTTATAAAGTCTGAATATGTATCTTCTCAAAATTGGCCAAATGAACTTCTAATTCATATTGTAGTTTTCAATGTTGTCCATAAACAACCATAAATGTTAAATCATGCTTAGAGTGTATCAATTATTAACCAAGGGTAGATAATCAAAATTATCAATGAAATGCTAAATCCTGCACATACTTCACCAAATATATTAAAAAGTTCAAGTGAAAAGATAAATCTCCCCTTTTCATCCCATCTTTCCATCAATCAAGCTCTCCCCCTTAATTGAAATGAGAAATATAATTAAGAACAATGGATAAAGTGTGATTGGAATACCTCAAGTTTCAACTTCTTGAGATGATATGAATTTCAAGATTTGTCATGAAATAATCCTTGGATTTTAGCTCAAACTTATTCTTGGAAACAGTTTCTTTCACAGTTTTCTTGACTTCATTGTTTTGCATATTCCCAATGGAAGATTTTCCAACTATTGTTCCATTCTTCTACACTTGTTGTGGCCTTTTATTCTTATCAGCATATGCATTTTGCATGGTTGGACTGAACCATCACTCATCATAACTGTGACCACTTCTATTGCAATTCGAAATAATTAATATAATTAATATTTATCATTTAATTTAATCATATTATTTATTATACATATATATATATATATACATTGGTAGATAATTTGATAACAGTAAGACACTTATTAAAGGTATAATAGAAGTCTAGATAACAGTAATATACATACAAAACGTATCATAAATCAAATGTCAACCTAATCTACGCCTCCGGTGTGGATGCTCCTCTGTCCCACAGTCAGGCGTATACTGGATGCGTCCACGCCGTGTCTGTCTACGTCTGTGCTCTGGCGTACGCTGCGCATCCTCATCGACAGCCACCTCCACATCCTCCTGTGTGACAGACGGTGGATGTACAGTCTCACCGCCTGTACCCTGGCCTGCATCTAAGGATAGTGGAAGCTGGCTGGAACTCTCACCAATATAGGAAGTAGATGGCTGCTCTGCTGCGGATGACTGCAATAAAACATCGAACTCAATCCAGTCAGCGTCTGTAAGTACCTGTGGCTGTGCCTGAGAAGCTGGAGGAGCATATGACTGGTCATGCTGAACACCCTCCTCCAGTGGAATAATATCATGTGGCTGAGCAAGCTGAGCAGCCTCATCCTGTGGAACAACAGCATCCATAACAGGGTTGTCACCCCCAGATACATCTATGTGAGGCTCAGAAGGCTCCGCGGCCTTCGCAGCAGGCTCCGCGGCCTCCGCAGCAGGTGGTGGATCAAAGAAAATGCCATGATAAATCTCGTCCATCGACGGTAGCATCTGTCGTACAAGGCTGTGAAAATATGCTGGGTCAAAGGCAGCTCTCTCCACTGGATCAAACATATGCAGTAGATGACAAATACGAGCATCCTGCGAAAACAAATTCTGTTGCTAACTAATTTGAATAAAAAATATGTTGAACTGTGAAAGAAAGAATGCATACCAAGTCATGGAAGCCCCGTCCGTTCCGTGTCAGAAATCTGACGGGAGACCTGATGTACCAGCCTGCATAATCCATCTGATCCATCAAATGAAAGCGTACTGTCCCTGCCCCTCGCAACTGGGACTCCCGTCGCCTGTCCCATAACGCGACATATCTCGCATGGTAGCTCCTCCAATCAAAATCTCTCTTCCCTGACATCTTCAGGGAATGCAATGAATCCAACTGACTGGGCGGGTCAGGAATTGGCTGAAGGAATCCAAACTGTCTCATAACCCTATCCGTCTGATGCCACTCGACTATATGAAAATGAATCAGTGGAACCATGCAGGAGCCGATATCAAGCATCACTGTACAGTATGGGGGCAGACTCTGAAGGATATCATCTGTATATGGCATCCATGTAATCTGAAAGAAAAAAATGAATAATCAATTAATAAATGAATAGATTTACAGTAAAGAGTAAAGATTTAACAATATAAATAATAATCACTTACATCGTCTGGTCGAATGCTGTCTAGCATAAGTCTGTAGGCGTGAACATCATGTCTGGGAGAATCTGAATGTCGATGCGCCTGACTCCACCTGTAGATAACATTTTTTTTACATTTCATAAAAGAATTTTATACAAGTAAGTTAGATATTAGAAAGAATTAATAACATACCAACGTCCACGTGGAGCCTCTGCTACAATATCTACGGGTAATGGCGCACGGGCATGTGGAGCTAAACGAGGTATGTGCTCCCATACCCACATCTGTAGAAGAACCATGCATCCTGTGATCTGCATCTTGTCGATGCGACATGCGCTGCATAGGGCTCTGTATGTATATGCTAGGCAGGCAGACCCCCAACTATATCGACCTGCCTGGTCCAAATCCTCTAAAAAAGCTAGATACATCAGGTGCACAAAAGTAGTAGAGTGGTCAACAAAAAGCGTACCACCGATCAGCCTCAAAATATATGCGCGTGCAAAGCGCAGCACGGTGACGTCATCAGCATCATCTGGTAAATGTGTGAAGTGCTGGTCTAACCAAGGCATCCGCAATCTACCACCGACGATGGTCCTGCCATCATCCTGGACCTCTATGCCCAGAAGTCTATGAACAAGCTCAGGCAAATCTGATGGAACTCGGCCTGTCAAAGCATGTCCGTCGATAGGGAGGCCCAACATAATAGCCACATCCTGCAATGTAATAGTCATCTCTCCCTCACTGAAATGGAAAGTATGCGACTCTGGTCTCCATCTCTCGACAAGTGCGGCAATGAGATGATGATCAAGAAACGTGAAGTCGCACATCGCTACTCCATAAAATCCAGCTCGACGAAGATGTGGGACGATAGCGGGAGGTGGTGCGGTATGATGGAAATGGTGAGATCTACGTACACTCAAGGGAGCCACAGGACGTCCCTCTAAAAGCAGTCGTGATACATGAGTAGCCTGAGATGTAAGCAATGGAAAACCTGCCATCTGCACACATGATATCATCGTTACTTATTAATAGTGGAATCATGATATATTCATTTTTATTTGGTGTCACAATCAACATTAGCCTAGTCTCACAATCAACATTAGTTAAGGATGCTCAGACACTCAGATGCCATTACTAAAACTAGACATCTTATAAGAAAACCATAATTTAAAAGTGAAAAATTAATTATTTCTTCTTATTTGTGAAATTACGTTTGTTAATTTATCCATTATCCATTAAATAACCATCAACATTTTTCCACATTAAAAATTAACAGGAAAAAGTGAAAAATTAATTATTTCTTCTTATTTGTGAAATTACGTTTGTTAATTCATCCATTATCCATTAAATAACCATCAACATTATTCCACATTAAAAATTAACCGGAAAAAGTGAAAAATTAATTATTTCTTCTTATTTGTGAAATTACGTTTGTTAATTTATCCATTATCCATTAAATAACCATCAACATTATTCCACATTAAAAATTAACAGGAAAAAGTGAAAAATTAATTATTTATTCTTATTTGTGAAATTACGTTTGTTAATTTATCCATTATCCATTAAATAACCATTAACATTATTCCACATTAAAAATTAAGAGGAAAAAGTGAAAAATTAATTATTTCTTCTTATTTGTGAAATTACGTTTGTTAATTTATCCATTATCCATTAGATAACCATTAACATTATTCCAAATAGATCAAGTTCCTAAGTAACTATAGAAACTTCCACAATAGGTTATTCAACCACAACCTCTTCCTCTTAGTCTTCTACTTCTTCTCATCCTCATCCTCTATTTCTTATTCTTCTTCTTCATCATCGACACCAACCACAACCTCTTCCTCTTAGAGCAGGTACACAGACTCGATCATGGATGATGAGATTTGGAACTCTGTCCTGCCACTTGGGGACATCTCTTACGAGTATGTCCTTCTGCGTGGCAGATACTGCATCGTATTCTCCCTCCTCGTTGCCGAGGCCAATCCATCTCATTTCTGATGCGAGTTGACTTCGGTCTTCCTCGAGGCCGCAACCTAGTAGCATGAAGCCAATAATTTTAAAAATGACACACATTGAAAAAATTATAAATGATACCAAAACCGACTTATGAAAACCTGGAAATATCAGGGACATTGGTCGGTTGATCAGCAGACAATGTGATAGAATGGAAGTCACCAACAGGCATCCAAGCAGCACTATAACAGTTAACCAAAGTGCTCATGTGATACACCGGGTCAACATATGGCTCCCACGATATATTTACCGAAGTGCAAGCTGTAATAACATGTACACATGGATATCTCAATGCCTGAAAGCTGCCACAATCACAGTACCTGTTATCCAACATCACGACAAACACTCCACCATTAGTGCATGCACCCTGGTCGTAGCACTTTCTTACCCGAAAACTCCTCTTTTCCCTGTCAAAGGCTATAACATTCCATCGTGAAGCCTCATTCCGTATCCGGTCAATATCAGTTTGAAAATGCTGAGTAAAAAGCATTCCATTTTCCATCCTCTGGTAGGCCTTTTGGGACCGGTCAACAAAGTAGTGAACACATCTAAAAAATGTCTCTTGCACTAACCCTGTGATTGGGAGTTTTCGCACACCCTTGAGGACCCCATTTACGCACTCCACTATATTAGTGGTCATATGCCCATATCTCATGCCACCATCGTATGCTAATGACCATTTTTCCTTTGAAATTTGTACCATATATTCATATACCTCCTCATTAACTGTTCGGATCTCTTCAAGACGTCGATCAAACCTTTCTTTTTGGGGTTCATATGCTGAAAGCATAACATAATAATGTATTAAAATGGATAGTAAATTTTGTTAAAAAAAGAAAGTTTAGAAAACCATACCCAATTTGAGGATCGCCTTCTTTATGGCCTCATCTCTAAACTGCTTATGCACATTACTTGCAATATGTCTAATGCAATAACGGTGATAAGCATTCGGCTCAGTCCAAGAAACCCCATCACTACTCACGGCCTCTATAATCGCTCGATGACGATCAGATATCAGACACACGCCCTGTTTCTACGTGACATGAACACGTACACATGCCAAGAACCAGCTCCAGCATTCAAAATTTTCTTTTTCAACAACAGCAAAAGCAAGTGGCAGAGGAGCGCGATTACCATCCTGTGTGGCAGCAATGAGTAGAACACCTGTATACTTTCCATAAAGGAATGTGCCATCTACCTGAATAAATTGTTTACAAAAGGGAAATGCAGCAATGCACGGTCTGAATGCCCAAAAAATCCTCTTGAACTTCACCTTTGACCGATCAACTAGATGATTTTGGGATACATACTCAACACTGTCCAACTGATAAACAATCTGATTATTGAGAGACAACAATTCCATAAGCTGTGGCAACAACGCATAAGACTCATCCCAATCACCATACACTTTTACAATGGCTTTCTGTTTTGCATTCCAAGCTTTGTTGTATGATACCTTATAGTTATACAACTGTTGAATTCTTTCCTGAATAAGGGCAACAGGAACATCCTGACTTGTTCGTATCATCTCACAAATAACAGTAGATATAAACTCTGCATCAAGAGAAGAGTGATCTTGTGCCAAGCTGGGATGCAGACAAGTGTGTGGGCCTTCTAATTTGGTTATCTTCCAACATCCATAACATTTATCAAATAGTGCTCTTAATCGAAATTTACATTCTGACCCATATTTTTCACAACGAATGAGATATTTGGTCTTCTTTGACTCATAAACCACAAATGTGAAATGTCGCTCAATGTGGTATTGCTTTATCACATTTTTCATGACCTGTTTACTTTCGAACTCCTGCCCAACATATATGGCATTATCATTTGATGCAGGCATATTCCCTATAATGCCAGAGAATTCAGAAGCTGGTGTAATGACATCCCAATCAAAAGGTTGTTCACGAGACATTCCTCCAACTAAGGAACTCAAAACTGAAGGCTGATTACCACTAACTGGTGGATGTAGTGGATGTCTGTCTCTCAAAGGAACCTCAGAAGGTTCATTTCCAACCACATCATCTCCTGCTGACTCCCCAGATTCTTCTTCCTCAGATAAACTTTCTTGCACTATATCAGCACAGAAAGGGATGTCATCTACATTTCCTTCCAAATTTTGATGATCTTCCTCATTACATTCTTCCACAGGAGTCGTATGAGAAGGAGGCAATGAAGAAGACTGTTGTGAAAGACCGACTTCTATAGAGGTCACAAAGCATGGTTCTGTAGTAATCGATTGCACCACATCAATATCAGAAATGACAATAAATAATTCCATCAAACCATTAATACACTGTTGCCTGAATAACTGAGAAGCCTCCATCCAATCCTCATCATCGACTATAGGGTAGTCGCTGTGCCACATACGCTCAGGATATTGAAGATGTCGGTATCTAATTGAAGTGATTGCTTGTCCTGCACTCAATTTTAACCGACTATGAATCTTATTACGAACTGCGTCCAATGTCATACAACCATGAAGATTTACCACTTTGACAGGTGGCACACTGTAGCTAAAACCCTGCTCGGTACAAATTACCTCACCGTTGCAATATATTTGAGCAGACATAATTACCTATTAAAAAAAATTAAAAATATTATACACTACATTAAAATTTTAAATTATTTAATTTGGTTTTGAATAATTGATTATCTTGAGACTTTTTTAGGTATTGATTTATCACTGTTAAGGTATAGTGATTGTGATTTTAGCACAAAAGCAAATTTAATATAATGTTTCATAAAGTTTGATTACTTATGAATATATAATCATGACTTGATCTTAAGACTTGCGATTAGTTTATCATTATCTGATAAACTAACCACAATTTATATGGGTAAACTCCTGTCTCTATTATCAAATATTGCAGCAACCGCCAATCTCCTGTCAAACAGCAACGCCTCCTCTCGAACGAGTTGTCAAATGCCTCTTCGTCGACACCTCTTCGGGGATGCCTCTTCGTCGACACCTCTTTGGGGCGTCAGTCTTTTAATTACAAATTTACTCACATGCATGTGAGAGGGTCTAGGGGTATGAAATACATAAATTAATTTAAACGGACACGCAGGTCCTTACACTTACTGAGAGATGACTCGCAGGTCATCAATACCGAAAAAATGCAATTATTACAAATTGAATAACAACATACACAAAATAAAACATGCAATTTCAATTATGCATGGTCGGTCATCTCAAGATCAGTCATCACTCATACCGTGTTTTTTGGTATATTTATTATATTATCTGTATTATATAAAATATATATTAAATACTACACCTCTTTTACAAAAATTTAACTTCATGTGTATATATATATATATATTTATTAAAAACATTAAATAAATTTTATTATAACTGATCTAATTGAGATTTACATAATAAACACTTTTGTTATTTTAAATTTTATGAAATTGTAATGTTTTTAGGGCATTCTTCTACTTTTCAAAATATAAGTAAATATATTTTATACTTTATTGATTAAAAATATTATTACTAGTAAATAAAAGTAATTTAATTTACACTTACATCAAAACCATCCATTAAAATAAATTTCTCTAACATAAATTACTTTTTCTAAACATTAAAAATTTTAGACATAACATAAAACATTCAATATTTAGACAACAGACATTCAAAAAATTAAATCATACGAACATTCAACATCAAGAAAATTAAATCATACAAAACATTTCATGCATAACATATGAAATAAATAAATCATACACACAATTAAACATACAAATGAAATAAATAAACACAATTAAACATACAAATGAAATAAATAAACACAAATAAACAATTAAATTATTAAATAGAAATTTTACCTCAATAAAAGCAGCAAATATTTGTTGAGAAAGAATTTCTGCAGAGCTTCGCAACAAAAATCAGAGGAGAACAATGGGTATTGGGGGGGGGGGACCCCTCCTTTTATAATTTTTCTCGGCCGGATGCGTGAACGCCGTTCACGCATCCTTCAGCTCGTCCGCGAAGGATGCGTGAACGGCGTTCACGCATCCTTCACCGCGGAAGGAAGCGTGAACGCCGTTCACGCATCTTTTCCCGCGCAAGGATGCGTGAACGACGTTCATGCTTCCTTTAGCTGGTCAGCAAAGGACGCGTGAACGCCGTTCACGCATTAGCGTCGGGGTCAGGGATGCGTGAACGCCGTTCACGCATCCTTCCGCGGCGAAGGATGCGTGAACGGCGTTCACGCATCCCAGACCCATTTTTAAAAATATCCGAACCCTAACTCCTTTTATCATATTTTAATTTTTTTAAAACCCAGAAAAAAAAATTACTCGCCCATGGTCCAACCCATAATCGATAATCTGAAAGTACAGCTACTGACGGACACCCCCGAGTCATCGCCTGCTACCAAATCGGTGGAAAAATCACCACACAGTCGCGTCATATTATCACCTGCTCCTTGTGCCCTCCTGAGGTCGACCCAACGTCCGGATGACAACGTTGACCACGCCGGTAAGAACCCTCATCGTCGGAAGCAAACAGCAGCTCTCCCGCGTGGATCCCTCGTCATCCTTCCCCCACGTCAATGTATCCCACCACACTGGAGGGCCTTCACGACACCCAACACCGCCATATCACCCACCAAGCACCATGGGTCGGAGCGACTGCATCAGGCCTCTCGTTGCATCCATCGGGATACCAGATCCAAAAGTCACCTCCTCTGGACCACAACACCAATGGGGATCCTTATCATTTTCCATTGTCATTTGACCACCATCCTTTTCAATATGCAGTTCCTCCATCATCTTGAAGACGATATTCTCAGGCTATACAACCCGTTCTGTCAAATTTCCATGCTCTCCACCATCGGCATCCTTACAGATGTATACCATCCCAAGGTGCCCCAGAAACAAACGCATGTGTTGACGAAGGGGCAACCCCCTCCAAACATTGTCATCAACCAGAACCCCTAAACCGGTGAGAAAATCATTTCTTCATCCTTCAACCAAAGGAAGAACACTAGAGTTTTGTCCGATCAAAGGCATCTAACAATCCACTCATATCGCAGCCATGAAATTAGCGGTACAAACAACACCACAACGTTTCCCATAGGTTGAAAACATATCAAAATGCCCAACAATATCATCTTATATTCCAATTGGGATGAGAAGATTGCATGAGCAATCCCCAATTTGATTAAGAGAGAGTATCTCTCCATTGATGAGAGATAAAATCTCCATCATATATGGAGTTTTTTTTTGTACTCTTTCTGAAAAAAAAATTAAAACGTCTAGGTTAATTTTTTTTTAAAAAAAAATACCGCTCCAAGGCGGCATCTGCAATGCCGCCTTCGCCCTAAGACAATAATTTTTTTTCTATTTTAATTATGTTTTTATATATTTAAAATTTTAATGTTTTATTATTATGCTCATATTCTTATATATATATATATAACTTAAAGTTTCAACATAATTTATCTTTTATTTAAGTACGTGACTTTGATGACCTATATAATATAAACTCTAAGACCGATATGAATGAAATTTTAAACATTGTTTAAACATATAACTAATAGTCCAAAATAGAAATAATTTCTTAAAAAATCTTCGTGAAATTTTATTTATAAGCTTTCTAATCCACCTATTTGAAACTTTAAAATGTTTCAAGTAGTCGACTTTGAAAGCTATCAAATATAAATTATGCCTAAAATATAAATGAAAACTGAAATACTGGATAAATATATAATAAGAGCTAATAGTAATAATAGTATTTTGATTTCAGTAGACATAAAACATGTAAAGAAAAATGTACAATCAATGTCTATGTCTGTGATGAGAAGATTCTGTCCCACATGGTGGTCTGTGAATAGGGCATCTGCGTCGAGTGTGTAGTGGAGTCCGATGACCTGGAGATGGCTGATCCTCGGGCACTGGAACGTCGACTGGCGCATCCTCTATCTGTGTGTCACTGGGAGGAGCTATCAACTGCATCTCGTACTTCCCTCCGGATCCTTCTCCCCCAAGGGTGATAGAAGGATCTGCCTCCATCGCAGTGGGGAACCAAGCCTGTGATGGAGCTATAACCCAAGACGATGATGAATCTGGAATCCAAGGTTGCATTGAATACACAGGCTGTGAAGGATCTAGAACCCAAGATGGAGAGAACTACGGATATTCTGTCATGAATGACGAATCCCATGCCACCTGATCCACATCCTGAATCGGCTGATCCTGAACTACTCGAAGACGGACCTCTGCCTGTGGAAAGGTGATGCCTCATGTGTAGCACGATGTTGTTTATGTCGCCATGGTCGTGACTCCTCAGCACCAGAAGCAGTTGTAGGATGATCCTCTAGGGCATGAACCTCCTCTCTCCGAGCCGAACACACAAAGATGCTCCCGAAAAGCACACGAAAATGTGCTCTCGCCTCCAACACTGTAGAATGGGCGACTGCCTGGCTAAAGACATAGATATTGACTTTTTCCAATAATACCACCATTTACTTTACAATAAGGTTTAGGAAACGTGTTTCTGGGTTAAGTGTTATGCTTTTGGGTTTTGGGGTTTAGAAAACCGAGAAAAATAGAAGAGATAACAACATTTACTTTACAATATAGGTTAAGTGTTCTACTTTTGGATTTATGAAATAAATTCTATTATCTAAGATTTTATTTAAGGAATACGGAGAAAGTTATTTCTTGAATGCAAGAATGTTTTTATGAAATAAGATATATTATCTAAAATATTAGGTCTTGAATTTGGTTAATACATATTTTGGAGGAGCTTTATCATTAACTAATTATGGATTGGATTAAGATAAATCATATCAATTACTAATGATGTTTTAGTAATTTATCTAATTATTTTTATGGAATAACTTATGCTAATCATTATGATACTATTATTTCGTTATAGAATAGTTTATTAAAATATAACACATAATTTAACCAAAAACAATGGCAAAGGGAAGATGTTTTTGGGTTGGGTTTTAGGTTTGAGGGTTTAGGGTTTCCAATTTTGATATTACGATTTAGAAAACATGTTTCTTGAAAGCAAGAATGTTTTTATGAAATACGTTCTATTATCTAAAATATTGGGTCTTGAATTTGGTTAAGACATATTTTGGAGGAGCTTTATCATTAACTAATTATGGATTGAATTAAGATAAACCATGTCAATTACTAATAACGTTTTAGGAATTTATCTAATTATTTGTTTTGAATAACTGATGCTAATCATTATGATACTATTATTTTGTTATAGAATAGTTTATTAAAATATGGCACATAATTTAACCAAAATCCATGGCAAAGGGAAGATGTTTTTGGGTTGGGGTTACGGTTTGAGAGTTTAGGGTTTCCAATTTTGATATAATGGTTTAGGAAACATGTTTTTTAAAAGCAAGAATGTTTTTATGAAATATTATCTCTTATCTAAAATATTGGGTCTTGAATTTGGTTAAGACATATTTTGGAGGAGCTTTTACATTAACTAATTATGGATTGGATTAAGATAAACCATGCCAATTACTAATGATGTTTTAGGAATTTATCTAATTATTTGTATTGAATAACTTATGCTAATCATTATGATACTATTATTTTGTTAGAGAATAGTTTATTAAAATATAACACATAATTTAACCAAAAACCTTGGCAAAGGGAAGATGTTTTTGGGTTGGGGTTTAGTTTTGAGGGTTTAGGGTTTCCAATTTTGATATTACGGTTTAGGAAATATGTTTCTGGGTTAAGTGTTATGCTTTTGGGTTTTGGGGTCTAGAAAACAGAGAATGAAAGAAGAGATAACAACATTTAATTTACAATATGGGTTAACTGTTCTGATTTTGGATTTATGAAATAAATTCTATTATCTAAGATTTTATTTAAAGAATATGGATAAAGTTGTTTCTTAAAAGCAAGAATGTTTTTATGAAATAAGTTCTATTATCTAAAATATTGGGTCTTGAATTTGGTTAAGACATATTTTGGAGGAGCTTTATCATTAATTAATATGAGAATGTCACAATGAAGATCGAGAAAAAAGAAGATATAACAACATTTACATTAAAATATAAGTACGTCACAATGAAGAAAATACATCATTCTAGATGAGACTGAGAACTCGACCCAACAACGTTAGGGCATCGTTTCTGGTTATGACCTTCTTTATGACATATCGTGTATCACAAACTCCACCATTTTTCTTGAGGCTAGTCCTTCTTATTATGCATCCTACTGGCCTTCGGTCTCCCACGAGGACATAACCGATTCATGTTAGGTATCACTATCGGCTGGCTTTCAGGCATTAGGAAATAACGGTACTCCCCAATAGGTGTCCATGGTGTAGCATAATAGTTAGGAATTATATCCATCCGGTACACTGGATTAACATACGCTTCCCATGATGTGTTCACAGAGGCACATGCTGCAATGGCGTGTTTTCATGGAAACCGCAAGGCCTGAAAGTTTCCATATTGACATTGCCATGTTTCCAATAATACCACAATTTTTTCACCGATGTGATTTGTGATGGGGTCAGAATGCTCTTGAACTTCAAATCGGGAGTATTCTCATCGAAAAAGGTAGATGTGATAACTAGAAACTTCTTCAATATTCTTTTCAATCTCTCGTTGAAAGTGTCTTCCGTATCTTAGCCCCTATTGTATTCTGTCTCATGCTAGTTTTTGTCTATCAACAAAGTACTTCACGCATCGATATAATGTCTCCTGAACTAGGGTGGTTATAAGTATCTTGTGAAGCCCTTTCAAGACACCATTGATGCACTCCACAATGTTTGTCTTCATGTGTCTGCACCTCTTCCTCCATCTTATACCAATGTTCATTTCTCTTTTTGAATCTGCATCATATAATCATAAACTTCTTGATTAGCCTGGAGGATTTGTTCAAAATGTTCTTCAAACCTCTGTTGGTAAGACTCATTTGCTACACATAATAGATGATATTTCACATAAATTGATTTTATCTTTATGTTGAAATAGTAAAAAATAACGAACACAATACGTACCAAGCCTCATGATTTCCTTCTTCATCGATTCGTGGTGGAATTTTTATGAACATTTCTAGCAATGTGTTTAATGCAAAACTGATGATATGCATTTGGGTATCTCCATGTATCAGGATCCTCATTAATTGCCTCATTAATTTCTCGATGGCGAACAGATATCAAAAAAACATTCCAAATATTAGTGAAATGGTTGCTGATACATGCCAGAAACCAACTCCATGTTTCATAATTTTCTTTCTCTATAATGGAAAAGGAAAATGGAAGAGGTGAAAAGTTTCCATCTTGGGTTGCCGCAATCAACAATGCACCCTTGTATTTACCATACAGAAATGTTCCATCAATCTGAATAAACTGTTTGCTGAAACAAAATGCAGAGATACAGGGAAGGAATGCCCAGAACAACCGATGAAATTGAACACGAGATGGATCAAGTCGATTATCGTGAGACACATGTTCGTTTGTATCTAGATGGAAAATAACTTGGTTATGATGCCTCAGTATGGCTAGAAATTGTGGCCACACCCGATACGAGTCATCCCAGTCACTATAGACCTTCACATTTGCCTTATGTTTCACCATCCATGCCTTATTATAGGAAATCTTATAACTGAATTTCTGTTGAATCCTCTCTTGCACAAAGGATATTGGAACATATTGAAATGTCCTAATCATCTCAATGATAATAGATGACACAAATTCTACATCCAATGAAGTATGATCTTGTGTGAGGCTTGGTTGAACACACGTATGAGCTGCCTCAATCCTCGAGATTCTCTAACCTCCAAATGTAATGTCCAGAATCACCCTCAAGGGAAATCTACAATCATCCCCATACTTCTCAGATCGTATGACATATTTACTACGACAATATTCATGAACTATATAGTTGTAGTGCCTCTCAATATGAAATCTATTTAGCATTATTTTTAATGCATATTTAAATGGAAAATTCCTTCCAATATATAAGGTTTTGTCCAGCTCACTAAACCTATCTGGTATAACTCTGGGGAACTCAGTTGCCGGTGTGAGAACATTATTGTTGAAATCTGGCACATGTGTCATTGCTTCTGACCAAGATTAATGGAGTGGTGGATAGTTTATTGTAGGTCGAGGTTGATGTACAACTAATGCATTTCACGAAACCTCCTTCATAACTTCAGTTGATCCCTTTTCATCAGCACTATTGTCACCATATGATCCGTCATTACGAAACTCCTCATCGGAAGTCGGATTGACTTGTATATCTGGGATATGATCTAGGTTTTCCTCTTCTACTGCATCATTTGGAATAGTATCAATTTCATTGGGTGGACTGTCTTCAACCACTCTTGTAATTCTACATCTCCGTACAACTAGTCGTTGTTGTTGTACAGTAGCAACATCAACGTATAACTCTATCATAGTACCATTTGACCATTGAGAATATAAATTAATTGCTTGGGCTCACTACGCATCAACAACCAATAAAAAAGCTAGATTCCATAGTGTTTCTGAGAATTGAAAATATCTATAACTCATAGACTTGATCTCTTGATCAGGTCTCAGATTTAAAGAACCATGAATTCTCTCTTGAAGGTCACTTATGGTTACACAATTAGTTGTACTAACCACTGTTATTGGTTGTGTACTATAAAAAGCTCCTTGCTCAGTTTTAATAACTTCCCCATAGCAATACACAAGGCAAACATGACTCACTACGTCAAAATTGTTTCTTTAATCAGAATTATGATACTGTAAAAAAGATTAATAGTTAATTATAATAAAATAATCATATGTATTCATTTTTAATCCTAAGTTATCATTAATTAATCTATAATTAATCATTACTAATAGTAAGTATTATTTCTATACTATATATAACTAACTAAACAACTTTATGTATAACATCTTTAATTACTAATAATAACGTTTTTAACTAAACACTCATTCTTTAATCACTAGTTAATCAATATTAAGTTATTCTTTAATTTTTTATTCTTTAATACTTAATCATATTATATTCATTAGTTATTTATAATTAACTAATCATATGTATTCATTTTTAATCCTAAGTTATCATAAATTAGTCTATAATTAGTCATTACAAATAATAAGTATTATTTCTAAACTATATATAACTAATTAAACTCCTTAAAAATATTTAATTACTAATAATAACTTTTAGTCATTAATTTTTCTGTTCTTATTTCATTCTATAACATCATATTTATCATTTTATCATTGATAAATATAATAATTTAATTTTTTTCATAGATATTTTAGTAGTTTATAAATAAAATATGATTCATCTTAAGCATATCTCCCGGGAGTGTCAAACCAGGAGTGCAGCAAGGCCCGTTGTCATGCACCAGTTCCCATTTGAGTCTAGCTCGAAGTAGTGTTTTCGGGTTTCACCTCTAGGTACATCTGTGCCAGAGCCACAACCACTTGTTTGTATCGAGACAGAGTTTTGATTGCTTAGATAACCAAATAATCATTAAGCTACCAAAACTTCACAATACTTAATCCTATGTTAATCCTAAGTTAATCTATACTTAATCTATATTTAATCTATACTTAATCTATACTTAACCTATACTACTAACAATAATTATTTCAAACTATATATAACTAATTACAGAACCTAATAAACAAAATATTAAGAACTACTTAAACTAGTTAAAAAATGATATATTTAAAACTAAAAATAATTCAATTAAATAAATAAATAAAATTAAATTAAATAAATAAAAATACCTCTAAATGATGCTTCCCAAAAACCCGCACAGAAAATGGATTTTTTAGAGAAAGACAGAGAGAATTTAGGAGAGATGAAGGCAAGAGTTCAGTGAGGAGAATGGGGGGGGGGGTTCCATTTTATAGGGAGTTGAGACCAAGGCGGCATTGCTGATTCCGCCTTTTGCCTATGGGTAAGGCCAAATACAACATCGACGGTGCCGCCTTTGGCCTTACCCAGAGGTGAAAGGCGGCACCCCCCCGCTGCCTTTGCCATGTCATCAACTTGGGCCAAAGGTGGCGTGGGGGAGCAAAGCCGGCATCGGTGATGCCGCATTTGTAGCGTATTTTTTAAAAAAACTTAACCTATGCCATTTTAATTTTTTTCAGAAAACTTATAAAAAAACTCTCATATATAAAATATTCATAAAAAAGTAATAATATAATTATCTATTTTTAATTAAATATTAGTTATATAAATGTTAATTACTTAGTAATAATATTAAGTGAAAAGTAACTATTTAGTTAATTATTAATTATTAATTATTAATAATTTTATTTTTTAATTAATAAGAAATATTTAAATATATTATTTATATACTAAATATTAATAATGATAACTAAATTATTAAAATGGAAATTATTAATTAATTAATATTAAATTAGTATTTTTTTAATTAAATAGTTTATGATAATTAATATTAATTACTAAAAAATATTTAAAAAAATTAGTTAAAAATTATTGAAAAATATAATTATCTATTTTTTTATTTTTATTTAGTTGTTATTAATAATAAAAATTATTAACTATATATTATTTAATTACTAATTAATTAAAACCTACTAATTATTAATTATAAATTTGTAATTAATTATTTTTTATTAATATTAATAATTAGAAATTAATTAGTTATTAAATAATACTATTTAAATATTTTTAATAATAATTATTTAATTAATAATATTTGATAGTAAATTTTTATACTTAATTATTATTATCATTTACAAATTAGTAATATTTATTATTAATTAATTACTAATTGTCAATAGTAATATGTTATTAATTCTGTGAACGAAAAAAGGACATGAATCCTTCATTGGAAATAGAGATTTATTTCCATGGCATGCCCCCTCATAAAAGGGAGCCTTATGAAATGGTTTCGGTCAGAATTTCAAACTGATTTAATCGTAGTAATATTGGATATTAAGTTATAGTTACATTTCGCTGAAATTTTTGTTATATATATATAAACAAATAAATAAAAAATATTTTAAATATACAAGAATTTAAAAATAAAATATTTTATTCATTGGGAAAAAAGGTGATAAGGGAATTATCGCCATTGGTCAAGAGAAATTAGGACAAAGTTTGTCGAACCCTTATTGTCTTTCCGCCTGATGTTTCAAAATATTTCTAACCTTGACTCATTTAAATAAATTTTTAAAAATTCATATAAAAAATTGTTTCTATTTTGTTACGTTGTTCGGGGTGGGATGCTTAGGGCATTGATTTCAAGAAGTTCATGAGACCATGATTCATGGTTTAGTTTTTTTATTTTCATTATTGGTTCTGGGATAGTTAACATTTTGATGGGTTTCTACTTTGGTGATTTTTTTATTAGAGAATTAGAATTTGGGACATGGTAACACATCTGATACTGTAGACCTTAATATTGGCATTATGATTTGATGACACAACTTCCATTTAATTTTTTCATGATTTTTTAAGTTTGTTAGTGTGTTGTGGTGCTTTTTTCAATCCATCAAGGGTGTTGTAATGTCTATGTCTTTATAGAATAAAAATTTGAATTAATTCTAAAATATATTCTTCATTTTTAATTTATTATTATTTTTTATTTAAAAATAAAACCATTAATAATTATAGATTTATTTTCATAAAATGAATAGATTATTTTTATTCATAATTATAAAAAATGATTATTTTTAAAAAAATATATAAAATAAAACATGATATGATTATAAGTAGTAAAAATGATGTATAATCATGGGTTTTGACATTAAATCATAGTAAAATGATATAAATTATATTCACAATTTAATTTATTTTTTTTAAAATTTTATATAATTGAAATTTAGAGTCAATGTTTTGAATAATTTTGTATATAATTTGAGGGATATATTTTAATTTTAATTCCCCTTAAAATGTATAATTTTAAATTGAAATTTAATATCATTACAAATTATATTATATGTATGTTTAATTTTTTAGACCAATTGAAAAATTTAAAGAATATGTGAAAATATTTGAAATATTTAAAGACTATTCTAAAATTTAAATATCTAAATTCCATTCGATCTGTGGTGTATTATTAGAGTTAAATTCATTTTATAAAATTATATTTGGCATTTTATTTTTACATTATATCTTATTATAAGTTATGACACTAGAAATTAGTGGATCACTTGAGAATTGTTTTGAATGGGATAAAAAATTTAAAATACAAAAATAAATTAAATGTGAAAAGGGAATTTAAATTATTTTAAAATTGAGTAAAAAATTTGAACTCATTTTTATGTAAGTATTTGGGTTTAAATGGAATTTTAATCCCGATAATTATATTTTCGACAGAAATGATATAGAACATTATAGAAACCCCACTACTACAAATATTCCCTTTAAACATGAAATAAGGCCTTTAACACCAATAAAAAGGTTTTGTTGTCCTCAACACCGTTAAGGGGGAGGGTCCCCTTTATCAGTGATAAATAGAACTGATTAAGGAGGGGCCTTTATCAACACTAGAAATAGTGTTGATAAAGTCCCAACCTATAGTAGTGTATTGTTTTTATAATAGCACACTACACCAAAATCCTGTATGGAAAAATTTTATAACCTGTGCATGAAAAATATACAATTTAATAGAAATTAATTTGACATCATGAATATAGAGAAAACACTACTATATTTATATAATACAATGTTTTGTATGAATATATTTTCAGTTATCCATAAACAATTAAAAACATTAATGCCTCTTCTTCTTTGGCACCCGTGATCCCCTCTAAAAAACATCCTCCCATGATACCTGTTACCATAAAAATCACCTCAAATATAAAAGAAGAATCTACCTATATAAGAAAACAAAAATTATGTCATCAATACTACAAAAAAATAAATTAAAAATTAATATGAAATAATAAATTAATAAAATGTCAATTTTAAATAAAAAGACAAACGTTGAGTTATACTGGTCATGCCATGTGTATTATTGAGGCGGTGTTTCCAATGAACCTACAACTAAGTGGTAAAGGCTCAGGCATGGCATCCAAAAGACCCATAATCGAATCTAGGTAGGGAAAAATTTCTGGTGGTACTGTAGTGGCAGTGACACTATAGCGGCGAAGGTACTGTAGCCGGAAATGTAGCATCCCGAGTACTGTAGCAGTACTATTCCTCAGAGGACCCTTTGGGTCCAAAAATGGACTTTCATGCCCCTGGGCCTTACCGATATGTAATGGGTCTCCCTATACCTCGTCAAAAGAGGTCTTTCCTTTTATTTAATAATAAAATGAATCTTTGGTCCCAACCATTATTGAGGTGGTGTTGATTACTACACATCATAAATGAATTATGTATCATTTTCCAAAAGTATCAAAATAATATGAATGAATTTACTTAGTTTTGAGTATTTCATTTTTTATTTTTACTAAAATTAATGCCAAATTTAAATTAATAGACCCTTGAAGTTATACCGGTCACACCATGCATCAGATTAATGTGCAGATGATTATTATCCATCAAAGATTACATATTGATCATGGTCATAATGTATCAAAATAATATGATTGTGTTTTCTTGGTTTTCAAAATGACACTTCTTTCACTATAATGTCATTTCAAACTAGAAGAACACATTTTGAGTCATACCGATCACAACGTTTATCGGTTTGATGTGACACTGATTCTTACACATAACAACTAGCTTATGAAACTATGTTCTAAATTATCATGTTATGTGGGGCGTGTTTTCTTAGTTTTCATTTAGTGACCCATATTTTTAAATAAAATATAAAATTTAAAGTGATAACGGACACTATGAGTCATACCAGTCACCCCATGAATCATATTTTAGTGTGGTTGATTCCAACACATAAAAAATGACTCAATATTCAATTTTATAATCATCAAACCAATTCAAAAGTGTTTTCTTTTGTTTTCAGTATGTTAGTTGTTTATTTTACAAAAATTAATGTACATTTCAAATAAAAAGACACACTCATAGTTATGCCGGCATAATCAAGCATTAGAATGGGGTGTAGGTGATTCCTACATGTCACAAATGACTTATAGATCATTCTCCAAAAGTATAAAAAAATCAGAATGTTTTTTCTTAGTTTTCAGTATGTCACCAGTTATTTTAACTATAAATAATGAAAATTTTAAATAAAAAAGACACACTATAAGTTATACCTATTACACTATGAGTTGTATTGAGGTACAATTGATTTTTACACGATAGAAATAACGTATAAATCATTTTCCTAGAGTATCAAAAACATCCAAACTTTTTTACTTGATTTTATATTTATCACATGTTATTATTAATAAAATTAATGTCAATTTTAAATAAATAGACATTCTTTGAGACATACTGGTCACACCGTACATTAGATTAATGTTTAACCAATTAACACAAATAAAAAATGATATATATACCACTTTTATAATGTATCAAAATAATAATAATTCATTTTCTTGTTTTTTAGAATGCCACACCTTCTTTTTACTAAAATTAAGGTAAGATTTAAATAAAAAGACATACTTTGAGTTATACCAGTCACACCATGCATTGGATTGATGTGAGGTTCATTCCTAAACATCACAAATGACACATGGTTCATTTTCCAAAAGTATAAAAACAAAATTAATGTGTTTTATTGTTTTCTGTATGTAACTTTTTTCTTTTACTAAAATTTATGTAAATTTTAAAAAGATTGACACAAACAGAATAATACCTATCACACCATGTGTTGTATTGAGGTGAGACAAATTCTTACACCTATAAAGTGACTTATTGATCATTTTAATAAAATATCAAAAAATATTGAAGCGTTTTATAATTTCTCAGTATGTCAATTGTTCTTTATACTAAAATTAATGTCAATTTTTAAAAAATAGTCACAGTTCATGTTATACTGGTCAAATCGTGTGTCCGATTGAGGTGTTGTTTATTCCTAAAAGTAAAAAATAACTCATAGGTCTTTTTCTATAAGATTTACTATAATCTGAATTTGTTTTGTTATTTTTTAGAATGTCGCTTTTTTTCTTACTAAATTTAATGTAAAATTTAAATAAATTGATATGCATGGAATTATATAGGTGAAACCATGCATCATATTGATGTGCGGATAATGTTTACATGCCAAAAATGACTTATGGATCATTTTTTGAATGTATTAAAACAAACCAAATTAATTGTATTGGTTATAGTATGTCACTTTTACTTTTAACTTAAATTAATGTCATTTTTTAATAAAATGAAACACTTATAAATATACAGGTCACACTATATTTTGGATTGAGGTTCATATGATTCATACACATTACTAATTACTCATGGTTCATTTTTTCTAAAGTATCAATACAAAATTAATGTGTTTTCTTAGTTTAACATAAGTCATATGTTTTTTTACTAAAAATAATGTCAATATTATATAAACTGACACACGTGGAATTATATCGGTCACACCATACATTGGATTATGGTGAGGATGGTTCTTACACATCAAAATGACTTATAGATCATTTTACTAATGAATCAAAATAATATGAATGAGTTTTCTTGGTTTTAGTGTGTAAGTTTTATTTTTTATTAAAAATGAATTTGAAACTTAAAACATTCACATTGAGTCTTATTGGTCAGATTGTGTATCAAATTGACATGAGATTGATTCCTACATACCCAAAATGACTTTTGAATCGTTTTCCCAAATAAAAAGACAACATGCGAATTTTTTTTAGTTTTTAATGAGTTTCCTGATTTGAACTAAAATTTCAATTTTAAACTGATAAGGGATAATTTGACTCATATTGGTCACATCATTCATCATATTGAGGTATAGCTGATTCCTAAATATTAAATATGACTTAGGAATCATATTTTTAAAGTAAATAACATTTCAAATGAATTTTATTGGTTTTCACTATGTCAAATGAAATTTTTTATAAAATTAATGTCAATATTAAATAAAAATACATAGTTAAATTTATATCGGTGACACTGAGTGTCATATTGTGGTGTGGTTAATTCATACACGATACAAATGAAAAATGATTTTTTCCTCAAGTATCTAAACAATGTGAATTCATTTGGCCGGTTTTCTATATGATTCTTGTTCTTTTTTTAAAATTAATTCAACTTTTAAAAAAAATGTCAAATTTGGAGTTATAATTGTTATATTGTGCATATTATTAAGGTTTGGTTGATTCTTACATGTCAAAAAGTACCTATGGATCACATTCCCAAAGTATTAAAATAATATGAATGTGTTTACATAGTTTTCTGTATGTCAATTTTCTTTTACTAAATTTAATGCTAATTTTAAATAAATATAAACACTTGAAATTTTACCAGCCAACCCATATGATAGATTGAGGTGAGTATGATTACTATATGTAACAAATGACTTATATATCAGTGTCTAGATGTATCAAAACAATCTAAAAGCTACTTATTTGTTTTGAGTTTGTATGCTATCTTTTATGCTAAAATTAAAGTCAATATTAAATAAAAGATGCACTTTGAATCAAACCGGTAACACTGTGTGTTAGATTTAGGTGATATAGATTCCTACACAGAAAATATTATGAAAAAAACTAAATTCTAATGTTACCATGTGTTCCATTGTATTTATTTTTTCAAACTACCACCAATGAATATTGGCTTGATGTTCTTTGTTGAAAACCTATTTCATCAAAGAACATACAATCAATATGAAATGCTACAGTTCAACAATGAAATAAAATTTAATGCATGGTATCATTCTAAAAAATGAACAATTTACATCTATTTTGGCTTATTGATGATAGTTGAAATAAAAATATGACATCTTAAAAGATATGTGCACAAAAATAAAAAATTACTAGATAAAAATGATAAGGAAATTAACTTACAAATAGTAGATAAAATGATGAAAAAATTAATTAAATAAGTAGTAAGAATTCCCATTTTAATGATTGTTTTATGCACTCTTAACTCATTTAAATGTTTCCATTACTGTAGTTTGATCCTCGAAGTTTAATCTCTCATGAGTATGAGATGATTTAAGAAAACCACCATAACTCGAAAAAAAATCAACCTATATAGAAAAAAAAGTTCCAATGTAGTTAATACTCAAATGAAATAAATTAAACATAAATATTAAATAATACATTAATTTTGTTGACAATTATTTTACTGTGAAAACATCAATATTAAATCTATGATTGATCTGTGAAGAGAACTTGATGGAAAGTGAAAAATATCAATACTGCAAGGTTGAAAAGTTTTTGGAGGAGAAGAAGTATGTGGATGTTTAAATTATGAATTGTATGAAAAATGGGTAGAAATAATCTAAAATGAACAATCTCTACAAGGAATAATGAAAACCAAATCAACATTTCATTATATATTTTTAGGCAACATATAGAAATTATATCGTAACATTTTCTTTACATATTTCCAAAGGACTTCTTTCATTATAGTCAATTATTCCACGGGATTGGTTACATCATCATGTGAAAAAGATATTGTATGCATGAGTATTCAAAAATATAATTTATATTATGTAAATGCAACAATGAACAGATAATATTATGTAAAAAAATAGAGTATATTAAAAACAAACTATCCTTCTTCGTGTTATTTTGTCTATATTTTTCAATCAGCTATGCTACTCATTCATTTCTAAAAAATTCTATATCTTATTATGAATATGATTATTTTTTACAGAAATCATAGTAATGGAAAATATAATTACACAAAGGGTTAATAAATATTTCAAACTAAATATCAATTATCTTTAAAAATACCTCTTTGGGGATGCTATTTTATTGATGAAATATGATATATCTCATAAATATACTAACTAAATAACCATAGTATTATCCAGGTGTTTATTTCATAAACTATAGAAAAATTGAAAAAATAAGTAATCTATTTTGATATTTGTTTGGATAGTAAAACAATAATATATATACCTTAATACATGTCCAGTTGTATAACTTTTCAGGATCCTTGTGCACATTAGATGTCCACAAGACATGATTATCATGATATTTATACACCATTATATCATAAAATAATTTTCATTAAAACTTAATATAAAATATATAAGTCGATGTTCTGTTCAAAATGTTGGATGTAGTTTATTAAAAATTAAAAAACATCATCATGTGTGGTATTTTTGTTTGGTATCCATGCAGTGAATCAAGGAAACAAATCTGTAGAGTATCCAAATTAACTAAAATGAACATCCAATGTTGACTACGAACATAAAAAGGAATATGTAATGAAGGAAATAAAAATATATTTTATATTATCATGTTTTAGAGTTTTACTCATACAATTTCGGTATTAATAAGAGCCTATCATCTACAATTTTTCACTTAAAAAATTTGCCTTAGTTTGTATCTATTTTAATCTTTTTTCTTTATTTTTTTGTTTTCTAGAAGTGACATGAGTACTAATGAGTCTAAAATTATGTTCATGGAGAAAATCCCTTCAATTGGTCTTGAATTATACTCCTAAAAAATATGAAATTTATTTAGTCATAACTAACACAGTATATCAGATTTTAAAAAAAATCATGAAGGCATACCCCTTTCATACATTTACAACTAATCCTCATAGAAATTCATAGTTGAGGATTTAATTTAAATTATCAAGAGAAATTTATTCTATAACATCATCTCTATATATTTTTTCTTCAAGGCCAACTATGTGTCCCCTACCATTTTACAACATTGTATCTGTATAAACCTATAATGATCGTAATTGTTGATATTGAATGAGCAGTGTAATGGTTATTTCAAAATATATATTCAATCATTTGGATGATCCTTTATATGGTTTTGAGTCAACCTTTCCATTCACACATTCCCTTTATCTTTCATTAATAACATTCATTGGTTCAAAAGTATTTTTATTAGTTGTTAAAGGATTAGCAGAATAAATAAATTAGAAGTTAATACCTCCTTATTGACAGGTGTCTTTACATAATCTGATGACCATGCGATGAATGTTCCAACAACTTGGTCAACCATAGGAATATTTTCATCATCAAGTGGAACTTGTATATTGGTACTCATCTCATGAGCTATGCTAATCACCATTTTTACAGGACTT
The DNA here is from genome assembly GCA_963277665.1 of Viscum album. Classification (NCBI taxonomy): domain Eukaryota; kingdom Viridiplantae; phylum Streptophyta; class Magnoliopsida; order Santalales; family Viscaceae; genus Viscum; species Viscum album. The sequence goes on from OY728167.1 coordinate 978,492,881, forward strand.
GTTGATAGTGGTAGGTTGTGTATACAGACTTCTTGGATACTGAACACCATATCCTTCACTATAAGGTAGTGAGTGGGTGTTGATATATATAAATAATATTTATTTCCAACCTATATAATATCATCACTTAAAAGGTATCAGTGTCTGTCTGATTTATATTTCATAGAAACAATTATTATAATAATGATTACCTCAAATAAGGCTTCTCTTTGAGGGGAATGCATCAACTCAATGCTTGTGGTGGAAGGGTGTGTGTGTGTGGGGGGGGGGGGGATCTTCATGACCTAGTTATTCTTTAGTTGTTTCATCCCTTTGGTTCCCCCCATAACAGTTTCTATAAACATAGTCTTCTATTGATTTTTTTGGAAGCCAACTAATCTTGTTTTTATCTACTCCATTTGTGTATCATTATCATCATTTTGTTGTTTATTTCTCAAAATATGTCCTAGGTTTTACCCCAAAACCCACACCTCTGACAAAACCATACTGTTCTTGCTGCTTTATAGACACCAATAATAGGTGTTCATCTTGTAAAGGTGTTGATTATGCTTGTGAAAAATTCAGATATAAAATATTTTAAAATAAGTAATCATTGTTATGTAATTAGGATTTAGATTATTGTTTTTATTAATTAATACATACACATGTTTACCACACTTTTTGTGTGTTTTCATATCTTAGTATACCATATTTATTTATACATGAATCCTTCCATAGAAAATGGAAGTGGATTGAAGTGGATTTGGATTTGGGTTCATCAATTAACATATAAATAGAGGAACATAATTATGATTTTGGTTCACATAACATAAAATTATTATGGTATAATTAAAATATTTACCAATTTTTTCAATTTAAGCACACCATATCCTTACTTTAATGTAGGGGTATGTTGGTTTTCCCCCCAATTCTTTATTTTCAGCACTCATTTTCTATTTCATAAATAAAAATTCTAAATCAAAGGGATGAATACACATACTTTCAAACAATGTTCTGATATCCACAATGTACCTGAAAATACATATCTTCTAGAAGTCCAGTAAATGAATCCCATTCTGCTTGGATTATCATGTGTTCATACATAAGTAGTGGGTGAGGGTATTTTTTTCATCATATTAAAGATGAAATTTCATTAGAATATTTTGAAAGCCTCTATGAATCCTTCAGGCATGAATTAATAGAAATTTCACGTGGAGTTAATATACTATAAATTCTCTCTCCACGTGATGAAAAAGACTAAGTAAATATTTCATTATATTATTTTTTAGTAACAAAATGAATAGATATCATAATTTTATCATAATATCTTCCCAAATGAGTTTCTTTTTCATGGGAACAACATGGTGCCATGAATCTACATCAATTGGAAAACACTTTCGATTGATGACATCAATGAAACTATTGGACATGTACTTATTACGGTTAACATCATGGCCTTGTGAATTCCATCCGACCTCAAATTTGATGAATTTTATTTTCACCTTAATAATTGTTTCTAACACATTCACACTACGGTGCTCCTGTTTTTTCTACATTATCAGTTCTTCTTCGCCTACCATTCCCTCAGATTTAGCATCATCAATATGTTATTCCTCTAGATTAGTAACATTAAAATGTAAAGAAAGTCATTTTATATCTACACTGGGAGCAACAACAGGTTGAGAAACCTGTCGTTACTCATGATTGGGATCACCGACACGTACAAAATTTGTTATATATATAAATGGATTAACATTTAAATTATATTACTTAAATTGATCATAAAATAGATAATAACACGAGGTAACATAATGTATATTACAAAAAAATATAACCTGATTATTGAACTATAATTTTTAAAAACAAGGATGGGATTTGACCCTTCTATTAAGTATCAAAATCGATTCATTTTGGTATCCTCTAATGTAAAAATACATGTCTACATTATGAATGCTATGAAATGATTGCTATGTCCCAATTAAAGGGTCATCCTCAGTTGAATTGTCATCTGTCCCTTTAGTTGTTCTGGTCGATAACAAAATAATTGGCCACATTTAGTTTTTGAGATCTAGAACATACGATATATAAAGTTCATGGGATTCCATTATAAACAGTTTGTCTTTTTACCCATCCTTAATAAAACCCACTTCACAAATCACAGTACAACTATTTTAAGAGCACTCCTATTATCAACCCAATTTAATTGAAACATCATCACTTTGATTGTTTTATAATTAAACTCCCATATTTTTTAATGATTCCAATGTATGACATATTCAAATAAATTGGATATCTATCTTTAGTACCAAAAACATGCATTGCTTCATCCACATGTGTAACTCTACTATTGTTCATGGTACTTCCTTCATCATGTTATTTTTTAATAGAATGTATAACCATTAATTACATAAACACTTTATGATTATACATACACACTTGATCCTCTTGATATCCATAGAATTCATTAAAAAATTTAATACATATTTTCATTTGAATATTTAAAAATATGGTCTTCAAACCATCATATAAATGGTTGATTATGTGTATTTGATATCTATATTTTATCCCTCAATGGATTCAAATGCCTACAAATTTATTTAGGTTTTTTAACATATAGGTAAACCTCTAAAATTTTATGAAAAATGAATATGTGTTCTTCCTCCTGATATGAAATATTGATTATGACAACATAAATTATAGAAATTCCTCACCCAACAGCCACCCGGTTTGAGGATATTTTTGGTCCACCAATGCACTTCACACTGAACAGGTATCCAGTGTAGGATTTAATGGCTTCCTCGACAATATATCGCTCCAAAGTAAAACCCTTGGGCCAAATTTGATTTTTTGACATATCAGTTCAAAATATTCATACACCATTCATTAAGGGTACATCCATCTATAATGTATGAGACCACATAGTCATATATTTTGCACTAAGTGAAAGATAATATAAATGAATTATGATGGGAAGATCATTTCTAGTTCACATAAAATGACATAAATTTTCGTTTCCATAATTATAAATTTCACCAGTTCTATTACATTGCAGTATATACCGATGAAAAATAAATATAGCTTGGTTATTGTATGATGAACATTCTTGGAAAAAATGAAACATAATTCTACCAGATTAGATCTTGCATCAAAACATGATAGTCATGTGATTTCATACCCTTTAATGTTAATCTATTCATTAACATGATATTCTTGATATTCGTTGAATACCCCTCCAGAATCATTACATCATTCAAGAAGTTGAAAAACTGATATCACTCATATCTAGAAATATTGTATGAAGTTGAAGGCATAATGTTTCATATTCACCCTTCACTAGAGAAAAATCTTCTTATATTCCTATGTTAACCACTTCCAACCTATCCTTAATTCCATCCTTTTTTTTGAGTTCATTTAACATCATGCCAATTATAATATCACATACACTTTTTTCAACATATATAACATCAATATAGTTGCTGATGTAAATAAAATTATAGTATGGTAATCAAAAAATTCATCTATTTTCCCAATATGTTTTCATGAGGTTTTTTGAAAACAGTTATCCAAAAAGAGTGTCAAAATATATTACATTCTCAAATAGTTGATCACATGTTTGTGGAGTTGGTGTTTTATGTTCTTATGAACTTCCATAAAATAATGTTGTCCATGATCATTACTTATGTCATCAGGGTAAAAATCTATGATGTCATATAAACAAAGTCTTTGGTTAATGTTTCAAACTAATTGCCTGTGTACCTTGTTCACACATGAGACTACCTTGGTTTCCTTTAAATCTATATCATGATAAATTTCCATTTGTAGGAATTTCATTTATCATCCCACTCAACATGAATCTTAATGCTAAGTCTTCATTTCTTCAAGAACCGCACAATGTTTCACCTAAATCCCATAATAACAACAAATCATTGATCAATGAATCCAAATAAACATCAATATAATTACCCATTTGTATTAGTACTAATATAAACTTAAATAACTTAATTTATTTTCATTTTATTCATAACAGTGGTGGAAAGATATAATTTACCAAGATATCCATCCATGTACTAGGAGTGCTACATTGAAAACAAAATAGATTCACTCCATATGTAAAAAATGTAGGATAAAGGTTTCTCAGCTCATTTACAAATTTAGGATACTGATGATCAATTCTCTTTCACTGAGGAGAGTCTACTAGGTGATGAAATTTCCTATCTTTATTTATTTTATATGTGTTCCATGTCCATTTCCTTACATTCTCATCAATTCCATATATTCTATTAAACACTTGAATGATTGGAAAGCAACATTAAAATTTCATAGGACATGATTCATCCAATCTTGTATCCAGAAGTACCACACCTTGGGAATTTTTTAAGTTATTTTTGGTCATTGATATACAATATACAATCATTTGGGCAATAATACATTATTATTAAGATAATACCCATTTACTCTTTCATTTATTTAGAATCATATATTCGGTAAGAGTTATCATTATCTTCTAGAAGCATATCATTTAAGATAGTAAGTATTTCAATAAAAATGGAATCACTCCATCCTTTTCCAACTTTTAAATTAAATAGCTTTAGTATGACTGATAATGGTATATATTTAGTGCAACAAGTATACAATGGAATCTTTTCATAACTCTTTAACTTCTCAAACCATTTTGGAAAATAATGATTTTTATCATAAAATATAATTGTCAAATCTTCAATACTATCTTCATCATAATTCACACCTATAATCACATTCATGATATTGTCTTCTTCATTATCCACACTTTTAATAATCTCATGTGATCCAAAAAATGTAGTTCTATCTGAGTCACTAGATACTTTATCTTTTTCCCTATGTCTATTCCAACGTTTATAACTTTTACCAATTCCATGATAGATCAAGTGTTATTCCAACTCCTCTTGACTAATTAGTCATGAACAAAAACAGTGTAAACATAGACAAAGGATTTGAGAAGGCTCATATGCAAGATTTTTTGCAGAGGTGTTGAACTATTTCACCCAATCTTCGAACTCTTTTTTTATATGGTTGGAATCCATACATTTTCTATTCATATCAATCATATTTGATTCATAAATATTAATATTTAAGAAAACAAATTCATAAAAGGGGATTTTCAAATAAGGTGAACCCAACATTTTATTGTTTCAAATAATTTCCTTAGCCCCCTATAAAATTCATTCCATAACCATTATATAAGAAATTATGTTACATATAGGGGTTTCCATAGCCTTCAAAATTCTAATATATGATTTTTAGGCCTCTTAGTAGAGTTATTCTACAATAATATTTACTATAATAATATCAGAATACATTAGTTCCACAAATGATTTCACCCATATTTTAGTTAAATAATTTTCATCAAACTACCCTTTATCCACATGTATCTTTCATTTGGAACTACTTCATCTATCCCCCTATTACATTTTTGACTAATCCATGTACATGTACTTGAATGTCAATTTTTTTGTTGTAAAAGATTTAATGATCATGTTATCTTTTAAGTGACAAAATTCCATTAGTATTTCAAAAAATAGCAATTATGTTAATTTCCACACCTAGCCTAAAAATTCTATTATGATTATAAAAAAACCATGGTACACCATCATGTCTTATGCTTAATTATTTTTCCATAAATGTGTAGTGTTGTCAAATATTATGTATATAAGTACTAAAATCCTAAATAATTATAGGTGACCCTTTACTAAACACATCAAAAATATTATTGACGTATAATGGTGTATAAATTTATATAAAATTTTAAAATAAAATTCATTTTAAATAAATTTAAATAATTTATAAATGTATATAATTTTATAAAACTATATAGTAGTACATATATGTAATAAAAGTATACATAATTTATAAAAGTACGTAGTTTTAAAAATTTGTACAAGTATAATATTATAATTCATAATAATAATATAAATGAAAGTATAAAAGTATAATAGTTTATAATGAATAAAACTATAATTGTGTATTGGTTTATAAATCTACAAAACAATAAAAGTATACACAATTAATAATATTTTATATTAATACTATATATGTAAATATGATGAACTAAAAAATTATAAAATTATATAAATTTATAAAAGATTAAAACTATAAAAGTATAGATATTTAATAAAAAAAGATTATGAAATTATATTAATATAAAATAAACAAATTAAAGTTATCAAAGGATATATATTTTAAAACATAAAAAACAATTAAATTATAAATGTTTTAAAAAATAATATATATATATATATTATATAAATATGATGAAATTGATTCTTTAAAAAAATTTAAATCAAGTCAACACCATGAAAGACGCACCCATAAAAATTCTCTGTTTTTTAATAAATGCATTTATTATAGGAAAATCCACAAATAATTTCCAAAAATGTTACTCATAAAAAAATAAATATTCATAAATAGTCTCTATCTATTTGTAAATCAATATAAAATTGTTAAACTTATTATTTCTAAAATTATACATCTAATCCTACACCAAGTTCCCAAATATATTGTCAAAGAACAAGTTGGGATTCAAATCCAAGACTTTTCAGAAGATATCATGGTGCATGAAGAACTCACAATAACCGAGGTCTCAACTGAAGGTCATCACCAAAGCAGGGGCATGAAAAGGTTTTCAACATGAGTCGAAGGCCCCTCTGCCTCTCTCTGTCTCTCTCTCTATCCCTCCCTCCCTCTCCAGATCAAAAATGATGATGAGTTATCCTAAACAAATGAAGCCAACCCCTCAAGAGAGGAAGTAGTGAGGCAATAGTGAAGAGGTCGGTAGATTTGGCTCACTCCACTAATTTCAAACAAACACATGTCACACAACAACTTTAGATCGGGTAAAGGTTGAGTTTGTAGATCATGACAAAATACTTAAATCCAAAAATCAAAAACAAGAAGAAACATAACACTCAATGACCTAAAACAAAACAAAGATTTATAGAAGGTTCTGTGACAATAGTAGGGTTTGGTGGAAATGGAGACAACCTTCGTCAGTAGCGACAATGGCGGTGACGACGGAAACAATAACGGTAGGCTTCAGTGGCAACTACAGAAGGGTTTGGTAGTGGCGATGATATGGTTTGGGAGTAATAGGTTTTGGTAGCAACAATAATTGGGTTCTACAAAAGCTTGAAGGCAGAGAGAAAGTGACCATGTTAGGGTTCTTTTTATAATATCATGGAAGGCTTTTATCAGGGCTTTTCAAAATACACTAATAAAGAGCCTTTTTATTAGTGATAAAATTGAAAGCACTGATAAAACTGATCATTATCAGTTCATTTTTAATGATGTTAAATATGCCCCTTTATTAGTGCTAAAAATCACTGATAAAGGGTTATATTTATCAGTGACAAAAAATCCATAATAAAGGTATACAGTTAATAATATATTTATATTATTATATATATATATAATTATATATATAATAAATAAATATATTTATATATAATTGTATATATAATTTTTTTATAAATATACATATATAATTATAAATACAATAAATATAAGTATCTTAATATTATAAATAAAAATAATTTTTTTTATGTATATTTATAATTATAAATAAATATATATTTAATTATGATTATATATGTAATAAAAAAATTTATAATTATATTTATATAATTATATAATTATATATAATTATGTAAGTATAAAAATAATAAATATATTAATTAGAATTTTCTAATTAAAAATAAATAAATATTTATTTAGAGTTTTAAATATATATATATATATATTTAAATAATTAAAAATTTATAATAAATTATTTATTATTTTATAGTTATAAATAAAAATATATTAATTACTTATATTTATAATTTTATAATTATATATAATAAATATACTTATTATATATATTTAAAAAGTTGAAAATAAATACATATTTATTTAAATAATTATAAAATTATAACAAATATATTTATTATATTTATAATTTTATAATTATATATTACTAGAATATTAATTATATATATCTATAATTTTATAATAATATATAAAAAATATATTTATTATATATATTTATCATATTATAAATAAAATGAATAAATATATTATAATTTTATAATTATTTAAATAAATATAAATTTATTTATAATTTAATTATTACTAACTACATATTTATTAATAATTTTAATTTTAAATAATTATATTCTTATTCAAATTAGTAAAGAATTATAATAAGTATATTAAATATAATTTTATAAGTATTTTTGAGAACATAATAACTTCATTGGTATAATATGAATGAATCATACATAACAAAGTATAAATAATAAAAAACGAGTCATCATATATTTGAAAATCATGAATAATAGGGATTTAAATGTAGAGATGAAAATTAATGATTTATGAATACATAACATATGCATGCATCATCATAGTATAAGCAATATTAATCTTTGGAACATAGAAAACCACAATCATGTCTACAAATAATCTTATGATCATATACCATCAATTATATTAATGCATCAATATATGAACATAAATATAATAATTACATATATATTAATAATAAATTTTATTAAAAATCTTTATCAATGGTAATAATATTGATTAAAAATATAACCTTTATCAGCACTTTAACACTGATAATCATGACCTTTTTTAGTACATTAAGCTAGAGCTGATAAAGGTGAGCCTTTTATTAGCCCTTTCTGCTTATCACTGATAACAAAAGGTGCATCCCTTGCACATATCTATGGTAGCTCCCATAGGAAGTATTTCATCTAATAATATATATAGAATATCATTTAAATATTTAATATTAAATTTAATTTAATTCATATGTCAATATAATTATCCATTTGTTGATGCAATGCTGATGTCATTCTTGCACAACATAAGAATAGTAAAAAATAAAAATCTAGATAAAAAAGTTGAGAAGGGATATGGATATTATTGAATTTAATTTATAAATATGATGATTATTAAGATATATAAATAATATTATATTAAATAGAAAAAATTATTTTTAAACTCAAATTACTGTATTAAAACTATAAATCCGTTAAAATTAATTTTAATTATAAAAATTATATAAAAAATAAAAAAATAAAAAAACCTAAAATCCTATATTAATAGATATTAGGATGATTAATTATAGAATATATCATCCATTTTCAATTTATGATCCACATAACACTTAAAAAATTACATTCTATACCCTTACAAAATGATTGTTTTCAAAAACTTCCTCCAAAACATGTTTATAAAAGGGAAATATTTATACCATTTCCCAAAAAAATATTATTTTTGTTTTATATACCTACTATTTCAAAAAACATATCAAATAATAATTACACATGTTATTTATCCTTGTATCATAATTAAAAGTCATATAATTTTCATACTTTTGGAGAACCATAAGGAAGGGTTCAACTCCTCAACATTATTATTATCTAATTCATTGATTTTTATTATCTTAATCTTATATAACTTTATTAATCTAAATTTCAATTTTCATAAAATGAAATTAACAACAATATAGTTTTTTAATAATGTTATTATAAATATATATGTTTTTAAAATGAATCCTTATTTCCATTATGTTTGTGTTTGAGTTGGTTCAAGAACCCACATAAACAATGGTCCTCACTTTTCATAATTATAATAATGGAGGGTTAAAAAAACATTACTACTAAATGTTTAAGATAAATAATATTATATTGTGTTATTATTATTATTTTTATAGAAAGTTGTAAATTATTATTTATTCTAAAGACACTTGTTATTATTGGTAATATTATGATTAATTGGAATCATATGGACTCCCCCGTTATGAAGTGGAATTGTAAATAAAAATAATAGAACACGTGATATTTTAAATCATTAAAAATTTGATTTATGTATATAGATCATTTTGGATATTATTAATTCCTGATTATGGAATGATAATAAAGGTATTTCTATCAAAAGAAACACAAGACTATTCTAAGTACTAATATTTTATGATTATATAAACCATCTATAACTAACATATTAGTACTGAAATAATAAAAATAAATTATTTTATATAATTTAAATTTAAATTGAGATTTTAAAATGAGGATTAATAAGACTAATTTTATTAAAAAATGATTTATAACACATTCAAAAAAGTCAAAGGTCAAGGTAAATTTAAATTGTCTTGATAGCTATTATTATTTGACATTATTTTTTTGAAAATATATTTCTCTTTTATTTCCATGATATTAATGTTATATCATGGTTGTTTAAGTAAATTTTTCATTGATAATGTATTTCTTATGATGTTGGGAAGTGAATATTCTACTCTCATCTTTAAATGTTCCCACTTGGTCTCTTTATATAAAAATATCCTTTTATTTTTATTATATGGCTTCATTTTTATATTTTCTTATTCCATGTTCTTAAAATATTTTTTATTTTGTTTCTATTTTCTTTAGATTTAATTTATTCATACTCTCCTTGTTATAAAAATATCCAATATAGGAGATATTTATTCATAAAATTATATAAATTTTTTTATATTCCTCTTAGATATTTTTTATCTAAATCAATACAGATTTATATAAGAATATTCTTTTTGACATATTTCTAATATGAATATATGAATAATGATTCTCTTTAATTTTTTATCTCAATAATTAATAGTTTCACTCATTCATTTTGATTCATTTTTTTGTTAAATTTTATTCTCATGTGTAAGTATTCAAAATAAATATTATATATGTTTTATTCATGTTATTATGCTTAGATTTTTCTTATAATGATGGATGTTCCTAAGATATAGTCCACCAATTCAATAGTTAATGATTTATTCTATAGAGAAAAGAATTTATAAAATACTTTATAAGTTATTACATATAATGTTATTAGATTGAACATGATAAATTATTTCATTTATGGTTATTAAAAGTTATTTTGGGTGACATGAATATGATGTTATAAGATACCTGTAGATTTGATCTATTTTTTTTTATTTTTATGAGATTTTTATTTTCATATTTTAATTTCATTGATATCAGTGTTGTATTTGATATCCAAATTGAATATAATTGTATGATTTTATATGAACTAAATGTATCTTAATATGAACTTGATTCATCATACAATTTTTTGTTTTTTATCAAGGACTAATGAGTTTCTTTACATCTTGTAAAACACATTTTGATATCATCCCACAATATTGAACGATTTTAATAGGATTTATGGATGAAAATAAATAGTAATGAATTCAAAATTCATGTAATGGTGATTGTCCTTGAATGAATAAAATGAAAAATTTAAAAAAAATGTTGTATAGAAAAACATACACATATGCAGTGGAAATAATGGGTCTTATTATGTAAGAGATTTTTTAAAACTCTAAAACTCTATAGCTAATGGTGTTGGGAATTTAGGTGTGATAATATTTTTCAATAAACATATATTTATAGAATGGTTATGTTTATATCATTAATGTTATCATAAGAATATAGTTTCAAATTTATGAATAAAATGTTTTCTAGAATATTTTAATTAAATATTCATCGATACATGTTCTCCATGATAAAAAACTATAACATAATGGATTTCTGAGATATGACCAAGGTTAAAATTTTATATTTTTATTTATTTAAAATATATGACAATAAAAATAATAACACATTCTTATTTTTCATAATAACCTGTTCATCTAATTTCAAAAATTAGATATGAATAATTAATATTTCTTGTGTTATGTGTTTTATTTATATAAATTTTTAACTTAAATTTAATTATAATAATTATATCAAAAAAAATTCGACTTGAAATTTTCATATTGATGGATTATTTGGGAAGAATTATCTTTGATTTAGAAAATTTTTATTTTCATTTTTAGGAAATGTGATGAATGTATACCCTACATCATATTATATGTATGATTTATTTTGGAAATACTAAATCAGGTTATAAAGATATATAGTATAATACCATATCTATTTGACCATGGCATGTCATATTCCTTGCTAAGAAATGTTATTTGATTCGATATAGTGAAATCACACCACATACTATAGATATATTATATTAAAATATATATAGGCATAAAAAAGTGTTTATATATATATATATATCATATGCTTTAATTTAGAAGGAATGTTAACATTAAAATTTTATGTTTAGGTAATTTTACACATCACAAAACATTTAATATTTACACTTCACAGGATTAAATTTCATTGATATAGATTATATATTTTCCCATTTTTAACTTTTTTTTATTTCAATACATCACACACCATTAGAGAATCAATGATATATCTATTTGTTAATTCTATATATGAACAATGGTGTGTGATGTATAGTAATAAAAAAAGAAAAATACGGGGGATATGGGATATAAAAATCATACCATAGGGTTAATAATTCCATGATTTTTGAGTCCATTCATTTGTTTTCATATATCCCTTGAACAATATTATCTATTGAATGTCTACATTCACTCCTAAAGCATAGAAAAAAAATCAAATCTTTCACTACATATCTCAATCCAAATATAAGAAACAAATATTTTTCCATTAAAAAAATTCCATGATGTTTAATGTTGGTAAAATTATAAAACCAATACAATTTTAAATAATTTCAATAAAATTCAAAAAAAATTAATCATAGTTCAATAATATTATTATGAAAAAAATTATATATCAAAATTTTGAAATAAGGAAAATGGGAGGAATGATTCTTATTATTAAATTTTATCTATTTATATCTACAAATATTATCCTCATAATGATAATAAATTATTTAATAGTTTCTTTTTTGTCTCTTAATGATGGAACAATAGATCAGGTATGCATATGAAGGATTTCCCCAAAGTTTTTCCCTATCCAGCTAGTTTTAAGATACTTATATTTTCCCTCCTCCCTTTATTCAAATATAAAAAATTACCATAATAATAAATATTTTATATATTTTCATATTCATTTTAAATACAAGAAATTATAGGTAATTATTATTTAACATTTCTTTATAGTTTCTTATATTTTTTGATTTTCTTATTGTTATTTCCCTTCAGTTAATTTATACAATGTGTGTTTTGATTGTTTAGTTTTTTTTTTAATTTTTATATGTAGAAGAAATGGAAACTAAAAATATAAATATTTATGGATATTTTTCCTCAAAGTTGGTGGATGTTTCCATGATATGGAAAAAATGAGTGAGATACAATGATCATTTTCAGTAATGTTAATAGAAAAAATAGGTGCACATAAAAGTGTAGATTTATGATATATTGATTGAAACACTATATTTTTCTTAAATTATATCAATAATGAGTTTATAAGTATTTAAATAGATATGTTAATAAACTTTATGTCATGTTTTTATGTTTTTCTCTTTTAAAAAAGAAATGATGTTTTTTATGACTTGGTGGAAGATAGAGTTGAAATATATTTTTGTTGAAATGTTGTTAAAAGACTTCAAAATTAATTTTTTTAAGATGTAAAACAAGAGGACAAAATAGATAAAAATATTCTCTACTAGAAGTATATTATAATCCTATCAGAGTTAGAGTGAGTCATATATAGGCTCTATATAGTCATACTTCAAAGAAAGTCATTGTTGTAGGATAGAAATAATCTAATTATGCCAGTAGAATATTAATGGGAGTTATCGAGACTCTATTGATTCAAATATATAATTATTAATAGGGGTGGTCATTTATGGGTTATAGGTTCCCTTATTATGTATAAAAAATATTTGGGTTGGGTTATTTGGCGGCCTTCTCTCCAAATACCCACCCCAATTTTCCACTTCTTTCCCCAAAATTTGTGGGTAATCTCGAGTAGTCATTTATTCCAAATTTTGATAAGATCATAATCACTTATTCTAAACCTAATATTTTCCCTTCTAATTTAATTTTTAAGAAAAAAATTTCTTATTATAGTGATTTATTGTATGATTCTCATCATATAATGATAATAACCCATTAAAAATGATGTTTTATCATGAAAGGTTTAATATATAATTGTGATTAATTTTACTATTATATATGTGTGAATTAAGTTTATTCCATAATGGTAGTGACTTATTCAATTTTATTGTTTTTTCATTTATATAGAATTGATTCTATTTAAAAAATGTGGGATTTAGTAAGTTGTGAGAAATAGTTTCATCATATTGAAATGTTTTATCTAAAATATTAGTTAGATGACTCCTATGATTTTAGAGGTGGGTGGAATTTATCTAATTTCATTTTATAGAGATATATTGTGATATATATAAAATCATTACCAATTATTATATATCTCAAAATAATTCAACATAATTAAATGTATAAAAAAGATTTATTAGAGTGGAATTTCCTGAACTAATTAAAATTCACTATGTATAAATTTAATCATATGTTAACTAATAAATTCTCAAAAGAGTTAGTTAGATTACTAATTAACTATTTCATTGTATAAGTGAGTTAATTAATTAGTATGGATGTCTATGTTTTGTTAATTTTTTTATTTTAGTAATTTTTGAAATTATTTGATGTATAATGAAAATTTTTATATGAGTTTTGAGACATTAATTTTTTTAGATTGAAATTGGTAGTGTTTGGTGAGAATCTCATAATTTATTATATGATTTATTATTTCAATTGAGACAGTATTTATCTTCAAAGACATTATAATGGAAGGATTGTGTTTCAGAGATTAAGGGTATCAAAATTGGGGTTGTTAGTATTCAGTTGACATGAGTTAAAACATTATGTTTTTTAAATTGAGATTTGTTAGAATATTCTATATTTGTGTGTCAAAATTAATTAAAATTTTGAGAAATCTATATAGTTTTTGTTTGATCAATTTAAAGTATTATTACCATTTAGGAGAAAAACATTGAATGAATATAAATTACCTAGTGGAGTCTAAGTGAATTATTTTATAACATGTGATGTATTTTAGTTTTAGTAAATTTATTCGTAGAGATTAGTGAATCGTGTGGCCCACATTAGGATTGGTTTTTGTTGTTGTGACTGATTATTGGGATAATTAAAATAATATATTCACTATAATTTAATAACATATGTGATTTAATAGAATTCATATTTTAGAGATGTTTTCAAGGTTCTAGATTCCAATCTAGTTATATATTGCTACTAGGTTTCAATGAAAATAATGAGTAGGGTTTAAATGATTTTTCAACCTCATTAATGGTATAGACCATGGGGAAGGCATTTTTTGTTTTGAATAATTCATGGTGGGGGAAATGAATATTGAAATTTAGTGATATATATAGGTATTAAATTATATAATGGATCATGATAGTTATATATATTCATTTTCCTACAGTGTAAGTGGATGATTTACTATATCCAAAGAAAAATATAAACCATTATCACTAGGTGATATGGGATGATATGGTAGATCCAAAGTGAGTTATGATTTTTATAGAAATGGTCCAAATGGATGATATTTCAGTGTTGAAAAAAATTCAAACCTAATCATCAATATTTGAGAGTGGTTTAATTGAGAAAGAGTGATATTCCATTAATTATTTCTAGGGTCAATGAATTGATATATTAAATACATAGTGATGTATCATTGATTATCACCATGATATAAAGTTAATGTGATGAGGTTTGATTGATGTATTTTAACCATTTGGGGCCTATAAAATAGAGTGATTTTTTATTGTTTATAGGGGTCAATAATTTATGAAGACGGTAAAAATAGTTCTCTAGGGACCAATATTCTATAGTTATCTACTATTTTAAATGGAAAGTAAATTTATCCTCTAAATGGAGGTAGTTATATAGTAAATTTAATTTTTTATTTAATGTTTTATTATATACTAGAGAATGAATTTTAATTCCATGTTAATGATAAGGGAAACCTATTAGGGGTTTAGGTGTGTTTTTAACTGTTATTTTTTATGTGATCCTAGTGGAGTGAGATAATAATAATTATGAATGTCACAAATTGCGGTTTTAGTTTCCCTTGTGGTTTCCCTTCTTATGGTGAAAGAGGAGTTTTATCCTATATAAATATTGATATTTTTCAAGGTGGTGTTTTGTAAATTACATATAACATATAAATCTAATGTTATTATCTTAGATTGTTTATATTTTATATATTTAGATGGGATATTATTACGTCCACACAAGGATACCCCAACAAGGTGGTGAATTAATGATTTTAGTATAATTAAATTTTATCTTATTATATTTTACATCATTTTTATATATTATTATAGAACATGTTGAATTCTATCATTTAATATAACTCTATTTACATGCATATAAATTAAAAAAATATAAAATAAATGATTATATACATTTTTTTCAACGATGCTAATACTAGGTCTGTGTAATAAGAATGATTGACTATCATATTATGTGAATCACTATTATCTAAAGTTTATTATAATTTTTAAGGAAAATTTTTACTCATAAGTGGACTCCTCTGGAAATATGACATAAATTCTGAAACATCAATGAGTAATTACCATTATAATAATAAATTAGTATAAAAAATAATAAAACATTATAAATAAGGCATAACCATGTTCATTATTTTACTTATCCTTTGTGAATGACTAACTCATTATATTAGTAATTATGAAACTCATATTATCCCTTAAGATATCATCTACTAAAATCACGTTTTCCCTTGAAATCTAATATCCACACTCTCTATTTTATTATAATATTCAAATAATTATATATCCTTATTATCTTTGAAGAGTTATATGTATTTCATTTTGAATAAAAATTATATTTTACTTATGTGGCCTAATTTAATGGTAATAAAAGTTCCATTAAAATCACCTTTAAAATATATTTCAATTGACCCACTAGACATTCCATATCTAGGGGTATTAGGAAATCATCTTTTAAATAATATTTGATAAAACAAAAAATTTCATACCTCATCAAATTTTTTATTATAATAATAGCATCATAGATATAATACCATTATCCATAATAACACCTAATAAAAATTATAATGTCCACAAATAATTCCATCATTGAATAATTTATTACATTGTTAACTAAAAAATGTTACATTCACATTGGTTTAGAGACTTTTATGACTTATAAATAGAAAATAAGACTCAATTTGATGAAAAATGAGTATCCCCTTCCGTTTAAATTGTGTCTCATTGTGTTTTGTGATTACTCATATAATTTGAAATGAGGATTCTTCAAATATATTTCCCAATATGCGGATGTGGTGGTGAGAAACATTTACATGGAATACATTAGTGGATTAATAAATCACGAAAGAAATGAACACCCATTCCACTCTAAATCATGGTATTAAAAACTATCACTTGTAAATTAATCAAAAAATTATAGATAATATTTGATAAATTAACATGTAAGATGAAAACAACATAAAAGAATAAAATGTGATAAAATATGGTTTGTAAAATTTTACTTTGAAAAAAACATAGTTATGGTATTAATGTTATGGTCCATAGAAATGTTTTTATGAAATAAATTTAGAAAAGATATTTTAAGAAATATTTTCAATATAAATAGGTTTTTTATATCTAATTTTAGTTTGTATTCTATAGAGTTTGTATTTGAATAAGAGTTCTCCCAATTATTATCAAACAACCAATTCATTATGTCCCCACCCAATTCTAACATACCATGTGATATAGTCCTTATATAATTTATATATCCTAATTTCAATCAATACATAATGTGTTTTTCTATTTCTTAGAATATGTGAGAAAAGGTCTATCATTAGCTAAACCCTTATTATTTACCTTTAAGTAGTTTAATAAAATCATATATGAGGAGATACATACATATATATATATATATATAATGAAACTGAATCACTGATAAGAGTATTCAGTAGAAGATGAAATGTTTCAATCTAAATTTTATGATGGGATTAGAATAATCTAAGCTGCATAATTTATAAAGAATTAACTCCCATAAATGATTTATAAATTAAAACCAAAGGTAAATAGAAGAAGTAAAATTAAATTTTTATCATATTAAGGTTTAAAGTACAATATATTCATGATAGACCACATTGAAAAGGTTAATAATTTAGGTATTAGTGAAGGACACCATTTTAGGATGATTCTAAGATAGGTTTGATGAAGGGTATCCATTCGAGATCTCCTTTAATCCAAATTTAATTTTCTTAGAATCAATTACACTTCATCGAGGATATTTAATTTTTAAATCTGTTAACCTTCAAAAGGGAACCTACCTTGGATGTCGGATGACAGGAACTCTAGGTCGAGGATCGTCTCCTTTAGTGATGACGATATCAGCCGCACTAATCCCTACTCCTCATGCAGGCGAGGGATCTTTGTTTTTATTTTGTAATAAAGTGCATCCTTTCCTCTCCTTCTCAAACCCTAACTTTCTTCCTCCATTCTCTAAATATGAGTTATGCCCTAAGGTTCCAGAGCTCACCGATGGATGGCTGAATCCCTATATGTCAACTTCAGAGTTCACTGAATCCTCTGTACATCTGAATATCACCCTAATTTCATGGTTTAAGCAGAAAAGGCCATCAGTTGATACCTTTTATAGGAATTTCTTTGACGCATGGGATCTCTAGGAGAAGGCAACAATGGTCTTGCTTGATAATCACCATATCATGATCCATTTTTCACCAGAGGAGGACTTCATTTTTTCTTGGTCGATGGTGCCCTAGAGCTGTAATGGATGTCATTTCTTCTTGTTCCTTTGATCATTTTAATTCCACATGAATCATGAATTGTCGTCCGCTGCGATTTGGGTTATTTTTCCAAACCTTATATTGCCATTTAAGAATCCCTCAATCATCAAAATGCTTGGAAACTTTTTCGAAATGTACCTTTGTTTGGATATCCGAACAGAAGCAGTTTTTCACCCTATTTACCTAAGGATATGTGTTGAGATAGATCTATCAAGGGTTCCCTTTGATTGTGTTTGGATTATGATCATTGAGGAATATAGGTGAAAACATTGTGTTATATATGTGAGCTGGACAGACTTCTGTTCGACATGTAGGCGGATGGGGCACTATTCTAATATTTTTCAGTGGAGGTCTTTATCGATGGTGGGGAGGGGATTTGGATTCAAATCAATGGAGGATTTCTATAGGGGTGGACAGGTCGCGTTTTAGATGGTGGACATCTTCAAGGGAAATGACCCAATGTTATGTGAGGTAACGAGCTTGGGACAGACTACAACAGGTGGAGAGAATAGAGCTAGGGGAACTCGTCCATTGCAGCCGATAAAGGAGGAAAAAAATTCCAGATAGGCAGTGGAATGAAATGTGGTGGGTGTGGGTCTTCTTAGCCCTGGCGTGGAGGCACAACAAATTAATATGTAGGTGTAGGATGTGTTCAACAGGCTGATGGGAGATCTCACGGGTCCTTCTAATCGTGGTGTGCATGAAGGATAGGGAAAGTCTTAGTGTGTGCATGTTTGTGTGAAATTCCAGAGCAATGGGGGCATCCTGATCATGGATTAGAAGTCAGAAGGTGAGTATGTGGCTTTGTCTAGCTCGGTTGCTAAGAAGCCATGGTCAGGCAGTGCATATGTGTATAAGGAAAGAAAAGGGTCTAATATGGATGCGTCCGTTCCAAACAGAGGTGGAAATAAAGGGGTCTCATACTTGATTCGGATGCTAGTTCCCTTGTGTAATAGGTTATAAGGCCTTCTAGAGGCTGATTTGAGTTCTAATTCTGCTATTCTAGGTGAGGGAGACAGGGTTGATGTGATGGTTCCCAAAGTGATTAAACACGACCACTCGGCTGATGAGGCTTCTTGTCCAAAAGGTAATAGGGTTTCCAAGAGGAGGAAGGGGAGTAAGTATTACTCCTCGCTACCTCCTCCTCTATAGAATCACTCTGCAAATAAGATGAGTGATAAGAAGATGGCCATAGAGGCTCTAAGCCATCAGAGGACATGGGAGCCGAATGATCATTCCTTGGTTCTGCTTTTCTTGTTATAAATAACAAGTTATAGAAAAATCTTTATTGCTCAACACAGTCGAGTAGGAGGAAAATAAAATGATGGGGAGGTCTCTAGAGGTGTATCTCAATGAGGAGAAATATTCATGGATTGACAAAAAAGACTCAATTTTGGTATGAGGTTTCAACCAAGTCAAGATCAGTGTTGAGGAGTATATTCATTCTTGGGACCAGCTGGTTTCTACATTTGAGAAGCTGATATTGGAGGGAGTAGAATTTCAGATTGCATCATTGTCATGGAAACTCTTTAGGAAAACAGATTCAAGTAATATCAATATTATCATTAACATATTGGTTTAAGTTGGTAGTTATGGTTGGTTGGTTTGAGATAAATGTTTGTGCGAGCTATGAAAACCCTGGGACCCTATTGTTGTTTGACTTTTTTGTGATGTTTGGATTTGATTATAGAACTCTACTTGGACCATATTCGGAAGGGGATCAGAGAATGAAGTATTCATCATTGGAGGCCTTTTGGATTTGGATGTTTGAGAGGGTAAAGATTTTTTATCAGTTCGGTGCCCATGCACTTCTACACGGGAATGTTTGATGAATAGTATTATGTCAGTGAATTCTTATCATCGTGGAATGGTTGCTGGGGTGGGGTAGGCCCAGTAGTTTGATCTTGTTATATGTGGTTGTTCAGTCAACTTTTGTGGTTTCTCACTTTTTCCTTAAAAGTGTTTTTATAATAAAAAATTACTTTTTATTTAGTATCCATTAATTTTCTTCCATGTGTCTTTGATGAATTTAATGGATTAGTTTTTCTTGTATTTTTCTCAAGAGTTTGATTTTTCTAATTTCAGTTACTTTAATAAATCTTTCCCAATTATCCCATGTGTCCTTAATAACATAAATGGGTCAATTTCAATAATGTATTATCCTCAATATGGTCTCTTATATAATGTCATAATATTCAAATATAATCTATTCATAATGATACAATACCTTATAATTTCAAAAAACATCCCATCGTTAGTTACCAATGCTTAAAAAATGGATGAAATACCATTACATATCTATCAAATGTCACCTAACATTTTTATGTTCATCGACTGTCCCAATAACCCAAGGCTACTTATGTGTAATTTCTAATCATATTACACAGATTATTTATATGTATATTACTCAATCATTCAATATGGTGTGGCCCCCAATTTAATTTGGGAAACTTGTATGTAAAACCCAATAATATTACACACCCCTGTATCTATATCTCACCTTAAAGAGTGGAGAACTACACCTCCTTATAGTGTATTTATAGTATTTATTTTCTTGAGTTACTTTTTATGTTATTAATTTATCCCAATTCTATATTCCTACTATATTTCCGATATTAGTATGAGACACTTATATATACATCCAAATCAACAGACCTCCTTTTTCACATATCCAGCGGGTATTGATACATTCAATGGAAGAAATACCACAATCAATATGAAATTCCTATAAAAAATATGGTTTTATCCATACCACATGATCTCAAACTATATAACATACTATTATTCTTATATTATGTTAGAATTTATGGTAAATGTTTCTTAAATGGATTTAAATTCCATATTGTTCCTTTCTCACAATATAAATCTTCAAGAATTTTTTTTCAAGGATGAGTGGTACTTCTTGTCACATGAATTTAAGATATGTCCCCAACTTATACAATATCCCTTGATATGGACATATAAAAACAATTTTTATGTAAAATCCCAGTATTCTTATGATACCCCCTCCTTACTACGTCCAATATAGATTAAAATTCTTGAGTGCGTTCAAATATGTCTATAAACTATAGTGTAACCACACTTCTTCATGTGATAAATAAAATATATATTGTCTAATGGTCACATGAAAACATGAATTAAAAAACTATTTTTTAATTCCTCAGTTCCAATCGATCTATTTCATCAAAGTTAACATGTATTGTTATTAGGAAATATTATATCAATATTCTTACATATATAAGTTAGTGTAATCCTAAATTGTTTTTACTTTGTGGGATAAATCAACTTCCCATTCTAATGAAAAAATAGTTATTCCTACAAAATCTATGATCACTGGGGTCGGTAATCATTAAAAATAAAAATAATGAATATCATGTAAAATAATTTACTTTTTAATGAAAATAACTGATGATGCATCTTTATTTATGATAGTATATTGATGGGTTGTTTGTTTATGACTCTTGTGGAATTTATATGGTAGAATCAACTATTGATTATACTGTTTTTAAAATCCCCAACTACTTTTGGAGAAATTTGATGGATAGAAAAGTTTTTTTGATAAGTAATCACTACATAGTATCAACAAATTATTATAATGATAGTACATTAACAACTTCTTCTTCCTATAAACACTAACATCCTATCTTTCTGAATCAACTTATTCACCACCAGATGGTGACTGTATTTTTGTGGGATTATATCTATTATAGTGTGACCCCTACAAAAATAATGTCTAAATAGAATCATAAAGGATAGAAGATTGAAGGTTTATGCTTATTTATTTTGAGTGACTTATATATATTTACAGAGAAGATCATATATATAACATTTATGTTCATATATATTCTTAAATTTAATCAGATGTTATTCTAACATATATTGGAAATGTTTTTTCCTACCTATGATTCATGTAGAAACTTATTCTTACATATGAATATATGGTTATATAATTCTTGTTCATTTAAATTTATATTTTTAAGTTGTTTTTTGGTTAATATATTACCATATAATATTACTTAACATTGAAATAGTTAGTTTTCAATGGTATGAGGAATATGTAAAACAAATGATAGGGTCTGAAGAAAAACTTGTAGGAAATTGAGTTTTAATAGAGAATGTTATTTAATCATTACCAACATCTAAACACTTTATTTGATCCATGATACATTTTAATTAGGTGTAAGATAAAAAACTATGACCATAATTTATACGATCCTTATAAAATAGATTCAAAGTGGAAATGATATATTTATTTTTGATGATTGTTAATTTTCTCACATGATTCTGTTAATGTTATTTTTTGTTGAGTATAGGTAAATGTTGAACTATTTGGCATTTTAGTGAATTTTTCACTCATTGTTAATTCCAAGAGTGTGAAGTTGGTGATGTTTTACCTATTTAATGTATCTTGTTATCTTTGAATTTATTTGTCACGACCCACCTTTTCCAAGATGGGGCCAGGGTTAGAAAATACCCAAACCCTTTTTTCTTTATGTTCAAGGAGAGATAATGACCCTCGAGTCCCACCATCAATAGGCTGAGGAGCAGCAAATAGAACCAAATGTATAGAATATCACATAATATAGAAAGCATTACACTTTTTTAGAGAACATGATCAGGAGATAAGATGGTAAATCCCAAAAAAAAATCCAAAAACTGAAATTAAAAGTAACGAAAAAAATACATTCTCATATGAATGTTAAAAATAAACTAATACAAAGTACAAGAAAAACTCTAATGAAAAGTACCAAAAGAAGGAAAAATAGCAACGACAACTTCTAATGACTAAGCTAGCATGGTCGGTAATGGTTCTAAATTTCCTCCTAGAAACCTGAATGAAGTTTTATTTATATAGGGTGATTGTACAAGTATACCCAATAGGGAAAACTAAAAGCTCTCGTGCACAAGTGGGGAGGAATTCTAATTCACCATGAGAAAAGAGGAGACCAAAACACATATCATGGAAACTATCCACCCTGCCTCACCAAAGCACACTCCCCAAAAAATGCAAGTCAGGTAACATAATAGTAATAGCACATCAATATTTAGGTATCCCAAAATGATTCCCCACTAGTTAATTAAGACATCTTACGCATCAGACATCCCCCACAATTTCCACTACAGTACCACTGCCACCCCAATAAAAACTTTATGGTCCATCCCAACCAAGCATCCTGCCCATAGACACCTGAGCCACCACACATAACCATGCCCAAAAACACCTGGTCCATAATACCCACCACCATGCCTGAAGACTCCTAGGCCAGAACAACCACTTCCACACTTGAAGACACCTAGGACAGAGCATCCACTGCCATGCCTGAAGACACCTGGGCCTCATCCTGAAGACCCTTGGAAAACAAACCTTCCCACAAACAACTCGGACAACCTCCACCACACACCCTTCTCAGAGAGTCTTGGGCCATAATGAACCTTAGGCCATTATAGACTACCAAAATAATCTTGTGATACCTACGAGAGGGAGTATAAATAAGCTAATAACTAGCCACTCATAAGAATATTGGAAAAACACCCTCCCCCATGAAATGGGGGTGTTCTGCACAAAGTGCTCAACTTGGTAGGGGTGCGTATAAGAAAGAAAAGAACTAAATATTATATATATAGGTAATCAATCACTCATCCCAATGTAAGGGTTCTGAAATAGACAACCAGTCCTTACACAACTACTCTCGCTGTTATCCCTACATGCACTAATACACAACATCCACAACCAGAGCACAACCCATTTTTTGTAAAAAATTACCCTATTAAACCCATTTTCATTATCATGTTAAAGTGATTCCATTTAAAACATTACTCCACTACCAGAAAACTAATAGGAATAACCACAAAACAAAACATCAACTGAAGGAAAAACAACCAAATGACATTTTAGCATTCACACCCAGTTCTCTTAAAAAGTTACAACATCAAAAGGGATCTGTGAGATCCCTCGAAGTACTAGAACCAAACCAAGCCCCAACATACTAGCTTCACACAACCTGAGATTTATATGCCAAAAAATTCTCAACCAGAACATTCTATCCCACTTTTTATGTCACCCCATAAACATTAAACAAAACGACCATGCATATCACTAGAAACGATCAAGAGAGTTTTCAGATTTATCCACACAATTAATTAGTTTCAATCCTCTTGTTTAGTTAACCGGGGTGATCACACATGGGAAATTATTCATCAGGTATCCATTTGATCAACTAAGTTTACATGATTAACCAGTTTCCATGTTATATCTATTGAATCACATGATTATCCAGGAAAAAAGAGCTTCATTAGTATACAAGAAAGGACCACCAAAGTTCATGATTTTTAGTGGAAATGAATCCATACAATTCACAACATAAAAACAAAGGTAAAACACAACAACATCAAAATCATCATTCCCACCCCTTAATTCATTAAAAGTCCATTAATTATCTTCGATGAAGTTTTTTTCATCTACTCCACAAGGGAACATCATCATACCCACCCTGAATGATGCACAATAAATATTGAAAAAGAAATAACCCCTATATGGATGATCAAGGATCAATGTTTTCTCCTCTCACCAAGAACTGAGGATGTACAACTTGTAGAGGAAGAACTCCAAGGACTCCAATGCTGAGTGGGAAGGGTTCCAGCACAAGCACACAATTCGTCTCTAGAAGAAGTCTTGAGGTGCATTAAGATAAATAGAAAGGAATAAGAAAGATATGATCTCAACTTACTAAGAGGACAAATCCTAAAAATCGGGGAGACAATTTCAAAGTACATAAATGTCGGATCGTGGATCGATACACAACTCGATAATTTCACATGTTGGAATTTATTGAGATTTATTAAATCTCCTTGTAGATGGAGGAGATAAAAACTATGAGTTAATAGATTTTATTTAAATGAAGAAAACGCATAATATGGGCTAAACTGAAAAATGTAAGAATGGGTGTGACACAGAGGAAAAAAAACCACATGTTTTGGAATGTTAAGGTATCCCCATTCATAAGGGGTTTAAGATATCATCTATGGGATTTAAAATAGATTTAAATTAATTTAAAGGGGTATTAAAACATAAAGGAGAAGTTAAAAAAACTGGGGTAGGAAAACCATCACCATATAGTCACACAGTTTGGGTGCGGAACTGATCGGTGAGGCCGATCGGTGGCATCGATAGGTGAAAGCATGATGACATCCTGCTACTGACACTGAGACCCTCCTAACTCATCAATGGATTCCATGAAACCCCAAAAAAGAGAATCTGACAAAGTAATGGACCAAAAATGTTCAGGTAATTCTATCAGATACCTCTCAAACTATTCCCTCCCTCAATAATCCAAGAGTAAAACCGAAGAAAATAGAGGGGTCCGAACAACCACCTCGTAAGATACCACTCATGGAAAACCAATCTAGAGTTATTCAAAAGATAGAACAATCTTGGACATCTAGGATCATCTCTCTCACATCTATCTCTTGAACAACTGCGAGAACACTACTACTATTCTCCCCTATTTAACCATACAAACATATAAGGGTCACACCATCCAGACATATGGATTAGGGATTCCCTTTTCCCATGTCAAGGTAATATCCACTTTGGGTGGCACTAACTCACCCACACATGATTAATCGCATCCATATTAATGCATCTTGATTTGAGATCAGGTCCCCCCTTCCCCCAAGTCAGGACTTTCCCACACCTTTGGTGAAAAAGGAAAGATCCCATCTCATAACACACAAGGTCAAGCATTACATCACACCAAAGCACAAAGTAAACACAAGATCAAAACTCAAAACAGCTCTGGGTACTAGGAACACATCTTTGTCTCCCATTCCCAGGTACTCCCCTCAAAGCCACTGTGCCTCCACAACACACGAACCAAAGGAATGGTCTGTCCATGATACACCTTCTCTTTAAAATCCTTGATCCTCACCAGTCACTCCACAAATGTCACATCGTCCTTGATATCCAACTCTCCCCTGTCGAGTATGTGGGAGTCATCATGTATATACCGAAAGAGTTGAGATACAGGGAAGATGTTTTGGATCCTCTCCAACCATGGTGGTAATGCTATTTGATATGCCTCCTCGCTGACTCGTCTCAACACCTGAAAGGGTCCGATGAACCTGGGGGAAAGCTTACTACCCATTCCAAACCTCTATTTTCCATACTGAGGGTAGTACTTAAAGAACATGTGGTCCCCATCCTTGAACTACAATGTTATCCTACTATGATCGACATATGAATTCTACCGGGCATGAGCTACCTTCATCATCTCACGCACAAGCTGAACCTTCTCCGTCGTGCCCTGCACCACCTCCGGGCGAAGAACATCTGCCTCCCCAACCTCTTTCTAGAACATAATTGAATGAAACGGTCTCTCATACAAGTCTTTAAATGGCCCCACTCAAATGGTAGAGTGATAACTATAGTTTTAGGAAAACTCTATAAGAGAAAAGTGTTGTAACCATGATCCTCTGAAGCCCAGAACATAAGCTCACAACATATCCTCTAATGTATGGATGGTCCTCCCTATCTTCCCATCAATATGAGGGAGGGAAGCAGTGATAAGGAAAAGCTAGGTGTCAAAATTATGATATAATCCCCTCCATACTTGTGAAGTAAAATGTCACTACTACAACCTGCGCCTTTATCAGCGCTAAAAACCATCATTAACAGCGCTAGAAAAGCACTGTTAATTTCGGAATAGATAAGGGGGGGGGGGGGGGGTCCCCTATATCAGTGCTTCTCGGAGTGCTGATAAAGGTCAACTATATCAGCACTTCTTGGAGCGCTGATACAGGGTCCCTTTATCAGCGCTCCTCTAGTGCTGTTAAAGGTGTCTTTTATCAGCGCTAAAAAAGCACTGATAAAGGCCCCAGCGCCTGCACCTAAAAAACAGTACCTGCACACCTGCACACCAAAATACCTGTACAAAGTAGAACATGCACACCTGCACACCATAGCACCCACACCCAATATTTTGACTGACAATGGTATATACATTTACTTAACATCATGAATACAAAAAAAACGCATTTCTATATACATTTCAAACATTGTTTTACATGGTTAAATTTACAATTATTCAACAACAGTTTTAAACATTCATGTTTCATCCTTTGATATCCGTGATCCGCTCTCGATGGTATTTGTTGCCGAACAAAGCATCCGAACTCAAGGAAAAAAATTCACCTATATAAGAAAACAAATATTATATTAGTAATGCAATAATGAAAGAAATTAAAACAGTAATATGAAAGAATACATTAATATGGAAATGTGAAACTAAAATATTAAATTTTAAACTCAAAAGTTCTCATTTTCATAACAATGAAAGGGAATAATGTAAAATCAATATGTTTTTGATTGATTTATCTCATTTAATAAATACTGATTCTTTATCTAATGAAAAGCTTTACCAGTCACACTGTGCGTCGGATTGAGGTGCGGTCGATTCGTACACGTCAAAAATGACTTGTGGATCATTGTCCTAAAGTATCAAAACAATCCAAAGGCGTTTGCTCGGTTTGGCGTATGTCATTGGTGTTGTTTTCCAAAGTTCATGTCATTTTCAAACTGATATCAGACAATTTTAGCCATACCGGTCACACCGTGCATCGGATTGAGGTGAGGTCAATTCGTACACATCAAAAATGACTCTTGGATCGTTTTCCTAAAGTATCAAAACAATCCGAATGCATTTTCTCAGTTTGGCGTATGTCATTGGTGTTGTTTTCCAAAGTTCATGTCATTTTCAAACTGATATCAGACAATTTTAGCCATACCGGTCACACCGTACGTCGGATTGAGGTTCGGTCGATTCGTACGCATCAGAAATGACTCGTGGATCGTTGTCCTAAATTATCAAAACAATCCGAATGCGTTTTCTCAGTTTGGTGTATGTCATTGGTGTTGTTTTCCAAAGTTTATCTCATTTTCAAACTGATATCAGACACTTTTAGCCATACCGGTCACACCGTGCGTCGGATTGAGGTGCGGTTGATTCTTACACGTCACAAATGACTCGTGGATCATTTTCCTTAAGTATCAAAACAATCCAAAGGCGTTTTCTCGGTTTGGCGTATGTCATTGTTGTTGTTTTCCAAAGTTCATGTCATTTTCAAACTGATATCAGACAATTTTAGCCATACCGGTCACACTGTGCGTCGGATTGAGGTGCGGTCAATTTGTACGCATCACAAATGACTCGTGGATCGTTTTCCTAAAGTATCAAAACAATCCGAATGCGTTTTCTCAGTTTGGAGTATGTCATTGGTGTTGTTTTCCAAAGTTTATCTCATTTTCAAACTGATATCAGACACTTTTAGCCATACCGGTCACACCATGCGTCGGATTGAGGTGCGGTCGATTCGTACACGTCACAAATGACTCGTGGATCGTTGTCCTAAAGTATCAAAACAATCCCAAGGAGTTTGCTCGGTTTGGCGTATGTCATTGGTGTTGTTTTCCAAAGTTTATCTCAATTTGAAACTGATATCAGACACTTTTAGCCATACCGGTCACACCGTGCATCGGATTGAGGTGCGGTCGATTTTTACGCATCAAAAATGACTCCTGGATCGTTTTCCTAAAGTATCAAAACAATCCGAAGGCGTTTTCTTGGTTTGGCGTATGTCATTGGTGTTGTTTTCCAAAGTTCATGTCATTTTCAAACTGATATTAGAAAATTTTAGCTATATCGGTCACACCGTGCGTCAGATTGAGGTGCGGTTGATTTTTACACATCAAAAATGACTCGTGGATCGTTGTACTAAATTATCAAAACAATCCGAAGGTGTTTGCTCGGTTTGGCGTATGTCATTGGTGTTTTTTTCCAAAGTTCATGTCATTTTCAAATTGATATCAGACGATTTTAGCCATACCGGTCACACCGTGCGTCGAATTGAGGTGCGTTCAATTCGTACACGTCAAAAATGACTCGTGGATCGTTTTCCTAAAGTATCAAAACAATCCGAAGGCATTTTCTCGGTTTGGCGTATGTCATTGGTGTTGTTTTCCAAAGTTCATGTCATTTTCAAACTGATATCAGACAATTTTATCCATACCGGTCACACCGTGCGTCGGATTGAGGTGCGGTCAATTCGTACACGTCACAAATGAATCGTGGATTGTTGTCCTAAAGTATCAAAACAATCCGAATGCGTTTGATCAGTTTGGCGTATGTCATTGGTGTTGTTTTCCAAAGTTTATCTCATTTTCAAACTGATATCAGACACTTTTAGCCATACCGGTCACACCGTGCGTCGGATTGAGGTACGATCGATTCGTACACGTCACAAATGACTCGTGTATCGTTGTAATAAAGTATCAAAACAATCCGAAGGCGTTTTCTCAGTTTGGCGTATGTCATTGGTGTTGTTTTCCAAAGTTTATCTCAATTTGAAACTGATATCATACACTTTTAGCCATACCTGTCACACCGTGCGTCGGATTGTGGTGCGGTCAATTCATACGCATCACAAATGACTCGTGGATCGTTTTACTAAAGTATCAAAACAATCCGAAGGCGTTTTCTCAGTTTGGCGTATGTCATTGGTGTTGTTTTCCAAAGTTTATCTCATTTTCAAACTGATATCAGACAATTTTAGCCATAATGGTCACACCATGCGTCGGATTGAGGCGTGGTCAATTCGTACACGTCACAAATGACTCGTGGATCGTTGTACTAAAGTATCAAAATAATCCGAAGGCTTTTTCTCGGTTTGGCGTATGTCATTGGTGTTGTTTTCCAAAGTTTATATCAATTTGAAACTGATATCAGACACTTTTAGCCATACCGGTCACACCGTGCGTCGGATTGTGGTACGGTCAATTCGTACGTGTCACAAATGACTCGTGGATAGTTTTACTAAAGTATCAAAACAATCCGAAGGTGTTTGCTCGGTTAGGCGTATGTCATTGGTGTTGTTTTCCAAAGTTCATGTCATTTTCAAACTGATATCAGACAATTTTAGCCATACCGATCACACCGTGCGTCAGATTGAGGTGCGGTCGATTCTTACATGTCACAAATGACTCGTGGATCGTTTTCCTAAAGTATCAAAACAATACGAACGTGTTTGCTCGGTTTGGCGTATGTCATTGGTGTTGTTTTCCAAAGTTTATTTCATTTTCAAACTGATATCAGACACTTTTAGCCATACCGGTCACACCGTGCGTCGGATTGAGGTGAAGTTGACTCATACACGTCACAAATGACTCGTGAATCATTTTCCTAAAGTATCAAAACAATCCGAAGGCATTTTCTTGGTTTGGCGTATGTCATTGGTGTTGTTTTCCAAAGTTTATCTCAATTTGAAACTGATATCAGACACTTTTAGTCATACTGGTCACATCGTGCGTCGGATTGAGGTGCGGTCAATTCGTACGCATCACAAATGACTCGTGGATCGTTTTCCTAAAGTATCAAAACAATCCGAACGCGTTTGCTCGGTTTGGCGTATGTCATTGGTGTTGTTTTCCAAAGTTTATCTCATTTTCAAACTGATATCAGACACTTTTAGCCATACCGGTCACACCGTGTGTCAGATTGAGGTGCGGTCAATTCGTACACATCACAAATGACTCGTGGATCGTTGTCCTAAAGTATCAAAACAATCCGAAGGCATTTGCTCGGTTTGGCGTTTGTCATTGGTGTTGTTTTCCAAAGTTCATGTCATTTTCAAACTAATATCAGACAATTTTAGCCATACCGGTCACACCGTACGTCGGATTGAGGTGCAGTCAATTCATACGCATCACAAATGACTCGTGGATCGTTTTACTAAAGTATCAAAACAATCCGAACGCGTTTTCTCGGTTTGGCGTATGTCATTGGTGTTGTTTTCCAAAGTTTATGTCATTTTCAAACTGATATTAGACAATTTTAGCCATACCGGTCACACCGTGCGTCGGATTGAGGTGCAGTCAATTCGTACACGTCAAAAATGACTCTTGGATCGTTGTACTAAAGTATCAAAACAATCCGAAGGCGTTTGCTTGGTTTGGCGTATGTCATTGGTGTTGTTTTCCAAAGTTCATGTCATTTTCAAACTGATATCAGACAATTTTAGCCATACCGGTCACACCGTGCGTCGGATTGAGGTACGATCAATTCTTACACGTCAAAAATGACTCGTGGATCGTTGTCCTAAAGTATCAAAACAATCCGAAGGCATTTTCTTGGTTTGGCGTATGTCATTGGTGTTGTTTTCCAAAGTTTATGTCATTTTCAAACTAAGTAGTAGGAATTCACTAATCTAAGGATATGAAGCATAATAAAGGGAGATCATAGATGCTCAACAAGTGTAAAGGGAGATATCAATGACCATATAAAGATAACATAAGTATTAGGAATTCACCTTCATTGTCCTATTTGTTTACATTCTTCGATCAGGTACGCTGCCCATTCGTTTCTAAAGACATTTATATCATCTTCTAAATAGGAGATTTTGCGACAGTCATAGAAGTACTGAAAAAATATAAATACACAAAGGATTAATAATTATTTTAAATAAATTAGTAATTATTTTCAAAAATACCTTTTCAGGGATTCTAGTTTGTCCATGAAATACAATCTCTTTCATAAATTTACAAACATAATAACCGCAGTCCTTGTCATTTGTTTGTTTCGGACACTGAAGAAACATCAAGAAAAATAGGTAATTTGTTTTGATATGTATTTGGATAGTGAAATATAATTATATATACCCAGATACTTCTCCATTTCTAGATCTTGTGGGCATTGTCGTCCTTATGCCCTGGATTCATTCCAGCCTTTAGACAATATTCATACACCGCCCTATCATAACACAATCGTCATTAAAAGATAATATAAATTATATAACTAGATATTTAGTTCTAAAATGTTGGATCTAGTGTATTAAAAATTGACAATCGCCATCATGTGTGGCCGGTTAGTTGGATATCCATGTAGTGAATCCAGAAAATAAATCTTTGAAGTATCCAAATTGACTGCAATGAGCATCCAATGTTCCCTAAAAACACAAAAAGAAATAAGTAATGATAGAAATGAAAATATAATTGATATGATTAAAATATAGAGTTTTACCCTTGCATCGTTGGTATTAAAATGAGCCTGTCAGTCGTAATTCTTCTTTGAAACATTCTGAGCAGATTTGAAATCAATTCAGCCTGAAAATTAGAATCTATTTCTGTTCGTTGTGTAGAAATGGTGTGAGGACTAACGAGTCTAAATTTGTATTCATTGGCAAATCCCTTCAACTGTTTTTTATATATATGCCTGTGAAAAATATGAGATGTATTTATCCATAATTATCAAAGTATATCAGCTTCTGTAAAATCAAATCATGAAAACATACCTCATGTATACATTTATAACTGAGGCGCCTAGCCAGTCGTATGTGATGATCTCAGAAACAGTGTCTGCACTAACGAAATCCATTGTTTCCTCTCCGTACATATCTTTTTCACAAACAATTGTATGATTCTTTCCGTCTTTAATTTTCGTATCCACATGAGCTTGCCATGATATTAAATGTGGATATAGAACGGGCGGGGTGAACGTGCTCTCAGTAGATCGTTTTGATCAGTTGGTTGATCCAATCTTGGAGCCGCTCTTTCATTTTAGATTCTCCATTTTATCCTTCTGTAATAACATTCATCAGTTCAGCCATTTTATAATTTAATGTTAAAGGTTCTGCTTGAAAAATTAACTGGAAATGAATACCTCCTGCTCGACGTGTTTTTTACAAGATTCGACAGCCATGCAACGAATGTTCCAATAGATTTTTCCACCGTATGAATGTCGTCATCGTCATTTGGCACAGGTAGCTCGGCGCTCGACTCATGAGCTATGTTAATCGACACTTTGACATGACCGGTTGGAAGTGGTCTGGAGTGTAGCGTGTAATTCTGCATATTGAACACCGTAGCCCTCGCTACAAGGCGATGGGTGGGAGTTGACAGATATAAATCACAGTCATTTTCACCCTGCAGAATATCATTAAATGAAAGGTATCAGTGTATATGTGATTCACATATCACAAAAATGAATATTATAACATTTATTACCTCGGTTAAGTCAGGTCTTTGAGGGGAATGGCTTGCCTCAAAGCTGGTGAGGGGTGGATCTTCTCGTGGGGGTTGTTCTTGAGTTGTTTGTTCTCTTCACCTCTCCTCCATCAAACTCTTTAGCATCTCTCCCTGAGTTTGGATTAGTTCTTCAAGGGTAGATACTCTATCTCTCATTACATGCAATTCTTTAGTTTGTTCATCCTCTTGTTTTTTTTAAAATATGTCTTGGGTGACACCCCAAAACCCACACCTCTGACGCGACCATACTGTTCTGGCTGTTTCAAGGCCGTTGAAAGTATGTCTACATCCGGTGCGGGTGTTGATGTTTCCTGTGACTATGTCAAATAGAAAATATGAAAAAATAAGTAAGCATCGTTATGTAATAGTGATTTAAAGCAAAACAAGTTTATATTATGTCATACTTACACATGTTTCCCACACTTTTTGTGTGTTTTCATCTATCAGTTTCCCCTCTTTATTAACATGAGCCTCCTTCCATAGCACATGGCGTGGAATGTAAGTGACTTGAGATTTTGCTTCATCAATATGCTTATAAACAGAGAAACATGGTTACAGTGTTGTTTAATGTCACATAAAATTATTACAGTACTTTTAAAATACATACCAATTGTTTTTCAATTGAAGCGTACCCCAACCTTGCTTTACGGTAGGGGTACGCTGGTTTTGCTGCCCGTTCTTTATTTTCAGCACTCAGTTGCTGTTTCATAAATAAAAACCTATCAATCAATGTGATGAATACAAGCAACGTTACACAACGTGTAACCAAACACAATATACCTGAAAATTATTTCCCGCATGACGGTTGCAAAATGCATCCCACATTCCTTGGGATATCAAGTGTGCATAAAGAGGAGGCGAGTGCGGCTTGATTTTCCCTTCGGCATCTTTCAGATGATTTTTCGTTAAAATGGTGCGAAAGCCTCTATGAATCCTTCCTGCCAGTCTGAAAACATATTCTTTGTGCGAAACATCTACTATAAATGCACTCTGCAAGAGATGATGAAGGGTTAGTCAATATTTTAATATTTTATTTTATTTTAATAAATTAAATAGATGATATCGTAATTTTACCGTAATATCTTCCCACATTAATGTTTTCAACCCGCTGACAACATGTTGCCACGACTCTACGTCAATCGGCACGCGTTGTCGAGTGACGATTCCAATGTAGCTACTAAACATGGCTTTGTTGGGGTTTACATGCTGGCCTAGCTTATTCCATCCCACCCTATATTTGATGACTTTTGCTTTTGACTTAAGGATTTTTGCTAAAACTGTCAAACTACGGCGCACCTGTTTTTTTTGTGTCACTGGGGTTTCATCGCCTACCATTTCCTCAGTTTCTGCATCATCATTATGTTTCTCCGAAGCACTAGCTTCGGCACTGACACCAGCTGCAACAGGTTGAGAGACCTGTTGTACGTCAGCAGTGGGACCAACTGAAATAGGTTGAGAGACCTGTTGTCTCTCAGCAGTGGGACTAGCTGCAACAGGTTGAGAGACCTGTTGTACGTCAGTAGTGGGACCAGCTGCAACAGGTTGAGAGACCTGTTGTCTCTCAGCAATGGGACCAGCTGCAACAGGTTGAGAGACGTGTTGTGTCTCAGGATTGGGTGCATCAGCAGGTGAAGAAGTCATTATCTGTAGAACTGGTTTAAAATTTAAGTTAGATCACATAAAAGCAGCAGCGAACAGATAATAACATAATGTAACACAATCTATATTACAATAAAAATCAATAACCTGATTATTAAACTCCCTTTTTTTTAAAAGGCTGAAGGGATTTGACCCCTCTATCAACTATCCATATCCCTTCATTGTGGTCTCCTTTGACATACAAAACATCGTCTACATTGGGACCACTGTGAAATGATTGCAAAATCCCAGTGAAAGGATCATCTTCCGTTGAATTTTCATCTGACCCTTCAGCTGTTTTGGTTAATAACAGAACAATTAACTAGTTTCGGTTTGCGGGATCGGGAACATAAAATACTTGCACTGCCTGTGATGCCATTATAAATGGTTCGTCTTTCTCCCCTTCCTTACTGAAATCAACTTTCACAAATCCCAAATCATCTATTTTAACAACACTCCTGTTATCAACCCACTTTCATTGAAATATCGAAACTTGAAATTCCGTATAATGCAACTCCCATATTTGTTTTATGATGCCAAAGTATGACATATTCGCATAAATTGGATTTCTGTCCTTAGTACCGGAAACATGCATCGCTTCAGCGACAAGTGTAACCCCACTATTCTACATGGTACTGTCTTCATCATGTTCATTAGTATAAAATGTATAACCATTAACTACATAAGCATTGTAAGATAATGCATAAACACTTGGTCCTCCGGCTAGCCATCGAAGTCGTTCCGAAATAGACTTTGTATTTTCATCTGACTTCTTAAAAATATGATCTCGAAACCATCCTATAAACTGTCGATTATGTGTATTTGATATCCATTTTTTAGCCCTTTATGGATTCAATTGCCTAAGAATTTATTTGTGGATTTCAACATATGGGTCAACGTCCAAACTGTTATGCAAAACATAAAGGTGGGCCTGCTCCCGATCTGTAATATTGATTGTGACAACCTTTCTTCCAGAAATTCCTTCACCCTCTAACCGCCCAGTGTGACGAGATTTCGGTAAGCCAATGCTCTCCACACCAGAAAAGTATTCGGTACAGAATTCAACGGCTTCCTCAACAATATATCGCTCTGCAATACAACCCTCTGGCCGACTTCAATTTTTGACATACCCTTTCAAAATCTTCATATACCATTCAATGGGGTACATCCATCTGTAATGTAAAGGACCACATAGTCTAATCTCTCTCACCAAGTGGACCATCAAATGAACCATCATATCAAAAAATGAAGGCATGAAGAACATTTTTAATTCACATAATATGACGACAATTTCTTTTTCCATAGCTGGAAATTTCGCCGGGTCTATAACTTTGCTGCATATAGCTTTGAAGAAGAAACACAGTTTCGTTAATGTATGGCGGACATTCTTGGGAAAAATGCAACGTAAAGAAATTGGAATGAGATTTTGCATCAAAACATGACAGTCATGTGATTTCAGACCTTTTAACTTCAAGTCGCACATTGACACAAGGTTACTGATATTTGACGAATACCCCTCTGGAACCTTTACGTCATTCAAGAAGTTTCAAAACTGATATCTCTCCTTCCTGGAAAGAGTGTAAGCAGCAGGAGGAAGAAATGTTCGTTTTTCACCCTTTACTGGTGCCAACTCTTCTCGTATTCCCATCTCAACCATGTCTAACCTAGCCTTAATTCCATCTTTTGTTTTGCCAGATGTATTTAGCAACGTGCCGATAACACTGTCAAATACATTTTTTTCTACATGCATAACATCAATAAAATGTCTTACATACAGACAATTCCAGTATTGTAATTCAAAAAAAATTGATCTCTTTTTCCAACCGTTTTTCGTAAGGTTTTTCAAAGCCGGTTTACCAAAAGTAGTGTCCAAATTTTTAAATTTATCAAACAATTGATCGCCTGTTAGTGGAGACGGTGTTGTACGTTCTTCTGAACTTCCATCGAATGATGTATTCCAAGAACGGTACTTATGTCGTCGCGGTAGAAATCTGCGATGTCCTAGAAACACAGTTTTCAATGAATGTTTCAACCTAATTGATTGTGTACCTTCTTCGCAAACGGGACAGCCTTGAGTTCCTTTAATGCTATATCCTGACAAGTTTCCATAAGCTGGGAAGTCATTTATCGTCCCATACAACATGACTCTCAAAGTGAAATCTTCCTTTCTGTAAGCATCATACAATGTAACACCTGAATCCCACAATAATTTCAAATCTTCGATCAATGGAGCTAAATAAACATCAATATCATTACCCGATTGTTTTGGTCCTGATATAAGCATAGATAACATGATGTATTTTTGTTTCATGCATAACCACGGTGGTAAGTTATAATTTATCAACATAACCGGCCATGTACTGTGACTACTGCTTTGAAAACCAAAAGGATTCACTCCATCTATAGATAACGCAAGACGAAGGTTTCTCGACTCGTTTCCAAATTCAGGATACTCATGATCGATTCTCTTCCACTGAGGAGAGTCTGCCGGGTGACGTAGTA
This sequence comes from Viscum album, assembly GCA_963277665.1. Classification (NCBI taxonomy): domain Eukaryota; kingdom Viridiplantae; phylum Streptophyta; class Magnoliopsida; order Santalales; family Viscaceae; genus Viscum; species Viscum album. The sequence continues at coordinate 978,530,735 of OY728167.1, forward strand.
TCCCATATTTAATTCTTGTATCTGCATGCCATGTTAATTGTTCTGCAGTCTCCTCACTTCCATATAGGCGTCTAAACCTTGGAATGATTGGAAAGTACCATACAACTTTAGTAGGACTGGATTCATTTTTCTTGTATCGAGAAGCACCACACTTTGGGCATTCTTTAAGTGATTTGTGGTCCTTGCGAAACAGTATACAGTCATTCGGGCAGGCGTGTATTCTTTCAGAGATCATACCCATAGAGCGTAGCATTCGTTTGGAATTGTATGTTCGGCTCGGGAGCTCATTGTCTTTTGGGAGCATGTCATTCAAGAGGGCAAGTAGTTTCGTAAAACTATCGTCATTCCACCCGTTATCTGCTTTCAAATTATACAGCTTCAGTACGGCTGACAATGCTGTATATTTAGTGCAACCAGCATACAATGGCGTCTTTGCACAACTTTTTAACTTCTCAAACAATTTTGGGAAATCACGAAGTTCATCTTCGAAGGTCCTTGTCATTTTCTCAATACGATCTTCATCATCATTCACATCTGTAATCACATCCTCCATACGGTCATCTTCATTGTTCATGTTTTTAATCATATCAGATGATCCATAAAACGCAGTGTCACCCCAGTCACTACCTACATTCGTTGTTTCCCCGTGTTTATTCCAACATGTATAACTTTGATCTATTCCGTGACAGATCAAGTGTTCTTCCAACTCATATGGACTAATTTGTTTTGAATAACAACAGCGTAAACACGGACAAAGTATTTGAGAAGAGTCACATGCATGATCTATTGCAAACTTGATAAATTCTTTCATGCCTTCTTCATACTCTTTTGTCAAATGATTGGCATTCATCCATTCTTTATTTATATTCATCATATTTAAAATCCATAGGATAAGTATATAGGTTAAAGGATAAGGAATATGAGTATAATTTAGATAAAAAACAAGATACTTCAAGGAAATAAAGGAATAAATAAATACCAAAATAAAAAATATATTGGGAACCACTACAATCCCCAAGCCTCACATCAATATGATACCACAGTGCACCAGTTGAATCACCCATAAAACCTAATCTAGATAAATCAAAAATCAATAGAAACTAAATATAAAGAATAAAATGGTAAGGAAGATAGTGAAATCACTTAAGGCACCTCTCAAACCGCGGTGGAGGAGGAGGCAGCAGAGTAGGCAGAGGAGGAGGAGGAGGAGGCGCCGGTGGAGGAGGAGGATGAGGCAGCGGACTAGGAGGAGGAGGAGGAAGCGCCGGTGGAGGAGGAGGAGGACGAGGCTGCGGTGGAGGAGGAGGAGGAGGAGGATCAAAAGAGGAGGAGGAGGTAGAGGCAGCGGAGGAGGAGGAGGATGAGGCCGGTGGAGGGGAAGAGGAGCAGGAGCAGAGGAGGAGGCGGCGGCCGTGGCGGAGGAGGAGGAGGCAGCGGAGGCAGCGAAGGAGGAGGAGGAGGCCGCGGTGGAGGAGGAGGAGGCCGCGGTGGAGGAGGAGGCACCGACGGCAGCGCAGAGGCAGGGCAGAGGTAGGGCGGAGGCAGCGGAGGAGGAGGAGGATGAGGCCGGTGGAGGAGGAGGAGGAGGAGCAGGAGCAGAGGAGGAGGCGGCGGCCGCGGCGGAGGAGGAGGAGGCGGCGGCCGCAGAGGCATCGGCGTGACCGCGGCGTGACCGCGGCGTGACCTCGGCGTGACCGCGGCGTGACCGCGGCGTGACCGTGGCGTGACCGCAGAGGAGGAGGCGACGACGGAGTCACCGACGGCACCAGCAGAGGAGGAGGAGGTATCGGCGGAGGAGGAGGAGGCCGCGGTAGAGGAGGAGGCACCGGCGGCAGCGCAGAGGCAGGGTGAAGGCAGGGCGGAGGCAGCGGAGGTAGCGGAGGCATCGGAGGAGGAGGAGGATGAGGCCGGTAGAGGAGGAGGAGGATGAGGCCGGTAGAGGAGGAGGAGGAGGAGCAGGAGCAGAGGAGGAGGTGGCGGCCGCGGCGAAGTAGGAGGAGGCGGCGGCCGCGGAGGCACCGACGTGACCGCAGCGTGACTGCGGCGTGACCGCGGCGTGACCGCGGCGTGACCGCGGCGTGACCGTAGCGTGACCGCAGTGCGAGGAGGAGGAGGAGACGTGGAGGCACTGGCGGCACCAGCGGAGGAGGAGGAGGCATCGGCGGAGGAGGAGGAGGCCACGGTGGAGGAGGAGGCACCGGCGGCAGCGCGGAGGCAGGGCAGAGGCAGGGCGGAGGCAGCGAAGGCAGTAGAGGAGGAGGAGGATGAGGCCGGTGGAGGGGAGGAGGAGCAGGAGCAGAGGAGGAGGCGGCGGCCGCGGCGGCGGAGGAGGAGGCAGCGGAGGAGGAGGAGGAGGCCGCGGTGGAGGAGGAGGAGGCCGCGGTGGAGGAGGAGGCACCGGCGGCAACGCAGAGGCAGGGCGGAGGCCGGGCAGAGGCAGCGGAGGAGTAGGAGGATAAGGTCGGTGGAGGAGGAGGAGGAGGAGCAGGAGAAGAGGAGGAGGCGGCGGCCGCGGCGGAGGAGGAGGAGGTGACGGCTGTGGAGGCACCGGCGTGACCGCGGCGTGACCGCGGCGTGACCGCGGTGTGACCGCGGCTTGACCGCGGCGTGACAACGGAGGAGGAGGAGGCCACGGAGGCACCGGCGGAGGAGGAGGAGGCCGCGGAGGCACCGGCGGCACCGGCGGAGGAGGAGGAGGCATCGGCGGAGGCAGCGGAGGAGGAGGAGGATGATGCCGGAGGAGGAGGAGGAGGAGGAGCAGGAGTAGAGGAGGAGGCGGCGGAGTTTTACTACTCGCTTATTATATTTTTAAGAACGCATGCATAATGTGTTATTTTATAGGTAATGGTACTGGATATGGTAGTGTTGGATGGGAAAAGAGAAAACGGGCGAATGCTATGTTTTATGGACAGTGAAATAAAATGGTATTGAAAAAGATCGCACCTTTTAGGATGAGGAAGATACGGTATTTGGACCCCCCATTATACGCCCCACCTACATGTTCACCCACTTCACATCTCCCCCACCTAAACACCCCCACCTAAACACCCCCCCACCCACTACACCCCCGTATCACCTGCACCCCCCCACTTCAAATAAAATTGATTCACACAAATCATGATAGTTGAAATATAGAACAAAAACAAAAAACAAAGCAAATTACAATTATTGGGCATAGAATACCGCACAATGGAGGAGGAGGAGGCCACGGAGGCACCGAAGGAGGAGGAGGAGGCCGCGGTGGAGGAGGAGGCCGCAGTGGAGGAGGAGGCACCGGCGGAGGAGGAGGAGGCACCGGCGGAGGAGGAGGAGGCCGCGGTGGAGGAGGAGGCACCGGCGGTAGCGGCGCGGAGGTAGGGCTGAGGTAGGGTGGAGGCGGCAGAGGCACCGGAGGAGGAGGAGGAGGAGCAGAAGTAGAGGAGGAGGCGGCAGCTACGGCGGAGGAGAAGGAGGCAGCGGCAGCGGCACAGACGAGGGCTTCCGCGAGAGCTTGATTGTGTACGGGGAGGAGGAAGAGGACCTACGAGTTTTTAACAAATCCGCGGGACCCTTTATCAGTGATAGTAAAAAGCGCTGATAAAGGGTGTATTTATCAGCGCTAAAATGAAAAGAGCTGATAAATACAACCTTTATCAGCGCTAACAAAAGCGCTGATAAAGGGGAGGACCTTTATCAGCGCTTTTCCGTTAGCGCTGATAAAGGCAGGCACATGCCTTGCCCAGTTTTGTGGTAGCGTTATCCCGATATGATATGATGGTTCTAGGAACTCTGTGTAGCCGCACAACTTCACCCATATACTTATGTGCCAAGGAATCCACTATGCTTGACTCCTTAATCTATAACAAGTGAGTTGATTTTTTCAAATGGTCCACCAATACTCATATGGCATCAAAACCTCCCTCAAATATGGATAGTCCTATGACGAAGTCCATCGAGATGTCATCCCACTTCCACTTGGGAACGTCTAAGGGATACAACAGACCACCCAGAACACGGTGTTCGGCCTTCAGTTACTGAAACACGAGGTACTTTGAAAAAAATTATTCCACTACTTGCTTTACTCTGGGCCCCCAAAACTAACCCCTCAATCCCTGGTACATCTTGGAAACAACTAGGTGAACCATCGGTGGTGTGTTATGGAACTCACTAAGAACTCTATCACGCATTACCACCAAGACAAAAAGATTCCCATAGAAAATCATCTGATTTTGACCATCCTCTAACTATCCTTCTAAATCATCACCTAGGCTAAAATGCTCACACATCACTTCGGTCACTTAGTCTCCCCCACTGAGACTCCTCCACCTGCCATACTAAGGAATAATTCACTATCATTTGAAACATAGACCCTCTTCCATCTTCCACTCTCATACCTAGATTCAAAGCAGTCAACTCCTCCATTTATTTCCAAGCATCTACTAACTCGCAAACCACATGCTTATCTGACTTCCCACTCAAGGCATTGGCTGCTATATTCCCCTTTCCTGAGGTGTAGGAGATCTCGATGTCCTAGTCCTGAAGAAACTCCATCCACCATCAGTGCCACAAGTTCATGTCTCGCTGGTGGAAGACATACCTCAATATATTGTGATCTATGAAGACCACGAAGCATTCCATGATGAGGTAATGCCTCTACAACATCAGTGCTAACACCACTGCTGCAAGATATAGGTTTTGGGTAGCATATTTACATTCGTGAGGATGTAATTTCCTAGACCCATAAAAGATCACTCCCCACTAATGTATTAGCATACACCCGAACCCTATATCAGAAGCATCAGAAAACACTTCAAATGTTTCCCCTTTATCTGGAAACCTCAACACTGGGGCACTGACCAGATTCTCCTTCAGATAACTAAAATATTGCTAGCACTTCTCACTCCATACAAAATCCTATTCGTTTCCAGTCATGTTTGTCAATGATGCTACAACTGGAGAGAAGTCAGGTAAAAACCTTCAGTAGTAACCATCCAGTCCGCGGAAACTATGAACCTCTTCTGCATTATTGGGTGCTTCCCAAGAAAAAACTACTTTTAATTTCGATGGGTCCACCGCTATCCCCTTCTGGGAAACCATGTTTCCAAGGAAGTGTGCCTCTCATTTCCAGAACTTTCACTTGGACATCTTCCCGTAGATATGGTGGTGCCGGAGGACCTCTAAAGATATCTTCAGATGCTTGGCGTGATCCTCATCTGATCTTGATTAGATCAGGATGTTGTTGATGAAAATGACCACGAACAGATCCAGATACTTGCAAAAAACTAAGTTCATGAGCCCCATGAATACAATTGGTGCGTTCATAACGCCGAACGACATGAACACAAACTCGAAGTGCCCATACCTGCTCACAAATGATGTCTTAGAGATATCACCCTCCCTCACCCTCAACTGGTGATATCTTAACCATAGGTCAATCTTGGAGAACCAACCCACCCCCTTTAACTAGTAAAAAAAGGCCATCGATCCTCAAGAGGGGTTAACATTTCTAAACCATCACCTGATTCGGTCTTCAGTAGTCTATGAACCACCTAATACCACTATCTTCCATCTTTCCGAACAAGACTGGAGAAACCCATGGTGACACACTTGGTCATATAAAACCCTTCTTAATCATTTCATCAAACTGACTCTGCAACTCCCACAACTTAGAAGGAACTATCTGATAGGGATTCATCTAAATTGAAAAATAACCAGGTTGTATGTGTACCCAAAACACAACATCACATAGAAGGGGTAGAGTCACAACCTCTTTGAGGAATTCATCCAGAAACTCAATGAAAATCCCCATAACTTCCACAATTTCTGCAACTATCGATCACACTGATATCTTGGTTAACAAGGAAAGAAGGGGATCCATGTGATGACTACCCTCCTAGAAACCCCGCTCACCAACAAAAGCCACACGCTGGCCGCCCATATCTGAGAACACAACCCTTATTCGGAAGCATTCGATAACAACATAGATGAAAAATAGGTAGTCTATGCCTAGGATGATATTGTATGGATGCATTTGCAGCAGAATGATATACCCACTGGACTGATGTGGCCCTAACATCAGCATGCATCCTCAAAAAACATCAAATAGGCTGGTTTGACCTCCAACTAGCATACTCAGCACTAGGGAATGAAAATCCTCTCAAAGTCTAGGCCCAAGGATTAGGATAGATTGGGAGCAACAAAGGAGTGTGAATCTCCTAAATCAAATAAGGCACATGAAAGAGTGATAAAAAACTAATCGTACCTTAAATGACATCTCATCTTGATAAAACTACTACCTCTATGGTATGAAACTTCCCATGACCATCTCCTCTGTCCCTCAGCCATGGGCCGCCTCCCCAACCATGCCTTGGTCGATGCCCCTAAGGGGCGCCCTGAGGTTGGCCTCCTCCAGCACTGTCCACCCTTGGTGGTGTGGGAGCTCACTATCCCTGATGCTGATGCTGAAATGGTCTTGCTAGAAATTGGTGCTATTGTGGTGGGAACTGAACCTGCCCAACCCTATTGTACTACACTCGGTATGGGCATCGATTCCGAAGGTTCCCACGACTGCAAAAAATAAATCATCTCGGCACTAGGCTGATTGAGAAAGGTTGAGGACTAGGAGATCAAAACTAGAACTGCTGAGGCCTTCTCCCCGTCGGCTAAAACCTAGAAGGCCCTGATCCTGTAAGACTACTACTAACGACCATCCCCTTTGACGAGCTCAACTGGATCCCCTCTCGGAACACACCTCCCAACGTGTTCATCCTCTAGACTACTTCATCCTTCTTTTGAACCTTCAAATATGTTAGTAGAGTGCAGGGAGTAACAACATACTATAGAGAAGGTCATAGAGCCTCCTCTAAGAGTCTTTCCCGTGACTCCTCATTTGGGAAGATGTTTGGAGAGAAACAAAGAAGATCTTTGAACTTTATCTCCATCTCCCTTACCATCATACTCCCTTGCTGAAGGGAGAATAACTCCTACCTCTTTTCGGCCTTCATCATGGAAGAAAGAATTCCACCCGGAACTCCTTCTCAAAGTCATTCCATGAAACCTCATATTCCTTATTCTCCAAGAGATAGAGAATCCACCATTGAAATGCCACTCCTAGCATATGGCTCATGGCTAGGTAAACCCAATTTTCTTTCGGATCCTAGTTCAAGATGAAAGTTATCACCAACTCCTCGAGCCATATCTCCATATCCATGTATGATACATTGACCTCATACATCCTGAGGGTCTTCCATTAAAAGGAATGAAGTGTATTCTTTCACTGTTCATTATCCTCCTCTTGATCATCCCTCTGCTGATCAACCAAATTAGCCTTTTGGGCATCGATCTCCCGTACTACTCATGGACTTCATCCGGGTTCCATTGCTGCAAGGTAAAAAATGAATGCTTAAGCCCGAGTCGTGTAGAAAATTATCTTAAAATTTTTCCAACCGTTTTATTTATTTTAAATTCTAGAAACACCCAAGACACACAAGAACACAAGCCATTATGATTCATGTATTTTCCCTAGGTTATCTACCCTTCAATCAGTGTAACCTCACTTGGTAGTTTTATAGGTCTAGAGTCCTTACATCAAATCATGAGGGGATCTAAAATCTCGTGTTATAGCTGGTCTTCTCTGGCCTATTTCACACACCAAGATTTCTTAAAACTGTTTCCCCACCACCTCATGCAATCCTCACTATGCCTAAACTGAAATCCATCTTATCTCTCAACCATCACCTATAATAACATTATGTGATGACCCACCTTCTCCAATATGAGGTAAGGTACAAAAAACTACTAGACCCTTCATTCGACATGTTTAAGGAGTGACAATGAACCCCAAGTCCCACCTTCAATAGGCCCTAGAGTGATGACTACCACCAAGGGTATATAATCTCACATAATATGGAAGGAATTACCCTTTTTAGAAAAAAATATCAGAAGATAAGATGATAAATCTCAAATAACTATAAAAACTGAAAGTAAAAGTAAAGAAAAAAAAATCCATTCCCATATGTATGTTCAAAATAAACTGATATAAAGTACAAGAAAAACTTTAATGAAAAGTACCAAAAGAAATAAAAAACAATAATGAAAGTTCTAGAAGCCCATGCTAGTAAGGTCGGGCATGATCCTCAAAGTTCTCATGGAAACTTGAAAGTAGTTATATATACGTAGGGTGAGTATATAGGTATAATTTGTAGAAAAAACCAAAATATATTGTGAACAAGTGGGGATGAATTCCAATTCGTCATGAGAAAATACATAACCAAAACACCTAGTAAGGAAACTATCCAACCAGCCTCACCAAGGAACAATTCCCAAATAACACAAGTCCGATAATGTAATAGTAATATCACATCGATATTTAGGTACCCTGCATCGCTTTCCCACATGTTAATTAGAACATCCTATGTATTAGACCTCCCCCAAAATTTCCACTGTAGTCCCACTACAATTCCAACAACAACCTTATAGGCCATCACAACCATGCATCCCACCGACAGAAACCTTGTCCACTACACATAACCATGCCTACAGACACCTAGGCCACAACAAACACCACCATGCCCAAAGACCCCTTGGCTAGAACAAAAACTGCCACAGCTAAAGACACCTGGGCCAGTGTAACCATTTCTAGCCCGAAGAAACCTAGGACTCAAATGAATGACACTTGAAAAAATAACCTACCTACACACACCTAGGCCAACCACTACCACACACCCTACCCAGAGATTCCGAGGCCATAATGAACCTTAGGCTGTCACAACTTGCCTGAAGAATCATGGGCTACCTAGGAGAGGGAGCAGAAAGGAGCTAATAACTAGTCACTCAAAAGAATGTTTGAAAAAACACCTTCCCCATGAAATGGGGGTGTTCAGAATGAAGTTCTCAACATGGTTGGGTTGAATATAAGAAAAATAAGAACTAAAAATCATACATATAAAAAATCAAGCACCCATCCCAACATAATCATTCTGAAATAGACAACCATCCCATGCACAACATCTCTCGCTTGTATCCATACATGCAAAAATACACAACATCGACAACCGGAGCACAACACATTTCTGGAAAACAACCCCCCACAGTACTCGTTCTCATTATCAAGTTCAAGTGATTCCGTTTAAAACATTCATCCACTACTGAGAAACTAACAAGAATAACCACAAGCCAAAAAAATAATTGAAGGAAAAACATTCAAGTGAGATTTAAGCATTCACACCCAGTTCTATTGTAAAGTAAAAACATCAAAAGGGATCCGTGATATCCCTCAAAGTACTGGAACCAAACCAAGCCCCAAAATACTAGCTCCACAGGGCCTTATATTTACAGGCCAACAACTTCTTAACCAGAAAATTCCATCCCCTTTATAATTCACCCCACAAACATTAAACAGAACAACCCTGCATATCCCCAGAAACGAGCAAGGTAGTTTTCAGATTTATCCACAAAATTCATTAAGTTCTTTCTTCCCATTTGGTTTTCCAGGGTGATCACATAGAGAAAAATTATTCATCAGACATCTATTTAATCAACCATATTTATGTGATTAACTGGTTTCCATGTTATATCCATTGAATCACAAGATTATCCAAGAAAACAGAGCTTCATTAGTGTGCTAGAAAGAACCACCAACGATCACGATTTTTAGTGGATGTGAATCCATAAAATTCACAACATAAAAATGAAGTTCAAACACAAAAACATCAAATTCATCATTCCCAACCCTTTATTCCTTAAAAGTACATTAATTAAATTTGTTAAATTTGTTTTCATCTATGTCCCAAGGGAACATCATCATACCCAACCCTCATGATGCACAATAAAGAGAGACAAAGAAAGAAACCCTACCTAGATGACCAAGGATCGATGTTTTTTTCTCGAGCTAAGAACTGGGGATGCACGAATTGTTGAGGAAGAACTACAAGGACTTAAAGTCTGAGTAAGAAGGTCTCTAGAATGGGAGCATGATTCATCTATGGAGTATGTCTCGAGGCTCACTAAGTAAAATGGAAAGGAATAAAGAAGATATGATCTCAGCTTAAGAAGAGGACATATCATAAAATTAGGGAGACAATTTTGTAGTACTTAAAAGTCAGATCGTGGCTTGACCATGTGGATCAAAAGTTTCACACGTTGGGATTTATTGATATTTAATAATTCTCTTTATATATGGTAGAGATAACAGCTGTGAGTTAATATATTTTCTTTAAATGGAGAAAAACACATAACAAGGGATAAACTAGAAAATGTGGGAAAGGGTGCGACACGGGGGGGAAAAGACCACGCATTTTGTTATGTCAAGGTTTCCCCATTCCTATGTGATTTAAGATATCATTTATGGGATTTAAAATGGATTTAAATCAATTTAATGGTGTATTAAAACATAATGGAGATATTACAAAAAAATAGGGGAAGTAAACCCGTCACCCTACGGTCGCACCATTTGGGTGCAACACTGATCGGTGAGACAGATTAGTGAGACTGAGTAGTGATCTAGATTAGTGAGACTGATCTGTGAAACTGATATGTGAGACTAATTAGTGGCACCGAACTTTGAGACCGATCGATGACACGGATCTGTGAGACTAATCAATGGCACTGAAAGGTGACACCACAACGACGCCCTACCACCGACCCTAATGCCCTCCTGACTCACCCATGGTGTCCATGACACCCCAAACAACAAAATTTGATAAAGGGACCAAGAAGGTTTAGTGAATTACATTATACTATATATATTGGTAGCCTCCATCATCTGCGCCTAATTCAAAATTACCAAATTATATATCCCGAATATTTGAAATAAAGTTTCCTCATCTTCTCATGGTCCAGTTGTAACAAAGCTCTATTCACTTACTATGGTGATGATTTCAATTACTTATATCAAATAATTTATCATCATTATATTAATATTCCCCATCATATCCACCTTATTCAAAAAATACAAAAAATATATTCACCAAATTTGGGTTGAATTTTTTTACCTTTGAGAGAATGTTCTAGTGGTGAAAAAGTTCATTTCACTTACTTATGTTATGATTTTGATTCCTCTAATGAAGAACTATATCATAAATACATTACTAATCACCCTATTTTGAACCTTATTAATAATTATATAAAATATATATCTCAATTTTTGGAAAGATAAATAATGAATGATCAGTGTTCTATAGTAGAATCTTTAACCCCTCCTATATCACCAGTGGTGTATAAATTGGTCTAATATACATTTTTCAATGGAGATACCATCCTTTTTTTCAGTTAGATGGTTTTAAGGATATTGAATACAATTATGGTTGTGGATTTCTAACCATAAAAATTTTAAAGGATCATTCATATATATCTCAATTGTATGGTTGTCTTTGGTTTGTGGTGACCCTTAATTTATTAATTATCCATACATAGAGTAAATGAATGTGAATTAAGAAATTGGGTAGAAGTTGGTATTCTTGAATCATTTCATATTTTTATTCAATTTTATGTTGATATAAGACCTCATGATGGATTGGAAGCATCCTCATAGTTTTTATTCCTTTTTAGTTTTATCTTTGTAGGTAGTTGACATTGATTTACACGTGTCTTGATCCTATAATTTCTTATGTTCAGGCCTTCTTACTAGGGATCCATAATCCATTCAATAGTCCTATTATTTTGAAGGTTTTATGAATATTTTCTCATTAGATTAACTATTATAATAGATGTATCACATTTATGATGAATTCAGTCTATGCTCAACTTATAGTTGAACTTAATTTATAAAAACCATCATTGGGTCACATTTAGATTAATATTTTGAATCAATATTATTTTAATTTGTTACTTTTTTCAATTAATGGTTAGTTTTTTTTCATTATAATAAGGATGTTAATTCATCATTTCATTTTCAATGGGGTTCTTATATAGCTAAATAACAACTTTAACTAATTTTTAGTATATAAATATCATTGGAGGAGATAGAATCTTTACTTCAAGGGGGTGTTGATTATCATATTATAGTGAAAGTCATCTAGTCTCTAGTTTATATTGATGAATTATTCTCAAGAGATTTGGATCCTAATTGAACCAAGGATAAAGAAGGTGAAGGTGAGTGTTCCAAAAATGATGAAAATTAGGAGTCCTTAACATCAATGAAGGGTGAGAAATATGTAATTTTTGTTGTATCTAATCATTTAGTTATTTTTTATTAAAGTTAAGTCCAATAATCTTTGAGTAATGAGACTTTCATATATTTTATAGAGTCGATTGACATCGAAATTCATGCTTTCTTGCAAAGTGTTCTTGAAGGGAATACTATTTTTAGTGAATTTAATTTATATCCTAACATAATTCAGGTTGATATGATAAAGGATAAATTTATGGAGGTTACACATACTATACTGGTGCCTCAATTTTTTTGTTATTTGAATTACACTCTTATAAAATTTGTTTTATCCATCCTATCTGGTGGGGATTTCATTCCTAGAGAGGTAGAAGTAGAGTTGGTATAATCTATCTCATTTGTATTTTGATTATTGTTCACTTAGGCATTATGTAATGATGATAAGGTTACACAATTTCATGGTGAATTTATTTTGTTAAACTGAACATTTAGATGTTGAAAAACTATGAGGGATAGCGAAGGGTTGAATAGAAAAAAAGAACAAAATAAATTATAAATGTTGAAACTAGATGGAAGAGGGTAGAATTCATTGATCCTATACATTTCATCTTACCTCTTGATAAATATTGATTTCTAGACACAAAAATGATTCTTTAGAGCTTACATCTTAATGTGGTTATCTAGGAATGATAATCCTAGGTGATAATGACTCTTGTTCTTCCTTGCTTCAACATGGTCATTACAGTTGAATATAAACCAATCATTCTATTAATAAACATTATAGTGTAATAGACGTAGTTAATTTCTATAAATTATTAAAATATGAGATATTAGGGATATTTAAACCAAATAATCAAAAATAAAAAGATTAATAACACATATTTCATGGAACCTAGATTAATTTTGATATGTAGGAAATGGAAGATGACCATGAGTACAAGATCATGGAAACAGACACAATAACAAATAAGAAAAAAATTAGAAAATATTAATTTTACATCACTCAATAATAGGTTTGTATATATTTTATCATTTACTATTTAAGAGAGGAATTGGGCTTATATATGGAAAAGTGAACTAGCAATGTTATTATGAAAGACTACTTATCTATGTATTTTTTTTGTTTAGTTATTGATATCTATATCGATTCCCTCCCTTTTATTTTTGGACTAATTACTTTTAATTAAAAACTATATTTAGATGGATATCCTAAAAAAATAGAGTTTTGAGTACTTCTTCTATTCCAATATATTTTTTGACTATTATGATTAGATGGTCATAGAATCCATTATTTATTTTAATAATTAGTTTATATAGAGTAAATTCATAGTTATTTATTTATTTTTGATATTGTTTATGATCATTTTCTCTTTTTTTAATTTTAGTTGTAGAATTTTTTATATGTACTTGATATTACATATATTATTGTTACTCTTTTTTATGTAGTAAAAATTAGAAGTTAATATTACATTAAAAAATATCGAAGTATTATATCTTCTGTGTGAAACATAATTTAGTGCATATACATTCATATTGAAAATTTTCCAACCGAGATGTTTTTACATATAGGGAAATTACTATTATATATTTAGTAAGGATTTCAATCTATTCTTCTATATTAATTAATTAAAAATCAAGATATATTACATGTGTTTAATTTGTTCTTATGTATAAGAAATCTATTTTTATATATATTGTTGATTTCAAAAATTAATCACACCGGAATGGAATATTTATTTGTAAATATTATGTTTTACTCTTAGAAACTAAAAGTAGAAATTGTATATATTATATTGAAGATAAGACTTATTCATACATATCATTTGAATATATCATTATTTATAAAGGAACTACTCAATTTATTTGTATACTTGACAGGGAATGTATTGTTTTTTATGGAGAAATTGTTACATTAAATAAAATTTTTAAATTTTAGATATTTTCATGTTGTTTTTTAGTTTATATTTTATTAATGAAAATTAATCAAAATTTAAGTAGTATGTTATCAAATAAATTATTTTAGGAAAAATAATTCAAATGTTTGTTTAGTTTTTATTTTTGGATGAATGTTTCTATTATAGGTAGAAGTAATTATACCTTTAATGAGGTAATAAAGGAAATTTTTTTGATTCATTAAATGTATTTTTATTATATATTATATTTTCACCAAATATAAAAAATATATAACTATAGAAGATCACTCATTTTTACAAAATAATAATTTACATGGGAATAATGATATTCTCTTTTCCCCATTATATGACTAAAATATAATAAGTAAAATTAGAAAATACTATTTATTTCTATATTAAAAATCATGATACATGTGTGGATTCTAGAGAGATACATTTAAAAAATGTACATGTTTTATTTAAGAAGGATTTGTTTTCACCTTTACTTATTTACAATAGTATACTGCAACTATATTCAAATTCAATTTATTCTATTATATTTATAAAGTGAACATTGTGTGAGAGTGAGACCATGGATAAGAATTCTTATTATAAAAGAGAGAGATATCAGTCCTAGTTGAAATATCTTGTTATCTGTAAAAATCATGATTTATTATTTTTGAACATAGATGTGATATCCCACCTAAGAGGGCTTTAATAAAATCATCATACATGTAATGGGTATTGGTGGAGTCATGTTGGGAAATTTTATTGAGAACCCTTAGCCATTAAATAATTGGAATATGTATTAACTTATCATGATTTATAATATTTCATATAATTTGAAGAAGAGGATACCCTAAAAGAATTATTCTAAAAGAGAAGATATAACTTATCAAAGTGATATTCAAGAAATCGATTCACCCCATATTGACAAATTGTACATAATAACTGTGATAATAGACATGAAGGGTGACACCTTGTTTTTATATATGAAGGGAATAGATGGAAACCATTATAGACTAAATTTTTAATGGTAATAATTCTCATGATTTAGATAAAATTTTCCATTTTTCCTAAGAATAATCCATGATGATTCGTCATAAATCCATTTTTCTACCAAAAAACATCACAGGAGAACTCCTACTAATAATGTTAGTCACCCCTATTTAATAAACACAATATTTATAAAAACAATCCTTGGAGATTAATTCCATGTTCATTTAGGCCCAAACATTAATGAGGACCCATAGGTGGAAACCCACAATAATCACCTATTATTAGGATGATTTTATTTCCATTCCTAGGACCCCATATTTTTTCTACCATATATTGAAAATAACATAGGGGAGTTCAAGGAAAACCAATTATAGTGGCCCTCATTGTCCTTTAGATGTCTTATGGTAATCCAACATAAATATTAAACCAATATTATGTTGATTTACCATCATAGATGTCCCCCATGGAGAGAAACACCATTTCTTTAGATGCCCTTCCAATGGTTCCATGAAAAAAAAATTATAGATGTCCTCTAGGAAATATCCTGATCAAAATCATATAATGTTTTTATTATGGTAAAATAAAAACCCAATACAATGATCCACCACATCTATTTAATAAGGAAACTATGCAGGTTCTCTGCATAGATGTTTCCATGAAGGTCCTCTCTATGATGAATAATTCATTAACCATTGATCCCCCCCAATGATGAGGTATTGCACTGCTGTAAGGTTCCTCACTATGTTGAGGCATAAAATAGACAGGATGTCATATCACATATTAAAGAAGAAGACTACTATTGAGATCCTCCCTATAGTGATGAAATAATTAATCAAATAAATAGTCCTCTCTATGACAACATAACAAGTCATCACAAAGGTTTTATCTACGATGTCAAACAATTTAATATCCATAGAAGTTATCCTCATGTAAATATCTATGAATGTCCTACCCTTGATAAAATATCAATACAATATATAGTTCTTCCACATGATGAAAAAAATGTAAACCATTGGGTTCCTCCTCATTTTAATATAACAATAATCTTTTATAAAGTTCTTTTCCCAAACCACAGATCAAGATGACTTTGAAGTCCTTCTTATAATGAAGAATCCAACCACTATGGAGGTAATTAAAATGATAACCAATAAGTAAATCATCCCAATGATAAATAATTCAACCACCATTGAGTTATTCCTTAAAATTACATATCACTGATATTTAGGAAATCGATTTCTGATATAGTGGAAGTTCCAATTTGGGTTATGAAAAAACACATCCTTTTTCAGATTCAAAGGACTATATAGTATATAAATGATTAATTTTATTTAGAGAAAAAATAAAAATACAATAAACCCATGAAAAATAATTTTGGAACCAAGAGGGGTTCTTTTCACTTTAAAATTGAAATTAATTTATATAAAAAAATTAATATCATTCAAGAAATTTCTTATTTAAAGAATAGTTTGATCATTAAACGTTAATTTAGTTTCTTTTTCATTATGCTTTGAGGATACAAATATATAATCCCACTAGTGGTATTCCGCAATTCTTGAATTGATCAGGAATCATCACAACTGATTCTCAAGTCACTATCATGAAAATATTGGTTGTCTTGTGTTCCTAGGTTGATCACTATCATGATTTTTTTATCCAAGAATATTTGATTCTGATTACCCTAGGTGAATATTATGGAAGAGAAGACTAATTTCGGTCACTCTTGATAGAATATATTGCGAATTTTATTTTTGAGAGAGAATTATATGAGTGGAGAATATTGTACACAATGAATTATGTCTACAATAAAATGGTATCTGGAAAACATTCAATTAAAAATTGTTTGTATCTACAATGATATGTATATACAAGGGATACACACATTTATTTTATGAACTAGGTGATATGGTTAAAATATTTCTTAATATTACATTGAATTAAATAATAATTAATCCCTAATGATCCCCATTCCATGAAAAATAAAAATATTACAATTTTTCATCATGGCACACACTAACCCAACCAATGATAAATCATATTTTATTGTGTTTTAAATAAATATCTACTATATTACCCAATAATCTATCTACTCATCCTCTTGAATATTTATTGAAAACATAATATGTGTTTAAATAAATATTGTAAATATTATAAATAAATAAATAAATATCATATTTACTCATTGAAAAATAATTTTTTAATTAATATATGTGAACAAAAAAATACTAAAAAAATATTATTTATCAATATTTAATAAAATAATTATTCTAATAGTTAAATATAAATTCGATCAAATGAGATAATAGAAACACTAAGTGTTTGACCCTCTTGGATTCTTCATCACTGGCATTGGTATGGATAAACTAAAGTCCAATATTATCATATATCAATATTAAAATTATCATATAAGGAATAATTTTATTTCACAATTATGACATCCATACATGAATAACTACTATGTAATAAAATATCCATGAATTGATATATCTACAAGAATATTGTATACACATTCCATCAAAACATGTGAATGATTCAAATTTATTTAATTACTGGAAATGAAACCATCCACACACCATGAATATAGAATTTAGTTAGATTATTTCATATTAATTAATGTTATAAGAAATCAACTTTTATTTAAATTGTATAGACAAATCCAATTTCCACTTATTTGTTAATATTAGTCCACTCATAATATACCCATCATACCAAAATTCACCATGAACATATAGAGTCATATTTTATAGAAACCCATATAATTATAAAACTCATGTTATTCATTAATAATAATCCTAATGTAAAAGGATCATTGCATACACCCATAGAGATGACACCCAAACATTTAAAATTTATAATGGTGGGTTTATCCTCACAATATATCATCATGGATATTACCAAGTCTTGGCTTAATAAAATGTAGTCTCAATGCACATACTAGAACTCACACCTGATAGTATTCACGATTTGTGTTCGTCTAGGAGATTTAACGTTGCTATATGACTTTTTTTTGAGAATATACCTATTCTATATCAAGGTTTTAAGCATAGTATAAATCTTTTTATAGAATTTTAAATATGATAGACACTCTATGGTATTATCACAGTAAATTTATAATAATTAATGAGTAATATGTTACCAAATATTAATTTAATATTCATTTCTATAAATATACAAATATTTTAATGTTTAAGTAAGTTGATTATAACAAAAAAACTCTAGAAAGATCCCATAATGACTAAAACCAACTATAAATGGCTTTTAGTGCTCTGGGTCCACACATAGTGTTAAAACATATACTGAGATGAGGATATTCTTAATAGGTCCACCAATATTTCATCCATTAATACTATTCCAACTACTAATTAACCTCTTTGAGAGAAATCCATCAAGAGAAAATAGTTTTGGAGTATGTTATTTGTCTGTTAATGTGACCTTGACTCCTTTTCAAGGGTTACAACTATGGTATTATCTCATTATTTTGTGATAGTGTCTTTACTATTAGGAATCATTTTTTGTGATAAGATGAATTTATGTAACTAAATAACTTATTTTTCATTATTATAATATATAATATACTAAGACTCTACTATAAAATTGGATATCATGACATGTTTTATCTCTTCCATCTCAGAAGACCTCCATTAATAGTGGCGATGTATCTTGATTAATATTTTAGATAATCTTGATTTGTTTGGATATAAACATATTTGTATCCCCAATTGACTAACTATTTATCTAATATATAAACTAGGAATATTTACCTAGAAAATTAGAGGACTTTTTATGAAAATTTTTATAGACAACCTGTAATAGTCACCACGATCTACTTGATATCTTCCAACTATGATCAGAGCATAGGTAACATCATGCCTAGTATACGACATGGAATACAAAAAAATATCTATCAAATATTCATATAGGATACTTATCATTATTTATCCCTCCTTACGTGTCTAATGATATATTTTCTTACAAAAATAAATTCCATGTGATATTGGAAACAACCCCCTCTCGGATTGTCATATACTGAATCTCTTTAATATTTTTTCAATGTATGTATCTTGACATAGACCAAGAAGACTCATTAATACATTACTATTGATATTGATTCCTATAATATAGTATTATTTTCCTATTTCCTTCATGGATATGTACTGTATTAACCATACATAATATAATTTAATACTTCTCTCTCGTTTCAACAAGGTAATATTTCAGGAACATATACAATTTAAAAAATGACTACAGTTGTAGTAAAACAATAAAAGACACAAGGATAAAATTTTTTAATCATGAAACCAAATTCCATTATGTCTTAATCAAATAAAATATTCTATTACATGAATTCTTTATTTAATCCACTAATGGATATTTGTAACTCTCATATATTTTTTTGAAACTTTTGGAGTTAAAAACCCTTTATATTTAATCATATATAAAAACTCATAATTTTTTATATTTAAGAATTTTATTTCACATCCATTTTCCAAATTTCATAGTCATTATTTTATTTAATTGTAAATAGACATTTGATGGATTTTATCAGATAGTTTGGGGTACAGTCTCATCATTTTTAATGAATTCATGATTTTTACATTCTTTTTATACCAATAATGACTTATATTTACTAAATTATCCATATATTACCAATTTATTCTTGAATATTCATTTGGAACCAAATCAATTTACATACATTAGTGTATATATAAAAAATACTTACATGATTTTGGTAAATGGAACCCAATTCATAATTTATGGATTCCTTCCACTTAACAACTTCTGTTGCACTTGCTATATCATTTTAGGTCACTTGATCATTATTGTGAACTAATAAAAAGGCAAATATATGGGAGAAGAAAACCATATGTTTCCTATTCTATTACCTCTCTTATAATCCTATATAGTAAATGTGTCATTAGAATGACTTCTTCCATATGGATTTTTTGGTGTTAGTTCTTATGCCAACTCTTATGTATCATGAACTACAATTCCATAAAATTATATTTCACCACCTCTATCTAATTTTGTTATATGATACCTATCATTAAATGTGGTATGTATGTCAAATAAATATTTTTTATTTCAGAGGTCATATAAATAATCTATATTTATTTTCAACATGTTTCATATAAATATATAGATAGTATCCTAGGGTGAAGGTTAGTAATGAGAAATACCATTAAAAATTTCATCACATCCTAACACTCACATATGAAACAATACATGTATATTTACATATAAGAGTTAACATAAAATATATTTTCCCTACTTTTTTTAAACTCGATATAAAATGAATGATTATATATATAATGCAAGTCCCTAAAATAAAAATTGAAGACTATCAGGAACCAAAAATAATCCCACCATGTCTAGTAAGGTGAGTTTCATCCTTTAACATACATCATTCCATTTTCTTGTATATGGAGGAGTGAGTTGAGATATAATTTCATTCTCTTATATATTGTCAACTAATATAGAATCACACATTTTTATACCTTATGTTTAACATACTTTCATGAAAAAATATTACATAAATAAAATAAACAGGCCTTTTTTGGTTTAGTGTCTTGAAATATAAGTACATAATAAAAATATATATAATAAATGAAATAAAATATAAAGTAATTTTTATTTTCTTTAACAGTTTCTTTATAACCCCATCCTAGATCATATCTCTATATAGGATTTAAAGGGATCTACTGATACTCCATTTTTAATAAAATATGGAAAAAAGTTTATGGAAAAAACTTTGGATATCATTAAGTGTCAATGAAATTTTAAGTAAGAAAAGAAATATGGTTAAAGGGAAATAATATGCATACCTAAGAAACATACCTACACACATGAAGTCCAACACATCTCTAACCAGTATAGCCTAAAGGTACAACACACCTATGTAGATGACATATGCGGGAAAGATGCACCGAATTCTAATATGAATAAGATATTTTTTACACCCTTATGATGAGAAGATAAATGAAGAGCTAGGCCCATGACCTACAACAAAGATTACCTTTAACCAGGTTCTATCATTTCTTATAAATAGAAACCTTGGGATCCCCATTTTCCCACATTAAAATTTAGGAAGAAATATCAAAGCCCTCATTGGCGTAGCTCCTTCTCCTAGGTTCGCTATATTTTTTCAGGTAGGTCTCTAAAACATGAGATAAGAGGGAATTGGGATGGTTAAACAAGGTCAAAGTCCCTTCAGGGTCTAAAATACAAGATATTTGTTTGAGAAACATATTTCCATATGAAGAATTCACATACACATGGTGATTTACTTAAGAAAAAACCAACGTGATATTCTTCCAAGGACATCAAGGGACACCTAGGGTGATTAATTTAAAACCTCACCTATGTTTTGTTGTCCCGATAGTCCATTTCCAAAGGAATATCAAGATTTCATAGGCTTATCCTTCTAGTGTTATGAAAATTTTAGTTCTTACTTGTATCTGTACAACATATCTATGTAGCATACCAAAGCGGTACACCTACACGATATACCTGTGTGGACCACCTACACAAGCTATCCAATAAGCCTTATTTTAATCCACTCATGGAAGGTTTTATCCTTAATTAATACACTTATCTAAAAGAGGCCAAGTTTAAACCTCCACCAAGACCTCCTGATTTATCATACATTTGTAAAAGGCACATCAGAGTGTCTCCCATTTGGAATGGGATAATTATGGTCAGGGGTTTTCCATTATCATCTTACTATATGGTAACGTTTTATGGTGTGTCTATTGTTTTAGATAACCATGGTCACATAGACCCTTACCCTAGGGAAAATGTTATGGAGTTCCTGATCTCAGATTTTAGAGATAGGGATCTATCATCCCCTCCTCATCTCTAAGAACTGGAGTCTTTGGTCGCCTGTAAGAAGAGTTAAGATCACACTTTCTTTTCTATTCTACAAGTAATGATATCATCCTCCCATTATAGGACCCATTTTGGTTATCCCTCCTAGACTAATACCCCAGTTATTCTAGTTATATTTAAATACCTTCACTATCATTATACATTGAATTTTTAATATCTCTATGCCCTCGTCCACCGTCGCCCTGACATCATTCGTTGCAGCCCCGTCCTCTTCCATCAATGAAAGAGAAGGTTAGAGTGGTTTGTTGAATCGTTCACATCCTATTGTTTCTCACACTGAGCATGAATCACATTGCCTTAGAGTATTTTATTGATCACAACATCCATCCAAATGGAATGAAATATTAAAACTTATATTCCCACCATACCTGTGATAGGTAGGATGCCTTCTCAAGGACCAAGATCCATATTACCTCATCATGGAAATGAGAGAGAATTACCCCCATAATGGGCATACCCCTAGGTGTAACCAATAAATGGAATTAACTATGAGAACTCTGATTCCTACCATAATTGGTATACCAAGGAAGCCTTTATACAAGGCCTGAGCATAATGGGAATCATTCTCAGAAGTCCAAGCCTAATTCCCTTAGTTTGGGCATTGTCTTTAAGAATAGTCCTTGAATTAATCCCCCATTAATCTTGATGAGTTAAAACATCTCTCGTGGACAATGTTACAAGAGAATCCTCTTTAGGATCATGCCCCAACCTATTTTTTCTCTCAAAGGGCCTACTTCACTATGATGCTTAACAAACTATATAGGAATTGATTCCCATCAAAGTTGGATATGTACGAATCCTCCTTGATGTTCAAGCCCAACACTCCAACTCAACCTAGTTCTCTCTGGACAACATTCCCAGTAGGTTCTAATCCAACATGGAAGCTCATATCATTTCAAGGTTCCTTGGGATCCTTGTGTATCTATCCCACAAAAATCTTTGACTAGGCACTATCCACCTAGATTTCTAAGCCACATGATGTTAAACTGTATGAGAGGGTCCTTATCACATGATTGTAAATGGCATGATGTGTTCTATTAAGTAGAACCAAACTACATGGGTTCTGATTCCTTTCACAAGGATATATAGGAACCTCATTTATGGGTTTAATCCCAACATAAAAACAACATTTGTATTCTTGGGTGAGGATAAATACCATAGTGCCTCTCTATGTGGCTTAAAAACTAGAATTTTCATAATAACTTCCAAAATATAAAGACAAAAGATTCTCTAAGTTTTGTATGAGAGGATACCATTAATAGAGAACCTCTAGTACATATAGATAAATCATTTAA
This sequence comes from Viscum album, assembly GCA_963277665.1. Classification (NCBI taxonomy): domain Eukaryota; kingdom Viridiplantae; phylum Streptophyta; class Magnoliopsida; order Santalales; family Viscaceae; genus Viscum; species Viscum album. The sequence goes on from OY728167.1 coordinate 978,553,888, forward strand.
TGAATAACCTCAAATACATACAAATTATTTTAATTTCTATACAGTAAAATAATTTATTTCAAATTTCCAGGGGAAATTAAATTACACTTGTTAAATTAATAATGATTCATGAACATATCTTAAATCTATAAGAAATTCCCATATTATGCAATAATTCCCATCAAAAGGGTACGATGAGTCCGAACTCCCATCCACTCGACCAATGTGAGTTTTTAAGAATTATGGGTGAAAATCCCTAATGAGAACCTCCCTTTGGAAAGTATGTCCCTATAACATCCCAGTTCCAGAAGCCACCTAGAGGTGCCCCGTACCTGATTTTTCACATGGCCTCAAGCACATTTACCCAAACGCCAGAGGCTGCCAACTAGAAGCGAGGGACTTGGGTGTGATAGTGGGGGACTATACCCTCATTGATAGAGTAACGTAGTGGAAATAAACAGATAACAATAGCAGAAGTAGTAATAATACTATTAAACAATAAATAGTAGAAGACTGAATAAATAAACCACTACAACACATATATAAATGATGCATGATACGTATGTCTAGGAAAGTAGCCAAACAAGTCAAAATTACTGGAATATAGCACTAAACCAAAGTACAAATAAGGAAAATAACTCCAGTAGCATTGCAAGACTCGGCTTGGTTCCATTCTCTCTAGCTCCACAACAATCAAGTACCTGATGTAGAAGGGCACTTTACCATATCTATACCTACAGCAATATAATATGTTAGGGACCAAAAGAAAGACCCAAACGGGGTGTGAGATAAATCCCAGTAGGTAACCAGCCAAAGATCTATGCCTAACATTTAGGGAATATATATGGCATGTAATAAGAAAAATGAAACAATAAACAAGGAAGTACTCAAAAGTAAATAGTCCTACAGTTTCAATTACATTCATTAACATCCATCAATTATTTAACCAAACGAAAACAAGCAATCCTCAAAGAAATTCTCACAGCCTATCCCCTCTGGTTCAACCAATCAATCTCAAGTAACCCTCTGAGTAGTTCTCATGGCCTACCCCCTCTGGTTCAATTTACAAGAAGGATATAATAAAAACTCTCTGAGGAATCACTCACGGCCAATTCTTCTATTAGTCTTGTATAATCAAAAGATCTATGAGGAATCGCTCAATGTCAATTCCTACTATAGTTTCATAACGTATATATAAAGACACTCTGAGGAAGAATTCAATGCCAATTCCTCATGTGGCCTCGAAATGTATATATATAGACACTCTGAGAGAGTACTCAATGTCAATCCCCCATATGGTCTCCCAACTTATATATATAGAGACTATGAGGGATCAATCAACATCCATATCCTCTATGGTCTCACAACGTGATAATTATAACAGACACTCTGGGAAATCCATCAACACCAATTTCCTCTATTGCCTCACTACACCAGGTTCCCCCAGCCCCCTGTAAAGCAATCATACACAAATGATAAACAAAAGACAAAGTAAACCTCAAAGTACTACTTAGATAATTAGATAAAAGGCATGAAAAAACATATCAGATAAATAATCACTCCATCCTAACAACACTAGGAATGGAAAACAAATAGCATAACTGACAAAGCTAGTCCAAACAGTAAAAAACAAACTAGAATGGGTAAACACACCCATAGAATGGAAATTAACCCTATTCATAATCAAAGAACTTATAATCATACATAAATGGAATAACAAGCATTAATAAGGTTAAAATCCCTAAACTCACAATACCCCAAATGAGGGTATTGGGAACTTTTCCACATATAACTCAAAATATAACTATGAAATGGAAAAAACTACCTACCTAGGCATTGTAAAAATGATATATGTGAACCAAATGCCTTGAATCACCCTAGAACGCTGTATATATACAAAAACTACAAGAACGTTCAACCAATAATATATCGTGAAAGAAGAGAAATCAAAGAAGGATGCTCTAGTAGAAGGAAGAGATTACTGTGGTGATCCCAACGCAATCAACGAAAGTCAATTCTGAGAATGAATGGTGATTCAGGGGATTAGAGAAGATTAGCACCATATAGACACTTCTAGATGAGACATGTAGAAAAGGAGGGTGTTTTGTTGATTAGATGCGACCCTAGTCCGTTTAATGAAACAAAAAGAAAGTACACGACGTGTTCTTTTATAAGTACATGGTGTGTACTTTCCTTAACCGGCACATGCTTTAAGGATCCTCTAGGTCACCCCACATATCCATGTGTTTGGCCATTACACGGCCCACACATGGCTACCTGCAGCATATGAGGACATGACATGTACTTTTAAGTACACGACGTGCACTCCTGAAATTTCCAAAAACTCATCTTTTTCTCAAAAACAACCAGAAAAGAAGAAAATACCTGAAAATAAGATCCCGATTATTACAAAATTCCCTACTTATAGAAATTTGTCCCTGAATTTCCTTAAGAAGGTGGTGTAGAAGAAGAATCCCCAAACAGATCTGGCCACTATGATAATACATCAGCCCCCCTATCCCAAGTCTCATCATGTACTCGCCCGTGGTGCCATAACACTCATATCAGAGGAACAAATCAGCCACGAAGAACCTTTTCACCGCAATCAACAATCTGGATAAGATTCTATTCGAATGATGTGTCCACCTCTAGCTCATCCTCCACAGGTTGAAGGACATGATACAGGTTTGAGAAGTAACGCCGTAACTGAGAAACGTGGAAAATGTCGTGTATAGCCCGATACCTCTAAGGAAACTGCAACCAATATGAAACCGGCCTGAATCTCTCAAAAAACTCAAACTGTCCAACATATCTCGGTAAAAACTTACCCTATCTCATAATCCTCTAGTGTCCAAACCTTGGCGTGACACACATGAAAACATGATCTCCGACCTCGAAATCTAGAGGTCATCTCCATCAATAAACATTAGACTTCTATCGTGACTATGTAGCAGCCATCCTCTTTCGAATCTACTATATCTTCTCTACAGTCTCCTGAACAAGACCAGGTCCCAACATAGCTTCCTCTCTAGCCTCCAACCAATATAGGGGTGATCGACATGGACTATCGTACAAATCCTCATAAGGTTTCATCTGATAAGTTTCTCGAAAACTATTATTGCAGGGAAACATCAAAAGATGTATGTGCTTCTCCTAAGAACCTCCATAATTTAGGGTACATGCTCGAAGCATGTCCTCCAGCACCTGAATCGTACACTTGAACTTGCCATCTGTCTAGGGGTGGTAAGCTATATATAGAAGAACCTGGGTACCCAAAGCCCTCTGTAGTCCCTACCAGACCCGAGAAGTAAAACAAGCATCTCTGTTCGAAACAATGGAGTGTGAAACCCCATGTAGACATAAAATCTATCAGATGTAAAACCTTCCATGCTTATCTACACTGAAGGTCTCTATGATTGGAAAGAAGTGAGAAACCTTCATGAGTCTATCAATGACCACCCAAAATGCATCATTCCATCAAGGAGACCTCGGTAACCCTGTCATGAAGTCAATCATGACATCATTACACTTCCACTTAGGAATGGGTAACTGCTAAAAAAGCCCCACTGGTTGCTGATGCTCCTCCTACACCTACTGATAGGTGGAACACCTCATGAAAAAACCAACAGTATCTCTCTTCATACCTAGTCACCAATATTGATGGTGCATATCTTGATACATCATGGTGACACCATAATGAACTACACAAACTGAAGAATGAAAGCCCCACAACAGCTTCTTGCGCATGTCTACTGAAACCCATACACATCCATGAAAACACAAGATCTCATCATCACCTATGGTCCATACAAGAATCGGGTCCTCCAATGACACCCTCTCCCGTAGGACCAGGCCTTCAAAATCTGGTAGCTGCATCATTCTAACTCGATCAAGAAGAGTAGAGGAAACATCTACATAAAAAAGAAACGACTTACCCTATCTGTCATGCACCTCTAAATGCATCTCAAATAACATAGCCATAAGCTACCACTCACTACTGGCCTCCTAAACTGGATGTATCTAAGTTCTTATGCTCAATGAATCAGCCACTGCGTTGCCTTTCCCAAGAGTGTAGGAAAGCACACAGTCAAAATACTAAAGGTACTCAACCCACCTTTTCTGTCTCAAATTCAGATAATGTTGAGTGAAGATATATTTGAGACTTTTGTGATCGGTGAAAACCACACAATGATCTCCCAATAGATAATGTATCCAACAACATAAGGCATGAACAAATGCAATAAACTCACAATCAGGAGTCTTGTAATTACACTCATGTAGCCTTAACTTCTGAGACCCGTACGTAATGACTCCTTCCCCTGCATAAGAACTGGTCCTAGCCCGATACGTGGTGCATCACAATAAATATTATAGCTCTTTTCCGGCTCTGAAAAAAACTAGTATCGGTGCTGAAGTAAACCTCCTTTTCGGCTCCTGAAAGGCTGACTCACAAGAATTTGTCTACAAAAACTTCGCACCCTTCTTAGTCAGGCCTGTTATTGGCACTTCTAAGCATGAAAAGTCATGTATGAAAAGTCTATAGTATTCATCCAGCCATAGAAAACTTTGTACATCAAATATGTTCTTCAAATACTCCTAAGAAACTACTACTCTCACTTTCTTCGGGTCTAATTACACTCCGGTATCTGAGATAACGTGACTAAAGAAGTGAATTTGGTCCATCCAAAAGTGGCATTTTGAGAGATTAACATATAACTGATTCTCTTTCAATGCACTCAGAATGATCTAAAGATGTGTGTCATGGCCATGTCAAGTATGAGAGTACACCAAGATATCATCCACTAATACTAACATGAAATAGTCTATGTAAGGATGGAATACTAAGTTCATTATAGCCATTAAAATAGCAGGCACATTCATGAGACTGAACAACATAACCACATACTTGTATAGAACATACTTGCTCTAAAAGTATATAAGAGGTATATCAGATGGTATAATGCAAAAATAATGATAACTATATCTCAATTCAATCTTCAAGAACACCAGGGATCCTCAAAGATGTTCAAAGACATCATCAATCCTCGATAAAGGATATCAGTTCTTGACCGTCAACTGGTTCAACATCTGATAATCTATACAAAGTCTACGGTTACCATCCACCTTCTATAAAAACAGGACAGAATAACCCCAAGGAGAAGTACTAGGTTGGATGAAACTCTTAGCCTATAACTCCTCTTACTGCTTCTTGAGCTCTTGTAACTCTGGTGTATCCATCCTATAAGGAGTAATGGACACTGGTGCCGCTCCTGACATGATCTCAATAGAAAAGTCTACCTCTCTCTCTTGAGGTAAACTTGATAAGTCCTCTAGAAATACATCCTTGAAATGATCGACCACTGGAGGAATGTACAATGTAGACATCCAAATATAGACCAGTAATCTGGTTTGTAACTCCCGTTAACCCATGATGCTCGGGTCCTGCTATGCTCACATGGACATCCCATTCTCCCTTATGAAGAAACAATATGCCCTCTGGTGATGTGAAACTCACTCTACGGTGATAACAGTTGATGACTACCTTGAAGGGAACTAACTAGTCCATTCTGAGAGTGACATCATATCTCGTCATCTCTAAGATATATAGGTCCTATAAGAAGTGACATCCGCCGACCTCAAGAGGTAAGTCCTTGCACTAATGTAAAGTAGTCGATATTGACTCTAATGGAGTTTCCAGCATCAAGACATCAACAGAAGAAAAGATACAGAGCCCAAGGATCTCCACAACAGCATAAAATATGAAACTATGGGAAGCCCCTGTATTAAAGAGTGCGGAAGATAAAATTGAGTCAACTAGAATAGTACTTGGAACTTTAGAAGGACCGTGATCCTGGACTTACTGAAACTGCTCCATTGCAAATATCTGGCATGTACCATGGCCATGTGACCCTGCCTGACCACCCTAAGCTGATCCACCCTGTAGTCACTGGAATCCAGCCGACTGGCTACCATAGCTAGGACCTCCACCTCATCCTAAACATCCAAAAGAACACCAGTTCCTAGAATGATGAGAAACTAGTGGTGTTGTTCCTGAATACGGAGTCATAGGGGAACTGCAATCACTAGATGCTGGTGAGAAGAACTGACAAAAGTGATGAATATGGACCATATTTTCCCAAGATCCGCACTAGACTAGGTATCTCAGGAAATGTGGCCTCGTATGCCTGGCCTTCCCACATTGATAGCATACCACATGGATACCTAAAGGTCTATTTCGCCTACTCAGATATCCATATGTAGTATCCTTATGGTGCTTCCTACTATTAGTCAGAGAAGTGCTAACTCTGGTTGTCGAGCCGCCCTAGACCACAGCTCTAGAATCCCTCAGTTTGCGCTCCATGATCAGCATCTAGTTGACTATAAAAGATATAGTATGCAACCTTAAGATGTTCACCTGAGCTCAAACATCTTGCCAGAGACAATCCTCAAACTTCCTCACTAAGAATAAACCACCTCCCCCTAGAAAGGGTGTAAAGTGTTGTAGCTCTATGAGATGAGAAGAATACTCCGTAATAGAAAGAGTACCCTACTCCAGACACATGAACTCTCTGGCTCGATTGGCCCTCAAAGTCTCCGGGTAGAAGTAATCGTAGAAGGTATGCTAAAACACCTCCCAAGTCATAACCTACTGGTGTCCTGCCTGTGAGATCACATCCCACCATATCTTGGCAGAATCCCAAAGCATATACATAGTAAGATTGACCCTCCTCTCTAGAGGAATCTCCAGATACTCAAATATTGTCAGCATGGCTTCTAGCCATGAATCTGCAGCATGGGGTCCTCCATAACATGAGAAAGTGGGAAGATACTGCTGCTAAAGGACCCACATCCAATCTGCCATCAACAAGGTAGGATGTGGTGGTCCCTGGAAAGTCTGAATGAACCTCATAAATCCCTCTCGGAACTGTGTATCAGCACTTGTGTCTGGAATGATGGTTGGTGCCAAGACTGGCACTACCAGAGGATCCCCTAACAGTCCCTGATCAGCCATCTCCAATGTCTGCTCACTGAATTGTATCTAGCATACAACCAGATGACATCTTGGTGACACGACTCTGCAAGATCAAATGCACACCTTAGGATCAAGATTTATCAAGGACTAACAATTAGAAGTTCAAGAAAGAATAGGATAAGGAAAGCATTCAGGTTTTTCAAAACATGGATACAAGACGTGTATAACCCTTACACAGTGTGTTCCTTTGAGCCTTCACATGGGCATGTACTTCTTCCAAAACTGGTCATGTAACACCCCATACACATGAGATGTTCTCCCAAGACACAATGTGCACTTGATTCGTTTCTCCTACCTGAGTTCTTCTACACGACTAATCCACACGGTTCTCTTAGGACAAGACTACATGGTGTGTTTGTGCTCTACACTGTGTGTACCACTTAGGTTTCAACTTCCCGTGTTGTTAGTCACATGGACAGTTACACGGCTTACTCCACATGAAATGTTTATGGAAGACATGGCATGTACAGAAAATATTCCACCACCCCGTGTTGTTCGTTACACAAATAGATACAAGGGTTATACTACACTGCATGTTCAATATTGACACGACGTGTATAACCAATGTTTTATCCATCTGTGTTGTTAGTCACACGGGTGGACACATGGTCTACACAACATGACATGTACATCTGGTACACGATGTCCCCCCACAAAGATTTCCCAACACTGTGTCTCTCCCACATAGCTAGTGACACGGTTAGAGACTACACGATGTTTACATACAGTACACAATGGGTACTTATGAAAAGAAAGTTCCTTCCTAAACAGAAAGATACAGGGCATGTATTTATCATTACACGCCGTGTATTTTGGGATTTTCCAGACAGTAAGCCTCAGAAACTACTCTGGAACCCAGAGAACACTGAAACAAACATTAAAGTGCCAAATTTCAATCTGTGAGGGCACATACTCTCCGCGAATCAAAGATTATCATCGTATACATGACATAATGAAGCATAAAAGAGCAATGATCCACCAAATTCTGGTCCATGAGGGCCCATAACACCTCAAGAACCAAAGTATGGTGTTCATTCAAATGAAACTCTAAAAAATACAATACCCTATCAAATATAAGGTATTCTATCAGGGCATCTATCACAACATCAGACATATCTAGCACACCATCTATCACAAAAACATACAATCAGTAATTCACCTAAATGGCATGGCAAGGACGCATGAAATGTGATTTTTATCAAGTTCATATATGATGCATGAGATGGCATACCCTCATCTCATCAGGTTTCAACAGAAATAAAACCTCAATAATATAAATAATAATATCACAAAACATGTGAATTACCCAATGGTGAAATCAAATTAGCTGTAAAATTGAAAAACTAGAAAAATTTAAACAATCGAGGTAAATTAGCTTTTACCTGTACACAGTTTATCTACTCCTAGGCACAACTCATTACCAATTACATATTCTGTCCTATCCCAAGCTATAGGCTCTAAATAGTAAGTCAAGAATAAAATAATTTCTCTAATACCACTTTGTAACATCCTGGTTCTGTAAGCCACCTAGAGGTTCCCCATACCTGGTTGGTCACATGGCTTCAAGAACATTTCCCCAAACACCAGAGGATACTGACTAATAGTGAGGGCCTTGGGTGTGATAGTAGGGAAACTATACCATCATTGGCTGAGTAACATAGCAAAAATAAATAGATAACATTAGAGAAAGCAGTAATAATACCATTCAACAATAAATAGTGGAAGGATGAAGAAAAAAACAATTGGATCACATATATATATATATGATGCATGATACATATGTCTGGGAATATAGCCAAACAAGTCACAATGCTAGAATACAGTACTAAAACAAAGTACAAAGAAGGCAAATAACTCTAGCAGCATTGAAAGCCTCAGTTTGGTCCCATGCTCTCCATCTCCATAGCAATCAAGTACCTGAAGTAGAAAGGAGCTTGACCTTATCTATACCTATAGAAATATAATAAATTTGGGTCCAAAAGCAAGACCCAAACAAGATGTGAGACAAATCCCACTATCCAAACATCGGATGATTTGTACCTAACAGTTAGTGAATATATATGGCAGGTAATAAGAAAAATGATGAAATAAACAAGAAAGTACTCAAAAGTAAAAAGTCCTACAGTTTAAATTACATTCATTAACATTCATCAATTATTCAACCAAATGAAAACAAGAAACCCTTTGGAAAGTTCTCATAGCCTATCCCTTATGGTTCCACCAATCAATCTGAAGTAACCCTCTAGGTAGTTCTCAGATCCTAACCCCTCTAGTTCAATTTACCAGAACGATATAATGAATAATATCTAAGGAATCACTCACCGTAAATTTCTCTTATAGTATTGTATAATCAAAGACTCTCTAAGGAAGCACTCACAGACAATTCCACCTATAGACTTTTAACGGAAAACTAAAGACACTCTAAGGAAGCAATAAACGTCAATTCGTCATGTGGTCTCGTAATGAATATATATAGAAACTATGAGGGAGCACTCAACGTCAATCCCCCCTATGGTCTCACAGCGTATATATATAGACACTCTGAGGGAGCACTCAATGTCAATAACCCCTATGGTTATGCAGTGTGATAATTATAACAAACACTCTGAGAAAGTCATCAATGTCAATTTCCCCTATGGTCTCAGTACACTAGGTTCCTGCATCCCCGTGTAAAGTAATCATTGAAAAATGATAAAAAATAGCCAAAGTAAACCTCAAAGTACTACTTGGATAATTAGATACAAGGCATGACACAACATATCAGATAAATAATCAATCCATCCTAACAACACTAGGAATGGAAAACAAATAGCCTAACTGGAAAAGCTTGACCAAACAGTCAAAAACAAATAAGAATGGAAAAACACACCCAAAACATAGAAATTAACCATGTTCAAAATCAAAAAACTTCTAATCAAACATAAAAGGCATAGCAAGCATTAACATGGTTAAATCCCTAAACACCCAATACCCCGAACAAGGGTATTGGGAACTTTTGCATATATAACTCAAAGAGTAATTACAGAAAGGCACAAAACACCTACCTCAGCGTTGTAGAAATGATATACATGAAACTCATGCGTTCAACCTCCCTAGAGTATCGTAGATCTAAAAAATGATAAGAACGTTCAACTAAGAATTCTTTGTGAAAGAAAAGAAATCAGGGAATGAGGCACTAGAAGAAGGAAGAGATTATCGTGGCGATCCCAACAAGTTGTGAAGAAGGTTGTTCTATCAATTAGATGTGACTCTGGTCTGTTTAATGAGATAAAAATAAAGTACATAGCATGTTATTTTAAAAGTAAATGGTGTATTCTTGCCTTAACCGGCCTCCGATTTAGGCAGCCTCTAGATCACCCCACACAACCATGTTTTTGGCCATTAAATGACCAACAAACGACTACCTGTGACAACCGAGTAAACAAAGTGTATTTACAAGTACACGACGTGTAGTCCTGAAATTTCTAGAAACATTTATTTTTCTCAAAAACAACCAAAAAAGAAAAACACAGCTGAAAAGAAGATCTGGGTTCTTACAGTCTCTTTGTATATAAAACCATTGGGTGTTTTTTGTTCCATAAAAAAATTCATTGGAAACCATCTAGAAATTGTGATTCATATCCAGAACACACATTACAAAGGAAACAAATAAAATGGTGAACCCTATGTGAATCCATAATCATGACGATACTGTTACCCATCTATCAGGACCCTGTCAATTGATAAAAGTGTATAAACATGTAATTCAATCATATATGTGTTATTCCAAAAGATTATACTTTTCTTGATCTCATTATTTATTATTTATCATATATACATGCACTTTCTTCTAAGAAATTATTTCTTTTCAAATAGATCCCGTCGTGTATTCACCTGTGAATGCCCCTACTACTAAACATTCTAGATTGTCATCCTCTAGATAGAAATTTTCTCCAACTCAATGTATTATACATTGGGTATCCAATGCATTGGTCTAGGGGTACCATCGACACGGTACTATTCCAACCTTGGAGGCTGCCCGATAGGTCCTCCAGGTCAAGAATAACCCCCAAGCATCCAGTCAAAGATGACCGGAGTTCTAGAAGTAGGAAGTTCCAAATGCTATTTTCAATTATTTCAAGAGATTATCACTGTAATAAAATCATAAATCCATCCCCTAATCCATTTATTTCGACCAAGAGGCCATCGATGAGCTCATCCAAAAGACATAGGGGTCCATCTCAAGGGATCGTTACAAAAATCACCACTGCTAATGCCGCATGACATTAAACCCACAAGGTGATGTGTTTTTGTTATCTTAGGTTGTCCATATCAGGACCCTCAGACCTGGGAATGAAAGAAGAACTATTGGGTAGAACAACAAGCTATGAGGGAGCATGTTTCAAAATTTCCCCCCCTCCAGAGAAGTCTACTAACCCAGTTTATTGGCAATGAGCGAATGAGTACATACAATCGTTTGCCTTAACTCATCTAGATAGAAGACTCATCGAGTGGTGACCAACTAATCCCAACATTCAAATCTTGTGGAGTTCTATGATTAGCCACTTACACATGTTTACAATCTGTAATCCAGTTAGTAGACTCGTCTAGCTGCATTCATGGAGGACCGAAAAACAAATGCGGCAGCAACCTGTAAGAAGAAAAATAAACCCACCTGCACTCACCAAGACTTCTACTTGTCTGGTCTAGAAGCACATAAATAATTCCCCTAACCACATTTGGAGATAAATAGCCAGTATGAACAAACACATTCTAGCATCTATCAAGCCTACTAATAGTCTCTTTTGGAAACACCTAGATAAGTTAGTTGGAAATATCTAACAACAATCTGTTGGTAGACCCAACTGTCTTCCCCCATAAATGAGTATTTTTAGTATCCAGTGATAGTAAATAGAGGATTTGAGATGGAACATACAACTAATTTGGATATTTAATAGACTTATATTCTCATTCTGGCTTCAAATTTCATCAAGCACATTTTTGTAAATGGTGAACGAGTAGACACAAATTCGTCCCCATATCTTTGAAGCTTGTAAAAATATCATAACAGAAACTTCATTAGTTTTAGAGGCATAGAAACATAATTCCACCCTCAATCTTAGGATGGATAATCATCATGCCCTCTTAGAGAAGATACACACCTCTGTTTTAGTCTATAAGGGTAATAGGGAATACTCCCCCATATCATGCAGACAACTGGATCATGAACAAACACACATTCCAACTGGAGATAATAGGTCTATTATAATGGCCATTCCAAGATAGTAACATAAGAATATCCATGATAACAACTCCTCTTAAAATGTTTCCCCAACTACATTGTAGAAAGTATCTACAAAAAAGTCCCACCAAGTACAGTTAAAAAATCACGAGTCGATCTGCAATTTTTCTCCCCTCAAAGCATTAGTTCTTGAATCCCTCAAACATATATCTGTTGCATCTCAATATCCTACACTACCATTACCAAAATATGGGATTATTAGCATTAATTCTTAATTTCCCCATCATAAACTTCATCATAAAGGCTTTCTTCCTTACAATTTGATCAATCTCGAGAACCTATCTTTGGATGAGAGCCACGACAACCCACCATGTGGCTAGAATAACAAGGAATAATATGATGTATCCCTTAATATAATATACCATTATGGTCCTCCACATTATGGTATTATCTATGAATGTTATCTCCAAATTACAGTTTTGTATTATTATGACAATTCACCAACTAAAAATGTAGTGATGAGAAAGCCCACTTATCTTGAGGAACATTCAAACATAAGGCAAGTCATGCCTAATACCATGTTACTTGAAGGTGAAATACATTCTCATAAAGAATAAAACATAAGGTGAAAGTCATTCTCTAAACCCCCCTTAGGTCATTTTACTTCTAATATAGTAGATAAAACATCAACTAATCCCATTTTTTGTGGTAAAGTAATTGAGAAATTCCAAATATGGTCAGACAAGGTTGACAACCCTATGTAAAAAGATGAAGAGGATATGTTGAACATGAGGAAACAACTAGGTAAGGGTGAAATACCAGTCATGTTATGGACTTCGTCCAACTCTCAATACAACATTACATAGATGTTTGTAGAAGATTATATTCATTATATTCTCCTCAACATATAGAAGAATCTTCATCATATAAAAGGAAATTTATTACCATACAATGAATACCAAAGTCATGTCATGTTAATAGAGGGTTTTCAATTCCAAATTGACTTGGAATATCTCTAGGTTTCCTGAAATCCAAAGATTGAGATGCAGCACGAGGCCCTTACATGTGCATGCCGCAATGCATTAAAGTGGATACAACAATTGAATGCAGAAACCCCATCTGGTGTTCATATTAGAGAATGGGGTGCACATGGATCATTGTATTTCACTACTCTCTAAATCTAGTGAAGCCTACTGAAAGTGGTATCATGTAATTGTATTTTTCCATGCCAGCTAAAAAAATAAATTCTATTCATGAGTAAAGAGATGTTAAACAATAACATCCCTCTACTATATTTCACCAAATTCGGGACCAAATAGAGCGATCTATTGAGATAATTTTCCATAAAACATCTAAAAAAATTAATCCGACTTCCCAAAGAGAATATGTCATCAATAAGATCACAAAAATGTCTGAAATAGCCCAACTGTAACGCCCCAACCCCAGCTACCCAGAGTCGGTGCGTTACTTCGTAACATTGGCATGATCACAAAAGATCAAGTCTCGAAAGACCGATTAGTTTAGTAGCCTTGGAAACACTAGATACATTTGTAAACGTTACATTACATCATAAAGTAAACCAAAACAACAACAACATATTGTCTTCATATCCCCTCACACTATCCCTGCAGGTCATTCATAATATACTTCTTCAAATCCTGGAAAAAATTAAAACATTGAAAGGGGTGAGCTCAGATGCTCAGTAAGGATAACAATATTGCGGAAGCTTTCATAAATAAACATTAAAATTTAAGGCAATGTATAACTAAAACAAAAGCCTTTTAAACTTGAACTTCAACATAATATGGCAAAAGTAAAATGAGATAATGCCATTCACTTCTTCACATGGATATTCTACTGGCCGAATAATCACATGCAATATCAATAACCACTTTCATAATGAGGGAATGTATAATGCCGGACATTCTGAAACATTTTGTCAAGGCCTCGGCCAAGACGTCTAAAATGATTAAGGCCTCGGCCAAAACCATAAATCAAATTGGGAAAGGGCCTCGGCCAATTCCACGTCTAGTTGTCTCATGAGACCTACCGATGCATCGAGGAGCTATAGCGGGCTCCACCCGTCACTTATTAAGTCCAATACATTCCTCATATGAATAGGTTTAAACATATCATAAACCATAACATAATCGTATCACATAAAACATGCATAAAGGAAACATAACATTTCCACATTTCAATCACAAGATATCAATACAACACATTGATATAATAAAAACGCTTTCAAAACCATTTTCAATACCAAAATAAAAGAAAGTTAAAACTTTGTATTTATTTTTCATTAAAAAAAATGATGGCTTGTAGAGGAAGCCGAAACTCAAATAATGGTCACGACGGTGGAGAAGTCGTTGTCGCCGCATAAGTACGGAAAGAAAAACATTCCCTTTTGTCGTTTAGCAAAACGCTTCGTATAAAAAAGATTCATTTTAAATAAACGTAAAAGTCAAAAGCGGTTTATACACCGTATAAAAGAAAATTGTGTATAAAACCAAATATGCCTCAATGAAAGGAGATTGAGACGAAGTCCTTAAAAAGATAATTTTTAAAATAAAATAGATCTGCTATGTGTATTCACTATAGGTACACGTAAAGAACGTAAAAATACAAAATAGGACATAATCATATCATGACATAATTTGAAAGTAGGAGATTAACCCAAAGAATGGAAGTTGGGTTAAGAAATTCCCTTACCTTGCGTCCGACTTGACTTGACCTTTCTTTAACCTCCTGAATAATAAGCTAGAGTTAATATCTACCTTATTAAGAACCATTTTCAATTTCATTATCCTTTTTATATCACTTATTACAATGTTATGAACATTATGTAATTATTTAAGTTAATAACGGTCGTTTTGTCGATCTTTGGTACATGAGTCAACAATAAACTTCTTATAATTATAAGTTGTTCATGTGGTGAAATATCCATTATATCCAGAATTATATTAATGATGTAGATATCATATATATCATATATATACAGTATATACATTCATTTATAATATTACGTAACATTTAGAGGTAAGAAATGAAATGCACCGTTCATGGAGACGGTAAGCCGTACGTACGCATGAACGCTACTTTCATTTCTATTTCGTATTTAATGGAACTAAGTCATAATTATATAAATGTATAATATAATTCCAGTATAATATAGTGTATAATACCATTTACTCCATCCTTTATACATCCCACATATGGCATTAACGATTCAAATCACTTTGAGGGGGCGGTAGTCCGCACTTCCTAAAATGAAATTATCACGTTTTACCCATAATGGAAATCATAAAGTAAGCCATAAATGAGAAATACAGAAGCATAAGTAAAACATAAACACATTATATATATCATATATAAATATAGTGACATCTTAATGGCCACCTTTGGAGGTGTTATATGAGTGTTGAACAATCATCGTTTCGTGAGGCAGAAATTCGCCATCCACAGAAACCGTATGTTCTTTAACCATTAGATGTAGGTGTGTGTAAGTGTAGCTCGAATCCTTATTATAAAAACATCCTAGTATATTGAGGATACTGGTGTTGTTACAAAATAAATGAATAAAAAGAGTTTAGGGGGTTGGAGAAGAAAAATAAAACAAAACAACATTAGAAAAGACATTACCTCAAAATCGGGTAACTCTTTTTGATTTGAGCTAAAGGCTTCCTTGGGAAGAGTTCTGCCCAAAGTGAGGTTTCTAGGAGTAAGGGAGGAATGTTGGGAGAGTATTTGGGCAGAGTTTGGCCGAGCCAAATGGCTTGAAAGTGTAAATGAAGTGGGAGAGGTGGGGGCCTTTTATAAGTGGAGAGGAGGGGCACTTTTGGAAAGATTGAAATGTTACATTATTTCAAAATGCTTTTCGGATTCTAAAGGTCCCACACTTATATAATTCGAGGATAAGGTGATAAGGTTTCGAAATCTCCTCATCCAATTGGCTTTGGACAAGTGTAAGCCTTGGATTTTACATTATCTATTCATTTTATTAAAATCGTTAAATAATGAGGTCATCGCTGCATCATAATGATGTCATAAATAATTTAATTTATTTAATGTCTAAAAATTATAAAAAAAATACTATGATGTAGGAAATCTTTTTAGCTTTCCAATGACTATTTATAATCAAAATTTTGACTTGTATAACCCCACTTAAAAATTGTTTTAGTAAAACAATTTATGTTAGTGTCATTTTCACTTTAACATTAAATAAAAAGTAATTTATGTTATTTCCCAACAAAAGTGGATCCATGGGGTCCCCAAGTTAGGCCATGGCTTGTCTTGGTCGGCCATGACTCAACCAATGAGGTTGGGACATGTGTCTAGGTCATTTCATATTATTAATGTATTATTTATACCTTAAACTACACTAATTACCACTAATCGCGATTAAGAACTTAAAAGTTACTATTCACCAAAAAATTATTTTGATCTCATTGAACCACATTTTACATCTTAATGACAACCATGTATGTCGGATTTTTGAAAATCAAATCACAAAAGTTGTAATATTTCATTTAAACGAAAAATTAGTTATTTAACTACCACTTAGTGGTTTCACTATTCATCAAAAATTGAAGTTTTTCAGAATAAGGCCAAAATTTCACCCTAAGCTATAATTGATATTCCGAATTCAAAAATGATGTCTATTTTACAAAATTCCAAACATATTAGTTGCATTAATTAATTTTATAATTAATTCCCGCTGTCACAAAAAATAGCGTGTTTTTAAGAAACAATTTATATCAAAAGATTGACAATTGTTTATGTCCAATTTCAATGTCAAATTAATTCTAATGACCACCATTGGATAAAATGGTAAAAATATATTCTAATTATACTCTAAAACCACTCAATAGTATAATTTATCACTATGAATTATTTTGATTAAAAAAGTTGTTTTAAGTATTTTTCACTATTCATAAAAATTTTGAAGTTCTCAGAAAATTACAAAAAATTCAACATAGGCTAATTTCAATATTAGGAATACAAAAATGAAGTCCATTTTGAAATATAAAATTTCTATAATTTTAAAAAGTGGTTATTACTATTCATAACGGCTACTTTGATTTGTCGCGATGTTTTAGAACTCGAAGTTGCGTACAATGCAAGCTATTGTATTATTGAATGAGAAGCGTATCGTGGAAGCTCGGGGTGTTACATTCTCCCCTCCTTCAATAAATTGCGTCCTCGCAATTTGAAATTTTTCTTGGAAAATAAAAGGTTGAAAAGAGAAAATACCTTTGAGGAAAACCCACATCGGAAATAAGGTTAATAAATACATAACATTAAAAGAAAGCAGGATAAGTACAAAGGTCACCCGATATAGCCCACTCTAGGATTATATGAAAATATGGATATGGAGGAGAAACAAACCATCAAGGTCTGATGGAGAGTTACAGAAAACAGGATTAGGAGAAAGTTTAACCACAAGAAAATCACAAACTTGTGATTGGTTAAACGGTCATTGAATCCCCAGTTGGAAAAGTTAACCGACAACATTTTTGTTTTAAGTTACCTTTTATAATGTTGAGGAATTTATTTAGGAGATTTACTAAGAACGTAAGGGAATATACATACTTGTTATGTATACTTTCATTCGTTAATAAATTTTTGCCACAAACCCATCTTTTACTCCAAATGGTAACGGAACTCAAAAATATTCTTTTTATCCTAATTGTATAAGGTTCCAAATATTAACACATACCATTTAGATTAGTAAAACTATTTTGTAATAACCAGGGACTTCCTGTAGGCTAGTGGTAGGAAATAAAGGCCTGTCGCACTTTGATTGTGGGTTCGATTCCTACAGCTTTGTCCGACGCGACGGTTTATTCCCCACCCTGCAGGTTGTCCTTTTCCTAAAACTATAGTATTATAATATTCCAAAAATAATCTTCAGAAATGCTTTATCCTTAAACAATAATATCCATGGTTCAACTTAATCCACTCCAACCTTTATAGTTATCCAAAATACCTTCATCCAGACTTTCTCTAAAAGGTCTCTAAATTCCAAAATCAATTGTAACATCAGATTCCCCAAACAAAGAAAAGTTTCTCTTATTGTCACATACTAAAAATATGATTACCTTAATCATATTAAAACCTTACTGAAATCAAAAAGTACTGCAGTACAATCCTTATATATATATCACATTATTCTAAAAACCAGAATATAATCCATGAGTCCAAAAGCACCAATACATTAGTTATTCCGCTTCAACTATAGTAACAGCATAAGATTGTCCTTGATCCCTTGGCCTTTTCTGAGGTAAGTTTCCCTGACGCTTAGGACATTCATTTACATAATGACCCATTTCTCTACAATTGTAGCATTCAACTTTGACAGCCTCTTTCTTTCCCTTGCAATCACGAGCCTGGTGACCCTTTTTTCCACATTTATAACAAACTCCCATTCCTTTTAGGCAAGTACCAGGGTGATTCTTCCCACAATTATCACATAATGGAAAATCCTTCTTTCCCTTTTTCCCTTTATCTGTCTCTTGTTCCACCGTTCTCTTCTTCTCTTTCTTTACTTTGTTGTCATAAGACTTAGAGAATTCCTTTTCTGTCTTGATAGCACATGAGACTATATCCTCGTATGTTGAGAAAGATTGTGACACTAGAGCTCGACGGAGAAATGGTTTTAACCCATCAAAGAAACGATCAATCTTACTTCTTGGGTTACGTATATAATCTGCATCATGCCTCGCTAACCTTGTAAAGTTAGCCTCATACTTTGCGACATTCTCATCCTCCTTCTGCCTCAGACTCAGAAATTGCCTTTCCATATCTGCTCGATGGTCACGAGGAAAGTATTTTTCTAAGAAAAGCTCTTTGAACTCCCTCCATTCCATACTTGATACGTCGTCATCTTCCTTTGTGTTTTGAATCAGCGACCACCACTGATCGGCATCTCCAGTGAGGCGGTAAACTGCCATGACAACCTTCTCCCTTTCACTACTCCCCAAGGCATGGAATATTTTCTCTAAGGAATTTATCCATTGCTCAGCTACTATAGGATTTGTACTCCCATTGAAGGTTGGTGGTTGTTGCCTCATGAAGCGGTCTAACATTGATCCTCCACGTTGCGGATCAGGGTGCTCCATACGAGTAAGGTTATTATTCATAACCTGAGTGAGTTGTCCAAGTATGGTAATAAGTTGATCAGCACCAGTTGTATCTCCAAATCCACAATAATTATCTTGATCAGGAGGGCAATCCCTACACGGAGTTCGTGCATTGATACGGTTTCCATTCCTTCTACTAGGCGCCATTTCTAAACAATGGCATAAACTAGATTAGTTTATGAATCAAAAAACATAATTCCATACTTGTAAAACACTTTACATAAATTGAACTATTTATGGATATAATCCATAATCATAAAAAGAAATGTTTTCTTTGAGGAAGTATATACTCATAACCCTTCATAGTGGTTTGTAAATAAAATGAAAATTATCCTAAGCATATCCCCCGGGAGTGTCGTAACCAAGAGTGCAGCAAGGCCCGTTGTCGTGCACCAGTTCCCGTTCGAGTCTAGCTCAAAGCGGTGTTTTCGGGTTTTACCCCTAGGTACATCTGTGCCAGAGCTGCCTCTACCTGCTCGTATCCAGACAGGGATGTATTGCTTGGAAAACTCATATCATCTCTATAATACCAAAATTCTAGGAAGTTCTTCTATACTAATCCTCGAAGCCTATCTTTGGGCTATGCGTTCTAATCAGAGTTTATCTACATCTAGCTTCCAAGGTTAGTACTAAACTGCCTCTGATACCAACTGTAACGCCCCAACCCCAGCTACCCAGAGTCGGTGCGTTACTTCGTAACATTGGCATGATCACAAAAGATCAAGTCTCGAAAGACCGATTAGTTTAGTAGCCTTGGAAACACTAGATACATTTGTAAACGTTACATTACATCATAAAGTAAACCAAAACAACAACAACATATTGTCTTCATATCCCCTCACACTATCCCTGCAGGTCATTCATAATATACTTCTTCAAATCCTGGAAAAAATTAAAACATTGAAAGGGGTGAGCTCAGATGCTCAGTAAGGATAACAATATTGCGGAAGCTTTCATAAATAAACATTAAAATTTAAGGCAATGTATAACTAAAACAAAAGCCTTTTAAACTTGAACTTCAACATAATATGGCAAAAGTAAAATGAGATAATGCCATTCACTTCTTCACATGGATATTCTACTGGCCGAATAATCACATGCAATATCAATAACCACTTTCATAATGAGGGAATGTATAATGCCGGACATTCTGAAACATTTTGTCAAGGCCTCGGCCAAGACGTCTAAAATGATTAAGGCCTCGGCCAAAACCATAAATCAAATTGGGAAAGGGCCTCGGCCAATTCCACGTCTAGTTGTCTCATGAGACCTACCGATGCATCGAGGAGCTATAGCGGGCTCCACCCGTCACTTATTAAGTCCAATACATTCCTCATATGAATAGGTTTAAACATATCATAAACCATAACATAATCGTATCACATAAAACATGCATAAAGGAAACATAACATTTCCACATTTCAATCACAAGATATCAATACAACACATTGATATAATAAAAACGCTTTCAAAACCATTTTCAATACCAAAATAAAAGAAAGTTAAAACTTTGTATTTATTTTTCATTAAAAAAAATGATGGCTTGTAGAGGAAGCCGAAACTCAAATAATGGTCACGGCGGTGGAGAAGTCGTTGTCGCCGCATAAGTACGGAAAGAAAAACATTCCCTTTTGTCGTTTAGCAAAACGCTTCGTATAAAAAAGATTCATTTTAAATAAACGTAAAAGTCAAAAGCGGTTTATACACCGTATAAAAGAAAATTGTGTATAAAACCAAATATGCCTCAATGAAAGGAGATTGAGACGAAGTCCTTAAAAAGATAATTTTTAAAATAAAATAGATCTGCTATGTGTATTCACTATAGGTACACGTAAAGAACGTAAAAATACAAAATAGGACATAATCATATCATGACATAATTTGAAAGTAGGAGATTAACCCAAAGAATGGAAGTTGGGTTAAGAAATTCCCTTACCTTGCGTCCGACTTGACTTGACCTTTCTTTAACCTCCTGAATAATAAGCTAGAGTTAATATCTACCTTATTAAGAACCATTTTCAATTTCATTATCCTTTTTATATCACTTATTACAATGTTATGAACATTATGTAATTATTTAAGTTAATAACGGTCGTTTTGTCGATCTTTGGTACATGAGTCAACAATAAACTTCTTATAATTATAAGTTGTTCATGTGGTGAAATATCCATTATATCCAGAATTATATTAATGATGTAGATATCATATATATCATATATATACAGTATATACATTCATTTATAATATTACGTAACATTTAGAGGTAAGAAATGAAATGCACCGTTCATGGAGACGGTAAGCCGTACGTACGCATGAACGCTACTTTCATTTCTATTTCGTATTTAATGGAACTAAGTCATAATGATATAAATGTATAATATAATTCCAGTATAATATAGTGTATAATACCATTTACTCCATCCTTTATACATCCCACATATGGCATTAACGATTCAAATCACTTTGAGGGGGCGGTAGTCCGCACTTCCTAAAATGAAATTATCACGTTTTACCCATAATGGAAATCATAAAGTAAGCCATAAATGAGAAATACAGAAGCATAAGTAAAACATAAACACATTATATATATCATATATAAATATAGTGACATCTTAATGGCCACCTTTGGAGGTGTTATATGAGTGTTGAACAATCATCGTTTCGTGAGGCAGAAATTCGCCATCCACAGAAACCGTATGTTCTTTAACCATTAGATGTAGGTGTGTGTAAGTGTAGCTCGAATACTTATTATAACAACATCCTAGTATATTGAGGATACTGGTGTTGTTACAAAAGAAATGAATAAAAAGAGTTTAGGGGGTTGGAGAAGAAAAATAAAACAAAACAACATTAGAAAAGACATTACCTCAAAATCGGGTAACTCTTTTTGATTTGAGCTAAAGGCTTCCTTGGGAAGAGTTCTGCCCAAAGTGAGGTTTCTAGGAGTAAGGGAGGAATGTTGGGAGAGTATTTGGGCAGAGGTTGGCCGAGCCAAATGGCTTGAAAGTGTAAATGAAGTGGGAGAGGTGGGGGCCTTTTATAAGTGGAGAGGAGGGGCACTTTTGGAAAGATTGAAATGTTACATTATTTCAAAATGCTTTTCGGATTCTAAAGGTCCCACACTTATATAATTCGAGGCTAAGGTGATAAGGTTTCGAAATCTCCTCATCCAATTGGCTTTGGACAAGTGTAAGCCTTGGATTTTACATTATCTATTCATTTTATTAAAATCGTTAAATAATGAGGTCATCGCTGCATCATAATGATGTCATAAATAATTTAATTTATTTAATGTCTAAAAATTATAAAAAAAATACTATGATGTAGGAAATCTTTTTAGCTTTTTCAATGACTATTTATAATCAAAATTTTGACTTGTATAACCCCACTTAAAAATTGTTTTAGTAAAACAATTTATGTTAGTGTCATTTTCACTTTAACATTAAATAAAAAGTAATTTATGTTATTTCCCAACAAAAGTGGATCCATGGGGTCCCCAAGTTAGGCCATGGCTTGTCTTGGTCGGCCATGACTCAACCAATGAGGTTGGGACATGTGTCTAGGTCATTTCATATTATTAATGTATTATTTATACCTTAAACTACACTAATTACCACTAATCGCGATTAAGAACTTAAAAGTTACTATTCACCAAAAAATTATTTTGATCTCATTGAACCACATTTTACATCTTAATGACAACCATGTATGTCGGATTTTTGAAAATCAAATCACAGAAGTTGTAATATTTCATTTAAACGAAAAATTAGTTATTTAACTACCACTTAGTGGTTTCACTATTCATCAAAAATTGAAGTTTTTCAGAATAAGGCCAAAATTTCACCCTAAGCTATAATTGATATTCCGAATTCAAAAATGATGTCTATTTTACAAAATTCCAAACATATTAGTTGCATTAATTAATTTTATAATTAATTCCCGCTGTCACAAAAAATAGCGTGTTTTTAAGAAACAATTTATATCAAAAGATTGACAATTGTTTATGTCCAATTTCAATGTCAAATTAATTCTAATGACCACCATTGGATAAAATGGTAAAAATATATTCTAATTATACTCTAAAACCACTCAATAGTATAATTTATCACTATGAATTATTTTGATTAAAAAAGTTGTTTTAAGTATTTTTCACTATTCATAAAAATTTTGAAGTTCTCAGAAAATTACAAAAAATTCAACATAGGCTAATTTCAATATTAGGAATACAAAAATGAAGTCCATTTTGAAATATAAAATTTCTATAATTTTAAAAAGTGGTTATTACTATTCATAACGGCTACTTTGATTTGTCGCGATGTTTTAGAACTCGAAGTTGCGTACAATGCAAGCTATTGTATTATTGAATGAGAAGCGTATCGTGGAAGCTCGGGGTGTTACACCAACGGTCTTCCGAAATAGGAAATTTATGTGCGTGATGGATAATGCACCCAACCAACGTTTAGACCAGAATTAATAAAATTAGAAGAGGAGTTGTGCTAATATTAGTAATAACAGTTTAGGAACCACCCCATCCCGTAGGGATAGAGGATTTTTAACCCAATACCTGGATCCAAAAAATAGATCCAAAAGGGTTGAGAACAAAGAATATGTATAGGCCTAACCTATAGGGATGGGGCTTTTCACATTAACAATCCCCTCCTCAGTGGATGTAAGTTTTCTCCTGATTAGGGAAGAAGAAATAATATGAATGATCAATTGAAATATTTGAGGAATCCCTTAATATTATTTTATGTCAGACTATTCATGGAGAACCAAAAAATAAAGAGACTAAGTCTCATTGAGGATGAAGAAGAAAGTGATCTGATAATGACACTGAAAGAATTCCATCAATGGGTTCTGCGTTAGTGAATTTCATTATTTACACTATGAAAGATCCTCTATAAAATGAGTTTCATACATTGGAATTAGATGAAGTAGATCTTGTTCTAGGTATTGTTCACACTATAGAAAATAAAAGAAGGTGTTCATAACAGAAATCAATGGTTTTCCTTGAATCAAGGCATTCCCTCAAATAATATACTCCCACATTTCCACAGGACACCTATTAGGTAGAAAGTTAATGGTCAAATCATGTCTCGACTTCCCCCTAGAGATGTTCAATCCTTTTCACTTGAGGAATGATTTTACCTAAAAGAAGAGGAGATAATGGTGTTGATAAGACTTAATGAATATTTACTCTGATGTAGCATTCCATCCTAGTATTCTCTAGAAGAAGATCATCATCTTGCACTTCTAGTAGGAGCTCCTCAATAAAGAGGGTTTGTTGCAACTGCTAATTAAGATAATGAATTCACTCCATTGGGTACATATCAAAAACATAGTCAATAATATCCCTATAGGAATGTCCCTATAGCTTATCCATGAAAAATACTAGCTCACCACCATAGATGGTCCTACCAGTCATCACACATGTTCAGGCTCTAGCCACTCTACCCATTCAGGTACCAGTTTAGATAGATATTCCTAAAATGCTTATGAATAACATTGAGTCATTAACAACTTTATTGGATTCTGTGGAAGGATAGAACACACCAGTACAACCGAAATAGAATCCTTACCCAAAAATGGTAGATATGATTCACCTCCCACCAAATATTGAGAATACCACATTTCAAATATTTAATTGTTCGGGAGATCCAGAGCAGTACTTGATGCATTTTGTTTCTTACTGTCATACCATGATAGGGACCCCCAAGAACAAGAAACAGTAATTCTAAGTAGTTTTGTGGAATCACTAGAGGGGATGACCTTTGTCTGTTATAAAAGTTTGTAGTCTCAATTGATTACTGGATGGGAAGACCTCTATTTGAGATTTCTTCTCCAATTCAGATCACCACTGTAGAAGAAAAAAATATTCGATCTTATGAACATGAAACAAAGGGAGAAGTAAAAAGATTCACATTTCGTTTCTTAGTGAAAAGGATTAACAAAATCCTTTAATATACCACTCCCTCATGAATAATTCTTGCCCATCTGGATTTCATCCCTCTGTAATGAGTTAGAAACACCAATAATCCACATAAAATACACAAGATGGATACGCTAGGTATAAAAAAATGCATATGGTCCTAGAATATGAGAAATATATAGACTTCAGACCCCCTCAAGGCATATTTTTTAATCAGGTAATTCCTTATGGATTAAAAAATGTTGGTGCGACATATCAATGTGAAATACACCACATCATCAAACCCTTCATGGGAAAATTAATTGAATTCTATGTTGATGATATAGTGGTTAAATCTAGAAAGAAATATGATCACTTGAATGACTTGGAGACCATATTCCACAAGCTTCAATAACATATTTTGAAGATAAACCCCTTGAAATGTTATTCAGGGTAACCTTGGGAAAATATCTTGGTTTTGTTGTATGCCATCATGGTATCTGAATCGATCTCAATAATAATAAACCTAACCTTATATTTTCACCACCCCAAAACATGAAATAGTTGAGAGGATGTCTTTGGGAGTTGGCCTAGATCTGGCGCTTCATAGCCAATCTGGACGGATAGTGTTTCCCTTCACCAACTTGATGAAGAAGGGGGTCACATATAAATGGACCAATGAATTCCACAAATATTTGGATACCATAAAGAAATACATATTAATCCCACTAGTATTATTGAATTATATTGATGGAAAGAAACTAATTATTTATATGATAGCATTGATTTGATCATTGGATGCCTTCTTTGAGCAGAATAATCATAATCGGGATGAAAACAACCTTTACTATCTCTATCGAACCATGATCGATGTAGAGACTCGATATTTAGATATTATGAAAATTTTCCTAGCATTAATCTTTGTAGTTCAAGAACTAATGAATTATATGCAACATCATGGGGTAAACTTCGTATCTCACAATAACCATTTCAAATTTATCCTCATTCATCCTATGCTTACAGGACATCTGGTACAATGGGAAGTTGTTCTACAATAGTTTTATATGTAGTTTGTGACTCATAAAGTAGGAAAAAAAATACAAACCTTAGTATTCTTCCTTGATGAACACCTATCTTTAGAAGAGACATCATTGAATACTAAAATTCACAATAAAAAAATATTCTCTATTTAAGACAGTCCATGAATATGGGAAATGTACTTTGATGGTGCTTCCAAAATTCCAATGATGAAGAGAATGGAATACCCTAAAATAAACAATGTTGGGTTAGGAATTCTGAAAATCTCTCTAGAGAAGGTAGTATTTCAATATTCTATAATTTTATTAGAAGGTGGTACCAACAATGAGCCAGAATATCAGGCTCTCATTACATTTTTTGAATTGGATCTCCATGTACTAGTGAATCACATGGAAGTGAAAGTTGATTTAGTATTGGTAATCAAATTGATTAACGGGGATTACGCTATCCGAAAATAAGAGATCATTATCATGTGTTATTATGTCCTATGGTTAATGGATTAATTTTCCTCATATCCAACATTTTCTTATATCTTATAGTCACAAAATGATTAAGTGGATCCATTAGAGAAGGAAGCTACAACCCTAAAACATCCATATCGGGATGAGACTATCAATATAATTTCTTATCTTCATGTGTTTTCACCTTTTGTTCAAATTAGAATAGAGGAAATCAATCTAATCAGTCCCACTTCCAAACCATGTGGTCATACCATATAATGGGTGAAACCCATAATGGAATATCTAAAAAATAGATAATTCCACTAGATATAGTTGACAGAGAATAGATCTGATGATGAATTGTTAATTTCATTTTTTATGATGGCTCAGATCACCATGAGATCTTCTACAAATGAGGCTATGAGGTAATTATCCTCATATGCATTGATGGGGAAGAGACTATATCTTTCATGAAAGAAGTGCATGTAAGAGCCTGTGGTGCCCACCAGTCTAGGGAAAAGATTTCTGATCAAATCCAAAGGCTTGGATATGTTTGGCCTTCAATGATGCAAGGTTTCATAGATTTCACTAAGAAGTACCATCCCTTCTAGGTTCATTACAACTCCATTCATCAACCCCCAAAGTTTCTACCTAAAAATAAATACTCCTGGACATTTTCTATGCGAGGAATGGATGTAGTAGAATCGTATCCTCCAATTACAACTATTCTGTTCAAGAATATTCGCACTACTACTAATTTCTTCTCCAAATGGGAAAACATAATACCTTTTAAAGAATTTGGGTCCAAAATAATTAATAGCTTCATCAAAGATAATATCATCACCAGATTTGGTTTCCAACATACCATATTGATGGAAAATCTATTCTACTGAGGTAGTGAAGTTATATCAGGAAGACAATTTCAGAACCAATAATTCATCCCACTATCATGCATCATCCAAAGGATAGATAGAGGTTGTCAAAAAAAACCCTATAAAATATACATCATAAGATGGTGGATAACGATAAGAAATGTGGGCATGATAAATTATTTCATGATTTATGGGCTTTTGGACTAATACTTGTACTCCCACACGAGAAACTCTATACTCATTGTTATAAGGAACCATAGAATTCTTACTCATTTAAGTTAAATTGTATTCACTATGATTTTTCATTTGTTACCATTTATCTATATATGAGCAGTCATAGAAGTGACTAGAAGTGCTAGAGAGATTAGATGAAAAGAGATTCCATACCTTGAATCACTTGAGAGTCTATCAGAAGAGAATAGAAAGATCATTTAACAATAAATTTCACCTCTGTTAATTTATTAAAATGGAATTGGTATTAGTCTTAATGACTCTAATGATTCCCAGAAAGAAGATTCCATTGTTTGAGAAAAATAAGGAAAGACCTTACTCCATATATAAATTCTACTGTAATGGATCTTATTCCCTAATCTCAATAGATGGAGAACTCATTAAAACTACAACCAATTCCAGGTTCTTGAAGAAATACATTATGTAATCACACATACCATCAACTTAGCTATATGATGTTAAAACTCATAGCAACTATATTCATAACCATAAGACATTAAACTGCACAACAACCATCATCTTAGACACCAGACATTAAATTTCATATCAACCGCCATCTTAGTTGCATGACGTTAAACTGCATAACAACCACCATCTTATCCATATGAAATTAAACTAAAAAGAAACCATCATCTTAGCCACATGATGTAAAAATGCATAGAATATATCTTCCTAACCACATGGAATTGAACAACATAGTATCTTCATCCTTGTCTCATGACGTTAAACTATAAGACACCATTTTTTCTCGCTACATGACATTACACTATATGATTAACATCTCCTTCATTTGATATTAATAAATACCCTAAGATACCACAAATTTTAATTCATTTTGGTTCTTTAAAATAAAATTAGATTCCATGAGAAATAATTACTCACATCATTACCACTCCTTAGTGGCCCCTGAGCCCCATTTCTCTCTATGTTTGACTCAGATCTTCATAGGGAACCCTTTTAAGAACTATGTGTGGATCGATTATTTCCCTTAGAAAGATATGTTGTGACACCTGGGTCTCAAACACTAGTCCATCCAAAAATTATCATTTACATTAGGTGAATTACATCCTCACCGCAATACGTTAAATAACATGTTTCTTTAAGAACCATGTGTTCCTTGATTCTCATTTCAATGAGATACATAGTGATGTCCAGATATCCAATATTGGGCCCAACCACAACCATAGAAAAATTCATTTCCAATTCCTCTATATATGAACTAAAACAATAAAGATAACTCTTCCAGAATACATGGTTTGATTCTCCTACCTTAATGTGTCGTGAGTCTACCTATATTTTTGGAACGTATCAAAAGTCCATGTCTCTCACATCAAACATAATTTTTATGGTGAACATCCTTTTCAATAACTATGTGTGGCTTTATTATTATTAAATTAATATTTGTAGACATTCCCAAATCTCTAATATTGGGCCCAACCACAACAAAACAAATCCCCTTCACCCATATGCACATGAATTAAAATTTTCACAGGGAGAGCCTTGAAGAACTATGTGTGGCTTGATTCGCGCCTCATCAAGACATGTAGTGATGCTTGGATCTCCAAACATGGGACCAAATGCGATTTTAGAAGATAAAACCCCCTTATTTTTCCCCATACATGAGTCAAATTTGCATATGGACATCTTCTAGTATTTTTTTGTTGATTATCATTTCAATAAGACACATGGTGATGCCAAGAAATTCTATTTTTGGCCCAAATATCTGCCTGGAAATAAAAAAAACCTCTTCCACAAATAAAGTCTTGATGATATAGGGAATAATTTCAAGAGCTACACATGGCTTGAGTCATTCCCCTAAAAAGATACATAGTGAAGCCTAGTCCCTATATCCTATATCAACCACCATTAAATCATTATATTCTTATCTTTCACATTCATTTCCTTACTATTTCAAAATAATCATTTTCCACTCCTAATTTCTCACATCGAGCACAACTCACGTGGGCTTAGGAATTGGTTAAAGAACCTTTATGCATAAATATGGTATCTCAATTCACATTTGGTGTTATCAATGGTCCTAGTTGTAAGACCATAAAATACAAAACATATCTCATCATCACATAATGATAAAATATAGGATCATCTCAAAAAAACTATGTGTGGATCAATTATGGTTTTCTTAAGATATTTAGTTATTTCACATAAGTTCACCTTCATTTATACCACATGACATTAAACTACATGGATGTACAAAAAATATCTCTGGATTAATTCTCATTCTATTGAGATATGTAGTGCCACCAAAATATCCTATCTCAGGTCCAACTATAATTAAAAAACCCCCCAATCCTTGTGTATGAATCATACCTACATGGGAAACCCTCTAAAGAACTATGTATGTCTTGATTACCATCCATATGAGATACATACTGATGTCCAAACATTAAATCTTGGTCCTAGCCAAAACATAACGAAATTTATGCCTCTTTTATCTCATGTATGATTCATATATTAAATAGAGGATTAATATGAGTTCCCATCATATGTCTGAACCCATATTCAAGAAACCCCTATTATTCACCACATTTGAATGCATTTCGCATGGGGTAAACATAATTTAAAAACTATGTGTGGCTTGATTCTTTCACCATTGAGATACATAGTGACACATGGGTAATTTCACCTAGTCCATCCACAATATTCTTTTTCACATTGAAACCACTTCACATCCTTATCGCATGACATTAAAATACATGGACCTACAAGAACTACGTGGGGTTTGATTATTACTTTGACAAGATTTGTAGTGAAACTTGGGACCTATACCCTTTTATAGCCATAATATTCAATTTCTATTCATATCAAGGTCCTTACTGTCCTTGATGCATGACATTAAACTGAACAACATAATCGTTTTATCACACAAAATTAAACTACATGTTACACAATGAACTATGTATAGATTTATTTTCTTTACATTAAGATATGTAGTGATGATTGGTGCTTAGATACTAGTTCCAGATACGAGATAAACAAAAATACCCATCTTATATACATAACAAATCTATACAAGATCATTTATTTTGGGCCCTCTCCTTAGATAACCCATAATGTAAACAAGATATGTCCCTTTTTTATACATATGAGTCATATCTATGTAAGGGATTCTAAATTCATGGACATCATCAGACCAAAAACTTTCTATATGTTTTGAAAAAGGCCCATTCCACATGTAATACTCTTAATATTAGAATAATTTAATTTCTTCATAGTCATTCATTATTTTCTGGTGACAGAATGTCTAATACCTAAGGCATATTTTTCCTGACAATGTAGTATGTGCCCCTATTGGCCTTGCATAAAATTCGTTTACATGACGGGTCTGTCAGGCTAATGATTCCACTATTTGGCTATACACCACATTACCTTGTAGGCCTGACTAAATATAGCCCCTTATAATGGGTTTGTAAAATAGTGGTAATTTTATTCTTAGGAGAAGCATCTTCTTTCCATTTTAGATTTAATGAAAGTATAAAGGATGCCCATAATTTAAAGAGGTCAACCATTGTGTATTTAACTTATATTCTTTCTACCGACTTGAAGGCCTCCAAGACCATGGTTTACATTTTTTATATTTGCATGGTCAAAGAATATTGAAATTATTTTGGGCCATTAAACCACATAGTCACCCGTTATCTCCATATTTTTATGGTATTAGTCGTATAACCTACAACTATAGGCACCATACTTCTTATGTTTGGGTTAGACATTCGTAGATATCCTATTTCTCTGATTCATTGGAAATCATAAATAAAAATACCCATTCTGTATTGAACTACATTTCTCTATAAAACCAAACTCTGTGCTTGGGAATATCCAAATCTTTATAAACCTTCATCAACATTTAGCAATAGAATATCATAATTCTTGGGAGATCCTTTTCCAAACTATCCAGTACGTGCCCCTAGTTGGCCTTGCATCAGTCGCCTACATATCAGGCATGTCAGCCAAATGATTCCACTATTTGGATATGCATCATATTCCTTATTTGACCCTATATAATATAGCCCCCCATAATGGGTTCTTAAAATAGACATAAATTCATTCTTAGAAGTGACCTCCTCCAAATTTCATTAGCCATTTTTCATGTTATTCTTTATGATTTGTAAATTCTCAAATAAAATCTTACAATTGTCCCTTTACATACATGAATATGGTAGCACATTTCCAAACACATTACCAAGATTTGGGAAACCATCATTTATTTGGTCATAGTTAAAGGCCTTAAATTAAAATCCCCATAATGTCCTTTCTTCGTGAATTTGAACCTGACAAGCCCTAATTTTCTTGATACACGACATAAAACTACATAACATATTATAAATAATCCCTTAATTTCCTAGCTAAAAAACTTTAAACTATATAGAATTTTATCAAAAATCCTTTAATTTCTTTGCTGTATGAGTTTAAAAAGCATAACATATTATCAAAAAGCCTTGAATGTATTTGCTTCATGACATGAAACTGCACAACCTAATGTCATTATTGAATGAAATTAAAATGCACATGAAAACTTAAGAAAGTTCCTGTCTGAAAAAATCCTTCTTCATATACTAAATTTGTTTAGGATTTGTTCCTCATTCATGGCCTGTATTGGACCATATGGCCCCCTTTATTCTTAGACAAATTTTCTTCCCAAAGACACCAATTGTGGTATTTAGAAATCCATATTTTAAACAAACATTTCAATGATAAATAGAATTTTAGTATTATTGAGATCTACTTTTCTTTACTATACATATATTCCCCAGTTGGCCTTGCATATGTTTCCCACATTACAGGTCTGTCAGCCTAAGGATTCCATTGTTTGGTCATGGAGCATATGCTGTAGTCGTCCCATCATAATATATCCCCCAATAATGGGGTTTTCAAAAAGCGGTAACTAGTTTTTTGGAAGAGATATACTCTAATATAATACTTTAAATTTTAGATTAGGCAACTATAAAAATCAGGGCATAAGATTATACTTGGAGTATGATTGATAATATTAGGTCATTCATAGCCATCAATAATTTTTTCAGTTCTAATATCAAAATTCATGGTCAATTATATTCAAACTAAAAAACTCCATTTATTAGTCTAACATGAAAGTCATTAAACATTGAACAAAAACAAAGGATAGAGTACCCACCAGGATGAAAACCCACAAAGAGAACCCTTGATAAAAATCATGTTTTAGCTCGCTTGACATACACTTCTTATGTTTTAGGAAATAACAAGCAATAAAAAGTCAAAAGACATAATGTTTTTTGGGTTTTACATACTACCCAAGAAAAAATAAAACATAGAATACTAAGAATCTTGGCTTAGTTAAAAATTAGATCTCCCATAACACAATCATTGTAATTATGATCATCTTACGTAAAAATGAACTATTATGAAAATCAGTTTTGATATTGCAATTTAAAAAAAAAGAGCAGGGATGAAGACATAAATATGATTTGAAACAAATTACTTTTCATTTATTTAGTAAAATAAGAAGAACATCAACAAAATAGAGTCTATCGGTCATATATTACAAGAATCATTCAACACGACTCTTTATTTGATGAAAAACATCATGAGCTCTATCAACCGCTTTCAAAATTTTGTTAATTAAGAAGATTACACCTCTTTAGCCAGATAAAGTGAATATTTGGTAGTTACAATGGAATTTATCCCATTAATGTATGCTTCTCCCAATGATTGGTTCAATTGATAAATTCTTTTTTAAATAGAATCTATTTTTTAGAAGATACATCATTTCCCTAATCATCTCCTTAATTTTCTGATTGAATTATGTCAACTTTTTTCAATGGTTGGCTTCTACCTTAGATAATGTAGCTAAAAAACCCTCATCATTGGTTGAAATTTTGTCTTTTTTAGTATTTTTCTGTACTTTTTGTTCTTAATCCTACTAGTGAATGGTCTCTTTCACAACATTATAATTTGGGTGATAATAAAACCCATAATATCCCAATATGCTAAACAGTGCTGGATGTTGGGTAAAATGTGACGACAGTTCATCCAAAGGCTTCTTATAGATTATCTTCCAAATAGTTCACCATGTATTGTTACGTGTGATACTGGGAGAATCCTGTAGCTCTATGTCTGAATCAAATTCACTTCCATGAGGTAGAACATATTCTAGAATCATATCACTCAAAGAGGAGAATGGCTCTTCTCCTTTCGAAGCACTGAATGCTTCAGCTTTTGTTTCTATTTGAGCCAACATAGAGGCTTCACCTTCAGACCTATCCATGGAAGTTTATATCCCTAAATGGTGAATCAAAATGATTTTCAGATCCAAAAGTATAGCATGAACATTTCATGATCAATATGTTCAGTAACATTTACCAAGTAATAAGTCAGCTTCTTGAGTAGATACCTACCCGATATTATAAGCTTCATTAGATTGAGAAAGTACTTTGTGGGGAGGGGAATTATTATATCTTTTCTGAGTCACCGTAACCAGAGGCTCTGAAGAATCTCCCAACACTAGATTCTCAGTTGGTCCTTCTTTGACATCAATAAAATAAGGATGGAGTGGAATTCACCATTTTTTCTAGGGAATTTGCAACATTCTCTGCAGACAAGGCTGCAGAAATTGATCTTTGATGTGAAATATCAAATAAAAGGACATTTATTGATGGTAATTTGAAAAAAGAGATCTTACATCCTTTCATATCCTCATTTAAGTATCTAAAATCATTGATGGATCCTAGAATATCAATGTCTGGATTAAGATCATCCCTCATTTCAATGTATACAACATTATATGTCATATCACCCTCACTATTTAAGGTATTCAAAAAATATTGATTTATTTCCAAATTGGATCTGCTGAAAATTTATTCTATCACCTATTAAATTGGTGCAATTTCTTCAGCCCTTACTGAACCATGATCCATACCTGCACCTGCATCAGATTTCCAAGGATCCTTAATCCGTCCCTTTGGAGAAACAAGAGTATCAGTATCGATTGTCATGGATTCCTTTGACACATAGAACCGGTATGATTTATTATGAAGGAAATAATGTTATAAATAGTATATAATACCCAAAATAAATGTATATAACATTATCATGAAACAACATTCTTTCTCTCTATATAATCAGGAGAGGATGTAGCCATATCCCTTGAAACTTTATCTATCAAGGTGAAAGACCTGTTAACACCAATGTTTACTACACCCTATGGTATCCTTCTCAATCTGTGAAGGACAATTAATTTATCCCTTAAGGGAATAAAGTGATAAAAATCCTATGAGAAGGTGAATATAGTTAGAAAGTGGGTCAAAAAAGTTGTAATACCACATGATAGCATAAATAATCACTTTAACGTACTCTCTAGACAATTTTCAATGCTCTCTTTCATTTATTTTTATAAGATAATAGAGAGATTGTAATAATTTTCTTGGAAACATAAATATTAGGTAATGGTTGATTATTTTCCATCTCCGTTACCTTAATCATGGTTTTCCCTCATGGGGAGAGTTTTGGAGACCCAAGGGTTTCATCCAATGTATCTATAGGGAATCCCATAGGCTCCTATATTGATGACATAGGCAAACATCTGGGTGCTACTCCTTCTCTAATTTCAAGTTGAAAAATAAAATCACCTCATGATTAGTGAAAGTGGATGATGGAGCATAGCTAAAACAAAATAAAAGGGAAATAAATTCTAAGTATTAACATAAATTTCACATTCCTCCTCAGGGTAAACAATTACCCCTTAGCATATTCCTCAATCTAACATGTTGGATACTAGTTTTGAGGATGGGACCTGGTCGTCGGTTGAATATATAAAAATATCAATCTTCTTCATGTACTACTATTATTCATCCAAATTTATATCTATACTACAATTGAAGGATTCTCTAAAATCACCCATATCCTTTATTTGAAGTCCATATTGGTGGAATTCCAATGCGTCCCTAAGATCCCAAGTCATGGATTCCCAATACTCGATTGATAAAGGATACACATAATTTTTCATTGATGTGGTTGGATGCTAGGAAAACTCAAATCCCTATATATAGAAGGTCTCATCAAGCCTCCCTTCCACTTCATAAGAATCAGAAGATGAAATGGCTACCTTATTTTGAAAGCAGCAACTATATAACCTTGGAGATGGAGGTGTTGTCTCCCCAGCCTTGGTCTTGTTGGTGGATTTTTTGAGATGGAGTATTAAAGGTTATAAGGCCTTTGAAGCCTCTGCATCATATTTGGTTTTGTATTTTTTCCAAGATTTCTATGTATGACAGTTGTCGTAGCCTCTACCCAATGTATTATTTTTGTTAAATTCCCTAGACGATATGACGAAACCCAAGTGTTAGCATATCCATCCTCTAATCCAATTGATTCATCTAATGGAGGTAATTAATCAACATTTTGGATGTATGTAAAGCAATCAGAGTCCATAATTGTCAGGATAAAATTTGTTGATTCTCATTCCTGAAATATGTGGGAGGAATAGTTCTTGATTGTTGAAGCCATTTTAATAGGAGAGAAAACCAATATAGGACATAAGCCTCAAATATGATTTCTCGATAAATCCTAGTTGATAATACACTATCCCTAAATTCCATTATGTATGACCTTAACTCATAATTTTATTCCTTACCATTATCAATAATGGTTCTAGTGGGTGGGTTACAAAAAGAAAAGAAGCTAAATTCTCCTAATACATTCAGTTTTCTCAGCACGTCATCAAGCTTTAGGTTCAGATACTAAATCCCAGAAACCTTATGCTCAAACGCATTAAAACTATAATTTGGGACTCTAATTGAATTCAACAACAAATATAAATTGAAATATGATTCAATACATCTCCATAACACATATAATGGTCCTCCTAATATAAATGGGTCCTTCCCATTATATAAATTAAATAGTCAGTGATAGATTCTTACAAATACAAGGGTGGAAAACCTAATATATTTCCCCTATACCAACTTATTTACAATAAAAAAAGTCCCTTGCCTTAAATTTCCACATAACATATGAACTGTGAGAAATTAAATGCTTAGACACATGGAAAGGAAGTCTTATAAGAATACCTTTACATCAATATTGGGAACAATCTTATAACCCCAATACTTGTAATCATCCCTCTACAATGTGAGAAAGAACATGCCTAAAGCACCTTGACTATGAACAGTCAAAAAATGGTACGACGTCCCTAAGTAGGACCCTTCTCTTTTGATAGTCAAAAAAAGAATCCATCTACACTATTGAATGAACATCATCCCTAGGACGAGGAACATTCTTTTATATCTTGAAATTATTTGATATTTTGAATAATTCATGAGCCAATAGTGTCATCCTCTCAGCATCATCCCATGTTTTTGTTAGTTGAATGAATTCATCATACATCTCCCTTATAATGGGAGCCCCAAATATTGGGTATAAATCTAACAAACTGATGCCAACCTCATCATGTGTCAAATTGAAAGTTTTTTTGAAGACACCATCGTCTTAGTAATTTAGGTATGATGTCATTTTTTTAAAGATAAATCTATCCTACCTAGATTGCTTAATGAATGTGAACATCATGAAACTCTATCCTAAACTCAACATAATTTTGGCATATCCAAAACACCCATATACATTTTGGTCAAACACCTCCTCCAGAGTAGAGATCCCAGTCTTCTTTCCATCAATTTGATTGATCTATTTTTATGCATGAAAAGTATAATCATATCAATGCGGCCATGTCAGTACAACATGATCCTTTATATTATGAGTACATCCATTGTGATGTAGGATACATCCAGTAGGGAATATTTCTTTATGAATAGGGACACCCATCACAATATTTTTCATACAATAATAGTTGATAGGTTTTATAGACCAAGCCTTTGGAACAAATTTATTATATGATGGAATGTGATAATTTTACAGAATACTCTGCCTCTATAGAGGCAGATAGTTAATTTTTGGATATTCATGTGGGTATATAATGAATCCCTTCTTTATCATAATAAGGTTACTCTCAACAACGTCATAGTAGTCTAGTCCAATGGTTTTCCGCATTTCGGTTGGGTGAATTTTAGATTCCTCACTTGAAGTCATCAAGCGACCCATTTCCAGAAAAGAGAATCACCAATTTTTTCTTATTTAGTTAAACTATTTACTCTATAAAGATAAAATTTTAACTTAAAGGAATTGAATATTTTGTAAAAGCAAAATCCCCATGCATCTCCTTCGAAGAGGTCCCTAGTGTAGGTCCTTCGACTAGGTACCCAGTGCAGTTCCTTCAATGATGTCCTCCTACACAGCTAGTTCGATAAAACAACTCTTTGTATATATGTTTCTCAGGTGTCTATATAATGAGAAATTTTCAAAAGACCATCATGATAGAAAAATGAAACAGGGATAGATGAATAAGATACACAATGAGATAAAAATTCGGAAATGTGGGAGAATAAAATGAAAAAGGAACGGAAGTATTTATAGGATCCATTAGAATATACCGCTAACCTGAACTAAATGACCTACGATTATGCTGTATGATACCCAGCTACGAAGAGGACCTATTTGATCAAGCATTAATTCTTCATAATATTTTCCCCATAATATTAGCTTATGACTGGACCCTCTTTTAAATCGAATCCAATATTGAGGGGTGGCTTATTTGACACTCCATTTTTAATAAAAGAATGAAAAAATATTTCTAAAATCACTTTGGGTATCTTACAGTTTCAAGGAAATTTAAAGGAAGTAAATAAATCTAGTTAATGGGACCTACAAAGCATACCTACACAACATACTTATGCACAGGAAGCCCAACACAACTCCTTAGAGTACAACCTAAAGTAACATCCCACCTATGCAAGAGACCTACACGAGAAAGCTACATCATATACCTATGTGGGCAAGATTATTTTACACCCCTACATGGAGAATCTAAGATGAGTATCCACACCCATTTACTATAGTGAAAAAATCTATTCAACTAGGTTCTCTCATTACCAATAAATATGACCCTTGGGCTCCCCATTTCAGAAACTGAAAATGTTTAAAGAACTCCCAAAGCACTCATTGAATAGATCCTTCACCCAGGTCCCCCAAATTTTCTCAGGAAGATCTCTAAAACATGAGAAGAGATATAATTAAAAGGTACAACAAGGATCAAAGTCCCTTAAAGGTCTGAAATACACGATAATTATTTGACGACCCTCTATCCATAACAATAAGTCACCTACACATGGTCTTTTCCTTAAGTAAAGACCTGAACGGGATTCTTCCAAGGACATCAAGGGACACACCAGGAGATGAATTTAAAACCTCACCTCAGTTTTGTTGTACCGATAGTTCATATCCCAAGGACTATTAAGCATTCACAGGATTATTCTTCCAATGTTAAATATTTTTCAGTTCCTCGATGGACATGCACAACATACCCACCTAGCATACATACGCAACATACCTGTGTAGACCAACTACATGAGATATCCTTTAATCCGTCTTTTAATCCACTCATAGAAGTGTTTCTCTTTGTAACGTCCCGATTCTAGAAGCCACCCAGAGGCGCCTTTTACCCGGTTGGTCACATGGCCTCAAGCGCATTTCCCCAAACACCAGAGGCTATCGACTAGCAATGAGGGCCTTGGGTGTGACAGTGGTGAAACTATGACCTCATTAGCAGAGTACACAACGGAAGTAAACAAAACATGAAATAGCAAAAGCAGTAATATACAACAACAATGCACAAGTAAATAGTGGAAGACTAAAACAAAAATCCACTAGAGCACATATGTATATATATGATATGATGCATAACACATATCTAGGAAAATAGCCAAACAGGCCACAATGATGGAAATAAAAACAGTACCAAAATGAGTACAAAATAAAGGATAAATAGCTCCTCAGCATCGCAAGCCTAATCTTGGTCTCATGCCTTCCATCTCCAAAGAAATCAAGTAACAGAAGTCGAAGGCCGCTTAACCTTGTCTATACCTGCAACAACATAGTCTTTTTGGGTTCAAAATAATTTCCCAAATAGGGTGTGAGACTAAATCTCAGTAGGAAACCACCCGAAGATCTGTTCCTCACGGTCAGTGAGCATATGGCAGGTAATAGTACAGTAAGTAGTAAACAGTACAATAAATAGTAGGAAGTAAACAATAAGCAGTAACAGGATGATCTAAAATGGTAATCAATCCACAGAACAACAAGCAGCAACAAAGAAAACAACTAACCAAAACAGAAACCCCTCTGGGAAGTACATGCAGCCAACCCCTCTGGTCCTATCCAAGAAGTACCCACAACACTCTGGGTAGTGCACTCAGCCCAACCCCTCTGTTTTGGTCATAAAAAATTATAAGACTCTCTGGGGAAGCTCACTCGGTCAATTCACTTTATAGTCTAGGGTTTTCAGGGAATCTATGAGGAAGATCATGCAGTCTAACCCTATTATAGCCCTAAGGTCTGGAAACTATCTGAGAAAGCTCACTCGGTCAATTACTCCTATAGTCTCCGGTCTATCATAGACCCTCTAAGGAAGCTCACTCAGTAAATTCCTTCTCTAGACTAGAAAGGTTATAAAGAAATTAAAACAAGGTAATGAATCTCTGAGGAAGCTCACTCGGCCCACCATCATGAAGTCTATAATATCCAAGACTCTCTGGGAAGCTCACTCAGTCTACCCCCATAGTCTATAATGTACAAGACTCTCTGGGAAGCTCACTCAGTCTATCCCTTATAGTCTATAATGTTGAAGACTCTCTGGGAAGCTCACTCGGTCTATCCCTTATAGTTTATAGCACCAGGTTCTCACGGTTTCGTGCCAGTCAGGGAATAATAATGCTATAAGGCCAAAGTAAACATATAGAGTTACTTGGATAACCATAGTACAACTGTAAAAATATATGGCTAATCAGCCTACAGTAACAAGCATGTCAAGAATATCATTCCATCCTATGGTCACAAGGCATGGAAAACAGGTATAACAACCAAAGGCTAACAAGACCCAAAGGTCATAAAAAAAAGGCATGGAAAAACATCCAAACACAAGAAATTATCCTCGAACAATATCAAATTACCTCTACACAAGAATACAAGCAAGGAAGGAAAACAACAGGGGAAAAAAGGTAAACACACAATACCCCGTTCCCGGGTATTGGTGGAAATTGCGCATAAAACTCAAAGACTTCACAAGGTAAGGCACAAACCACCTACCTAGATGCTAGGAGATCAAAATACTTTGACCAAGAGTCTTGATTCTATTTAGAATGGTGTATATATACTAAAACACAAAAAAGGTTCAACCCACGATAACTTGAGAAAGAGGTAAAATCATGGAATGAGACTCAAGAAGAGGAAAGAGCTCACCGCTACGGTTATAACGCAATCAATGAAAGTCGATTTGGTATAAAGATGGAGGATCAAGGGCTTGGAGGATGTATGCGACTGTACGGGGTGCTCTCGGTTGAAGAAACTGAAGAAGAAGACGTTTTCATCAATTAGGCATGACCCCGCTCTGATTAATGAAAAAAAGAAAGTACACGACACGAACTTCTGGGGTACATGGCGTGTACTTGGCCTTTTTGTACTCTACTTTAAGCGGCCTCCATATCGCCTCTACACACCGTGTGTGTGGCCTGGACATGGCCAGCACACAGCCTGGCGTGGCATCGAAGTACATGGTGTGTACTTATAAAGTACACGACATGTACTTTGAAAATTTCCAATTTTTCCCCTTTTTCTAAAAAACGACCAGAAAATGAAAAACATACCTGAAACGAAGATCCGGGTTCTTAAAAACTTTCCCCCTTAAAGAAATTCATCCCCGAATTTCCCTAGAGAGGCGTAGAAGAAGAAACCCCAAACAGCTCTGGCCACCGCGATCGTACATCAGCCTCCCTCTCCCAAGTCTCGTCCTGTACTCGCCCATGCTGCCATAGCACCCATACTAGAGGAACAGACCGGCCACAGAGAACCTTTATAATGCAATAGACAATCCGGATAAATTCTCCCCAAATGACATATCCGCTTCGAGCTCAATCTCCTCAGGTTGAAAGATATGAGACGGGTCTGAAAAGTAATAATGGAGCTGAGAAACGTGGAAGATGTCATGCATAGCCTGGTACCTATGAGGTAACTGTAACCGATAGGCAACCGGCCCAACTCTCTCCAACACCTCAAATGGCCCGATGTACCATGGTGAAATATTACCCTGTCTCCAAATCCTCTTGTGTCACAACCTCGGTGCGACCCGCAGGAAAACCTGATCCCTGACCTCGAACTCCAAAGGTCATCTCCGCTGATCAGCATAAGACTTCTGTCGAAACTGTGCTGTAGCCATCCTTTTCTGAATCAACTCTATTTGCTCTAAGGTCTCCTGAACAAGATGAGGTACCAAAAAAGCTACATCTCCTTCCTCCAGCCAGCATAAGGGTGATCAACATGGCCTACCGTACAAAGCCTTGTAAGGTTCCATCTGAATAGTCGCCTGAAAACTGTTGTTATAGGCAAAATCCACAAGAGGAATATGCTTCTCCCAAGAACTTCCAAAGTCCATAATGCAAGCTCAGAGCATATCCTCAAGCTCCTGAATCGTACGCTTGTACTGGCCATCTATCTGGGGATGGTATGCCGTACTCAAAAGTACATGTGTACCCAAATCCTTCTAAATCCCTTGATAGAACCGAGAAGTAAAAGACACATCCTTGTCTGAAACAATGGAGTGTGGAACTCCATGCAGACGTACAATTTCTCGGATGTACAACTGCCCCAGTTCATCAACACTGAAAGTCTTCTTGATCGGTAAGAAGTGAGTAAACTTCGTAAGCCTATCAACGATAACCCAAACAACATCAATCCCTCGAGGTGACCCTGGTATCCCGGTCACAAAGCCCATCGCGACATCATTCCACTTACACTCAGGGATTGGTAACTGCTGTAAAAGACCAACTGGTCACTGATGATCCACTTTCACCTGCTGACAAGTAGAACATCTCATGAAAAAACCAACAACGTATCTCTTCATACCTAGCCACCAGTACTCACGGTGTAGATCATGATACATCTTGGTGATGCCAGGATGAACTGCCCAAACTAAAGAATGAAAGCCCCACATCAGCTCCTCGCATATGTCTACTGGCACCCATACGGGTCCCTAGAAATGCATGATTTCATCCTCGCCCACTGTCCATCCAAGAAGAGGGTCCTCTCTTGAAAAACTCTCCTACAGGACTAGGCCTTCAGAGTCTAATAGCTTCCCCTTCCATACCCGATCAAGAAGGGTAGAGGTAACAGGTACAGAAGATAGAAAAGTCTATCCCTGTCTGTCATGAACCTCCAAATGAATCTCAAAGAATAGATCCATAAGCTTCCACTCAATACTAGCCTCTTGAACTACCCGAATCCGAGTTCTCCTTCTCTATGCATCATCCACTACGTTTCCCTTTCCTGGCATATAAGTGAGCTCATAGTCGAAGGACTGGAGATACTCGACCCACCTGCGCTGTCTCAGATTCAGATCACGCTGAGTGAAGATGTACTTGAGACTCTTGTGGTCAGTGAAAACCACAAAGTGCTCTCCTAGAAGATAGTGTCTCCAACAACGTAAGGAATGAACAAGATCTTCAAACTCTAGATCGTGTGTCGGGTAATTCCTCTCGTGTGGTCTCAAATGCCGAGACTCGTAAGCAATGACTCCATCTCCCTACACAAGCACAACTTCTAGTCCAACACCTGAAGTATCACATTAGACTGTATAGATCTTTCCCAGCTCTAGCAAGACTAGTATCGGTGCTGACATCAACCTCCCTTTCAACTTATGATAGGCTGTCTCACAAGAATCTGACCATAAGAACTTTCCCCCTTTCTTGGTCAGACCTGTCAGCAGTGCTGCAAGGCGTGGAAAGTTCTGTATGAGATGCTTGTAGTATCCATCCATCCCTAGGAAACTATGCACCTCAAACACATTCCCCGACTGCTCCCAAGAAACTACAACTCTCACATTCTCTGGGTCTACTGATAATCTTCCGTCTGAGATAACGTGACCCAAGAAGTGAATCTGGTCTATCCAAAAGTGGAATTTCGAGAGCTTAGCATATAACTGATGCTCTCCCAGTGTACTCAAAACTATCTCAAGATGGGTAGCATGGTCGTGTTGAGTGCGAGAGTACAACAAG
The DNA here is from genome assembly GCA_963277665.1 of Viscum album. Lineage (NCBI taxonomy): Eukaryota > Viridiplantae > Streptophyta > Magnoliopsida > Santalales > Viscaceae > Viscum > Viscum album. The sequence continues at coordinate 978,597,900 of OY728167.1, forward strand.
ATGTCGTACACAAAAACCAATAAGAAAGGAATCCAAGTATGGATGGAACACTCGATTCATCAGCACCATGAAAACTGCTGATGTGTTCATGAGACCGAACGACATGACCGTATACTCGTATAGACCATACCTGCTCCTAAAGGCTATAACAGGTATATCTGATGTTCTAACATGCAACTGATGATAACCGGACCTCAAATAAATCTTGGAGAACACTCAGGCTCCTTGAAGCTGATCAAATAGGTCATCGATCCTCGGTAAGGTATATCAGTTCTTGACGGTCAACTGGTTCAATTTCCAATAATCCACACAAAGCATAAGGGCGTCGTCTGCCTTATTCGCAAATAGGATAGGCGAACACCAAGGAGAAGTACTGGGTCAAATGAAACCCTTTTCCTATAACTCCTCCAACTGCTTCTTGAGCTCCTGCAATTTAGGTGTAGCCATCCTATAAGGAGGAATGGACACCGGTGCCGCTCCTGGCACGATCTCAATTGAGAAGTCTACCTCACGCTCTAGAGGCAAACCTGAAAAGTCCTCTGGAAAGACATCCCTAAAACGATCCACCATGTGAGGAAAGAATCACTGTGAAGTCCCCTGGTCATCCAGATAAAGACTGGAAATCTGGGCTATAACTCCTCCTATCCCATGATGCTCTGGTCCATCTCTACCTGCCTGGACATCCCACTCACCTCTATGAAGAAAATATCCACCCTATGGTGATACGAAACTCACCCTATGGTGATAGAAATCGACGACTGCCTAGAAGGGAACTAACTTGTCCATACTAGGGATACCATCATAGCCTATCATCTATAGGACATAGTGGTCCCATAATAAGTGACACCCTGTAACCTCAATAGGGCACTCTTTGCACTGACGCACACTAGATGTCCTCATTCCCAATGGTATATCAAGAGTCAACATGTCGGCAGAAGAAAAGATACAGAGCCTAAGGCTCTCCACAACAACAATAGAGATAAAACTATGTGAAGAGCCAGTATCTAAAAGGGCCGAAGATAAAACAGATTCTAATAAGATCGTACCTCGAACTGTAGAAGGGACGAGATTCTGCTCTTGAAGGGTCTGCTATACAGCAAAAGTCTGGCCTGTACTATGGCCCTGCGCCCCTGGCTGACCACTCTGAGTTGATCCACTCTGCTGTCGCTGGTAACTTGGTGACTGACCTCCACAGCCGCGACCTCCACCTCGGACCGAACGGTCGGAAGAACTCCTGTTCCCAAACTGGTGAGAAACTGGCAATACATCTCATGTACGCGGGGTCATAGAAGAACCCCTACCACCAGCTGTGGGTGAGAAGATCTGACAAAAACACTGAAGATGGCACATCTTGCCGTAAGATCGACACTCCATCGGGTCTCTCTGGAACTAAGGCCTAGTATGCCTGCTCCTACCACACTGGTAGCATACAACCTGGCTGCCCGAAGATACATTCCGCCTACTCTGATCTCCTCGAGCAGACTCCCTACGATGATTCCTGCTATCAGTGGGAGGAACACTGACTCTGGGTGTCGAACCGCCCTGGCTCACTACTCTAGAATCCCTCAGATTGCGCTCAGAGATCAACGCCTGGTTGATGATAGAGGATATTGAAGTCAACCTGAAGATATTCACCTGGGAATGGATCTCTTGCCTGAGACCATCCTCAAACTTCCTAGCAAGGAACAACTCATCACCTACTGGAATCAGCGTAAAGCGCTGTAACTTGGTAAAGCGAGACGAGTACTCCATAACAGAAAGAGTACCCTGATCGAGACTCATAAACTTCTGGGATTTGTCGGTCCTCAAGGTCTCTAGAGAGAATTAATCATAGAAGATGCGCATAAACTCATCCCAAGTCATACTCTGCTGGTGCCCTGGCTGTGAGATCACCTCCCACCACTTCTTGGCAGTGTGTCGGAGCATATACGTAGCAAGCTTCACCCTCTTTTCTGGAGGTATCTCCAGGTGCTCTAAGATCATTAGCATGGACTGTAACCACAACTCTGCATCCTGGGGTCCTACATCCCCTGAGAAAATATAAGGGTGATGATGTTGGAAAACCAGCGTCAACTCAGCCATCGACGGGGCAGAAGGCAGTGATCCCTGAAAGGTTTGCATCATCCTAAAGAATTCCTCCTTGAACCGTGAATTGACGCCTACAACGGGTATAACTACTGGTGCCAGGGCTGGCACAATAGGAGGATCTGCAAGTGGTCCCTTATCGACCATATCTAGTGTCTGGTCACCGTATGGCAGCTGACGTACAACCGGAGGATGTCTTGGAGGCATAGCTCTGAAAGATCAAAAGCACACCTTAGATCATGATTAATCAAGGATAGAGAACACAAGATGGAAACAAGAGAAAAAAACCACTCAAGTTTACTAAACACGACTACACGACGTGTATACAAACTACACGGCTTGTTTTTTAAGGCCATACACATGGGCGTGTACTTCTGCCACCTTTGGTCGTGTAACATCCCAAACTACATGGCGTGTTGTCCCCACACACGACATGCACTTGAACTCTATTCCCATGCCTAAGTCTCCTTACACAGCTAACTCACATGGTCCACTTAACCCTAGCCTACACATCATGTGCACTAAGGACACATCGTGTACTATACAAGGTTCCGGTGACCCGTGTTGTTAGTTACACGGCCGGTTACATGACTGATCCTTACACGACATGTTCCGAACAAACACGACGTGTATAAAAGAGATAACACCATCCCGTGTTGTTCGTGACATGGCTAGGTACCTAGAACAACACTACATGGTGTGTTTGTACCAAACAGGGCGTGTACTATACGAGGTTCCCCAACCCGTGTTTTTAGTGACACGGCCGGGTACATGGCTCACTACTACACAGCGTGTACCTACCATACACGGCGTGTTCCTGAAAACTTTTTTGCCACCCCGTGTTTCTGCTCACACAGTCAGTGACATGGTTTGAAACTACACGGCGTGTAGTCAAGTACACACTGTGTAATCTGGGTTTTTCTGGGTAGTAGCTCAAAAACTGCACCAAATACCAGAAAACACTAAAAAAAACATGGAGGTGCCAAATTCCGATTCATGAGGGCCCATAACACCTCAAGAACCAAAATTTGGCATTCATTTAAGCAAGGAACAATAGAAACAATTTCTCTATATCAAACTACAGGGATTCTATCAAAGCATCTATCACAACATCATGCACAATCTACACAATGTCTATCACAACAACATACAATCGCTACTGCACCCTAGATGGCATGGAAATAATGCATGGCATGCGATTTCTAACAAGTGCCTATATGATCCATGAGATAGAATACCCTCATCTCATTGGGTTACGACAGAAATAGAACCGCACTAGCACAACAATAACAACAAAAAGCATGTAAATCATTCTAGGTGAAATCATATCAACCGTAAAATCTCAAAACCAGAAAACTACAATAAATGAGGTAGATTGGCTTTTCCCTGTACACAAGTTAGCTACTCCCAGGCACAAATTATTACCAGTAACTGAATCTATCTTATCCCTGGCTAAAGGCTCCAAACAGTAAATCAAGAGAAAAGAATACCTCTAATACCACTTTGAAACGTCCCAGTTCTGGAAGCCACCCAGAGGCACCCCGTACCTGGTTGGTCACATGGCCTTAAGCGCATTTCCCAAAATGAAAGAGGCTACCGACTAGTAGCGAGGGCCTTGGGTGTGACAGTGGGAAAACTATGCCCTAATTGGAAGAGTACATAGCAAAAGTAAACAAAACATGCAATAGAAAAAGCAGTAATATCCAAAAACAATGCACAAGTAAACAACAGAAGACTAAAACCACAAACCACTAGAGAAAATATGTATATATATGATATGATGCATAACACATATCTAGGAAAATAGCCAAACAAGTCACAATGCTAGAAATACAAATAGTACCAAAACGAGTACAAAAGAAAAGATAAATAGCTCCTCAGCATCGCAAGCCTAAGCTTGGTCCCATGCTATCGTGCTCCAAAGAAATCAAGTACCAGAAGTCAAAGGGCACTTTCCCTTTTCTATACCTGCAAAAACATAGTTTGTTTGGGCCCAAAAGCATGACCCAAATAGGGTGTGATACTAAATCCAAATAGGCAACCACCCGAAGATCTGTGCCTCACAGTCAGTGAGCATATGGTAGGTAATAGTACAGTAAGCAGTAAACAATACAGTAAACAGCAGGCAATAAATAGTAAGTAGTAACAGGATGATCTACAATGGTAATAAATCAACAAAACAAAAAGCAGCAACAAAGAAAACAACTAACCAAAATAGAAACCCCTCTGGGAAGTACTCACATCCAACCCCTCTGGTCATATCCAAGAAGTACCCAAAATCCTCTGGGTAGTGCACTCAGCCTATCCCCTCTGGTTTGGTCATATAAAATTGTAGTCCTCTCTGTGGAAGCTCTCTCGGTCAATTTACCTTATAGTCTAGGGTAGTCAGGGAATCTCTGAGGAAGATCAGGAGGTCTAACCCTCTTATAGCCCCAAGGTCTAGAAACTCTCTGAGGAAGCTCACTCAATCAATTCCTCTTATAGTCTCCGGTCTATCACATACTCTCTAAGGAAGCTCACTCATTCAATTCCTTCTCTAGCCTAGAAAGGATTTAAAGAAATTAAAACAAGGTAAAGACTCTCTGAGGAAGCTCACTCGGTCCACCCTCCTGAAGTCTATAATATCCAAGACTCTCTAGGAAGCTCACTCGGTCTACCCCCATAGTCTATAATATCCAAGAATCTCTGGGAAGCTCACTCGGTCTATCCCTTATAGTCTATAATGTTCAAGACTCTTTGGAAAGCTCACTCGGTCTATCCCTTATAGTCTATAACACCAGGTTCTCACGATCCCGTGCCAGTCAGTGCATAATAATGTTATAAGGCCAAAGTACATCTATAGAGCTACTTGGATAACCGTAGCACACCTATAGAGCTACTTGGTTAATCATCCTACAACAACAAGCATGTCAATAATATCATTCCATCCTATGGTCACAAGGCATGGAAAATAGTTATAACGACCAAAGGCTAACAAGACCCAAAGGTCATAAATAGAACAAGGAATGGAAAAACATCCAAAGACAACAAATTATCCTCACACAAGATCAAATTACCTCTACACAAGCATACAAGAAAGGTAATAAAATAACAGGGGAAAAAAGGTAAACACGCAATACCCTGTTCACAGGTATTGGTGGAAATTGTTCATAAAACTCAAAGACTTCACAAGGTAAGGCACAAACTACCCACCTGGATGCTAGGAGATCAAAATAATTTGACCACGAGGATTGATTCTCCATAGAACAACATAGATCTACGAAAACACACAAAATGTTTAACCCACGATAACTTGAGAAAGAGAGAAAATCATGGAATGAGAATCAATAAGAGAGAAGAGATCACCGCTGCGGTTCCAACACAATTGATGACAGTCGATTCAGAAAACAGATGGAGGCTCGGGGGCTCAGAGGATGTTTGTGGCCGTACGAGGCGCTCTTGGTCGAAGAACCTGATGAAGAAGACGTTTTCGTTGATTAGGCGTGACCTCGGTCCGATTAATGAAAAAAAGAAAGTACACGGCGTGTACTTCTGGGGTACACAGTGTGTACTTGGACCTTCCGTACTCTGCTTTAAGCGGCCTCAATATCGCCCCTACACACCGTGTGTGTGGATTGAACATAGCCAACACATGGTCTGGCGCGGCATCGAAGTACACGGAATGTACTTATAAAGTACATGGAGTGTACTTATAAAGTAAATGGTGTGTACTTTGAAAATTTCCAGATTTTCCTCTTTTTCTCAAAAACGACCAGAAAAGAAAAAACATACCTAAAACGAAGATCCGAGTTCTTACACTCTTTCCATAGATCAATTATCTTAATGGGACCACATTTAATCCTCCAATAAGACCTCCTGATTTATCAAACCTTTGAAAACATCACATCAGCATGTCTCCTATTTGGATTTAGATCTCTATGGTAAGGGGCTTACCACAATCATAATACTAGAGAATAAGGATTCTTGGAGTGTCTATGGATTTGGATATAAATGGTTACATAAACCCTTACCCAAGAGAAAATGTTGTAGAGCTTCTAGTAAAGGATTCTGGGGATATGACCCTTTCTTCCCCTCCTCATCTTTGAGACCTGGAGCCTCCCATCCCTAATATGAAGAGTGAGGATCACACTTGTCTTCCCTTCCACTGGTAATGATATCCTCGTCCCAACATGGGACCCATTTTAGTGAATCCTCCAAGAATAATACCCTAGACTTTCAAGTCATATTTAATGACCTTCACCTTCATTTTATATTGAAAAGATCATTTCTCCGCACCCTCATCCACCATCACCCCAGATTCATTCACTATAGGCCCACCCTCTTCCATCAGTGGAAGAGAAGGTTTTTGTAATTTATTGAATCATTAAATTTTTATTGTTTCTCACACTGAGAATGAATCACATGGTCTTATAGGTTTATAATGATCACAACATCCACCCAAATGGAATGAACTATGAGAACACTAATTCCCAACATAATTGGGATATGTAGGAAACCTTCTCAATTATCGAGCACCACATCAACTCATCAAAGAAAGGATATATCATACCCTCCTCAATGGTCCTTATACTAGGTGAAATACCCAAATGGTATAAAATATGAGAACTATGATTCCCACCATTATTTAGATACATAGTAAGTCTTCACCTAGGGCCTGAGGTCAATGGGAATCCCTCTTAAGAGTCTAACCCTAATTCCTTTAGTTCGTGTATCCTCTACAAGAATATACCCCGAACTAAACCCCGCTAAATCTATATAAGTTAAGGAATATCTCATAGACCCTGTTATAAGAGAATCCTCTTTACAAGTAACACCCAACCTATTTTCCCTCAAAGGTCCACACTCCCATGTGAGACTTACCAAACTAAATGGGAATTGATTCACATCCAAGTGGGATTAGTAGGAAGCCTCCCTGAGGATCAAACCCAACACACAAAATCAACAATGTTCTATCTGGGACACATTTACATAATGGACTAATCCAACTTGTAAACTCATATACATTCCATTATCCTTGGGATAATTAGTTATAAGCCCCACACCATGCTCTGACTAGGCACCTTCCACCAAGATGTCCTTGCCTCATGATGTTATATTGTATGTTTGGGTCCTTAGAACCTGAACTTAAAATATATGATGTGTACCATTAAGAAGAAATAAGCTACATGGGTTCTAATTCATTTCACAAGGATACATAGGAAATCATTTATGGGTTTGATCCCAACATCAAAACAACTTATGTCTCCCTAGGTGATGATAAATTCTAGAGTGGCTCGCTGAGTTTCTACACAACCAGAATTATCGTAATAATGACCAAATAATTTCTTTGTAGTATATGAAAGGATAAAATTGATGTATAACCTATGATACATACATATATAGCCATTAATTAAGAACCTTGAATACATATAGATGATTTTGATTTCTATGAATGATAATAATTGATTGCAAATATCTAGGAAAACCTACATTATTCTTAGTAAATTAATAAGTATTAATGAAAAAAATAATAAATCTACAAGAGAGTCTCGGAGTAAAAAATAATTCCCCCCAAAAGGGTGTGATGAGACTGACCTCCAATCCTCTAGACCAATTTGAGTTTTTATGCATTGTGGGTCAAAATCATTAATGAGTGATTGTCTTTGGAAATCATGTCACTTTAGATATAGAATCATTAGGTTTTTCTGGTTCGATAAACAAATCAATTACCAATTGTTCGAAAATATTAATTCCTAACCAGAACACAAATTTTAGGGGAAACATGGTCATTTTTAGTGAAATATGTTATTATAAAGATCAAAAAGGGATAATCAATAAAAATAGATCATTAATAGAAACCATAGGTGATATACAAGGCATTGAATAAAGAATAAAATATAATAAAATGAGTCATAAAATAATTATATGATTATAGGGACATAAAACATAACATAGAAATGCTGATACAATATAAACAGAAGACATTCATAAGAATACCACTATAGATCATCACTATGGTGTCATAAAACATATTACTATGGTCTTTTTCTATGGTTTTATAAAAAAATTAAAAGGAATGATACAAATATATCAAAACATATCATCTATTGAGATTAATTATTTACCCAATGTATTTGAGTACTCTCCGGGTGCAACTTTTATATGTCTAACATTATGTGTTCCATATACATAATATATAATAAGTACATATTATTTTAATACATGATTAAGGAATGTAGGTTTTATTAACTGATTCACAAAATAAATAAATTAATTTTAAGTCTATATTAATACCCATGAATAAAAATATGTTTGAATATTCAAAATAAGAAAATAAATAATGGAAAACAAAGGATTGATTTCAGTAGCATATCATGTAAACATATTGATTATGAAAGGACTTAATGAGATATAAAGGTACTCTATAATAAGTGGTATGATTTAAAATGCATGAAAATAAACTAAATTGAGAATCAAAGGTTTATAGAAAATGAAAATGGGTGACTATAAAAAAGGATAGAGAAGATCCTTACCTTGTAAATTATCTTCCTAAAGAAAAATAAGATTATTGAGAACCTTAGAAAAAATGTAGAGGAAGTCCTGATAAGGGGAATGTGAGTTAATTATTTTTTAAAGGCTTTGTACTATGGTTGATGGGAGAATGGGTGGGTATTATACTTCATGAAGGATGATATTAAGGGTTTAAATAATAGAAATTTTATTACTTAATCCAACCACCAATGGGTGAAATAAATTATTATTTTTGTCTAATTATTGATACAGGGATGTTGGTAATCCTTAATGTGAACTGAATACTAGATGAAAGCATCCAAATACCCCCACTTAAATCATTGAACCAAAAATATATATTATTTAGTAAACAATAAAATCATGATTCTAAAAGTTTGTGTAAACATTTCTAAATGAAAATTAGTATTTATAAATGAAGTATTATACTCTTAAAATAGATTATTATTGAATAAAATGATTCATAATTTTTTTTATTTTACATAACATTATTTTCTTAAAAATAATTGTACTTGTAAAAATATATTTAATAATTGTCACCAAAAAATCAAATTTTACAAAAACCATCCAAAAAATCACCTTATGATAATTTTTATGTGCTAGGTCAAAAATATTATATTTGTTTTCTAAAAATGATTATCTAAATATAAAAAAATCATATTTCAAATATAAATCTTTAGTTATTAAAAATTCTTTTCTATAATCACATAATAAAATTTCAAACGGTTCTAAAAAAATTCCACTAGAAATTATAAAATTATAGTATCATTTATTTTTAAATAAAATGTTTTTATGGAAATTTTATAAAAATAACGTTTAAAATTGTAATTTTATCACAAAATATAATTTTAAAATATTTTAAAATAAATAATTTTTTTTTCTCTATTTAGAAACCTATTTTATAATATTAAATATATATTACATTTCATTTTGAATTGCATATAAAGAAGATAGAAAAAAGAAAAATTTAAATTAATGTATTGTAACCACTATTTCATTGCATTAATACTTCATACGGTGAGGATAAATAACCCATTATAATGTTATCATATTACCTAAGGGTAAGATATGTAATTGTCAGTCTATTTGTTCGTTCATCTAACATTTCATGGGTAGATATCTATAATATTTTGAAATTATCTCTCAAACGATCCAAAACATGTATCATTTTCTGAATTTCAGCATAGGTTTGGTCAAGGGTAGTTCCTAGTGACACCACATACCTCCCATGCTCTGACATGTGAACCCAATCTGAGGGTTTCCCACCAGTAGAGTTCATGGTTTCTTCATTGAACACCGTAACACAATTCCAATAGTCACTTTATAAATTCTACCCTACCAAAAGTCATATTTTGTAATGGATGTTTGACTAAAAAAATATAATTCTCTATGATCGTATTGAATTTTGGTAATTCTTCCCAACAACTATAATGGTCCTAATGTCAAATGGCTATATTTCCAAATATTTTTGAACCACGAATCTCATACTTCATCATTCACTATATCAGTTGTAGATATTTTTAATGATACATATAAAATGTATATCACGTTCCAAATTCTTATATTTATTTGTACAAACATCAGGGTAGGAATGTACATCCTGGGAGAATTCAAGACCAGGGAGTCCCCTTAGTAACATAATTATTCTTCATTATTTATATCTATGAACACTTCACAGTTATTGTAACATCCCATGTATTTATAGAATAACACAGTTTCATATCTATTTATATTTTTGAATTTAATATTATATTTAGTTTAAAGGGAAAACTATGTATGATAGCATACTAAACATGAAACAATGGGTTTCTTGGAAATCTTATGTTGCACACAACACTGAGTTATACCGAAAACAGTTCAACAATAATATTATTATTTTAAATGGTAGTTAAAGCCTAACCGCTGTATTAGATATAATGAAAAAAATAACTATATTTTGATTTTAAATATTTTTTAAATGTATTTACATTTATCCAATATATTTTAGAGGCTTATAATGGGAATGAATCCAATTTTAATCATAAAATACTCTAATAATTTTAAAATTTTGTTTTAACACATTTTATTGGAGAACCCATTTTAAAAATAGTTTTTTTCAATTTTATATGCGATATTTGAAAAAATAAACTTTTTATTTAGAATAGGGACATAAAAACTACTTCTATTGAAATTTTGGTAATTTTCAGATAAAATCCATTTTTTTACGAATAGTGAAAAATACTGCGTTTTAATTCAAAACTGCCTTTTTATCTAATTTATTTATATATATATATTCCCATTTTATTTTGTGTTAATGTGTAATTGAATGAAGTTTTTATAATTTAATCCAATTATGGTCATTGGAAGGAATTTGACATTTCAATTAAAAATAAACCCACATCAAATTTTCGATAGTTTTTACTTCTTAAAAAAATGTTTTATGGTTTTGACAACGGGAGTTAATTTTAAAATAATTTCTGCCAATTATATGTTTTGAATTTGGAATGGTGATTCCATATTTATAATCATAAGGTCAAAATTATATAAATAGGTACCTTTTTTCAAATTAGGAATAATAACATTAGTAATGATTTCTATTTACCACGGTTAAAGGGTAAATCCGGTTAATAAGTTAAAAAAATAATATTATAATTATATAAAACTACCCTAAAATGTGCCATATTATTATTTTATTATATATAAATGACCATGATAATAATTGAGTAGAATTTAGGACCCCATGGAGCAACATGGGTGTGATAATGACTTTTTATAATATTTAATTTAATGAAAAGTGAAATATAACATAAACATGGATCTCTTAAATAAAACAATTTTAATTTGATGTATATAAATGATCTATTTGACTATAAATTTTAATTATATATATAATAATATTTTCTACATCATCATATTTTATTTATAAATTTTAGACACTAAATAAATAAATAAATTTAGGACACATTGGTGAGGCATCAATTACCTTTTTAATGAAATATTCAAATAAATGATATTATAAATATTAAAATAAATTTTATTTGAACATTTTTATGCCATGCATGAATTTTTTTGATGAAATTTACATTTTAGGGATTATAAAATTTATTTGGTTTTAATTAATGAAGTTGTTATGACTTTAACAAAAATCAATTTCTAAATAGTGTCAAAATCGTAATAAATGAGTTTTTAAAACAAATACCATATTATTAAATGATATAATATTAATAAAAGTATAATATTCGAAAAATATAATTATATAATATAAAATATATCATTAATTATCCACATTTGGTTTTTTGAAATTTTATAGTAACTATTGTAACCATGTATTAAGAAAAATACAAGACGACATGGTAAGAGTTAATGTTTTCAACTAAGGGTTAAAGATAAAAGGTAAAGTTAATTTTGTTACCTAAACTTGTATAAAATCTATTGGTTGAGATTATTTAGACCCATAATCATCGTAACTTATAAATATATCACTTTTGAATTATTATAATTTTAAAATAAATTTATAATAAAATAATATTTCAAAACCTTTCTAAAGTGCCCCTCCTCCCTCTTATAAAAGGCCACCACCTATACCCAATATCAAACACCTCTAAAAAATCTTGTATCATCAAATATGTAATCAAATAATCTCCCAAAATTCCTACCTTCCTATTGGAATCCTTGTCTTGGATAGAAGGAAATTCAATAAATCCTTTTGGCTCAAATCAAAAGGAGTTACCCGATTTAGAGGTCACGTCATATCTCAAGCTCCATTCCTTTATTTTCCTTCTCCACTCCCTATTATTTTATTATCTTAAGATTACATAAGAAAAAAATATAATAAATATACTATTATGTTTTATGATAATTATTATAACTAAAAATACACACACCTCTATCTAATGGATACGAACATTCTATTTATATGTACGACTAACTACTACCTCACAAAATGATGATTATTCAATTTTCTCCTACCACCTTTCACTACGACCACTATGATATAACTTTATTTATATATGATATATATTATATTCATAGTTCTTATATTCTTATAAATTTTTTATTTATAATATACTATTATTCTTTCTATAATGTGTAAATACGATAATTTCATTTGAGGATGTGTGGATTACCGCCCCTCAATGTGATATGACTCATTCATGCCATAAATACAATGTATAAAAGAAGGAGTTAATGAAATTATGTAACATATATAACATATATATTACATTTTAATTATAATATATGTATGCATCATATGTTTTTCATTCCTTAAATATGTAAAATAAGTTAAAGTAGCATTCATGCGTACATACATCCTAAAGTCTCCATGAATGGTGAATTTAATTTCATATCTCCAAATGTTTTGGAATATTATAAAACATGTATATACTGGATATATATTTTTATTTCAATCATGAATAATATTCTGTAGTTAATGGAATTATTACCACATGGATAATTTGCATCAAAACAAGTTTATTTTTTACTCAAATACCGAACATTGAAAAAACATCTAATATGAACTCAAAAAATTAAATAATTGATATAACATAGTAATAAGTGATATAAAATTAACAATAAACTTTTAAAATGGTATGGAGAAATTATAAATTAACCTATGATTATTATTTTGTAAATTAAAGAACGAACGAGACAAGCCGAACACAAGGTAAGGGACTTCATCTAAATCTCTATTCATTAAGGAATTTCTTGATAATATGAACCTTCATTATTTAAAAAGGTTTATATAAAACCACTATGATAGTTTATATCCATTTTTTTCTCTAATTATTTTATTTATTAAATTATAGGGATTAATATTTAAATGTTCAAAGGGGTATGAGACACCATGAACATTTAAATATTTAATTATCAAATCATTTTCTTCATGATATTAAATTAAGTATTTATTTATATGGGTATAAATAGAATATAAATGAAATTTTATGTTAATATTTAATTTCATTCAATGTCTTAAAATGGTAACTTTTTATATGAATAATTTTACTATCTTTACAAAAAACAAAAAGAATATTTCTTAACCTATATGATGACAAAAACTTCTCTACCACCGTAACCATTATTTGATATTTGGATTCCATTATAATCCTTAATGCCTTTTAAAATGAAAATAAATCCCTTATTCTATTATTTGGGTATCTTTGTATTGAAAATGGTTTCTTAAATTAAAATGGTATTTTTATAAGGAAATGTTTTTCATATGGGATTAGAAGAAGCTTTAAAAAAGGGGTTTGTAATGAATGTATTTTACTCATGAATTAGTACATGAGAATTATATGAAATGGGTGATCCCGATATAGATTATACAAAGGGTTGAGCCCCATTATAGTTCACGAGTGAGACCTATATAGCTTATACGAAAGGTTGTTCTCCATTATAGCTCACTAATGAGCCTGATATAGCTTATATGAAGGGGGGTTTCCATTATAGATATCCAATTTGGAAGCCAACCATATGGTTATTCCAATTGGAAGGTGTTTGAAAGAGTTTTACTTATATGATTCTATAATTCACCTAAAAGAGTTTTCATTTCGTGATATTGGTTTTAGTGTTTTTAATTGAGAAAAAATAATGAGTTTTATTCATCTAAAAATGTTTTGTTTCATCCATTAAAAGAATAATGAATGGGTTATAAAATTTTAACTATAATAATGGTTTTTATGTCCCTTACTGATCTTTGTGTGCTCATCCCATGTTTTTAAATGTTTTCATAAGATTTAATGGATAATACAGTCAATGATGGAATCAAGGAAAAGTTATGGTGATTAAATATGAAAGGAAACCATGTTTATTTTTAGAATTTTTTATATGATGGATGAAATAGATACTATTTGAAGTTTCCACTTTGTATTTATTTGTTTATTTATGTAATATTTATGACCTAATTATCTAAGGATCTAAACCCAAAAATATCCTCAATGTGAATTCTTGACTTAACTCATGATTATGTTACATTTAAGGAGAGGTAATTATAGTTGGTATCAGAGGCCGGTTTAGATAGGTTTAGAGGTTTGGATGGTGTAAATTTCTTCCCTTTAGAGAATTTTACTTTACAAGTTGAAATGATGTATATTTTTCTGATTATGTTGTTTCTTCATATAAAAAATGTCTGTTCAGAATGGTTTTCTTAGAGGAAATAATAAAGCTATAATGGGAAGGCATCGAGAGAAAAATAGCCTTTCAAATCAACAATATGAGGTTGTGAGAATTGTAACTGAACAATTTTCTTCAGTGATGTAGCAGTTGAGTCAGGATATAAATGGTATTGGTATCCATGCAAGAGATCATCCTAATAAACCAAAAATAGTATGTTAGTCTTGGAACATTTTATGAGGAAAAATACCTCATCATTCAATAGATCATGTCACCCCGTGGTAGCTGATGGGTGTATCAATACCCTGGAGAAGGTATTTAAAGTCATGGGATGTTCAAAATGTCAAAAGATAACTCATTTTATCTATCATTTTTATGGTTAAGAAAATCAATGATGGTCATTAGTTAAGAATAATATAAAGAAAAATGATCTTTATGTCATGGAATGAGAAGAATTTAAGGATATTTTCTTGGAGAAATATTTCTTTAAGGTTTTTAAAATTTTGATTGAGAAAAAATTCTTGGAATTAAAGGAAAATATGATGATTTATTTAGATCATATGAAGAAAAATTCATAAGATTTTCCAGGTTTATTCTAGATTTTATTTGAGACATTGGAAGTAAAATTAATAGATTTTTCTCAGGTTTTAAACTAGGGCTATGAAGAGATTTGGCCTCCCTAAAATTGAAAAGTTATGAAAAGGTGGTTCATTGTGATGAGAAAGATGAAGTTGAGTTTGTCAACACTTATGTTCCATGAGATTTTAAGAGTAAGAAATGGTTAAGGTATTAGGAAATGGAGAATCAACCCACTAATAATTATGGAGGTAAGCCTAAAACATGTTCCAGGTGTGGAAAAATTATATTTGAGGAATGTATGTTAAGATCTAGAAAGTGTTACTGGTGTGGTAGGTTTTGTCACAAGGTTCATGACTACAAATAAAGAGGACATGAATAGTCCAATAATGAGATAATATATAGTCGGTCTATAGTAATGTGCATTCGCTGCAACAAGTTGGGACATTATGGAAATAATTGTCCGAATTTAATTACACCGGGAGGAAATCAGTATGATGAGAAGCACAAAGGTTTGGGAAATCCTTTTCTACTACTACAGTTGATTTTGAGACATATGGTGAAGTAATGGAAGCTCTTGAGATCCTGGTACTTTTTGTGGGATAACAATATGTTCATGGTTTAAGACACACCTTCTAAGGTTATATGTGATGTGATAATAAGTTATTAAGTACATTTCTCAGAGATGTTTTGTGGGGTTATGATTATGTATAGATTTTCTTAATGTGGAAGTATGTATTAATTTTTGGACCTATGTTTGAAGATATTGATAGCCTTGATAGTTTTTGTGAACATTTATACTTAAGGTTATTCATAGGGATGTGGATCATATTATAGGAATATTATAAGGATTAAATTGTGCTTATAAAATAGAAATACATAAAGTAATTATGTTTCCTTATGTTCTTAGTAAATCTCAAAAATAAATTCCTCTACTTTATGAAAAGTATATAAAAAAACGTTTTCTATTTAATTTTCATACTATGAAATCATATTCTATTTAACCCATCACAAGTTTGTGGTTTTCTAATTGTTTTTTCTCTTGATCATGTTTTCCATCACTCTTCGTTAAAACAAGATGGTTAGTTTTCTTCCATATCAATGTTTTCTTACATGAAATCCTAGTATGTGTTATCTCAAGTGACCTTTGTACTTATATTTTATTATTGTAATGTGATTGTTTTATTAACCCTTTTTCCGATGTGGGAGTTTTAATGATGTTTCTGAGCATAGTATTAAAATTTCCATGACATAATTTCCAAAAAGTGGGAATGATTTAATATCCCTAGTATTTATAGAATAATATATTTTCATATCTCTTAATATTTTTTAATTTAATATTAATTTTATTTTAAAGGGAATACTATATAAGATAGTGTAACTGACATGCAACAATAGGTTTCTCCAAAATCTTATATTGCACACAATAGTGAGTTACACAGAAAAAAGAATACAACAATAATAATATTATTTTAAATGGTAGTTAACACCCAACATTTATATTGGAAAGAATAAACAGAATTAGAAATATTATTATTTTACATATTTTTTAAATGTTCTCACATTTATCCAATTAATTTTAGAGGCATAAAATGCGAAAGAATCAAATTTTAAGCATAAAATACTCTAATATTTTTAAAATGTAATTTTACAGCTTATTGAGGGAGAACCCTTTTTGAAAATAGTTTTTGTCACTTTTATATGTTTTACTTGATAAAATTAACTTCTTATTTCTAAGAGGAACATTAAAATTAATTTTTTTGAAATTTTTGTATTTTTTGACAAAATAATATTTTTTGAATAATGAAAAATGATCCATTTTAAATCACAAAATTCGTCTCATATAATTTATTTATATAGTTATATTTTACTTTTAATTGAGTTTAAAGAGTAATTGGATTATTTTTTTTATCATTTAATCTAATGATGGAAATTTTAGGTAGGTTCACATCTTAATTAGACATAAACACATGTCAATCTTTTGATAGTTTTTACTTCTTAAAAACTTGTTTTCTAGTTTGGACAAAAAGAATTAATTTAAAATTAATTTATTTCAATTATATGTTTTGAATTTGGTAAATTTGATTCAATATCTATAATTATAAGGTTGAAATTATGTAAATTGGTTCCTTTTATTTTTGGACATTATGAATAGTAACTTCAGTTATTATATTTATTTACCATGGTTAAAGGGTAAATCAGGTAAATGATGGTAATGAAATAATATTTTAATATTATAAAACTACCCTAACATGTGTCGTAATACTATTTGATGAGATATTACTGACCATGAGAATACTTGGGGAGAATTTAGGACCCCATGGAGCCTCTTTGGTGTGATAATGGCCTTTTATAATATTTAATTTAATGAAAAGGGAAATATAACATAAACATGTATCTCCTAACTAAAACAATTTTAATTTTAATTTATATAAATGATCAATTAGACTATAAATAGTAATTATAGATATTAAAATATTTACTACATCATAGTATTTTATTTATAATTTTTAGACATCGTATAAATAAATAAAAAATGACACAATGATGATGCAACGATTAACTTATTAATGAAATATTCAAACAAATGATAATATAAACATTACCATAACTGTAATTTGAACATTTGGATTACATAAATAATGTTTTTTTGAATTAAATTGAAATTTGATGTATTTTTTAATGACTTTGGTTCTAAGGAATTAATTTTTTATGACTTTAAAAAAATCAATATCTAAATAGTTTCCAAATTGACGTAAATGAGTTTTTTTAAAAAAAAAAAATTATTAAATGATATAATTTTCTTAAAAATATAACATTTGTCCAAATGAATTATATAATGTTAAATTTTTTATTAATGATCCACTTGTGGTTCTATTGGCATTTTATTTTAACTATAGTAACCATATATTATGAAAATACAAGACGACATAGTAAGAGTTAATGTTATTACCTATGGTTAAAGATAAAATATAAAGTTAATTTCGTGACCTAAACTTGTCCAGAACCTATTTTTTGAGTATTTAGATGCATAATAATTTCATCCTCGAAATATATCACTTTTATACTATTATATTTGGAATACCAATTTATAATAAAATATTATTTCAAAACATTGATAAAGTCCCCCTCTCCCTCTTATAAAAGGCCACCAACTCTACCCACATACAAAAACATATCAAGACTATTAGAACGTCCAACTTCTACTCAAATAATATCCCAACATACCACCCTTACTCTTAGGTTCCTTAGGTTGTGCAAAAGGAAATTCATGAAAGCATTTTAGCTCAAATCAGAAGGAGTTACCTGATCTAGAGGTAACATCTTCTCTCAAGATCCTTTCCTTTATTTTCCTTCTCCACTCCATATGATCTTCTTATTATATGATTATATAACAAACAAATTATCCTAAATATACTAGGATGATTTAATGAGAATTATTCAAACTAAACTTATATACACCTCAATATAATGGATACAAACATATTGTTTCCATGTGTGGTGAACTACTGCCTCACAAAATGACAATTGTTAAATTTTATCCTATCACCTCTCATGGTGGCCCTTATGATTAAAATATATTTATATATTATATATATTATATTTATATTATCTTAATGCTTCTTTAATTTTTATTTACAACATACTTTAATTCTTTCTATAATGTGTAAATACGATAATTTCATTTGAGGATGTGTGGACTACAACCCCTCAATGTGATACGACTCATTCATTCCATACATGAAACTTATAAAGGATGCTGTTAATGAAATAATGTAACATATATATCATATATATTATACTTTAATTATAATATACCTATGTATCATTAACATTTAATTTTTTTATATGTCAAGGAAATGAAAGTACTGTTCATGCATACGTACAACCTACTGTCTCCATGAATGGGGAATTTCATTTCTTATCTCAAAATGTTATGGAATATTATAGAATACATATATACTGGATATATATTATATTTAAATAATGAATAATATTCTAGAGATAATGGACTTATGACCACATGGATTATTTTCATCAAACAAGTTTATTTTTTACTCAAATACCAAACATCGACCAAATGTCCGATATGAACTCAAATATTTAACTAACTTCTATAACATGATAATAAGTGATATAAAATGAGTAATAGACATTAAAAAGGTTCTAAATTAAGCATAAATTAACTTAAGTTCATTATTCAAGAAATTAAATAATGAATGAGACAAGTCAAACTCAAGGTAAAAGTCTTCATCTCAATCTCCTTTCATTGAGACATTTCTTGATAATATGCACATTTTTTTTCTATAATGTGTATATACAGACGCTATGAAATTTAATATCCATATTATATCAATAATAATTTTTTTTATTCAATCATGGATATTAATATTTAAATGTTGAAAGTGGAATGGGACACCTAGGACATTTAATTATTTAATTATCAAATCATTTTCTTCATGATATTAAATTACATATTTATTTATATGGGTATACAAGGAATATACATGAAATTTTATGTCAATATTGAATTTCATTCAATGTTTTCAAAATGAATCTTTTTACACAATGAATTTGAATTTCATTAAAAAATTATAAATGATATGTTTTTTAATGTATAAAGTGACAATGAATTCTTCACCACCATAACCGTTATTTGATATTTATCATCCTCTATAATCCTTAATGTCTTTTAAAATTAAAATAAATCCCTTATTTCTTTATTTAGGTGTATTGATATTGTTAATGGGTTCTTAAATTAAAATGGTATTTTTATACAAAACTATTTTTCATATGGTATTCGAAGAAGCTTTCAAAAAAGGGATTTTGTGATGAACTTGTTTTATTCATGAAATGATAATTGAGAATTATATGAAACTGGTTATGCAAATATAGCTTAAAGGAAGGGTTGAGCCCCATTATATCTCATAGGTGATCCCGAAAAAACTTATACAAACGGTTGAGCCCCATTATAGCTCACAGGTGAGTCCAATATAACTTATATGAAGTGTTATCCTTATTATATATATCTAATTTGGACGTTAACCGTATGTTTATTCTAATTGAACGATATTTGAAAGGGGTTTATATATATTATTCTCTGAGTCACCTAATGGTGTTTTAATTGATTGTTATTGGTTTTAGTGTTTTTTATTGAGAAAGAAATATGAGTGTTATTCATGTGATTTTTTTTCATCTACTCAAAAAACATTGAATTTGTTATCAAGTTTTAACTAGAATATTGAGTTTTATTTTGTTTTTTTGTCCCTTACAGAGAATTGTGTGCTCATCCCATGTTTTTGAATGTTTTCACAATATTTAAGGGAGAATAGAGTCAACTATAGAATCAAGTAAATGTTATGATGATTAAAAATGAAAATAATCCATGTTTCTTTTTATAGTTTTTTATGTTAGGGAAGAAACAAATACTATTGAAATTATCCACTCTATATTTCTATGTTTTCTTATTATGTAACAGTTAAGACCTAATTTTTTAAAGATCTAAACCTAAATATATCCTCAATGTGAATTCTTGACTTAACTATAGATTATGTAACCTTTATGTTTGGAACCTTATTGTTATAGTAGTAAATATTGTTACATGATGTACAATGAAATTAAATAGTCTAATTATGTTCTTCTATTATAAAACAAAATAAGTTATTATTTGATTGACAATAGTTCTATTATTAATGGAAGTAAATTTTTAGGCCATTAAAGTCCCCCTAATGAAATTTATACCTTCGAATTTAAACCCTATATAAAAATAATTTGGGGTATTTTTCCTTCATAACTTCTTTATAATACCAAGTTTCTTCCTCAATATTGTGGTTTATCCACAAGACATTCACATATCAGGTTATCTTATTCCTCAAAACTTCATCTATTTAATTGATGTTTTGGATCTATTAATCTTTATATGAAAAGTAAAATTCCAATTCAACAACATTTTTTTTCATGTATATGAACTGGGTAAGACATATAATTCATTTATGGGGACACATGGAATACACAATGTATATTTGAAAATCTATAGGTATATCCAATAGATATGGCCTTTCTCTAATAAGCTCTAGAATCTAAAATTGTCCAATATAACGAAACTAAAATATCAATTTCTTTAATAATATCATTGTAGGGTCCTAACTATTCTGCAAGGGAGAAATTAGATTACCCCAAGACTTGGAAAAGGACCGAACCGGTCCACGCACCGGCTCCCAGCAATAGCACGTGGCCAGTTCGGCAGATCGCCCTCCCACAATTCTACAAACCAGCTTCATCTGCGAAATAGAGGCGGGGACCCTCCGCGGGTATGAAGTAGGAATGATGCCAGGCCGGTCCACCATAGCGAGCACCCCCCTCCGCAAACCTCGTCGTTCATGAAATAGAGGCAGAATCCATAT
This sequence comes from Viscum album, assembly GCA_963277665.1. Classification (NCBI taxonomy): domain Eukaryota; kingdom Viridiplantae; phylum Streptophyta; class Magnoliopsida; order Santalales; family Viscaceae; genus Viscum; species Viscum album. The sequence continues at coordinate 978,619,562 of OY728167.1, forward strand.
GCGGCTATGAACCTCATCCTTAACGTAATAAAGGCGGAGTGGTGCACGGCCATAGAGCAATTCCGCGGATCTCGGTTCGAAAAATCGCTGGTTGACCGAGTCGTCCACGACTGGCGATTCCTTCATGGGCTTCCGTAAAGGCCGTGTGCCCATCCTATCCGCGGATCTATAAATAATCATCAAGGGGAACCAAAAAGACAAAGAGAGAAAAGACAGGTGAAAACCTGTGGAGAGCCACTGGAGAAATCGCTCTTCAGCCATCCGCAGACCGCATATCATCTGCGGATGAACTCTTCTGCGTAGAGGAGAAACCAGTCCGTGAACCACATATGGACAACTTCTCCATGGACAATCCTTAGTGGACATATCCTTCACGGACGACCATCTCCTTCGCAGACGACCATCTCCTTCGCGGATGACCATCTCTTTCGCAGACCAGTGTCGTTCACAAAATGGAGGCGAAACACCTCCGCGGGCGCAAAGTAGGACGGGCGCCAGCCCCTTTGCATACACCCTTCACAGATATCCATATCATCCGCGAACAACCTCCTTCACGGACATCCTCTTCCACATAAATCATCCTTCACGGAGAGCCTCCTTCGTGGACAGTTTCCTTCGTGGCCTAGTCCTTCACTGCCTGCTCCCTCATGACCAGCTCCTCAACGGACACCCTTTGCGGATAGATCTTCCGCGGATAGATCCTCCGCGGCCGGTCCCTCATGGCCGACACCTCACTGCCAGCTCCTTTACGACCCGCCCCATGCAGAAAACCCCATGCACTCGCTGGTCCATTCCACGGGGGCTGCGCCCCTACACCCCTGCTTCGGTTTAGTGCCGGGCTGCGGTCCTGGCCCTTTGGGCTGATCCCTTCACTACCGTCACTAACCTCCATGAAAAATGGAGAGTCGCACCGCGCACTTTTCGGGCCAGGTCAACAGTATTTTCCATTGAACCCTTGTGCCGCCCCAACATCCGTCCTATAAATTCCATGAGTCGAGCTACTCCTCACGACTCTCAAAAAACTCCATTTCCTAGCTCCTTTTTCTAGGTTCATCCAAAAAGGGCCGCCCTTGCGTAAGTCCCACACCAACCATTTCCTCATAACCACATGACATTAAACTGTATGGAAACAGTCCTATCTACATGAATTTAAACTGTAGTATTCCATATGTTCCAAACTTAGGATGCCTCTTGCTCCAAACAAGAGATGCCTTATGCTCCAATCATAAGATGCCTTATGCCATGTTTACAGTGGCATAATTTCAAGAGCACTGGAATCCATTCAAACATTCCATCACTCCACCCCACGCTTTGCTTGTCCTTCATTCGGATCCTCATCCAATTTAATGTCTGAAGGGACCCACTAATGGCTTGGTCTCATGCTGCATCGGCTCACCTACCATCCTGGGCCAACACCCCAGAAGACTTTGGACAACACTTCGAGATAGGTCCTGTGTTTCAAACATGGTCAGCAGTCGACCCTCATCTGTTCATCCCCATTTCATGCTAATGTGATATGGATGATGCGTTTCGAATATGGTCAACAATTATCCTCCATCACCATGCCACCCTCATTGCATTCCGAATATTGGGCATGTAATTCACAATTTCCGTCTCCCTTTGTTTGGACTAATTCCAACGCCATTGGCGTTATCCCGTTTGTGCACTTGCGCATAGGCGTTGGCCCCCATTATATTCCTCAACCCACCAATGGGTTAGGATTCCCTCATGGACAGACATGAGGAAGACACCCCGAGCATCCATTTCAGAGTAAGCCCCGACCTTCTGGGCCTCCTCAGATTGTAAGCCCCAATCCATCACCCTGGGCCGCCTTCATGCGTAAGCCCCACTCTGCTTATCACGAACGCACTTTTCGCAACGTGATCCTCTGGTCCCTGCTGCCTCTTGTTTCTCACACCGAGCATGAATCACGTGGGCATAGAGTAAGCATCGACCTTGACATCCTTCTATGGGCCTCCTCAGAGTGTAAGCCCCAACCCATCATTCTGGGCTGCCCCAGAGTGTAATCCCCAAGCCAAAGCGAACTACGGGGACTTTGATCCATGTCAAGGCATGGTGCGTAGGTAGCCTCCACGAGGCTCAAGCCCACCACTCGGTCGTTTCTTCACGTCGAGTTCCACCCTCGTCCAACATGACATTAAACTGTATGCCCCCATACAACATGACATTAAACTGTTTATGCAAACTACGTAGAATTTGATCCCTGCCTCCTAGACAGAGTAGGTAGGAAGCCCCTATGAGGTTCAAGCCCACCACCCATCGGACCACATGGTCTCTCTTCACGTCAGTTCCCCGACACCTATCCAAACTACGTGGACTTTGATCCCTGTTTCCTAAGCAGGGTACGTAGGAAGCCTCCATGAGGTTCAATCCCAACAACCGGACGATCTGACCATCTCCACGTCAGTTCACTCCACCACTCCTAGTGCCGCCTCAAGCTAGTTCCAACCCTTCGGGGTAATTAATCCAACAAGGGATGGTAAACCTCAGGCATAAATGATTCTGAACTGCTACATCCAATTGACCGTTTTCCACCAAGGTTAAATTCGTGGATACTATGTTTGAATATAAACCAAAGATTCGTGAACATATGAATACGTCTTAAATCTATAAGAGAGTCCCGAAACAGGAAATAATTTCCCCCCAAAAAAGGGTGCGATGAGCCCGAATTCCCATCCTCTCGACTAATGTGAGTTCTTAAGAGTTGCTGGTCATACTATCCGGTGAACTCCTGCCTTTGTAAAGCAGATCCATCAATCATTGGATACGGAGCCTTTGGGCATTTCGTGGATGAAAACCAAGAACGAAACAAAAAATGATGAACCCGACGTGAATCTTTAACCAAACATGACAGATTAAACCTAATCTCACCCTGTACCCCCTTATTCTCTAAAGGAGGGCCAGGCAAGGTCATTAATTACGCATACGATTATGAGATTATGATTTGACGAGTTTGATGCTTGTATTTGCTAATTTTTTTTACAGGCACTACTTTCAGAACTCCCTTCGATCCAATGTCATCGCAAAGGAACTCACAAGTGCGCGCTTCCAACAATGCAAGGACATGACTTCCTCAATAACGAAGGACCCTGTCACCCACCCAGCGTCTTCAACGCCAGGTTTCGGACGCGCTGATCCAAGAGTACCATGTGAATGGTACTCTCCCAATGGTGGAGGCGGCCATGTACGCCCTCCAATCCGTCATGTTTCACCAGTCGCCTGCCCAACAACGACCACAAAGGCATACCCAGACAACCCTTGTCACTGTCTCCAACTGTTTTGGGAGTCTATCCCCATAACGAGACAATGTGTACCTCCCTTATCTTAGGGATGTAGATGAGGTCGACGTTGAGAAATTCATCCCTTTAGAATGGGGGTTCCGCTCTTAGGCCCTCGTCGAATGACATCATCAGGGTCATGCCGCAACCCAACATCCTCACACCAAGGATTCAGGCCCACGCTCCCCACGCTCCGGCCCCTCGGACCGCCCGACTAGGGCGGAAGATGTTCAATCAGGGGCCGGTTATCACCCTGGTCCCTAAGGAGGAGCTCCGCTGCTCAGCCACAGAGACGTACCACGAGCAGGCACCTACGCCTGTTCGCTCCTCCCGAGCCCACCATCCAGACATGGCGGCATCATAGGAGCCGACGAGCATCCGCGCCGAGCTCCATCAATCCTGTCACTCACGCAGGACGGTGCTTACCAGGCAGGCACCTCTCCCTGCCCAGGGCCGTGAAGCCCACCAGCTTGACATGGTGGCGACCCAGCACCTGCAGGACCAACTCCTAGCAGTTGCTTCAGATGCCTGCCATCCTGATATGGTGGCGATCAAAAAATTCCGCCACCTAGATGTGGCAGAAAATCATAGGCGGGCACATCTCCCCGCCAACAAAGGCCACCAACTCGATATGGTGGGAAACCGATATATGCAAGTCCAGCTCCCTGTGGATGCAAATAAAGTTAGCCACCCTGATGTGGTGGCAAACAGAGAGAGAAATCGGTGTATCCCGGTACAGGGGTAGATTCGTTCACCTGCCCCGACACAAGAGAATTGTCAGTACCCACTGACCACTGGAGGACCAGAGCAGGATATTCCTACTCCGATACCGGAATGGGACTTCATACCTGTTCCATCCAAAGATGTCTCTCTACATATCCTGGCAATGATGGAGGAGTAGGTATCGATCCCAGATCATATCTTGCAGACTTGACACCATGTAATTGCATCGGTGGAAACAACAAGGACTCGGGCTCGTGAGCCCGTGTCCCCAATTGAGGCGACTCACTTAAGAGATGAGATAGCCACCTCGGAGCATATCTTCATCCCTGATTCCACCCAGGAGGGTCACCGGCTATATCCTGCGACGCAAGGGAAACCGTATTGAGCAGCTTCACTCGTTCCAACTGGGGGACACCCGTCATTCATGGTGGATGCTCCAGAGCAGGCATATATCCCTGCTAAAAGTCAAGATGTTCATCGGCATATCCCGACAATGTCATGGGACCCAATTAGACAGAGACCCAAAGGTGAAGGCCGTTGTCAACAGCGGACGGTCCACGCTGCCCGCAAAAGAGCGCCCCAAACGCGCCGAAGGAAGCCGAAAAATAATGAGCGGGTTCATGGCTCCACTCTGCTGGAAGCTGGGGTTCCCAATGCTGCTAAGAACACATCAAAGGCTCAAAACCCTACCCACCCATTACCATATTATGGGAGTGGCAGTAGCAGTTGCGAAGGTCCTCCCCGTAATGTTGCTACCAGCAGCTCTAAAGGTCCTCCCTTGAGCACCCCCGCGGGCATATAACGATCGGTCGTGATAGCTTCTCTCTTGATGCGAGTCACGAAAACCCTCCACGTGACCAGAAGATCAAACATTAAGAAGGTCCTCCACTTGATGCGGTCCACCGTGAAGGTCCTCCCCAAGGTATGCACTTCAATCACTCTCCATGCAGTGGAACCACAAGTTATGATGGTAGTCCTTGCTATCATAGTCGCAACTACGGAGGACCTCCCCATAGTGACGTCTCATTATGACAAGAAGGTCCTCCCCTTGTCGTGGACTACCCTAAAGGTCCTCCCCAAGGGTTATGCTGCAACGGAACTCCATGTAGCCAGGCATCAGATCATGGTGGTAGTCCTCGCCACCCTAATAACGGAGGTCCTCCCCGTAGAGACATCAAGCAATGAGAAGGCCCTACCCTCATTGCGGTACATTCTAGAGGCCCTCTTTAGGATGTATCCCACATATATTCTCCTTACGGTAGCAGTGATGTTAGTCCTCGCAATTACCGCAGCTGTGATGGTATTCCTCGCCACCACGACCGCCATTGCGAAGGTCCTCCCCGTAATGGCCCTAAGCGACAAGAAGGTCCTCCCCTTCTCGTGGCGTGTCTTGAAGGTCCTCCCCAGGATGTACGTCGAACGTCAAGCCATGATGGTCATCCTAACCATAATGGAAGTTGTTGCGAAGGTCCTCCCCGTAACAATGCTACGCAGCCAGAAGGTCCTCCCCTTGCTGCAAGACGACTTGGAGGTCCTCCCCAGGGTGTGCACTGCAAAATTACTCTATACAGTGAAGCATCAAGCAGTAATGGTAGTCTTCACTATTACATCCGTCATTGAAAAATTCCTCCCCGCGGTGACTTGTTATTTCGACAGGAAGGCCTTCCCCCAGCCGAGTCAAGCATCGAGAAGCCCTCGTATGCCGAGGCACTCAGAAGGACAGAATCGAGCATGTCAGATTCCCAGCTTGTCACTAACGACGCCCTTCTTCAATCAGGAGACAGTATGGGGCCGCGTTCATCTTCTGAACCACCTCGTAATCACTTACATAATGATTCAGAACCTACCGGTCCCACTGACTCTGATCACACTAGCGGTGAGCGCCTCAGCTGGGCTGACCAGGCAGATGAATTGCAGGCGGAGGAGTATGCCGATATGCTGCACCTGAGGAAATGAATAGCCAGGATTGATATACCAGTCATGTTTTGGCCCACGGCCACCTCTCAGTACGACATACCCATGGAGTTGTCGGAAGAATGCATGCACGACATCTGCCATAATATAGGGACGACCCTCCGTCGGCAGAAGACAAGCTTCCTGCCCTATGACGGCTATATAGACCATGTCAAGATGATAGGGGACCTCCTGTGTCACATCCACCTGGAGGCCCTTTCCTCGACACGGCAACAACGCCCCGAGAGGCGCAAAGGAAACATGGAGATAGCCTGTCTCCATGCACTACATCAGCTGCGCCACCTCATCGGTGACGCTCTAGCGGGAGTCCATATTAGGGGCTGGGGGGAACATGGAGCTCTGTATTTCACTTTGCTCCCCGCCCAGAAGAACCCATTTGGCATGCTGTCTTGCAACGTCGTCACATCGAGATGGTAATCGGGTGGACCCCCTTTTTAGGAAAGACAACACACCCAACAGAGTCGGGCCTCGAGTATGTCCCAGAAGCGTCAGGCCCGGTGGGAACGATCCATTAAAAAACTCCCGAATCAGGCCACCGAGAGCATACAACATGCCTCTCACCTAATAGAGGCCAATCAACGATCTCTACCTACCTCCCCAGAAGGGACTGATCCACAGGTGAATTCGGTACCAGATCCGGATCACCCCTGGATGGGGGCACGCGAGATCAGGCAGGTCACGATAGCCGCATCCACTGCCGCAATCCAGGGTCAACCCCAGCCTGCAGGGCTGGTGGAATTTTTAAAAACAAATGCCCCCATAAGACCAATAAAACCAGGAATAGACTCAACGTCCAGGGAACGGAGCCAGCCCCAGCCCTCAGGGATGGGGGAATTATTACCCCCTCAACAGCAACCTCCCCCACGAGAGTCGGTATTCTCTCGTCTAGGGAGGACAATCAGAAGAGGAGGCTCCCGTCCTATCCCATCATATGAATCATCATCCCCTATGAGAGGAAGGCGCACCGTAAGGTCACATCAAAGAACTCTCCACGTCACCCTTCGTCAAGAAGTCCGAGGGCAATCCCAGGTAATGAAAGGGAAGGCCAGCAGAAGACGTGGGAGATCCTATTCCTATTTGGAAGATGACGTTCCCTCTACTCTGCAATATGTGTTCATCAATGCCATAGAGGCTAACCCCGCAGGTGACACCTAAGAAAATGCAAATCTGGACAGGTCGAGAGATGACAGTTCTGGTCAGGCTGTGACTCACAATGAACCCCCATGTGTGCACACCCGGAACCAGAGGGTAACTTTAAATATGGCCGCCCCTTCAACTAACCTCCCTCCGCCTACCCTGCGAGCTTCCAACAAGGATAATAAGAAAGGAACAATTACCCTTAACCCGTCCACCTCTCTCTATAAAAACGATCCACTCATGCTCGAAGAGAGGTTCGCTCGACATGAAGAAGAGATGAAAGAATTGAGGAGGCTTAACGTCGAGCTGCTCCATAGAAACCGCCTTATTGAAAGTGCGTCCTAAGAAGAGCCATGCCATGAACTCTTGACAAGTGCACCTCAAAGGCTAAGGCTTTCCCAGACAAACAAAGCACGATCAGGGCTCCCGCCTAATGAGGCGCCTGGCCCATCTAGCTACCTATATGTGGATCCAGACAAATACGAGGATTTCCCTCCACTTAGGAGGCAACCAGAACAAGTACCCCCTAACCCTCTGAGGGTACCCCGAACGGAATATGCACCCTTGGTGCCGGCCAACCCGGGCCCTCAGGCAATGCCTTGGACTGCGCCTGCCCAGGATCGGTCCCAACAGGATGTAAACCAGGGACTCACCAATACCATCGAGGAATTAACAGCTCGACTAGAATCAATGGAAGGTTGACGCGCTCTGATACAGCCAGAGCAGAAACCCTACCCAGATTGGGTGACCAACACACCACCTCCACCCAATTTTGGTAGCCCTGTATTCCCCATCTTCAATAGATCAGGCGATCTAAAGCAGCATTTGATGCACTATGTGTCCTATTGTGACCCTATGATGGGGACTCCGGAACAAAAAGAAGCAGTGAAACTCAGATGATTCATATGGACCTTGCAAGGATCCACCTTTGTTTGGTATATGAGTCTACCAGCCCAGTCGATAAAGAGCTGGGAGGACCTCCGACAGCAGTTCCTGTTCCACTTCAGCTCAATGCTGCCTAAAACAACGGTCAGCGATCTCATGAAATGCAAGCAGAGGGAGAATGAGAGGGTCTTAGATTTCATCGCTAGATGGAAAGGTCTGACCTATTTTCTAAACAGGCCAATGCCTCAAGATGAGATGCTAGCCATATGCATCGATAATCTTAGAGATGAGCTACGAACACTGCTCATACCGGTGGAGTGCACCACTGGCTTCCACCATCTCTCGGCCATTGACCAAAGAATTGAGGACTCCCTGCAGCGGACTAATTCAAAGTCCTGAATAGCTTCGTAGGCTCCTGCGAAAAGAGAACCTAGAGCTGAAGCATCCACTGTCATGCTCAAGAAGGCCCCTATGCCCACTGCGCCGCTCAAGCCTCCACCAAATCATCAAGGTCCCCCTGCATATCAGCGGCCGCCCCCTCCTAAACGGGACGATTAGAGAGGACCGAAGCGGAACCAGTTTGAGGAACGAAGACAAAAAGTATATTCGTTCCGAGATGATCAAGTCTGCGGCTACTTCATCGCTTCCATGAACTGCAACTTGCTTCGCCTCTCGGAGCCGAGGAGACCTGAAGAAGTCGGCCATGATGATAGGCCAGATTACTGCCCCTACCATCGGATTTTGGGCACAGTATCTGAGAGTACTTCGTCTTCAAAGACCTCTTGCATAGGATGGTAGATTCCGGAAAAGTTGAGTTGGGACCACCCCCAGCACATGTGGCATGTATCTATACCACCGACTCTGACAAAGAGGGGGGGGGGGGGGGGGTGGAAGAAATTCACCAGCAAGCAGGGGAAGAAATTTGACAACTGGATGACTCGGAAGACTATCAACTGAGCCCAGGTCATACTCCGAGATCAACTACAGTAGCCGATGTTGCCACCAGCATCCCCTGGAGCCGAAAAGCTGACCACATAGGCCTCACAACCCTCTACAAGCCGGTCATCCGGATGGCGCCAAAGGAGGAAACAATCACAAGAGGAGTAGTCCGCGACGTGGCCAAAGCTAGTCCCGACCCTGGCAGATTTTATGCCCTCAGATCTCGCACAACGGGCACCAACCCACCGAACGACACTATCAGAGACAACCGACCAGGTTGACCTGTCAGAGGATGAAGAGCCAATCTTTGGTTCTATCAACGTCATCCATCTCATGGAATCCTTCCCTAATTAAGGGTATGATTACGAACTCGAGTTTCTTGAACGAGGAGCTGGGAGGAGGAATCGCAGAGGCAGGGGATACCAGGGGAGGCGCAGCCGTGGTCGAAACCAACCCTATGGTTGGACCCCGACCCAGAACATCAATATTGTGGAAACCCATGGGAGAGCCCTTCAGCGGACTCAGCAGGAGATGGAATGCCCCTCCACCCCCACAAGTAGACACTCTGGTCCTGTTGTTCTGCAATACCCACCAGATGAGGAGCAAGTGTCCGGTCGCCTAGTGCATACAAACGGACTGGCCAGGCCAAGTCCTTAAAACGCGGGGACACCATCGACATCCATCCCTGTGGCCGGTCTCTCCTCGTCAAATTCTCCAGCTCCCAAAGCACCCTCTAAGACTCTCCCTCCAATAGAGAAGCGTCGACCGCTGGAGAAAAAATACGACATCCTTAAGCAGTTGGCGTCAGTACCATCCAATTTGTCAATATTGGATTCCTTGAGTTTGTCAGCCGACCTTAGGGAGGCACTTATCAAAGCATTGATCAGCCCCCAGGAATTCCAAGCCAAGGTAGCCGCTGCTGAGATTTACCGGACGGAGACTGGCCCGGTTGAATGCAATTCAGTTATTTCCTTAACCGATCAGGACGAAGATGCCATCATGCATGGACACATCAGACCGCTATATGTTTTCGTCACATTGAATGGTATTGAGATCCGAAAAGTCTTTATGGAAAATGTATTTGGAGTTAACCTCTTTCCCCTGTGGACACTCCGTAAGTTGAGATACAGCGAGGACGATCTAATTCCCTTAGCCACAACTCTGTTGGGTTACGACAAGAGTGAGCAGAAACCAATGGGGCAGATTAATCTAAAGACCCATTTTGGTGACCTGGTAGCCAACACGGAATTCCTGGTGATCCGGCAGAGAACAACATTCAATGCCCTGCTGGGAAGGCCATGGATCCATAAGCACATGGTCATTCCTTCATCCTACCACCAGTGTATGAAGTACTGCATCAATGGACAAAGCGGAATGTTGTACGCCGACAAGGCCCCTTTTGAGCTCTCCGAGTCACATTACATCGATGCTGGGTTCTATGAGCAAAATAATAAGAAGCCTTTGATCAACGACATCAACTGGATCCCCGCTCCAAATGGCCTAGAAATGGTCCTCGATGACCCCCTCAGGTAGCTTGGCAGATATTATGTCTTTCCCATCAACCATGTTGAGAGTAGGAGTTCGAGTCCGGACACGCACTCGGATGTCCTCATGACTTCAGCCATGATGGCCGAGAACGACAATGTGGGAATGTCTACCAACGCTCGATTTGGGGACGAATACTCAAGTAGGGATGCCCAAGATGCCTCTCCCTCAAACCCTCGAAGGCTCAGACTGAAAACTCTATCCTCGTCAGATCAAGAGGATGAGGACTTGGGAGAAGAAGAGGGGGACGATCTCAGAGATTCACCTCCCGCATTTGAGGAGGGTATCTCCACCACTGTGGATGAGCTCAAGGAAATAAACCTAGGTACTGAAGAAGACCCGAGGCCCACTCTCATTAGCACGTCCATGTATCCCAAGGAACATGAGGTATATACCTCCTTCCTAAGGAAATATCAGGATGTCTTTTCATGGAATTACACAGAAATGCCAGGACTCGATCCCTAGGTAGTGACTCATCACTTGGGTCTTCTAGAAGACAACTGGGGCTACAAACAGGCCGCTAGAAGGACACACCCCTCACATGCTGCCAAGATAGAGGCTGAAGTCGATAAGATCATTAAAGTTGGCTTCATCAGGGAGGTCCAGTATCCCATTTGGTTGTCCAACATCGTCCTTTTCAAGAAAAAGAATGGAAAAATTCGCATCTACATTGACTTCAGAGACCTTAATCAGCATTGTCTGAAAGATGACTTCCCGGTTCTAATCACCGAGTTGTTAATTGATGCGACGACCCAGTATGAGGCTCTATCCTTCATGGACAGCTATTCCGGATATAATCAAATCAGGATGGCCTGAGAAGTCGAAGAAGACACTGCCTTCAGGGACCCTCAAGGGGTATTTTGTTATAGGGTCACGCCCTTTGGTCTCAAGAATGCTGGCACCACATATCAGCATGCCATGCATCGGATCTTTAAGACGTTCCTGGGGAAATTCGTTGAATGTTACGTGGATGACCTAGTGGTCAAGTCCAGACAGTGCTTGGATCACCTGTCGGACCTTGAGATTGTTTTCAACAAGCTCCGACAGTATAGCTTGAGGATGGACCCCTTGAAATGAGCCTTTGGGGTTACCTCAGAGAAGTTCCTTGGCTTCATCATATGCCATCGCGTTATCGAAGTCGAACCTGAGAAGACAGAGGCTATCCTGAGCCTGCCACCCGCTCAAAATCTCACTAAGCTGAGGGGGTTCTAAGGACACCTAGCCTATATTAGGCAGTTCATAGCCAACCTGGCAGACAAATGTTTTCCCTTCACCAGGTTGATGAAGAAGTGGGTCACGTACCAATGGACGGACGACTGCCAAGAGGTGTTCGACAACTTGAAAAAGTACCTCTTAAGCCCACCGGTGCTCATGCCCCCAGTCGAAGGAAGACCTCTCATTCTATATGTAACGGCCCTAGAACAGTCATTGGGAGCCTTCCTCGCACAGAAGAACGATGTAGGCAGTAAAAATAGTCTCTATTACCTCAGTCGAACCATGATTGATGTTGAGACTCGATACTCAAATATCGAGAAGAGCTGTCTGGCCTTGGTCTTCACGGTTCAAAAGCTGCGACATTGTCTGCAGCATCATGAGGTCCATTTGATCTCGTGGATTAACCCACTCAAGTACATCCTCAGTTGCCCGATGCTAAACGGACGCCTATCCCGATGGGTGGTCATCCTGCAACAGTTCGACATCTGGTTCGTTCCTCAAAAAGCAATTAAGGGCTAGGCATTAGCAGAATTTCTGGAAGAGCACCCTTCAATAGAGACCACTGCACCGGACGCTGAACTACCTGATGAAGATATCTTCTCGGTTAAAGAGGAGGTCCCAGCATGGGAAATGTACTCTGACGGCGCGTCCTGAAGCCCCACCGGGAAAGGGAAGGGGGATCCCAGATTCAAAAAAGTGGGTTTGGGGATAATACTCGTGTCCCCAGAAAAGGCAGTTTTTCCGTATTCCTTCCTCCTGTCAGAGGGATGTACGAACAATGAAGCGGAATATCAAGCCTTCATTGTAGGCCTGGAACTTGCACTATAGGCACAGGTACAACACCTTAAAGTAAAAGGTGAGTCGGAGCTGGTCATCAAGAAATTCAATGGTGACTATGCTATTAAAAAGGAGGAACTGGTCCCCTTGTTTGACCATGTCCGAGGGTTAATGGTCGAGTTCTCCATAGAACCAGCATTGATCTATATTCCCCGGTCCCAGAACACTCAGGCTGATGCATTAGACAACGCGGCCACAACCCTAGCCGAACCAGACCAGGATGGAACGGTCATCAGTATAGCTCAACGTCAAATTGTATTGCCATTTGTTCAAGCTAAGACGGAAGAGATCCACGAATTCAGTCCTGTCCCTGAGCCATATGATCCTTCTACCGGTTGGATGACCCCCATCACAAACTACCTTCAACGGGGAGAGCTTCCATCAGACAGGGCTGAACGAGAGAAAATACGGAGAAGGAAAATCAATTTTTTCCTATATGGAGGCACAGGTCAACAAGAGGTCCTCTATAAACGAGGCCTCGATAGAGTGCTCCTCAGATGCGTTGACGGAGAAGAAACCGCCACCGTCATGACTTAAGTACATGCAGGAGCATGTGGAGCACATCAACCAGGGACCAAGCTTTCCCATCAGGTTCGAAGGCTTGGGTACTTTTGGCCCACAATGGCATGAGACTGCGAGCATTTTACCGCAAAATGCCACTCATGCCAGATCCATGCCAACTTCATACACTAGCCCTCAGATTTGCTTCATCAACCTAAGTACTCCTGACCATTTTCCATCTAGGGGATGGATGTCATGTGACCGTATCATCCCACCACGGCCAAACAACTGAAGTATATCCTCACGACGACTGACTTATTTTCCAAATGGGAAGAAGCCATACCCCTTAAGGAAGTCGGGGAAAGAAATATCGTCAGCTTCGTAAAGACCAATATCATCACCAGATTTGGTGTCCCTCATACTATACTGACGGACAATGGCACCAATTTTTGCTCTGCTGAGTTGGAAAAGCTATACCACGAGTATGGTATCAAGTCTAACCACTCATCCCGCTACCATGCAGCGGCCAACGTACAAATAGAAGCTTTCAACAAGACCCTGTCCAACATCCTCCAGAAAATGGTGGAAAAAGACATGAAGTCATGACCGGATAAACTCCTCCATGCATTGTGGGATTATCGAACCAAAATCTGCACCGCTACTCAGTCTACCCCGTACTCATTGGTGTACATCACGGAGGCGGTCCTGCCCATTGAAATCCAACTTCCCTCACCGTGTGTTGCCATCTGTGATCAATTATCTGATGATGAGCAGTCAGAAAAGCGGCTAGGTGAATTGGAACAGCTAGACGAGAAACGGTTGCACACTCTACACCACCTGAAAGTGCACCAGAACCAGATCGCACGAGCCTTAAAAAAAAGGTCCGCCTCCGGTCTTTCTTGGAAGGAGAATTAGTGCCTGTCCTTAGAACCCCAATGATACCTGGCAAAAAGCCTCCAAATATAGATCCCAAGTGAGAGGGACCATATGTTGTACACAAGGTCTACTCCAACAGAGTGTATTCCCTGATCTCCATGGACAGGAAATCCACCACAGCTCTTACCAATGCGGTATTCCTGAAGAACTATTTCGCATAGAGACATAAAACTCTTCGTCCGAGCTGTATGACACTAAACTTCCAAGCACTTCATCCTCACCGCATGACAATAAACTGCACAGAATCTAATAATTCCCCCTCGTCCTTACCACAATACATTAAACTGTAAGAACCACATCCTCACCGCATGATGTTAAACTGCACGGATTTTAGAGAACTACATATGGATTGATTCCTGCCCTCGCAGGATACGCAGCGACGCCAATATCCCCAATCCTGGCCCAGCCACTTCAAAAAAAATCCCCTTTCCCCTGTGTATAGACCAGACCTGCACGAGGTGTATCATCTTTACAGAGAACTATGTATGGCTTGATTCTTGCCCTTGTGGGATACATAGTGACGCCAGAATTCCACACCCTGGCCCAGCCACCTAAAAAAAATGCCCTTTCCCCCGTGTACGGATCAGACCTGCACGGGGTGTATCATATTAATAGAGAACTACATATGGCTTGATTACTGCCCTTGCAGGATACGTAGTGATGCCAGAATTCCACACCCTGGCCCAGCCACCTCAAAAAAAAAAAAATTCTCTTTCCCTCGTGTATGGACCAGACATGCACGGGGTGTATCATCTTTACAGAGAACTACGTATGGCTTGATTCATGCCCTTGAGGGATACGTAGTGACGTCAGGATTTCCTATCCTGGCCCAGCCACTTCAAAAAAAAATGGGATGCCCTTTCCCCCCGTGTGTGAACCAAACCGACACGGGGTGTATATCTTTGTCCTTACCGCACGACGTTAAACTACACAGAAAATGATGTTAAAAATTCCCCCTTGCCCCGTGTACGGACCAGACCTACACTGGGTGTATATCTTCGTCCTTACCGCAAGACTTTAAACTGTACAGAATTTGTCCCCACCACACGACGTTAAACTACGCAGACCCCCTTTGTCTTTCACGTCGGGTCACCTTTGTCCTTACCGCATGACGTTAAACTGCACGGAGTTCGTCCTCACTGCATGACGTTAAACTGCACGGACTTCGTCGCGACCCACCCAGAACACATGGCGATATGAGATGGAGATACTCCTTGCACATTTGGATACATCATTTCCATACATCAGACTCCATGACCCAGATAATTATGGATCTCTATAACCACTCATGGCCATCGGAAGTGGAAAGTTATTGACCCGTGGACACCTTTGTACGACTATGCATACCATGCCCCCAGCGGCTCTGCATAATGATAGCCCCTGGCTCATCTATCAAAGCCAAGATTTCCACAGGCAACACTCTTCCTAGCTCCGTACGCTTACCGGCATCAGATCCCCTACACCATATCTCTTGATCTCGAAGTTTATGGAGAAGTGGTTTACAAGTTCATTCCCCTTTTCACATTCATGTGTTGCTAGGGTTTCCCTATCTGGCTAGCCTGTGTGTCCGCCAGTGGTTTACATAGCGACCTGCATCAACAAACATCAAGCCAGAACTAGGCTACTTTGAATCAACGGACAATTGTGGTGAAGATGTTTCTTGTATACCTGGACACCATTATCCCCACGTGCCGAACTCTGCATTGTGAGAAATCGCGAATTTTCATAATCATTCATGGCCATCAGAAGTGGAAAGTTATCGACCCGGGGACACCTTTTTATGACTATGCATACCATGCCCCCAGTGTCTCTGCATAATGATAGCCCCTGGCTCATCCATCAAAGGAAATATTTCTTCGGGTGGTACTTCTCTTAGCTCCGTATGCCTACCAGCCTCAGAGCCCCCACACCATACCTCCTGATACGAGAAAGATCAAAGTTACAGTTTACGACCTTCATCCCCCGCCTTGTTCCAAGTACACCAGAACATTCTGACCAAATTATCCTTCGAGTGATTGTAGAAATAGTCACCCAATGGTCTGAGCTCTATGACCGATAAACTTGGAGTACTTCGTCCTCAGCACATGACGTTAAACTGCACGGAGTAAAGGCACACCCCCGCGAGCAAGATAAATCAGTGCAGGGGGGCTCTATAAGCTTTAATAGTAGCCGTGGATGAATATCCCCAACATGTACAGGCATTCCTCACCAGATGACAGACTTCATGTCCAGGACAATCACGGATCCCCATGACCACTCATGGCCATCAGAATTGGAAAGTTATCGACCCGTGGACACCTTTGTACGACTATGCATACCATGCCCCCAGCAGCTCTGCATAATGATAGCCCCTGGATCATCCATCAAAGGCAAGATTTCCACAGGTGATGCTCTTCCTTGCTCCATACGCTTACCGGCCTCAGAGCCCCCATATCACCTCTCCTGATCTAAGAGTCCCTGAAACCATGATTTACACTAATCAACCCCTTCCACGTCTGGGGAATGTTGAGGTATTTAAGCCCAGTTATATTCTGATGAAGATAAGACTTCGCAATAATGGCCCCCAGTCCTTTCCTGATGACGTTAAATTGCACGAAAACCCTTAAAGATATCTCCATCCTCACCGCATGACGTTAAACTGCACGGAATCCATCCTCACTGCATGATGTTAAACTGCATAGCGACCTTCAAAAATGCCCCCTATCCTCGCCACATGACGTTAAACTTCACAACAAACTTTAATAATGCTCCTCATCCTTACCAAATGATGTTAAGATGCACGATCGAACCCATCACGGGTTCAGCAAGAAACATAGGCTTTTCTCTGTCTTGCAGTGCACGGGTCATACCTGCACGAACCACCGCCTCACACAAACATGAGAAATAATTACTTCACCTGTTCTCAGGAAGTGTAGTCTAGATATTTCCCCTGTATTCAGGCACACTCTCATCATAAACCATACTCTGTACTCAAAAAAAGCCGAACTCTCATAAGACTCCCCTGATGATTCCAAATCTCAACTTCCCTGAAGTTTCTCGGCTATCAGAAGTGGATAGTCTTTGACTTAAGGACACATTTGAATAACTATGAATACCATGCCCTTAGTGGCTCTACATATTGATTTCCCCTGGGCTGTCTACCAAAGGCAAGTTTTCCTTGGGAAATGCTTCTCTCCGTATGCCTCTTGGACTCTGAGCCCCCATTTCTATCCCAGAATTCTGAAACCCTCTGAGCTACAGATTACCAACCTCTTTCAAAATCCTACCTGAATGAGGCGAAACGTCTTTAACGAGATTACCTAGAACCAAGAAAAGTCGTTCCATTTCAAATGACATCCCATATGCATGAATTTAAACTACGTCAAGCCTCAGCCATCCCTTACGCTAACTAAATGCATAGGGAGGTGGTCTCCGGACCACGCTCTTGATTAGTACAGATGTTCCCAAAACCCTTTCAGATGTCACACTCCCCTTCTGAGCCACCCCAGGTGGTTTTCATTTCTTTCCATGCCACCCACCGTGGTTTCCATAAGCCGGACATCCACAAAGTCCCCTGGCCATCAGAAATGGATAAGTCTTTGACTTAAGGACGCCTTTGTACGACTATGCATACCATGCCCTCAACAGCTCTACATATTGATTGCCCCTGGCCAGTCTACCAAAGGCAATTTTTTATTAGGAAATGCTCTTCCTGCCTCTGTACGCCGAAATGACTCCCATGCCTTGAGACATGCCTTGCATGCCGCTGAAATCCAAATATGTTTCCCCCCACGTGCGTTTGAAGGGTATTAAGACATCTCTTAATCAGTTGAACCCCATTGGGGGCCTTGCCCCACCATATTTGGTCAAAGATGTTCGACCTAAAACATCAGTGATGATGGTATTGTCGGCGGGACTTTAAACTGCTCACAGAAGAAAGAGGCACAAAGCCTGTTAGGCCGAAAACCCAAAAAGAGCGACCTAAGAAAAAGCCGGGTTATACCCGCTGGGTTTACACTAAATGAGCCCAGGAAAAATCAGGGCATTAACAGAAGAAAAGACAAAAAGTTCATAGAGTTTTTTCTACAAAACCCTAGCAACAGTCGAACTGTGTTCGCTGAGTCCCTTGGCTCAGGAAAAATTTAGAGCATTTTCCAATCACTCATCAATTTTCAGGACCACTCTACATCGAAATGGCCTCCTTTTTGTTCTGATCGGACCCCATTCCGATGGGGGGCATTTGTAGGGTCCTGAAAATTCCGCAAGGGGGAAATCCGATTACCCCAAGACTTGGAAAAGGACCGAACTGGTCCACGCACTGGATCCCAGCAACAGCACATGGCCGATTCAAAAGACTGCCCTCCCGCAATTCTGCAGACAAGCTTCGTCTGTGAAATAGATGCGGGGACCCTCCGCGGGTGCGAAGTAGGATGGGTGCCAGGCTGGTCCACCGCCGCGAGCCACCCCCCTCCACAAACCTTGTTCTTCACGAAATAGAGGTGGAATCTATATGTAGCTGTGAACCTCTTCCTTCGTGGAATAAAGGTGGAGTGGGGCATGGCCGCAGAGCAATTCTGTGGATCTCAGTTTAAAAAATCGTTGGTTGACTGAGTTGTCCGTGGATGGGGATTCCTTCATGGGCTTCCACAAAGGCTGTGTGCCCATCCTATCTGCGGCTCTATAAATAATCATCGAGGGGAACCAAAAAGACAAAGGGAGAAAATATGGGTGAAAACCTTTGGAGAGACGCTGGAGAAATCGCCCCGTAGCCATCTGTGGACCGCATATCGTCTGTGGATGAACTCTTCTACGTAGAGGAGAAACCAGTCCGTGAAACACATGCAGACATCTCCTCCGCAGCCAGCCCTTAGTGGCCATATCCTTCACGGATGACCATTTCCTTCACGGATGACCATCTCCTTCTCGGACAACCATCTCTTCCACAGACCAGTGTCGTTCACGAAATGGAGGCGGAACACCTCCACGGGCATGAAGTAGGACGGGCGCCAGCCCCTTTGTAGACACCCTTTGTGGACAACCATATCATCCGCGAGCAACCTCCTTCACAGATAGCCTCCTCTGCGGAAATCATCCTTCACGGAGATCCTTTTTCACAGACAGTTTCCTTCACGGCCTAGTCCTTCGCGGCCTGCTCCTTCACGGCTAGCTCCTCAACGGACACCCTTCGCGGATAGATCTTCCGCGGATAGATCCTCCGCGGCCGGTCCCTCGCGGCCGGCACCTCGCGGCCAGCTCCTTCGCAACCCGCCCCATGCGGAAAACCCCATGCACTCCCTGGTCCATTCCACGAGGGATGTTCCCCCGCACCCCTACTTGGGCTCAGTTCCGGGCTGTAGTCCCGGCCCTTAGGGCCAGTCCCTTCACTACCGTCACTGACCCCCATGAAAAATGGAGAGTCGCACCGCGAACTTTTCGGGCCGGGTCAAC
Organism: Viscum album; assembly: GCA_963277665.1. Classification (NCBI taxonomy): domain Eukaryota; kingdom Viridiplantae; phylum Streptophyta; class Magnoliopsida; order Santalales; family Viscaceae; genus Viscum; species Viscum album. The sequence goes on from OY728167.1 coordinate 978,638,980, forward strand.
AGTATTTTCCATTGCACCCTTGTGCCTCCCCAACATCCGTCCTATAAATTCCATGAGTCGAGCTACTCCTCATGACTCTAAAAAAACCCCATTTCCTAGATCCTTTTTCTAGGTTCATCTAGAAAGGGCCGCCCTTGCGTAAGTCCCACACCAACCATTTTGTCCTGACCACATGATGTTGAAATGTATGGAAACCATCCTATCTACATGACTTTAAACTGTAGTATTCCCTATGTTCCAAACATAGGATGCCACTTGTTCCAAACAAGAGATGCCTTATGCTCCAATCATAAGATTCCTCATGCCATGTTTATAGTGGCATAATTTAAAGAGTGCTGGAATCCATTCAAACATTCCATCACTCCACCCCACACTTTGCGTGTCCTTCATTCGGATCCTCATCCACTTCGATGTCTGAAGGGACCCCCTAACGGCCTTGTCCCATGCCACATCAGCTCACCTGCCGTCCTAGGCCAATGTCTCAGAAGACTTTGGACAACACTTTGAGATAGGTCCTGTGTTTTGAACATGGTCAGCAGTCGACCCTCATCTGTTAGTCCCCATTTCAGGCTAACGTGATATGGATGCTGTGTTTCAAACATGGTCAACAGTTATCCTCCATCACCATGCCACCCTCATTGTGTTCTGAATGTCGGGCATATAATTCACACTTTCCATCTCCCTTTGTTTGGATTGATTCCAACACTCTTTGCGTTATCCCGCTTGTGCACTTGCGCATAGGCATTGGACCCCATTATATTCCTCAACCCACCAATGGGTTGGGATTACCTCATGGCCAGACATGAGGAAGACACCCCGGGCGTCCATTTCGGAGTAAGCCCCAACCTTCTGGGCCTCCTCATAGTGTAAGCCCCAATCCATCACCCTGGTATGCCTTCATGCGTAAGCCCCACTCCACTTCTCAGGGATGAACCTTTCGCGGTGTGATTCTCTAGTCCCTGCTGCCTCTTGTTTCTCACACCGAGCATGAATCACGTGGGCTTAGAGTAAGCATCGACCATGACATCCTCTTATGGGCCTCCTTAGAGTGTAAGCACCAACCCATCATTCTGGGCTTCCCCAGAGCGTAATCCCTAAGCCAAAGCGAACTATGGGGACTTTGATCCATGTCAAGGCATGGTACGTAAGAAGCCTCCACAAGGCTCAAGCCCACCACTCGGTCGTTTCTTCACATCGAGTTCCACCCTCATCCAACATGACGTTAAACTACATGCCCCCATCCAGCATGAAGTTAAACTGTTTTTGAAAACTACGTGGACTTTGATCCCTGCCTCCTAGATAGGGTACGTAGGAAGCCTCTATGAGGTTCAAGCCCACCACCCATCGGACCAACTGGTCTCTCTTCACGTTGTTTCCTCGACACCTATCTGAACTATGTGGAATTTGATCCCTGCTTCCTAAGTAGGGTACGTAGGAAGCCTCCCTGAGGTTCAATCCCAACAACCGATCGATTTGACCATCTCCACGTCAGTTCACTGCACCACTCCTAGTGCCGCCTCAAGCGAGTTCCAGCCCTTTGGGGTCATTAATCTAATGAGGGATGGTAAACCTCAGGCATAAATGATTCCAAACCCCTGTGTCCATTTGACCATTTCCCACCAAGGTTAAATCCATGGATACTATGTTTGGGTATAAACTAATGATTCATGAACATATGAATATGTCTTAAATCTATAAGAGAGTCCCGGAATAGGCAATAATTTCCCCCCAAAAAGGGTGTGATGAGACCAACTTCCCATCCTCTCGACCAATGCAAGTTCTTAAGAGTTGCTAGTTAGACTATCCGGCGAACGCCTGCCTTTGGAAAGCAAGTCCATCAATCATTGGATACGAAGCGGTTGGGTGTTTCGTGGCCGAAAACCAAGAACGAAACAATCATTACTCTTTTCTATGGTGATACTGAAATGAATACATGTTCTCTAACATGGAAGTCAATGTAATTCTTCAAATTTTCCACAAAAATTATCTGTTAACTCTTGTAATTATTGATATGTATCTTATTTACTTTTATATTTTCACCAGTTCAAATGAAAAGGTTTCATACCAATAGTTTTCTATATCCATCATCATCACAATATATTTGTTTTCTTCAACTATTCTCATACTGTTCTTCTTATATATACATTTTAATTATTCCAATGGAACTACTATTATATGAGAATTAAATGAGTATATTATGTTGGTCCCAACTCTACTGCAAATAATGTGATATTTCCCATAACATTTCCTCTAACATTTGAATGTTCATCTAATACTACCATTAGTTTTAGTATTATAGGATATGATTTGGATAAACTCCATATTCATATACATTAGAATGGTCCTACAGAACATTGTATTACCTGAAAATTCATTTTTATTTGGTTTTCAAAAGCCGATTTTAAGGCTGATTGGTAACCTAAAACAGGCGGGAACCAAAAACATAGGATGTACAATTCAAAGTTCAAAGACAAAGGATTCACACCACATGAGAAGATCACATTTAGGATTCACCACATCATTCAAAACACATTTCCAGCCATTTTTAGCATAGGTAACATTGCTATCTCTCATCAAGAGTCATCACTGTCACCTACGTCGTCCAAACACAAACATTGTCATCGCCTTCCAAACACCACACCAGACGATGGAGAATGTTGGAGTCCGTCGAAGCACTATAGATCATATCGTGTCATCATCATCCCCCAACATACTAGAAGCGACCAAATCATCACATCAATGAAAGATCATCACATCAAAAAGAAATAAATAGAGTCACGACACCGTCGTGATCTCTGACAACCACCACTAGAAAAAAAACCAAACTCAGATCGAAAAAAACCCCAATGAACAAGCATCAAGAAGAACGTCCGCTGAGAAGAAGTACACAAACCATCACTGATAACATGAGGAAGAGATCTGAAAACCCAAACCCAGCGACGAAATGCTTGTGCCTGGAACGCTGGCAACCACCAAACCTCACAACATCCCAAAACCTCGTTGTAAGAACCACCCCAAATCCATCTAGGAGAGGACCAGTGGAAAGTGAGGCCAGTGCAGAGGTTTGTTCGTTCGAGGGCTCCGAATGAAGGAATCACCATCGGGGAAGAGAATCGGGAGTCATCATAGAAGGAGCATGCCGACCCAGGTTATGCCTTGAGACCAATCGATCCCCGAACCGTAAAACTCAAAACCTCATTGAACCACTACTCTATTTCCAACCTGTAGGGTTGCAGAGGGACATGAGGTCAGAGCTATAGAACGAGGACCAAGGACTCAACAAGATCATACCATCATTGGGAATGTCATAGGCATGACAACAAAAAGTGAGAACCAGGATTAAGGAGGAAGAAAAAACGTCAAGGACGGACAAGACATGAAAGAACCGCAGGGGTAGGAACCCACAGGGAAGAAATGCAGATGACACATCAAGAGGACGAAGAAGGTAAAAGAAATAGAGTAAAGTAAAAAGAAGGAAACCACTCAAGAGTGCCGCTGACCCTGAAGCCTAGGGTTTCAGGAAACCCTAGGCGGAGCCAATAGCGAGAGGAGGAATCCGGGAGAGAAATGAGCCATCAGGGAGACCACAGAACATTGAAGTAAATCATGGATGATATTCAGAATCAATAAATATAGGTGACCCATGAATTATCACAACTTCTTGAATATATCGAAATGAAAGGTACCCAAGTGAGAAATAATATTATGTATAAATGATTTTGGTAAACATTTTTAATCTATCAATGATTTCCCATATGGAATTGTTTCCTTGGGATATCTTAGAAAAGATCATAAGAATGTCCATTGCGATGTTGTACACTTCTATAAAGGTATTAATAGTTGTTAAATCACATCCTCTTGATGCTATTTCTCTACCATAACCTATTTACATACCAAAAATCTCATAGAATACTAAAAAAATATCCATTTTCATGGAATAAAACACATAATGATTTCCAAAATATTTATACATGTCAGATGTTTCAAGATGTAAGGAGAATACAAATCCATGAGCTTCCTCCAATAGTTCATTCCACATCTCTAGAATAGATGGGATAAATAACCTTGTTTTAAAACAAATTACAACCACTTCACCAACAATAAATTGAGAAAGATTAAATTTTTAATCACCTATATCTTCTTATGTAGTATAAGACAATATACATATTATTTCTCGATCCCCTATAGTAATGATGGATGGAAAATCATTCAAGATATGATTGATGATGACCATTCCCTTTTGGAATCTACGTTTATCTTTACTATTCCGTTCATCAAAGGATAACCTTAAATTATAATTATTTCAATAACTCTAGCATCATTTTTATTTAGTACATCAATGAAATTGTTTTTCTTACATGGGTTGTATTGAACAGAACATTCATTTTTCTTTTCAAAGCTTCACATATTTTCTTCTTCAATTGACCAATACATTCTATGTAAAAATATTTTGTACAAATTGTATGTGTATATAAATATCACTCTTCTAATTATAATGTTATTTTATCTATATATTAATTGAAAATACACTAAATAATACATGAATTCATGGGTCAGATAAGGATCAAATTATTGAGTCACATAAGAATTCGCTTTCTCATTCATCATAAACAAAATTCTATTTTCTTTCAGGGATACGTCAATGTAAATAAAACATACTTATCTATTCGAGGGAAAACATAACATATACTCAATAATAAAATGATTCTATAGATCTTAAAAATATTATTCACACCCCCTTTTCCTTGTAAACATATCCCCTTTTGAGTTATCTTTTTAATGGATTAGAATACCATGAAGTGTTTTTATTTTAAAAACATATATTCTACCCTTCTAAACAATGGATAATATCAATATTAGTCACTATTATTGGATGAGGTCACTCTTCCCTTACCTGTTACTTAGAGAAATGCATGACGATTCCTCCTCATGAAACAAAGTGTCACAGGAATACTAATCATTACAATTATAAGTAAAATTTAATGATTTTTACAAGAAGTTTCTCCTTTATTAGAGTTTATAATAAAGCCCTAATGTTTTCACCATGTTCAACATGACATTATAAATATATCATAATATCATTATTATAGATGAATTAAAATTTAATTAGGTAGTCCCTAATTATTCTATTTAAAAACTTCATAAATACCATCGAAGCATTAGTCAAAACTAATGGGGGTTAAAACAAACTCATATTTTCTGTACAATGTTCGAAAGTATTTATTTAAGATATATCTTTTATTCATACTTAATTCAAGATACCAATATCAGACATCATCTTTTTTAAATAATTGTGCTCTATAATGCTAGTTAATTTTGTCATCAATTATTAAAAGACATGATTTTTTTATTTATTGTGAACCCATTAAGTTCTCTATAATAAATAAATAGTTTCATTGATCCAACCATAATCTTTAAAATGATATTAGGATATCCCCTTGTAGGGACACTTGGATGGATGAAATCCTTCTCCAAATTATATTGTATTTGATTCTTCAATTCTTATAGATCCATGAATTATATTATACTTTTTGTTTTTGAGAATAGTCTAGAGCTGAGTATGAGTTTAATGGATAAGTATATCTATCTTTGTCGCAGTCTTTTAGATTATTCTTCATTAAATTCCTCAATGTATTCTTAAAAAATGGGTACAAATTCTATCATTTTTTACTTTACCTTTATTCCCCTTCACTAATAATATCTATGAATAAGACAATATAATTTAGTTCTTGAAAAAATTGAGGTTGTGAAATATCTTACATCAAAATTCATTTAGGTTTACCTCCCAAGAAAACTATTTTTTTTTCATATACAGTTTCATTTGTATTTGTACAATGAGATCCAATTAATCCTTAGTATTATATCTAATTAAAACATTGTAAGGAATACTGGATTTCTTATCATACAGGTTAAACCATTGTTAATGGCGGGGGGATCTCTCTATTCTATTCAATCATAAATGTGCCCTCCACAAGTTCTAATAGATAACATTACATATAATAGCTTTGGGTTCCATTCAAGGATACTTACAACTATAAAATAAATAATGTAATTCGTTGATCTAAAATCAAATAGCACACTAGCATACTTAGAGTGAGTAAATTTGTACATACGGGAACACTATTTAGAACCTCAACTTCAGTCATCTTGATAGAAAAACATTTACCTTGATCCTTCATCCTTTTCTAGGATTTATTTCGGTTTCCCACTATTTTTGATGGATTTGGGAACTCGATAGAAAATTGGTCATTCTCTCCACAATTTAAGCATAACACAATAGGATGTAATTTCACCATCATACCCTTATTATTTGAGTTAAGATGTTGTGATTTTTCACATCCATGATAGTTACAAGTAATGTGTCAAAAGTTTTCATACTTTAAAGGCTTCCCACATCCTTTAAGACAATTAATTGAGTTCCTTTTCTCGTATTTATTTCACATGGGATGTTTTACTTCCCCCCTTATATTTCATTTTCATGGTAATTTCAACAACATTTATCTATCATTATCTTATTGTAATTATATCCATGAGACCCATGGAAGTATATGAAATCCATTTCAATTTTTAGAATACATAATAATACATCCTTGTAACCCCCGATGTCTCATATTTGAAAAGAATTGTATATATAGGGTATCAATATTATAAATAATTGACTGATCATCATAATAGAATAAATGATAAATCATTAATTGAAACATTTATTCCCTTTTATGTCCATCTCATAAATTCTTTCAATTTAACTTTACTGTTTCATTAGAACAATAAATTCCCCATCAATATTTTTCATAGGGTATAGTGAAAATACTTATTGGAAAGTATTTATTGAATTCTTCCCACACCACATCATTAATTTAATCCTAATGCTTCCTTGTTTTTATTAATAATAAAAATTTATCTTCTCCCCTATAATTAATATAATTTCATGGTGAAATTCAATTTATTATAACAACAAAGTATAGAAATTATGTTTTTCTATATAATTAATCCATTATTGTACGATCAGTTGTTCAGTGGATCCTTTAAAATTGGTGGTTTTTTAAATATGATGGATTTAATAGACAATTAATCTATCCTAGTTAAATCAAGGTTATTTACATGGTTCAAGTTATAAATCATAACAAGATATAATTTACATAATATCTTGATGAAATTTTATACCTTGATATCCATTATATTAGTATAAATGTCATTCCATTTTCCATTGTGTTCACTATTAACATGGGACCTTTTATTTACCACAATTTCATAAAAGAGTATTCTTATATAATATAGTAAATAATGTTCAGATTAAAATATAAAGGGAACTATAATGATAACATTTTCTAATACATCTCATATAGGATTATATACTTTAACCCCTTTTATGTCTCAAATAAATAATTTATTCACCTATATATACCATCGTTATTGTTCAAAAAAAGCATTTTATAACCAATTAATATCACTTTGAACGATAAAAAAAGTTTTTTCAATAAATATTCTATATCATGTACCAGTTGATGATGTGGGAATAACCAAATTAGTAGTTTTAAGGGTTATTACCCCAATGTACAAGTTTGAAAAAGTCACCTCCGCCTTTAGTATCCATATAAGGATATCATTTCATAAAAACAACTCACAATATACATCACTATAATTTCTGAAGGTTATCATATATTTAGACTTATACATAGGGATCATACTATTGTTTTCATATATAATTTTCTTCAAATAACTGAACATTTCAACTCCTATCATCTATGGTGAGCAACCTTATTATACATGATTTGAAATGTAATTCTTTTATATGATATTATATAAATAAATTCATGGTTAAATGTGAGGTTTTTCATTTTGGAAAGTAGGTATATAATCCATGCTATAAAGTATTCTCATCAGAAAAAATAAAATAAATTTTCACTATCTTGAATAGATTTTTTAAATTTCTATCCAAGATCACCTAAATGTATAGGATTTCAGAGGGACCTGTGTAATGACCTAAAATTTCATTAATGGAAATTCCTCTGGATATAATTAAATGTATATTTATGTAAAATTTTATATAAAATGTCAAATTTTTTGGTTTTATGTTTTTGGATTTTAAAATACTGTAAAGAATTATGACCATTGATAATATAGCCTCTGAATAGTGATCACATGATTAGTATAAATATAGAGCTTTAAAAAATCCAATTTACTCAGACCAAGGAAGTGATGGCTTCATCCAGTAGACATGCCCCATAAAAAGCTCATTTGTCAGAGCTCAGAAAAGAGATGGAATCATTGGTCTTTGCTCTTGACCAAGCCCAAGATGAGCTTGAATACATTAAGCTCTAGAAGAACCGCCTATGATAGAAGTGGAAGTTGATAGAGATTACCACCCGAGCAATGTTATCTGAGCCACCCCAAGAGTCGGTCACCATCACACACCTTACCCATCGGTCTTATGCAGGTGTTATAAGGGGTTATGTAACAATACATTATCACTATTAATATGTGTGTTATTTTTGTATATAATAATGAATATACTTTCATTTTATTATTGTTACCTTGTAAATAGTTTTTAAAGCACAAATAGTATTTTTAGTTAATGTTCAACTAAGAAATATATTTTGGTGAATTAATGGATTTTTGAATTAAATAATATTTTAATAAAATATTATTATCATTATTAAATTAATTTTTATTAAATATAAATGATCGTATAATTTTAGTAATTCCATTGTAATTTTTATTAGGGTTTGAAAGCCATTTTTGTCAAAACCCATGAATTTTCGATAAATGTCGGTTTTTATTTTAAAAGTGAAAATTAACATATTTACAAAATTATTTAGATAAAATAAATATTATTTCTGGAATCAGGACGTCACAATTATCCAATGGTGAATTTTTCATAATTTTTTGAGATAGTCAAATTTTTGGCTAAAAATTAAATACCATTTAAATATATAATGTGTTTTATGACCTCATAATGACCCAGTAGTGATGTAATAAAGTACTATAAACTTTATTTTCGGCCAATATATGTTTTTAAATTAAAATAATATGATTTTGGGTTTGTTTGATTTATTTTATAAAGCTTTAGTGGACCCTTCATGACATATTAATCATTTTTTCTTTTTAAATTGTTTTCCATGGGAGTGTGACTCACCTCCACATAAGCAACCCCATTATTTTAAGAAGTTTGGACTTTAGCCCTATAAAATATTGTTTTTCACTTCCCTTTTCTAAAAAACAAGAACAAAAACCATGGGATGGTTTGTGGTTTGGATTAGTTTAATGTGAGGTGTCCCAAACCTAAATAATAAAGAATTCCCTCACCTTTCCTATATACACCCACCCAAGATCCCACTTAATCCTCACTAAAAGACTTTTTAGTTCATCCAACCTCTTCCCTCACCTCTATAAAATCCTCCCAAGGTTCCCCACACTCCCAATAGGCCTCTCTTAAGCCTCTCTTAAGCCTTTGGAAGCACACTTCCAAGTAAGGGTTTTTCTTCCTTTCTCATTTTTTTCCAATTGTATTAATGTTTTTATGCCCTTTTAATTTCAATAAAAAATGATGGGGTATGGTTTATAACCTCCCCCATACTACCCTATTTATGTTTTAATGATGTGAGACCCCTTTCTCTCTCATTAAATGCCTCCCATGTACACCTGTTACTATGCCGAAATTCTGAAAGGAATTTCTCTCTCCTCATTTACATTCAACCAATTATTTTGTATCATGAATCTAAAATCCATTAAAATTGTTGGGACATGTATCTATATGAAACCCTTACTTTCAATTTCATGTACAGATGATGAGACACCCCTTTCTCTCTCATAAACCATTTTTATGAATTTTTACGTCATGTTGTTACGCTGCCGAAATTGCACCGATTTTCCAAGCCAATGTCATTATGTAGTGAATACCATGCCCATTTCTCTATCAAGGGTATTCAACTTTATGCACATTTAATTATTGATTATAAATTTTCATGTATAAATTACACATTCCTTTATCGTGGAATAAATGATGATGTTTTACCTCTAAATCGATTTTTTCCTTTTTCTAAAAAGCCGCTTTAAGGATAAGTGGGAAACCATACATTTCCAAGCACGCATTCAATTCAAATTACACCTTTCAAAAACATCATCATCATCTCGATTCCCATGAATCTCGAGTCCAGTGCTTTCCTTGAGTCTCACACCTTCACCATGCCGGAGAGACCCACAAGAATCCCCATGACCATCAATTTCAACTTCACCGCTGTCTCACGGAGTTCTATGTTATCATCATTACATCCTTAACACTGATCTTATCCAGTTCCACTATCGTTGTCATAGTCCAAATGCCACACAAGTCCATCAGAGTACGTCGTAGTTTATCGAGATGTACTAAGCCGGATCAAACCACGAGTTCACCACCATCAGAACATCTTCAGCCAGACCCCATCACCATCTTCGGGTCAACATATCATCGAAGTCTTCATCATCCACACCTCATCACCATCAGCCTCTGCAACAACGACGCTTGGACTTCGATGTCGAAACAAGCCACCATCGTCGATACCCTGAACTGGCTACTCACTCTCATGAAAATGATGACGTTTTATAAATCCATGTTATATGATCCATGTGGCACACTTATACTTGAAATAAAATGTTTAAGAAGGGTTCACCCTAAGAGCTCTCCAATGCATTGGGTAAAGTATAGTATTATGATACGTCATGTGCAATGGGTTTTTACTCATGATAATTCAAGTGAAAACGAGGGTTCACTCATGCTTCATGTGCAATGAGGGTTTACTCATGCTCCATGTGTAATGAGCCTTGGCTCATGCTAATTCAATGTTAAGTGTTGTTGCCATATTTCCATTATATGATTATCATGATTTATCATGCCTTTATGTTTATGCTTCTCTTGTGCTCTATTGATATGCATATTTTATAGCATGTATTGTATTCCTCATGTTATTCCATGATTAATCCTTTACTAAGATTTATAGATCACCCTTTTCTTATGCATGTCCTCAGGTTATCCCTTGCAATGCTAAGTACGAGAGAATGTAGTGGTCATGTAAAGGAAGTTTTCAATAAAAATGTTGTATTTCATGTTTTAAGTTGTTATGTAATGATCCTAAGCCCCAAAGACACAAGACCTATTGATCTTCCATGTTGTATCAAGTGAATATTATGTAATAAATTATGTTTAATTGTTTAATAAAAAGCAGGGTTGTCATAACATGTATCAAATTAAATAGTGAGACTAAATTCTAGGATAAAATATGTAAACTAATTTTATTAAACAGCATGTGTGATATGTAAGGCATGAGAAAAGAAAAGGAATGAAATAACATGATGTATAACATAAGTATATGATTATGTAAATGTGATTCTTATCATTAAAATTTATCTATAATATAAACATAATATATTCATAAGAATATTGCCATAGTTAATTACTATGGTCCCACAATACATGTTTCCATGATTTTTAACAAAGCTATTATAAAAAAATTATAAAGGCATACAACCAGGGTATCATAAACATGTCATATATATTGAATACTTATTTTTATAAAATTCATTAGAGTTAAATCAAGGCATACCCTTAAAATGTATAACATTATGGGTTCCACGTTGATCAAAGAACATAAGAACATTTCATTTTACCATTGTGTTCACCATGAGGGTTTAATGAATGGATGTCCCCAATCAATGAAATATAGTTACATCTATATGAATACCCATTACTGAATACTAGATTGGGTGTCTATAATAAGATAATATTTAAAGGAAAATTATAGAATGATTTTGTTATAATGTTTAGTAAAAAAATAAAATTTTAAAATGATTTTAATGAGTGATAATGTATTATATAATTAATAATGAATCCTTTGGAATTTAAAAGGATATTTTAATGAAAATTACAATAAAATAAGTTATGAATCAATGTTTATGAAAATAAAAAATTCTTGGGTATAAAAATAGAAGAGAGATAACCGAACCCTTAAAAAGGATCTTACTAATGATAAAGAGAGACTACTTAGAACTATAGAACAACCTTAGTATGACTATTTATAGGAGGAATATGAGGATATTCATGATTAAATTATTATTTTTTTGGAAATGAGTGGATAATCTCTAAGTATTTATACCTAGAGATTGGTGGTTTTAATGGATAAAATATTGGTTATTTTATTATTTTAGGGAACCACTTATTAGTGGGATCATTTACAATGAGTTTAATGGATAATTATTTATTTGAATAGATTGGTATGAAAAAAAATAAATCAAAAAATAGATTAATCCTTCTAAATTCCCAACATAATGAAAAGAATCAAAAAATCAGTTTCACAACAGGTATATCAAATTAGGGTTACAAAATTATAAGAAAAAATTTCTTAACGAGAATTAATATTTTGAAAATAATTATTATAAACCATTAAATAACTTTTTATTGAAGAAAATGTTTCAAAATTATTTTCTTCATTCACACATCATAATGATTATATAAAAATTATAGTATATGTTATATGAAAACGTCTTCTTTTTACCCAAAAAATATACATTGTCATTAAATTGATAAAAATATCTCCCTAAGCTAGTTTTGATGTTTAGAGTGCAAAATTTATATGTTTTATATGCAAAACATATAAAATATGAGAATTTTTTATTTTATTATAAAATTATTATTTAAATATTTTTTTATTATATAATCAATTTTATGACCAAGAGAAAAAATGTGATGTTATTCTATTCTATTATAATTAATTTTTAAATAAAATTTATTATAAGAATATTTCAAGAAAATCCCATTCCAAATTTTTGATTTTATCATACAATATATTTTAAACATATTTCTAAAAATAAAATTTCGGCTTATTTATGATGACAATCTATTTTATCATATTCCATTGATATTCAAGTGGTTGTGTTTTCATATAAATTAGATTAAAATAAAATAAAGAAGAATTTAATTTTATTAGAGTAACCACTATTTTATTTCATTAACACTACATATGGTATAGATATAAAAACCTTATTGAATTAGTATATGGAGTAAGGGTAAGATATATGATGGTGGTTGAATGTTGGGGTTGTCCAACCAGCATCACATGGGTGTTAAACAATAATATAAATGCATTTATTGACAAAGATCATACTTAGTTCTCATTTTATGATGTTTGGATAGGTTTTGGTCGAGGGAAATGATCATTGAGGCCACCACTCGCCCAAGCCTTGATAAGTGAGCCCCATAGGGGATGTTTATATATGTTGGAGCCATAGGTTCTTCCTTTTTCATCATAAAACCATAAAAAAACACATTATAGTAGATACATAACAAATTGTCATAATTTCCAAAGATCATAATACCCAATGACCATAAAGGTTATAATTCCCATTAATCATATTTACTAATATATATATAACGCTAATATAATGGACTATCATTTACTACTTCACTCACAAAAGCTTATACACATTCTTTGGCAATGTCTATCATGTCCTCAATTTATTCATTTCATTTAAAAATAATTATTTATGAAATGATCTTCATGGTATAATTCAATCCTATAGAGTTCCCCAATTTATTTCAATATTAATTATTTTTTAAATCCATATAAAAATCATATTTGTAGTAATAAATATTATTAAATGATGTAAAAAATGTAATAATATTACTTTTTTATTATATTATAAAAATAATAAAATTGTTATTGAGAAAAAAAATAGTTCTTTTATTAATAGAAAGAAAATTTTGAATACTGAATTAACATTTGGTTAAAATATTCCCCTCCACTATATGAGTGTTGTTTCACAATTTTTATTCCACATTGATTATCATATTCATACTTGTCTTCCAAGAAATTATAAATGTAATTATAATTATACCTTGTTATGTATTCGTATCCATATATAAAAAATTCATTAGTCAAAGATATGAAGTATGTCCTTTGGATTAACTGGAAAATATCCACACACATCTATATGAAGCAACTCATGAACTTCTATAGCCCTTTCACTTATTTCACTATATGGGGATTTGCTTATTTTTCTTCTAAACATAAAAAATATATAAAAAGTGGTTTTATATCAAAGGAATCATAATACAAAACTTGGTGTAATCTGGTTATGAATTTTTTATTTACAATACCTTGTCAGTGATACCATATAAGTCCTTTATATGAGTAATGCGATGCTGATACATAATCTATTTATATTAATTTTTTTAAGAAATATAACACATGATAATTTTTTGTAAATATTCCTTACCATAATTTTTTTGTGTGTATATAAAAAAAGAAATGTTTTTTTCCAAATCGTAAAATAATTTAATATGTATGACATATGGATTCAAAAATAATGTTGTTTGTAATGAAGGACACATAATACATATATACTAAAAAATAAATCATTCTAGTCACCAACATGAGGGGGTAACCTATAATAGCCATAACTAAATTTATACCTTTTTGGTTACTTGTATATCCACATATACTCAGGATATAATCTAGAATCTACAAGGGTCCTCTATTCAAATACATATCTGAGTACCATTGGATATATCTAATTACTAGACTTGTAGAAATAGATAAATTTAATTGGACAATGAATTCACATGATGTTTCCCCATACCTCTTTATATGAGTACAATTATTCTTCTATTAGAAATTGTTACCACATTCAAAATCTATAACATCATGATTCCATAATTTCACCTTGATATTCCATGTCATAGAAGGGAATTTGAAATAATAATTGGTTTTCATATTGGTATTGTATTTTTTCCTTTCCCTTAATCTTACTAATAATATGAGTAGATAGTTTTTAATTCTTCATATGATTATCTCCCTAATTAATAATAGTGAGGAGTTATGGGAGATAATTCATAAAAAGATATACATTAAAATACGTAATAAATATGGACAATATCTAAGGTAGTGATTTAGATATGAGATCCTCATGATGTTATTTTCATAATTGATATCATGGAATATATGGACTCTCTATGTATCATTTTAACTCAAAAATGTGTGGTTTAAATGATTCACATTCCCTGAGTATTCTCATGAACATTTTCATGTATATCGCAAGATGATCATGTTAATATTTCTGATGATATTTATCACTGAGATGATTAATCATTCTATAATAATCTATGTTCTAATTAGTTTTTATAAGTATTTTATTCATGGTTGAATGCATTAAACATTAGTTACTTAGTATATCATCTTATCATTTTTTATAAATAATAATCGCTTCATCGCTTTCCTCCTTAATAGGTTGATTAGATATATGGGTTTTTAGCACCAAAGTTTTCAATTCATGGAATAATAGAATGTTCATGCTCCATCAAAAATCTAATAAGTGACAACTAGAGAGGAAATTGTTTTTTTTCATGATTTATTGTGTGGATATAGTATTTAATGAATTATCCACTTAACCGAAAAAATAATAGAAAAATTATATACATTATACTACTTAAAAAAGATATAAGGACAAATAAAATTAATAATTATTCACCCCTTATTTTATTAATCCTAATAAACCTCACAATTGGATTTATATATTTTTCTTATGGATACTATTGTGTCAAGAATCTCTATTCCACTTCGTGCAATCTCTATAGAGGATATGAATATCATAAGAATATATTTAAGTAATATTTCATTCCAACTGTACACTAGAATATATTTGATCAGTTTAACAGACACTGAAATCTAGAAATAATTAAATAGATTTCCTCATCAATTTAATTTAAATTTAGATTAATAATATTGATTCCATTAAACCAAATAAAATAATTGGTAAGTCAACCCACTATCTTTTTTAACACATCCCAATAAGTAACTGTTCTCATGAAGGAGGAAAAAAATTTTAAATTTGGGTTCATCTAAATTCATATAATGGAATTTCTTTATAAAATAATATTTAATTTAGGATATTTTTATTATATATATACATACCTTTTAAATATTTTGTGGATTTTATATAATTAATTAGACTTTCACTTCATGATAAAATCAATATAATCTAATTATAATTCTCTATTTAGGTATTCTTCTTATTTTATTAATCTACAATGGTTACCAAGAAAAAGAATCTACAAATTAAATCACAATTTATTAGTTATGTGTCATGATCATTGGATTTATCTATTGGTGTTTTTTATATGTTACCATTAAAAAACAATTGACCTTATGGGAAAATATCCTTCAGATGGTGTTGTCTGGAGTTGTGACAATCGACCTCTATCATGTGCTTCAACTTGGTTAGTATTACTATGATTATATCTAGAAACAAATTCATGAGGATTGGAGGTCATTTGTTAAAATTCAATTACATCACACATATGTGAATCGAAATAATTCTAGGGTTATATAAAAGAGTCCGTGATAATGAAATCCCTTACATAATAAAGAGGTATAGATGGAACAAATGCAATCATATTATTTTAATAACAATAATTTTCAAAAACTGATGGAATAATTGAATTAAAAGAAACTACACATAGTTATAGGTCTATATACACTCTTTTTCATATACACTTGCAACTAATACAAATTTAATCAACAAAATTTCATTTAAATCCACAATAGTCAAAATAAAATGTAAATGAATTAATAAGTTTTTTTATTAATTAATCAACTAATATATATATATATATATTTTCTATGAAGAATTTCCTTTATATTCAAATAAATTTAATTTTCAAAGAATTAGTAAAATAAATTTTATTAAAAAAATTATGAACTGGACATGTACTAGGGAGGAATCATGTCATGTACCAATCCAGGACACTAGGGATAGATTTCATCTGATATCGTACACTAACCCAAAATATATAAAATATGATTTATTACATATTTACATAGTTTGTAATATTAATAAATGACAAAATAAATAATTTAAATTAAGTGGAATGTAATGATATTAAAATTTGGGGTTCACCCAATGAGTGAAGAACAATCACAATTCTTATTTATGAAAATTATGCATAAATTAATTAAAAATTAAAAATATATATAACATGACACCCAATGTGTGTATTGACTAAATGAAATATGAACATATATTGATTATATTTAAAATAATAATATGTTAATTTTTTGTGTGTGTAAATTGGTTTGATACATGTTGTGTACAAGCATGCTACATGTCATGTATGAATCTTCCTTTTATATCTATGACACAGATCTTGGAAATAGGAATACCACTCAGTCATAGACATTAATGAGGTTCACATGATGTATAATAGTTACATGATGTGTGTCCTCTACGTTTCAGGGTCATCAGTCACATGATTAAAATATAAATAAACGAAATATCTTTGAAAAATCATTTTTTTGTAAAAAAAATTAATGGATTACATGGCATGTAACAAAGAATGTCATGGTCTTGGCTAGACTGATCAACACAAGTTTGGTATTAATACATTCCATTTTTATTTATTTCATCATGACCAGTATTTTGTGTAGTTTATCCCGATGAAATATAAATAGATTACAGAGTGTATACCAATGGACTACTCATTATGTAAACTTGTACTCTCCTTCCAAAATTTCATGAAATATCTAGATTAGTTTATTGGATATTATTTGTATTAAAATTATCTTTTTTTATAACACAATTGAGAAAGAGGAAGTATAGAAGGATATCAAAAAAATCAAATAAAAAATAATGAATTCCATAAATGAAAAGTAATGATAGATATATAAATTGACCGATGTATAATAAGTAATTTTTAATTTTATTGTGACTGCTTTGATACCACTCGTTGGTTTTGAATGTAGAAATAATACCTTTTGGGTTAGCCCAAACATAGGTCTTATCAGATCTAATGGTTTATCTGATATATACATGACAAAATTATCATCACTTTTTCACCAATGGGTTTATGTAAATTACAATTTTATTATATATTTTTCAGATTATATAATTCATGGGTTAGTTTTAGGGTGGTTTTGGGAGGGTTTATGGTTGTTTGGGAGTCTTTTTAAGTCCACATAGTCTGAGAACCATTAGTAAAAATCAAAAATAATCTCCTAGAAAACATGAAAGGGATGATGTGAGTCACTATAAAGAGGTACAATTGGTAAATGATATGGAACAACCATACGATTTCCCTAAGGAAACCATATAAAGTAAAACAGAAGGAAAAGCATGGTTGGATCTTGGTTCTTATAACCATGTGAGCCAACCTTGTGGGGTTTTGTTTTCATATAGCTGCACCACACATATGTAATAACTTAGTCTAAATAGTTCCCCTGAGCTTTGTGGTTCTATAAACATTTTCATGTAGCACATACGTGGTGAGTTCATGGTTTGGAAAACATTGTAAAATTCAATTGTCACCCAAAAATTATTGTTATTCATTTAAATTAAGTATTGACGACCTCATTCATCCCCAAACATCCTATGATCTCAAAATCCTTCCCCTGTAAAATGTTGATTGGAAATTATCTTTAATACAAAAGTTACATTTGGGTGAATCAATGTGCATTGGAGATCTGTAATCATTGTTGATTCTTTATTGATAATTTTGTATTCTAGATTCACTCTTATTTTATTTTATAGGTCCATATATGTACGTTTTTATACTAACATATATTTATTTCAATTTGAATCATGATGAGATCTAGTTTGAACTAGTGAAGGGATAGTGTTGTGGGATCAAATCAAGATGGTGTATGTTTTATTCTGGGTCTTCTCTTTCATTGATATGTAGGTAGATTTCCACTCATATTGACTATTCAAGAATAGATATGAAACTTTTTTTTAAAAAAAAATTGATATTTTTTATGGAAATGGTTTTTTTCACGGAGGAAATCATTTTTTTCATTATTATTTTAAAATTGGAGAAAATAGGATGTGTTTTGGAAAACCCATTTGTTAAAAATTTAAAATTACATATCTAATTTTTTTTCATTTGGATTCATTAAATGTGTTTGTTAAAATGTTTCTAAGTAATAATGGTTTTTTCCTATATTTTTTAGCATTAAAATTATCATACATGGTTGGAATGATAAACTGTATTAGATGTGACCCTATATAAGGGGTTTGAGCCATTGGGGAACCTGAATATTGAACATCTTGTGATGTGTTTTTTGGATTTATGGGGGATCAATCCTGAGTATAGAACCATCACTTATATTTCATGGGTTTTTGTGTACAGAAACATGATAATGGGTTTTTTAAATGATTTAAAATGGTTTTATTATTATTTAACCATTTATAGAGAAATTGATTTTAGTTTGATATAATGTTTTTAAAATACTTCTAATTTTTTTTATATAAAATGTGCTAACATTTTTTTCCTAGTGGTGAGTTTTGGGATGTATTTGGGTGATGAATAAGAATTTTCCCCTTCATGTGAAATTCATTTATTCTAAAAATGTTATCTATAAGAGAAAATAAAAGGGAAAGTAATCACAATTCTTCATTGATTCACATTGATTACATGGGTAGGGTGGGTGGATTTTGAACTTAAAACTAGTTCATGATTTTCTTATATGGATACTACATGGACACCTTTGGGTGTTTTCATATTTTAATCATTGTCAGTTATAATCTTTGTTTCCATTTTCACTCTTATATTAATTTTTTTACATTGTTTTTTATTACTCATACTCATGTGTAATATGGGATAATTGGATTTTTATTGTTCAATATTTATAGGTTTCTTTATAATTAAAGTGAAAATATCCCCCAAATTTTCTACCAATCCTTTGGAATTTATTACCATCCTTTAATGTCTTAGGGATAAAACCAATGGTTCGTGTTACACTGTCTATCCTAATAAAAATTAGTCAGAGTTGGATGTTATAAATGGTATCACACTTTTTCAATTATTCAGTATTTTGGTATTATATCAAAGATATAAGAATATCAGAACTTTAAATGTATGGCTTTAAAATACATATGTGAAATTATTTTAAGGAACATAATATTACGAAGGTTTATTATATAAAAAAGTGTTTTAAGAGATTTATGTGTAATTTTTGACCTTATTCACATTATCTATCTGATGAGTTTAGAATTTCATCCATTTCTATTGAGGCATCCCACTATAATTTCATCAATCATTAAATATTTGGAAATTTATAGAAACTTTTTAAAATGATAAAAATGTGTTGATTTTAAAAATAATAGTTGTGGAATTTGTTAATATGTTAGTTTGGAATTTCGAAATCATAAGTTACTAAATACAATTTCTATGTTAAATTTGTTTGGATGTAGATAATTTAACTTAGTAGACATCATAGGAATCAACTAAAAGTGGTAGTAGAAAATGTGGTTACACACGAGCCACAAGTTATCTAGTTACTTTTCTAGAGAAACATTTAATATTTTTAGGCTGTTGATAGATGAAACCAAGATGATGATGCTTGGAAAGTGGATCCCTCCATGTATTCATAGAAACATAATTGAACCAACCTTCTGGGGAATCCAATATGAAAAAAGGGAGGTGTGGTTGAATATGAAGAAGCTCATCATTTATTTTCATGAAAAAAAAAGATGAGTTAAATTTCAATTTGGAAATGTACATGCTAAATGATCAGGCACTCTAATGGTGGGATTTAGTATTTTAGGAAAAATATGAACAATGCATTATGTGGTAGGACTTTTAAGAATGTTTCAAAAATAAGTTTTGTCTCCTCACCATTATGATCATGAGAATAATGGATTTATTCACATTAATTGAATTGAATATTATAGTGGTAGAGTTTGTGTCTATTTCTAGGAACTTATTTCTATTTCATAAATAATTAGCTACATGTTCATTTTTGAAGGAATGTATTATCATGTTTGGTCTATGATAAAAAAAATTCTCATAGATTACTAACTATTGTATTTTGGACTATACAGATATAATAAATAGGGAGAATATGAAAAAAGGGATATCCCATGAAATAATATTAAAGGGATCATGTTTCTCCCCATGGGAAAATATGGGAGCTCAAATTATTTGAATTGGAATATGTGGTAATCCTACTTCCAAAATGTTTATATATTTTAGAATTAGACCATGGGATCAGTCAACTTACCTCCTCACCCTAAAAGTAAGAAGAAATGTTTCTAATGCAGTTCATTTAATCATATCACGTTTGATTAAATGTCACCACACAGACCATGTTATATTTTTAGTCATATGATATATATCAAGTGTTATTGTTGTAGAAATATAAATCCTATTTTTTGGAATTCATCTTATGTTTCAAATAAATCTTATTCTTTTTTCATGAGATCTTGACAGAATAGTTTTATTCCTTAGAACCAAGCATGATAAGGTGATTCTAGAAACACCATGAATCATCATGAAATAAAATATCAACACAAAATCATAGTAAAAGAGATAATGAGCGTGTAATCTTATGGTGTTGAGAAGGTGATCATGGACGATCAACTAGGACCTTCCATAGTACTGGGTAAAATTATTATGAATTCTACCCTTATGAAAATCATTTTTCAAATGAGTGAATCCCACACACTAATTTATTATCTTGTTGTCGATCTTATGAGTTTTATTATTGAGATGATTCATTCTATTTTGAATCTAAAATGTCAAATTGTCCATCAAGAGTATTGATATTTTTAGTGTGCATCATGTATGATGAATATCGTTAGGGAATAATTAGTTTGAGGATTATTTATTCTTGATATTCATGTATATGAATTATTTTTTAGAATTTATTAGTTGATTTAATTCAAATCCAACATTAAATGTTATGATTTTCAAGTTAGTTTTTCATTTTCTAATGGAATTATGAATATACATAAGGTATATTCAGGTATAAATGATATTATAATTGAACTATCAATAATAGTGATCCCTATTATTTCTTATCAGTTGGTAGAGGTTATGTTTTTATATGATAATTAATTCTAACATATAATTTTTTCACCAATAATTGACCAATTTATTGATGTTTACCATGAAATTGTTTCTAGGTTTCCTCGTGAAGTAGAAGTAAAATGTACTAATGATATCCTACTAAGTTCCTATCATATTTAACTTCACTATAATAGGATGTACCCTACAAAATTAATGGAACTTGAAAACCAAATGGAAGAGTTGGACTGTAAGGGGTTTATCCAACCTATTAGATGTCCTTGTGAAGCACCACTTCTGTTTTAAACAAGTTAGATTAAATTCATTATCTTTGTGTGGAATAATGTAATGTCTTCTATATTTCAATAAATAATTAATATCTTCTTCCAAAAATATATGGCATGTTTGCTCAATTTATGGGTCCCCAATGGTTCTCTAAAATTATTTTATGATTAGGTTACAATCAATATTGAGTTCAGAATGATGATATTTGAAAAATAAATTTCCAGAGTTACTATGTCCTTTATGATTATATGGTTATTACCTTTGGTATTAGAAATGAACCAATAGTATTTATGTATTGATGAATTAAATAATTCATATATATATTCAAACCTCTTTATTTGTGTTCATTAATGATATTTTAGAGTATTCGTGGACTAAGATCAATCATGAACTACAATTTTTTATAATTTTTAAAATCATACATGGGAATAATCTTTATTATATGATTTTAAAGTGTGAACTATAAATATAAAAGACATGATTCCTTAGACACATCATTTATGAAAAAATTATTTTCAGTAAATACTTAAATGATAGGAGCCATTATCTCTTACCAACCACTGAAGAATATTTTTGAGATAAATTGTTTCCATGGATTTGTAGTATAATACATACACTTTGTTTGTGATATCTCATGTATTCCATCACCAAGTACAAAATTGATGTCTAAAGTTTCTCCTTGACAATAGATTAATGAGTCTAATAAATCCTTTCATTAACCTAAGTTTATCCTTACCTTAATACCCATACTTATATTTATAGAACAAGGAAAATGGTATGTAGCCTATGGTAATGTTTTTAAATATGGGTCAGGATGTGTTCTCATTCATAGATATCATATTACTTAATATGTTCCAAAATATCTATAGTTGTATGAGTAAAACTACCCAACCTGATTTATAATTATTTGTGGTAGTTCATTAATTAAAAAATGGAATCATCATATTTTTTTGAGAAAACATTAGTGTTTAAAAATAATAAATATTGTAGAAATTTTTCCAACATATGTGTGAGAATATAAGGAAATAATATGGATGTAATATTATAAAATATTTGACTTTTACTTGGTGTATACACTGGTGAATGTAAATTCATTAGTTGGCTCTTTAGTATGAATTCATATAATCAAATGGAAAAAATCGAAAATTCATTGAAACTAGTGCCAGTCACACTATATATGCATCTGGACATGTAATAAAAATGTTTACATTGTACACTTAATTACATATTCGTTTTTTCAGGATTTGGTTGATCATGTAAAATATACCAAATATTTGGAATAAATTAATTACTATTTGGTAAAATCACAATAATGTGGAGACCATCGAGGGATTAATGTTTTTTGGTTGATCTATGTTCTAGTTTCAAGATCTGATTTTTGATCCACAAAAATATCTATATTAATTTCTTAATTTTTACCACCATTAAATATCTGAAGTTTATCCAAGTATTCAAAAACATTATAAGGTGATAAAACCATAGATTGAATAGCTTAAAATGAAAACACATGTGGCAGACTTTGTCTCTAGATGTCTTGGATGTCCACAGTTCAAGGTAGAGCATCAATGGACAACTAGTATATTAAAATCCTTATATATATGAATGTTTAAATTATGGAATATAGTGTTAAGAATTTGTTATAGTCCCACCAATAATTCTTCATAGACTCGATGGCATTCAGGTCATTATGGATCAATACAAAAATTTGGATCACTTCACCATGATTAATGAAACCAATCTGATGGAAGACCTGTCCAAAATATATATTCAAGAAATTATAAAGCTACATTAAATGCCAGTATAACACATTTTTTACTGAGACCCCAGGTTTAAATATAATTTTTGGAAGACATTATAGAAATCCTCTATCACCTAGTTAACCATGAGCACATCATATCATCCCCAATTAGATAGATAATTCAAAAGGATGATTAGAACCTTCGATGTCATTATTAGATCTTGTGTTATAGATTTTGGTGAATCCTGGAAATGCAATAATATATTATAAGGGTTCTCATACAATAACTTTTATCGAGACTCCATATGTATTGTTATTTTTGATGAATTCTATGGTTTTCCTTCTTGTTCTCCACATTGTTGGGTGGAAGGAGGTGAGACATTACTTATGTCACCTAGACTTGTGTATGAAACAATAGATAAGTATAATTTGATTATAGAGAGAATGTATATGATTCAATATAATCAGAAATCCTATGAATATATTCATCTACTACCATTACCACTTAAGGTGGTCAGTTATGTTTTTATTAGAAAATATCCAATTCATGAGAATTGTAATTTTGGTAAGCAAGGAATATTGTCTACTCAGTACATTGTTACATTTTATGTATTTGATCATTTTGGTGATGTGGATGATCTATTCACTTTACATCCAAGATTCATCTCCACACATAATGTGTTTCAAGTATCTCATTTAATGAAGTACCCACCTAACCTTGACCATATCATTAATTGTGAATATATTGATCTTGAAGTAGATATTTCATTGTTTATTGTGATAGTATAGTTTTTGGTTAAGAAAGATAATACAATTGATGGGAAATAAATCTGTTTGGTTTTGATTTTATAGAAATCATGTTCAATTTTATTAGGATAAATGTTATAATGATAATGAAATGTCAGATTAATGGGGAATACTTTTCCAAATCACCACCAATATTTATCATTCTGATAATGGAATGAAAACTAGTGGGGAGAATGTATAACCCACATTTTTATGTACTTTAGCCTTTTATTATGTATTTTCGAGCTTATGAAAAAAATTCTTATGTTTCAGAAGGATCTGGGAAGGTTTTTTAGTGTTTTGGGAGTGTTCTAAGGATTGAATGACTTGAAAATTGTTTTTAAAAAGCATACAGTATATATATGAAATCTTTCAATGACTGATGGGAATATTTAAGAAGTTTTACGGTTGTCACATGGTTTTTACAATAGATTTGAATTCTCTATGGAAAATTTTTAATATAAAACACAATAGAAAGCATGATTGGAACATAGTCTATCCAACCATGCAAGAAAACCATACATGGTGTTGTCTTGAGATAATATTACTGCATTGTGGGTTAATAGTTTTTAAAAACATATAGTCAAACCATGTATCTCCCTACAACTTTTCTAGTATCATTTAAATGGTTAGTTCACAATTTGGGAAACCATATAACCTATCTATTTGGCATATAATTTTCACTGAAAAATTGGTGTTTTAAACCATATTATGACCTGAAAGAATCATTAGTCCCATAACAAACAAGTTTCATAAATTCCATACCCTCCATTGAATTGAGAAGAAATTTAAATCAATCAAGAATTCAATTTTGAATGAATAAAAGTTTGTTGGAGATGTGAAATCATTATTAAGTTATTAATCTTATTTTTTCTTCATATATTCAATATTATAATCATATTAGGATGCATATAATTTTTAAATTACGAGTTTATCAATGATTCATTATGATAATATTGATGAAAACATGTTATATCTAATGAGGGAAATGTTTTGTTAGCTGGGATCTAGACTATGTAATTGTTGTTTTTAGTTTTTGGACTCTATGGTGTGGTTGGTGGGTTCTCCATTATATGCACTATTATAGAACGTAAATATTTAGTTTTATTAATTTTTTTTCATTATATTATTATAGATACATGGTCTGATTCATGTAGGAAATATATTTTAGATTTATTATTTTAAAATTGGGAATAATTGAATGTCATTTGGAAATTCACTGTTTTATAATTTTAAAATGATAGTATTAAAATTATTTATTCCATTTTATGCAAAAAAAGTGTTTGATATAATGTTTACATGGAATAATGGTCTATTGTGATATATTTTGTCATCGAATTAGTCATTCATGTTTGTCGTCAGTTCAATGGGTGGACATTATCATGTATAAGGGGAGGGTCCCATTGTAGAACATGGATATTGGCCACATTATAAAGACTATATTGGTCGATGAGAGACCACTAGTGAGTATAGAACTATCAGATATCTTGAATTTCTTCTTGTGTATGTGTGGAAACATAGGAATGGGTATTCTAAAGGATTAGATATATTTTTTGGCTCATTTATTATTTCCTAGAGATGTTTTTTTATAGAATTTTTTTAAATTAATTATATTATATTTTATATAAAATATTTTATCATGTTTTGTACAAGTTTAGAGTGTTCGGATGTGTTTATGGAATTATTACTATGTTTATACTCACCTGCTGGTTGGTTACATCGATGTAATTACAAATTTTATCTATTTAGACTATGAAAAGAAAATGAATCATTATTCCTTAGTGATGCAGCTTGAAGGCATGGGCTGAGAAGGTGGGGTTAGTTCATAATGTTGGACCTGGATTCATATTTGAGGATACCACATAGGTTTCTTTGGGTCATATCACCTTTTATTACATGTCAGTTGTTTCACACATCTCCATTTTTAATTTAGGATTTTCTTGATTATTTTTTTTATATTGGGTTGTATTACTTTTAATCATGAATTTTATAGAAGGATTATATGTTCATTGTTAAATGTAAACTAGTTTCTTTTTCAAATAAGGGGAAATCACCTCACCAAAATTTTCCTAATAACCTGGTGATTATTGCTGGATTTTGGATTCATGGGGAAATAACATAAGTTTGGTGGAACCCCTTATCTCCTAAATCTAATTAGTTTGTAATGGATTTTATAATGACCAATGAAAAACTAGAAAGAACTCTTGATAACGAATGGTGACACCTAGTGGGAATATTTTCATGTAAACAATAAATTTAATTTAAAAGAAAAAATTACTTTAATCTTAAGATAATTTATTTATATATGTAGATTATTATCTATAGTTCATTCAGTTTCTTTCTAATTTCACTTTATGGATTCAAATGTAGAGTCGCACTGTAACAACCCAATGTTTTTCAATGGAAATTCCCTTTCTTATAAATATGTCATAAAGTCACATGAAAACACAACATAATGAACTAATAAGTGATAAGTGACCTTTAAACATAAGTTTGTCACTTCTATGTTTTGAATTTTGAAAATCTGACATACACGGTTGTGTTCAAGATGATTTCTGGAGTCTAATGAAACAAAAATAATTTTTGGTGAATAGTAACATACCCTTGTGAATAGTAACCTACCATTATGAATAGTAATATGACCCTTATGAATAGTAATTCATCCAAAATAAGAGTAACCTTACCCAAGAATAATTAAATAAAATTTAGACATCTTAGAAAGTGATAATTTGACCTTAGTAAAGGTTTTGGTATTTTGTATGTCATAAATAAATACACAAATAATTAATTAATTTAAAAGAAAATGTATTTTCTTAAAATGTGGTCAATAATTATCAAATCAATGTCTTATTATTTTTAGATAATTTTATAAGATCCTACATAATTTTTGAAAGCACTATAAAATCAGTTTTAATTTTAAAAACAGTATTTTAAGTAAGTTATGATTTTAAATAATTATTAAATTAATAATATTTAGAAAATTATTTAGGAAAAATGAAATTCATTTTTGGATTATACACATCGAAAAATGGTAGGGGTAAAGTTTTTGGATTTTTCTGAGATATTTGAATTTTTTATGAATAGTGAAAAACCATTTTTTTACCAAAAGAAGCTAAATAAACTAATTATAGAGTCATGTGTGATGTTTTAAAGATGTAAGACCACTTGGTTCAGGATCACATGATAAAATTAATTTTCTTGGTCATTCAAGACTCATTACTCCTTGTCTTAGGGGAAATTAATAAACTAATGAATTTTATATTAAGGAAACCCCTCTCCCCTCCACTATAAATACCACCCTTCACACCCCCATTTCCTCACACCTCTAAACTCCAAGCCTTCTTTAAACATTGACCAAAAATCTTCGCTAGCCTCTATATCACGAACAAGAGCTACTGGTCTCATCAAAAGACCAAGACTAGCTTCATTAAGGAGGATCTCAAGAGGAGGATTTAAGAGGTAATTTCTCTCCCTCTTCTCCTTTATTTTTCTTTCAAGTTCAAGTTCATTTCTTGATATCTCCCCACCTATCATCATACAAATGGAAATTTAACTCCATTATTATACATGTACTATAATTTTATGATGCTAATAGGATATTATATCATCCAACCCCTTTTCCCTCTTCCTTTTATTTTATTAAAGAGAACGTTGTTCGTGAGGTGTTAATTTATCACCTTCAAGAACAACATGCTTTCTTCTTCCATTTCTACCTCAAGATCTGGTCATGAAACCATTTTTATGGTTGAAACAGAATATGTTATATTTATTATTTCCTATTTAATATTCTTGAACTAACTTATGACCATATTTCTAGTGATAAAATAAAACAAGTTCATTATGATCGAAAAATCACTCAAATTAAACAATCATCATTTAATTCTTATCTAATGATTCATCCACATGGATATAATATAATTAATTAAAAGATCATCAAAACTACTGTAATATCATGTAATATTAGTTCTGGATGTTTACCCATGTTCTACCCAAACATCAATTTAAGAACACAAGTTAACCACTCAAGAAGACCATAAAAACAAACATCCCCGAATAACTTTTTTAACTCTATAACTCATCCAAAGGCACAAAAAATCACTTAATGAAACCATAATGATCCATATTAATGTAAAAAAGGTTCTGGATTTCTAATTAATGAATATAATGTCCTTATACAATACATTAAAGAGAATAAATCATTCGGATACAAGGTAAGGGGAAATTCTCGAACCCAACTTTCATCCTTCGGGTTCTCCCTCTTTCACTCCATTTTTGATATGGTTACTCATTAAAGATCATTTATTCATCATTTTCTTTCCTTTTATGGGATATACATTTTTACCAATACTTTTTATGTCAAACCAAATGTTTTCCAAAAGAACTTTTTTTAAGAACTCACCTTTTATATCTCATTCAAGGTTGATGGTTCATGTATCAAGTATGTTATTCCCAATTTGTTTCGGGAACACAAACTTTATGAATGTGTTCTCATGAGAGGTAACCCATTACTTTCCATGGGTTATTTATTTTCACTTTTATCTATGTTCTATGTGGAAATCATTATGATGATAATGTTATGATGTGATGGGTGCGCCCGGAATTATATAGCGCAATATGAATGATTGAATGTGACGGGCGCGATCAGAATTATATAGTGATCTAATGCATTGGGTATAGTGATGAATTTCATGAGTAAATTTGAAATGATGTGTGAACAATATGCTATCTTGGTTCACAAGTATGTGTGGTAGTTTACCACTAAGACAAGATGTTTCATTTTTATGCATTGCCACATTTTATGTCTTTTATTTATGCTCCTCTCATGATCATGATCTTTTTCCTATGTTATGATTATGCTCACCCCATGCTATATTTTTCTTATCTATCCTCTTAATGGGATTTTTGATCACCCTTTTTGATGTATATCCTTAGGTTGCTACATGTACTAAGGATAGGACAAGTGCCAATAAGAATCTAGAGAAGAACAAATTAAATAAATGTTTAGGCTTGATGTTGTAATTGTTTTGTATGGTCCTAGTTTTCCCAAGAAACTAAACCTTTGGATCCTCTATGTGTAATACTATTATGTTGTTTATCTTTGAAATGATTTAATAGTAATGCAAGAAAAGTCTGGGACGCTATAGTTGGTATCCGAGGCAAGGTTTAGTTAATTTGGGAATTAGGATTAGTGAACCATAGAGAAGACCTCTAGCATGAGACTAAGTACAAAAATGCACACAAGAATATTTACATAGGGATCCCATATGTTATGTTTTTGGTATAAATTATTTAAATGAATAAGTTATTAATGAATTTTTTACTTATGTTTTGTTCTAACCTTTTCTATTTTAGAAAATGGTGGGAACCAATAGAAATCAGGCCAACAACTCATGAAAGGGCCAATGCAACGATTTCCCGAACGACATCCCCAATGATTTGGGGGGTGGAGTTCAAAACATCATGGAGATGCTTATCCAATTATCTAAGGTTATAAAAAATAACCATAATAATATAGAATTTATTCCTTCACCAAAGAGGGAGTAACTGGATATCGAATGTTTTATGCGGCAACGACCACCGACGTTTAGTGGATCTTTCGATCCACTAGTTGCAGAACAATGGTTCAAGTATATGGAGAAGATATTTTTTGTTCTTTACTGGTAACCCTAGCGGTTTATCATCTAGATGGAAAAGCCAATCAATGGTGGTATTTGATTAAGAACACCAAGCTAAGGGAGGAAATTGAAGAGATGGAATGATAAGACTTTAAGATAATGTTTCTTAATAAGTACTTCCCACAAACTCTTCGCATGAAGATGGAGAGAGAATTCATAGAGCTCAAGAAAAAAGGAAGGAGAATGTAGCCAATGAAAGGAGAGAACCACTCACAGTTCAATGCTACAACTATTGGGAGCTAGGGAACTATGCAAACTAGTGCACTAAACCTTGAGTTCTTGAGGGTAATCAGCGTTAGTAGACACCAAAGCCAAAGGAACAAGGGAAGGCTTAGGCCATCACTACTGTGGAGGTGGAGCATGATAAAGAAGTCATACACGGTACGCTTCTTATTCACTCAATAATGGAAAAAGTCTTATTTGATTCTAGTTCTACGCATTCCTTTATATCTTGAAAGTTTTATAGAACTATAGAATCGAAGCCCCGAAACCTTGAAGTAGAGATATCTGTACAAACACCAAGTGGTGAAATCATTGCAACCCAAGTGTTTCACTCTTCTCCTGTTGGTGTATGTGGGAAGATTCTTCCAGAAAATCTCGTAATACTTCCCTTGGTGGAATTAGACGCTATACTGGGAATAGATTGTCTCTCATTATATAGAGCACATATAAACTGTCGGGAAAAGAACAAATCTTTTCATATTCCAAACCATCCCATGCTCCTCTACAAATTCAAGGAAGATCATGAATCTCCTTTGAAAAATCTTTCAATTGTGTGGGTGTTGATTAACTATAAAGAAGCATACCTCACCAAAATGGTTGAGTCCAAAGAAAGTTCCAACCTTGAAGAAATTCCCATCATGAAAGAATACAATGATGTATTTCTCAAATAGTTACCCGGATTTCCCCCGGATCGTGAGGTAGAGTTCTCAATGGAACTCATACCTGGAGCTACTCCTATCTCAAAGTGTCCCTATAGGATAACTCCTATCGAACTGGAGGAGTTTAAGAAGCAGCTGCAAGAACATTTGGACAAAGGGTTCATATTCTCTAGTGCATCACCTTGGGGTGCGCCAGTTCTCTTTGTGAAGAAGAAGGATGGAACAATGTGGCTGTGTATCGATTAT
This sequence comes from Viscum album, assembly GCA_963277665.1. Classification (NCBI taxonomy): domain Eukaryota; kingdom Viridiplantae; phylum Streptophyta; class Magnoliopsida; order Santalales; family Viscaceae; genus Viscum; species Viscum album. Next base: position 978,670,399 of record OY728167.1, read on the forward strand.
CGGGAATTCAACAAGATCACCATAAAGAACAAGTATCATCTCCCTAGGATTGATGACTTGTTCGATCAGTTAATAAGAGATCAATACTTCTCAAAGGTGGATCTTCGTTCTGGATATCATCAGGTAAAGGTGAAGAAAGAAGATATAGACTGCCTTCCGAACAAGATATGGGCACTATGAGTTTTTGGTGATGCCCTTTGGACTTAATAATGCCCCTACAATCTTCATGGATTTTATGAATAGATTCTTTAGACATTACCTCAACAAATTTGTTTTCGTGTTTATCGATGATATTCTCATCTACTATAAGAGAAAGGAGGAACATGAATAACATCTAAGACTTGTGTTGGAGACATTCAGAAAGGAGAAGTTGTATGCCAAGTTCAGAAAATGTTACTTTTGGATGAAACAAGTCACGTTCTTGGGACATGTGATCACAAGTGAGGGAATTACTGTGGATCCTTCAAAAAAATAGCGATTGAGGAATGGACCATGCCCTCTAGTGTCACAGAAATCCGTAGTTTTCTTGGATTAACTGGGTACTATCGACCTTTTGTGAGAAACTTATCATGATTTTCAAGCCCGCTAACTAAGTTAACAAGGAAAGGGGTAAAGTATGTATGGACGGAATAATGTGAGGGAAGATTCAAGGAGCTAAAGATAGGGCTGATCACTACACCAGTATTTACACTACCAAAAATTGGAGAAAGTTTTGTGATATATAGTGATGATTCAAAGAAAGGATTGAGTTTTGTACTCATGAAAAATGACAATGTGATAGCCTATGCCTCACGGAAGTTGAAGATCCATGAGCAGAACTACCCGATGCATGATCTAGAGCTGGAATCCATGATTTTTGCCTTAAAAATCTTGCGGCACTACCTTTATGGTGAGAAGTGTGACATATACACCGACCACAAGAGCCTAAAGTATATATTCATACAAAAGGACCTCAATATGCATCAAAGGAGATGGTTAGAGGTAATCACGGATTACGATTTCTCTATTCACTATCATCTTGGAAAGGCGAACAAGGTAGCTGGTGCTCTAAGCAGAAAAGAACCTGCTACTCTATCCATGTTGTGGATTGAGAAAGACCCTATCTTATTGTATATGCAAAGAATAGATTTGGAAATCATAAGGTCCGGGGATACATCCTACCTTGCCCAAATGACTGCGCAACCTTCAATACAAGAGAAGATTAAGGAAGCACAAAGGGATTATGTGGAGATACAAAAGAGGGTGAATTTAGAAAAGGAAGCGATGCTACAAGAGTTCCATATCGACGATGATGGTGTGATTCGGTTGGGAATGCGTCTTTGTGTGCCTTCATCACCTGGGATAAAGAAGGTGCTATTGGACAATGCACATAGCTCAACTTTCTCTATCTATCTGGGGAGTTCCAAGATGTACTGTGATCTTTGGGAACACTTCTGGTGTGATAACATGAAGAAGGAGATTGTGGAATATATATCAAGGTGCTTGGTATGTCAACAATTTAAAGCTTAGCGACAAAAGTCTAAAGGTATGATGTAGCCACTACCTATTCCCATGTTGAAATGGGAAAATGTTACTATGGACTTTGTCACGGGTCTCCCAAAGACATCAAAGGGAAATAATGCGATATGGGTTGTGGTTGAATGACTCACCGAGACTTCCCATTTTATCACTATTTGGGAAGATCTCTCGCTTGAATAACTTGCAAAGATATATGTGAAGGAAGTGGTGAGACTGCACAGTGTTCCACTCTCAATTGTCTTTGACCGTGACCTAAGGTTCACATATGAATTCTAGAGGATCCTTCAACATGCTTTGAGTACTGAATTAAATTTAAGCACGGCCTATCACCCCCAAACTGATGGCCAGTCTGAAAGAACTATTCAGACGGTTGAAGATATGCTAAGAGCCTGCTCTCTAGAATTCAAAGGTGGATGAGATCAGAATCTCCCATTGGTTGAGTTCTCATACAACAATAGCTTCTACTCGAGTATTCGGATGGCTCCATATTAAGCTCCTTATGGAAAGCGATGTAGAACTACAACCTATTGGGATAAAGTTGGACAAAGAAAGCTACTTGGACCTGATCTTGTTCAAGAGATGAAAAAGAAGGTTCAATTCATCCAGAAACACATTAAAGCTTCTCAAAGTCGATAAAAGAGCTATGCTAACAAACGTCGGAGGGACTTGGAGTTCGATGTTGGAGATAAAGTCTTCCTTTGAATATCTCCATGGAAGAGAGTCATGAGATTTGGGAAGAAAGGGAAGCTAAGCCCAAGGTACATTGTCCCCTTTGAGATACTTGACCGCATAGGAGTCGTGGCCTATCATCTTGAACTTCCAACGAATATGGATCAAGTTCATGATGTGTTTCATGTATCACTACCGAGGAAGTACATACCAGACCCCTCACATATACTAAACTTCGAGATGGTACAGCTAGAAGATGATATCTCCTATGAGGAGCAGCCAGTAAAGATTCTGGATCAGAGAGATAAGGTTATACGCAACAAGACAACCAATCTTGTCAAAGTTTTTTGAAGGAACCCTATGTTTGAGGAAGCAACTTGGGAACCAGAAGAGGCAATGAAGGAGAAACACCATCACTTGTTTTTGTAAAGTGAAATTTAGGGGGTGAAATTTCTTAAGGGGGGAAGAATGTAACAACCCAATGTTTTTCAATGGAAATTCCATTCTTATAAATATGTCATAAAGTCACATAAAAACACAACATAATGAACTACTAAGTGATAAGTGACTTTTAAACATATGTTTTTCACTTCTATGTTTTGAATTTTGAAAATCTGACATACACGGTTGTGTTCAAGATGATTTTTGGAGTCTAATGAAACAAAAATAATTTTAGGTGAATAGTAACATACCCTTGTGAATAGTAAATTACCCTTATAAATAGTAATATGACCCTTATAAATAGTGAATCATATAACATAAGAGTAACCTTATCCATGAATAATTAAATAAAATTTAGACATCTTAGAAAGTGACAATTTGACCTTAGTAAACATTTTGGTAATTTGTATGTCATAAATAAATAAATAAATAATTAATTAATTAAAAAGAAGATGTATTTTCTTAAAATGTGTTCAATAATTATCAAATTAATTTCTTATAGTTTTTAGATAATTTTATAAGACCCTACGTAATTTTTGAAAGCACTATAAAATCAGTTTTAATTTTAAAAACAGTTTTTTTAAGTAAATTATGATTTTAATTAAATATTAAATTAATAATATTTAGAAAAATAGTTTTAAAAAATTAAATTATTTTTTGTATTCTACACATCGAAAAATTGTAGGGGTAAATTGTTGGTATTTTTTCGAGATACTTGAATTTTTGATGAATAGTGAAATTTCGTAATTTTCAAAAATAAGCTAAATAAACTAATTATAGAGTCATGTGTGATGTTATGCTGATGTAAGACCACTTGGTTCGGGATCAAATGATAAAATTACTATTCTTGGTCATTCAAGACTCATTATTTCTCATCTTAGGGGAAATTAATAAACTAATGAATTTTATATTAAGGAAACCATTATCCCCTGCAGTATAAATACCACCCTTCACACCCGCATTTCCTCACACCTCTCAAGCTCCAAGCCTTCTCTAAACTCTGCCCAAAAATCTTCCCTAGACCCTCTCCCATTTCCAAGATCTGATGTTCTCATCAAAAGTCCAAGCCTAGCTTCATTAAGGAGGATCTCAAGAGGGGGATTTAAGAGGTAATTTCTCTCCCTCTTCTCCTTTATTTTTCTTTCATGTTCAAGTTCATTTCTTGATCTCTCCCCACCTATCTTCATCAAAATGGTACTATAACTCCGGTATTATACATTTACTGTAATTTTATGATGCTAATAGGATATTATATCATCCAACCCCCTTTCCCTCTTTCTTTTATTTTATTAAAGAGAACGTTGTTCGTGAGGTGTTAATTTATCACCTTCCAGAATGACATGCTTTCTTCTTCCATTTCTACCTTCCGATCTGGTCATGAAACCATTTTTATGGTTGATAGAGAATATTTTATATGTATTATTTCCTATTTAAAGTTCTAGAACTAACTTATGACTATATTTCTAGTGATAAAATAAAACAAGTTCATTATGATCGAAAATCACTCAAATTAACCCAAACAATCATCATTTAATTCTTATCTAATGATTCATCCACATGGATCTAATATAATTCATTAAAAGATCATCCAAAATCCTGTAATATCATGTAATATCAGTTCTGGATGTTTACCCATGTTCTACCCAAACATCAATTTAAGAACACAAGTGAACCACTCAAGAAAACCATAAAAACAAACATTCCCGAATAATGTTTTTAAAATCTATAACTCATCCAAAGGCGCATAATATCACTTAATGAAACCATAATGAACCATATTAATGTGCACAATGTTATGAATTTCTAATTAATGAATATAATGTCATTATAAAGAACATTAAAGAGAAGAAATCTTTCGGATACAAGGTAAGGGGAAATTCTTGAACCCAACTTTCATCCTTCGGGTTCTCCCTCTTTCACTCCATTTTTGATATGGTTACTCATTAAAGATCATTTGTTTATCATTGTATTTACTTTTCTGGGATATACATGTTTACCAATACTGTTTATGTCAAACAAAATGTTTTCCAAAAGAGCTTTTTTTAAGAACTCACCTTTTACATCTCATTCAAGGTTGATGGTTCTTGTATCAAGTATGTTATTACCAATTTTTTTTGGGAACCCAAAGTTTATGATTGTGTTCTTATGATGGGTAACCAATTCCTTTACATGGGTTATTTATGTTCACTTTTGATATATGTTCTATGTGGAAAGCACGATGATGATAATATTATGATGTGACGGGTGCACCTGGAATTATATAGCGCAATATGAATGATTGAATGTAACAGGTGCGCCCAGAATTATACAACGCTACATTGCATTGGGTAAATTGATGAATCTCATGATTAAATTTTAAATGATGTGTGAACAAGATTCTATCTTGGTTCACATGTATTTGTGGTAGTTAACCACTAAGACATGATGTTTCATTTTTATTCATTGCCACATTTCAAGTCTTTTATTTATGCTCCTCTCATGATCATGATATTTTGACTATGTTATGATTATACTCACCCCATGCTATATTGTTCTTATCTATCCTCTTACTGGAATTTTAGATCACCCCTTTTGATGTATATCCTCAGGTGACTACATGTACTATGGAGAGTACAAGTGCCAATAAGAAGCTAGAGAAGAAGAAATTAAATAAATGTTTAGGCGTGATGTTGTAATTTTTTTGTATGGTCCTAGTTTTCCAAAGACACTAAACCTTTGGATCCTTTATGCGTAATACTATTATTTTGTTTATCTTTGAAATGATGTAATATTAATGTAAGAAAAGTCTGGGATTCTATACGCACAATCAGTGATCCTCAGATGATTACTTTATCTTGATGAACCTTATATGACATTCTAGGTGCTACCATGATTATACCAATCATCTTGAATGACTCCCTTGATCAATACCATGGTTCCATTGATCTATAAAAATCAATTTTGACCTCTCTTTTGAGAGAGGATAGAGGATAGGATTTAATACTTTGATCCTATAGAGAAACCCTAGAGATGTTTCTTTTTGGATAGAATTCTCTATAATTGAGAATATTAAAAAAATATTTTATCAATAATGAATTTTTTCTAGAAAAATCAGCGGCTACAATTATTTTTATCTAAAATGGATTCTTTTTATATCAGGATGAATATACAATGGTAATTATCTACAATTATTTTTATCTAGAAAGTTATATATATATATAATTATTTGTATCTATAATTATATGTACATACCAAGGTATTTATTTAAATTGGTTTGTATCTGTAACAAATTTAATTAGATATTTATGAGATAAAAAATTGCGTTAAATTTATTCATAATTTTTTTGGTCCCTTAAAACTATATTTTACCCGTAATTCTTACCACTCTACGTAATGTAATAAAATAATATTTTTATTCATAGTGTTGGATATAACATGGAATAATATATATTATTTAATAGTCCGGGAAATAAATATTTATCAGCAGAACCAATACATGGTCTACTCATCCTCCTTAATATTTATTGAATCATAAATAAATACTTAAATAAATATAATTCAATCCAAAAAAATGATATAATCACAATCTCAGTATAAATAATTATTTAACATTTACAATAAAAAAGGAAAAATTAATATTATTCATTTATTTGGAAAATAATATTTATTAAAATTAATAAAATATAATTAATATTGAAATGATATTAAATGAGGCATTAATTATGAAACTCTACAACATGATGAGTTATAAATAATACTCAACTCAATAAATTTCTTACCAAACTTTACTAAGACATAATTGAATAGGGATATGATATAATTTTTGTTAAATGTGATTTCTAAAACTTAGTATTTATATTTGTTTTTATGAATGGTGATAAAAAAATTATAAAAAATAATTATAATGTTTTATGTAATGAATTTTTATTATTAATACATCATAAATATGTACATAATTTTTAGTGAAGACAATTATTTTAGGAAAACATTTTCATAAAAATCATTTTTCTTCATTGTAGTGAGGGAAAATTATAATCAATTTGAATACATTTTATGTATTTTATTCTATAAAAAGTATATCATTATTTAGATTAATATATCAGAAATTAACCTTTGTTTAAATTTTTATAATTTTCAGAAAAACAGTTCTCTTTCCATTGAATAGTTAAAAATACCCATTTATAGTCCTATAATCTATTTTCATTAAAAGAATCATTTTTTTAATATGACCTCAATGTAACATATGAGAAAATTAAATTGTTAAAGTATAATTAATTATATTTTAATCATTATTAAATATTATTTTGGTTTATGTTCATTTTCATCTAAATAACACATTTTTCTAAAAATGGGTTTTGGATAGGTTTAACACACTTATATGAAAATTTATTTATGAAAAATAATGAAATTTATTATGGAAAAATGTATCCCATATTTTGAATTTGGAGGATAAAATATTTGTAATAATTCTTATTTATTTTTGGCCATTGTGAATCGTAACCGTTATAAATATTTTTCACCTCAATAGGGTAAATTGGATAATTAATGTTAAATATTCTCTAATATGGATTGGAAATAGAAATAAAACATATATTTACTCTATTTTATTAGTTTTTTTGACCATCCTTTTCCAATGTTAAATTTTTTGTAAATTTTGTGCCATTTTTTCAACAAAATGACTTATATGTTATTTTAAGTAAATAAAAATATAATGTTAGTATTTTGCTTTTTAATTTTTATTATTTATATTTTTTATTCAAAATTAATTTTATAATGAATATTTTTAGATTAATGAAATTATTTTTATGATGAGAATTTAATTTTAATTATTAGTAATGATGTAATTACCTTATAAATTTATGCAATGTCAGCATAGATCTTGTGCAAGAAGTAGAAATATATATTAAATGATTTTAAAATAAATTAATGAAACAAAAATTTGTTCTAAATACAGTTTAAAAATTAATTTTATATTTAATTTTAAAACATAATATATTTATAAAAGGAATATATTCAATTTTAATTTATGTTATATTTTTTTCAAATTCAAATTATGTGAATAGTTATTAAAATACATTAATTGTATTTTAAATAAAATATATTTTCATAAATTATTTTTAAATGATAAAAAAATTATTGTAGAAAAAATATGAATAAAATTATTATAAATTACCTCCATTGGACATATATTTTCCAATTAATAATATAGAAATAAATTTATAACACTTTAATATTGAAAAAGTTGTCACCGCTGTTAAGGATGAAAATGATTAATAAAGGTGTAATTCCAAAATATGATTTTTAAAATTATATATGAAACTATATTAATTTTTTTAATTATTATATCAATATAATATCAAAATTCAATTAAAATACTCATAATTTTAGAATCATTTAACATTAGTTAGAAACATATTAAATTATACTATTTACATTATTTCTAAATGTACCCTTCCCCTCACTTATAAATAGAATCCTACTATCCTCTCTTCCATACACATATTGAACACTCTGATATAGAAATACATTCCCAATTATATTAATAACATCCCTCCCAATTTCCTATAGTTGTATGTTTTTTGAACAATACCTATCTTAGAAGGGTTGTGGTGAAAATAAAAGGAGGTTGTCTTGAGAAAATGTATAACATTAAACAAATTTTTTATTTTTATGTCTTATTTTACCTACTTCAAATATCGTATAACCATTTTTATATAATAACATAAGTATCATAAATATAAATAAAATTTTATTATATTAATTTTTTTACATTAATATATATACATTTCATCCATCAAATGGTAAATGAAACCATTGTTTGTATAGTGGACTACCGCCTCATGAAACAATTTAAACCAGTTTCCATCTATATCCATAAAATATGGTTATGATGATTAATTTAATTTTTATATATGATATTCCAAAAATAGATTACATGATATAAATATAATATATAATATATTTTTACACCTTTACATTCATTGAAAATTAAAAACATTATATATTTTTATGTATGGATTACCACCTCTTTAAAGCGATGTGATTTTTTCCATCACTAAATCACATAGATATTATATACAATAATTATTATATAATTAATATTATATTTTTGATATATTCATAATTACAGAATAATAAAATAGTAAAGACATTTTCCCACATTTTTATTGAAAAATGGAAATGTTACTCATGCATACGTATGACCTACCGTCCCCATTATTGTAACATAATTAAACGTTAAAAACCATCATTCATTATTTTTTTAATATTATAATTAATGTATAAAAATGAAAATTACTTCATTATTATTATTTTAGATGTTTATAATGATACATTTTTCTATAATAAATATAATTTTATGATTTTGGTTATATAAAACGAACAACCATAAAACACCCAACTTGGAATTACCTGATCGTGTAAAAAAATAAAAAAAAGAATTTAAGGATATGATATTTTTTCTATAAAAGTTTCTAAATACTGAAAATTATTCTTATAGTTATTTTATATATGAGTTAAAGGATATACATCACAATTATGTACTCAAGTTAAGCGATTTCATCTCAGTTTCCCTTAATTGGAGAGTATTTTAATGTTACACGTCTAATTTCATTTTATAGGGTAATTTTTTTCAATAATACAAGTTATATAATAAATAATTATTAATTATTGTAATTTTATGTTACAATTCATGTTATTTTATCTTGGGTGTTTTGATTCAGATGACACCAAAGTTGAATGTGATTTTTTAACCCAATATATTATCAATTGATCGTATCACTTCTTAATTGACTACATTATGTCAAGATTATCTGTGATGTTTAATCAATTTGATTTATTTTTTTTCTTTTTTTATTAACATTTGTTAAACATAGTCACACTAGTTATTATTTCTTAATTAATTAGTATGATTATTGTAATAGTTATTCTTCTCAACATTACCTACATTGGTACATAAGTTATGTAATTAAATTATATTATTTTACGAGGTGTATATAATTCCCATTTGTCTTACTAAATAATAAATCTATTTTTGTTAATGATATTTAATGATTAATTTTATGCAACTGTTTCATGAGGCTTAAGACTCAAAAGTTAAAAAAGTAGAAAGTTGTTTAGGCTTCAATCCCATTTAAATCAGGATTTTTTATGCCTAAATTTACTTTGAAAAAATAAAATTATTATTATTTGAAAAAAATTTATTTCTCTTATCATCTAGATATTTATGGAATTTTAAGGTTTTATTACCAATTATTTCTATTTTGAAAAACATTTTTTGAAGAAAATTATTTTTTAGAGAAGATTATATTATTTTTCCTCTTTGAGACTAATTTTTTTCTATCATATCAATATTTTATAAAATTATTAAATTAATGATTTTAAAAATTATTCAATTATTTTATAAATTCAATTTTATAGATATTTTATATTTTTAAATATTTTTATAAAGAATCAATTTTCATTTTCTAAACAGGGTACTTTGTAAAAAATTTGTGAACACAATATTTATCATAACCACTATGAATATAATGTAATTTCTCTACTTCATAACTTATCAATGCATAAACCTTCCCTTAAATGATTCCTACATTATTTAAAAGTAAATATATTTTCTTAATATTATATATATATATATATTTTTTAAATTTAATTTTGAAAGTAAAAATGATATAGTCTTCAAGAATGTTTTTTAATTTACTTTTTATTGTATTTATTTTCATCATTGAAAAAATTTGTAATAATAAATATTATTCTATAGGTTTATTTGGTAATGATACCCTCATAATTATTTTTCAAGATGGATTTTAATTATTTCAGAGATATTTTCATAGAACTTATTTCTTATCCATTGGTAAATCATGCTATAAAATAACAATGGTTGTTATTATGTTAAAGAATGAAAATTTCATATGGTTGTAATGATTATGTTTAAGTTGTTTGAAAAAATTTATGATTTAGGTGATCACTATATATATCATGATAATGAGTAAACATAATATATCTCTCAAATCCACTGGGTAAAGTGAGAGACTTATCAGATTACATGTTTCTCCTATGAGATTAATGGTATTTTTTAGGTATATTTTTCAACTTGTAAGAGTGACTATAATAGTGATATGAAAATTATATTCCATGTTACTAACATGATATTAATATCCATTAATCATTTTGTAATGGTGCCTTTTATAAAGAAATATTTTCATCTATATCGTGATTCTTGACTTATACATCTCTAATATTATGTAAAATAATTATGTCGTGTTTCATGATGTATGATCTATTTTTTTTGATGGGTACAAATTCTATTTGGTTATGATCATGAAAATTGATTACCAAATCATAATATTATTCTCATATTATGCTCACTAATTAAATTTAATTATTAATTACTATGTTTACATTCTATGTGTTTGAGTGCACCCTTATTATTTTTTAGTTTTCCTTAAGAAATGAGAATTGATCTTAAATGAATAATATCTAGAAATGTTCAATGTGTAAGGAATATTTTGAGATATATGGAAAATATTATTTTGAATAAGATAATATTTTCTAAAATGGGGGAATATTTATTTTACAACAAGAGTATTTTTTTGTAAGATGTTTTCCTAATTCTCTAAAATTATGAACATAAAAGTTCATTGGGCCTGCAATTGATCAAATATTTACTTTTGTTATTATATGTTTTTGATGGTTGAAATATGGTCATGTTTATTGTTATAAATTAAAAAATTAATAAATTAAATTTTTTCATTAGGTTTAGGTGTGAATATTCAGGATGTTATATTTGGTATCAGAGTAGGGTTTTGGTAATATTATAGATTATGTAATTTCCATGCAAGATTAAGATAAAAGTATTGCTTATCTTCATAGGATTATATGTTCAATGTAGATCATCAGTTCAATGGAATAAAAACTACTTATCAGGGTTTAAGTGATGAAATTTTGAGTTAATTACTATTATTTTGGTAGATAATTTTTTAGTTTGAAGTATAATTAAATCTTAGTTTTAATGTGAATGATTATTTCAGAGAAATTCAATTTCGTTTTTGGGGATGTATTTTTGAGTGTTATGGTATAACATGTTAGGTTAAAACATTCTTTAATTTTTAGGTTATTTAGGTTATTTGGGATGTATGGTTTTTTATGTAATGATCTATGTTGATCATTCAGTTTTATTGTGGAAATTGTGTAGTAAAATGTATTATATACGCATATTATTGTCTATAAATTTTAGATATTATCCTATATTGTGGTAAAATTTTAATTTTTGTTTAATATTCATAGATAATAAGAATATATTATTAACCATATGGCGTAACATGACATATTAGATGTAATTTTTTGGGATTCATGCATGAAAAAAATGATATTCAATGCTAGATGTTTGGAGAAATAGATGATATTCTTGTGAAAAATGATCAATGAATGAAATTTTACATGTCAAGAATCATATCTTCTTATTTTATTAGTCTAGATGGTCACTTAATTCATAACTCTTAGAAAGTTATCTTTAAATAAAAATTTAATCCCATTATCTTCATTTATGATGAATTGGTGGTCTTTCTTACACCTAAGAAGTTAATGGTTTAGTGGTTATTAACTTTCTCAAGATCACTCATGTTTTTAATCAATATTTTCCATCATTATCCATCATTATTTAGAAATTATATTTTTAATTTATGTAATTATTTTCAATTACCACTAATTTTATACTATTTGGAAACATATTTCTGTATTATTCAGGATGACCATCATATGTCACTTTCCCTCTTTTCATGAGGAGACTTTATAATTTTTTTTTATGATTTTGGATTTAAGAAAATAAATTTTCAAGAATCAAACATTGGATTAAAAATATCATGTTTAAATTGAGAGGATGGAATTTATTAAATATGGGTAGATTGAAATATACCATGTTTTTAAAATTATAATATTATTGATAGATTTATTATTCTGAAACACCATTATTTAAGAGAATAGGGATATGCACATAAGCCTTAGCCCAGTTGGTGAGGAATCCTTAAGTGCATTCAGATGACCTGGGATCAAATCCAGGTGGAAGATAATTTCCGGGTGACTGTAGCAGGCACTGTGCAACACTGTAGCAAGTACTATAGTAGTGCACTATTTGGCATTATAGAAGCCATGAATAGTCCCTAGTTTAGGCCTTCGGGCCACCGATTTGGTCCCCAAGTCCTTTAAGGCCTTCGGGTCACCCAGGCCTTTGGGTCAGTAAGGCCTTCGTGCCACCTCAAGGCCTTCAAGCCACCTTAAGTGCAGATGCAAACCAGACAACCTATAAGGAACAAGCTTCATAAGGAGGAGGAGCAAGAAGCTTTCACCATTGCATAAGATAAATGGATTTCAAGAATGATAGGGTATAGAACCTGCCATTGGGAAAATTCTGTGCATGCATGAGAAAGCCTAGCTGAATAGTCATGCAAAGCTGAAGAGCTGATTTCACGATGAAGATGCTGGGGAGGAGTAGTTCCAAGTAGTTATGTTTGGGTCTTATGTAATTTTTGAAGCCTATGGTCAATGAATTCCTCTAAGGCCTATATTCCATGTAATACTTATGCCTATGGGCCTTTTAAGGGGTCCACCTCACCCCTTTAAAGGTGGATTATCAAAAATCAATAAAAAATGAAGGCCTTCGGGCCATTGGAGGAGTAATAGAATAGGGATATATTATAAGAATATTATAATTTATAAGTTATTTTAGCCTCTCTATTAAATTAAGAGGGTTTAATACTCAAAATGAAATTATAAAAAATATTTTGAAAGGTTTTATATAATATAAATATATTGATTAGTTAATAATAATTATGTTGTCAACTATTTTTAATTTTATTTCATTCTTTAAAACTAAACATTTATTGAAAAGGTGCTTTGTAACTTTTTGTGAGAGAATATTATAAGTAATTTCATGAAAATTTTGAAATTATATTTTAAAAAAAACATCATTTTTTAAATAAACCTATATAAATTATCTTAGGCAGAAATTTTAGTATTTTTTAGAAAGGAATATTTTTTTGTAAATAGTAAAAAATACTGATTTGGGTAAAATTTCCATTTATCCTACTAAAAAAGTAAATTTTTATTTGAATTTTTTTATCAAAATAAAATATTTATAATTTTAAAAAATATAATATAGTTAACTTCATTTGAAACATCATTATACCATATTTTGGTTTAGGTTTATTGTTTTTATAAAGAATCATTATTTCAAAAAACTGTTTTGCGTTATGTTTTATGTATTTATAATAAAAATGTTTTCTGATAATTAAAATTGTTCAATCATGAAAACCAGGTAGAATATTTTTAATTATGATATTAAAATATTGTAGATAATTAACTTTTAAAATTTATACATTAAGAATAGTAATTATACTAAATATTTTTCAGTTCAATAAGGGTAAATTTGGTAATTTAGTTTAAATATAACAAAATATGGTCTAAAAATTACACAAAAACATTAAATTGAACTATTTTATTCGTGTAATAAAACTATACCTATCCAAAATTACATTTAATGGGATAATTTTCAATTTTTCCTTGGAAAATGACTTATATTTTATTTTATGTATTGATAAATAAAAAACACCAATCTCTTTATTTTAAATTTTACATACATATTCATAGATGGATAAAAATAAGATTTGAATTAATTTTAACATTTATTTTTATTATATTGAAATTATTTCATGATCTTAATTTTTTTTTAAATTTTATTGCTGAAATAATTACCCTTGATGGTAAAGAAAGAACGACATTGTTCCTGTGAAAATAGAATAAAATTAATGTAAATAATTTTTTAAACCAGAAAACAATTTTTTTCATGAAATAATTTTCAATGTGAACTTTATAGTTAATAATAATTTATTATTTATGTGTCAATTCATTATATTTTAATTCCATTGATTCTATGTTATTTTCAAGGTCAAATTATATGAATAGTTAATAAAATGACATTAATAGTGTCTTATGTTAAATAAATTTTATTAAATATCTTATAAATAATAAAATGTATAAAATAGGACAAGTAAGATGATATATGGTCCCAAATCCCACACCATTTCTATTTATACTCTAATTTTTAACTTATAGGTAAATTTATTACCCTTATATATTGAAAAATTTGTCACCACATTTAAGATTAAAAAGGTTAATAGAGGGGTTACTTTAAAATATAAGGGTTTAAATGATATCTATACCTATACAATTTTTATTGGATGATTATATTAAGATAATACACTATATATATTAAAATAAATTTTATTTTGGATTCATTTTACATGTGTTAGACAAAATATTATAATATTATACTTCTTGTACATCACAAAGATCCCCTCTCCTCACTTATAAAAGAGAACCTCATATCCTCTGTAACTCACACCATTATAACACTATAATTTATCAATTACTTACCCACATTCTTTCCCAAAATACCTTTACATATTATAGAGGTTATATTGTGGCTTGATTACCAAACATAGAAGGCTTAAGGTGTATTGATGAGGAGTTTTTTTTAAAAACGTATAAAATTTAATAGAGTTATTAATTTTATTTATTATTCTACATATGTATAAAAACATATAAATTATTTGATATAATACTACTATTATATACCATATATTGTAAAATTATTATTTCACTTTATTAACCTTAATCAATATTATTCTTGTATAAAATGGAAAATGAAACCATCATTCAGGTGTACAACACACTACCACCTTACGAATCGATATAAGATGTTTTCCATCACTACCTTACATAAAAAATTATAACAACATATTTAATTTTTATATATGATATTTATGGATTATTCATTATTTTTTAGGGATAATATATCATATAATTTTTTACCTATCTATACACGGATAAAATGATAACGTAATTTGTGCATGTATCTGGATTACCACCTAAATGAATTAATGTGATTATTTTTTCATTAGCACATCAATTTGATGGTATATATACATGTATTTGAACTATTAATAGTATATTATGTATATAACTAAAATAATGAATTTTTAAATTAATATATACGTTCTTTCCCTCCTGTTTTTTGAGATGTAGAAATGTTACTCATGCGTATGTACGGACTATGGTCTACATGATTATTAAATAATTATATTTTAATAAACATATTCCAAAGAGGAATTTATAATTATAATTAATATATAAAAATGATAAATTTGACATTACTTTAATTATAAAGACTCTGTAGAAAATATCTATTTGACTACGACCAGTTTAACAAAGCTATTTTTATGTTATGAAATGAGCATCCTCAAAACACTAAACATTTATTAAAATGATTAAGTAAATAAACATGAAATTAAAATAAAAAATAACTGAAATAAGGATAAGGTATTAAAACTTTAAATAGACCTTCATAAATAAAATAATTCATATATTTTCATATATATTAGTTCAACAACATACATTACATATCTTGACTCAAGTTAATGTATTTCTTATATATTTTCCTTCCTTGAGAAAATTTTTAATGTTATACAATTAATTTAATTTATAAGGTGTATATTTTCCACTTTTAAAATTTATATAAATAATATAACATATTTCATGGCACAATATATTGAAATTCATGTAATTTCATCAAAGGGATATTAATTAAAAAGGTACCAAATTAATAAAGGGATTTTCACTCTATTTCTAGTCATTTGTTTATATCTATTATTAATTAATAATATTTTATCTAGATTATGTGAAAAATAAGCTTTTAATTAATATTTTATTTCAAAATATTTTTTTATATATAGTGAAGCAAGCCATAATCACTACGTGGAACTTGAGGGAATCCAGTGACGTGATCCATGTTAGTTCAGAATCCATTCCAAGAAGTGGTTTATCCAATGGGAAGAAAAATCATTTTGAGGGTACACATATGGGCAGTACCAACCATGTTCATGCACTAAAAGATATGTGGTGTGTCAGTAGTGTGACCTAACATGCCATAGAACTCCCTAGTTTAAGATGAAGCTCATCGTGTGTTGGGATTGAAGTAGTATGGGTTACCTCCAGAATTTTTTCCATTCCATTCATTCAGTGCCCTATGAATGTTGTTCTATACCAAAATCACCTTCAATTGAAAGGTCATAAAATTCATTTCATGTGGTATGTTTCTTTTCTACATTCCTTTCAAGACGAGATAGTTTTCAGGGATGAGGAAAATAGGACTCAGAGTTTCAGCATTAGGAGAGTGGAACTACTCTGGTTAATCAGGTAGTATCTCGGGGCTTCAGATGAGGATATATTTATCAATTTCAGCCTATGGAATATGAGTAGGGTCAATGGACTTCTACTATATAGGGAACTATTCTGGTAACTTCTATCTTAGAATCTATCTTATTTTATACCAGTGTATCACACTCTTTTATATCTTCTACAACTATGGGATGATGGGTGCTAGTGATAGATTATTCTAGAGACATGGTGAATCTTGACATTCCATTAGGTGTTTTAGATGAGGGTATGAAATAGTGATTAGATTACCCATTGAGATAGGTAGGTGTTGTTTTCTGTGTTATTTCGACATCCTCGAGATGACCGGTGCTAATGTCAGTCTTGGTATAGACGGGATTTTACCTTATCAATCGTCAATTTATTTTTATCACCACTAGGAGTCATTCACATCACATGATGAAATCATGTATATCCATATGATGAAATGTGATATACATGAATGATGAGCTATAAAAAAGTGTTCTGGGCTAGATAGAGTAACAACCCATATGGAAAATCTCTTTGCGAGTGATCAAGGAATATAGATTGAAGAATTCACACTCATGGGATATCATTTTAGGGATGTATTCATTAATGATTTATCTTGATTACCTTTGGAGAGTGATAAAGGCTAAGTTCAACCATAATCCTTTATTGTGTGTTCTACCAGTGTCCATTTCTTCCTATATTATGAACCTATAGAGCTCTAAGAACTCAAGATGTTGCTAGAAGATCTAGAGGCTAAGGGATATTCTAAAAAAGCATATCTTTGTGGGGTACACCTATAATTTTATCTGAGGAGGTCGATGGTACACATTTTTTATGTTAGGATTAGAGATATTTGAACAAACCTATGATGAAGAATAGGTATTCAATGTCTCATTAGGACTACCTCATCAACTAGATCTGAGGAGAAACAGTTTTCTCCAAGATTGATTATTGGTCGGGTTACCATCAGATGCATGTGATCCTATTAGACATACCATGTATAGTGTTCCAAAGTAGGTACAGATTGTACGAGTACTTGGTTGTTTCATTCAAACTTAAGAATATTTCATCCATTTTTCATGTGTCATTTTATATACAAGGTATTAATATCTATTGACCGAAAGAAGATGAGTGACATGGTGTATTAAGATCATCCCATGAATGTGTTTGACATGAAAAATTTATTAATGTTGGATGGATATTATAGATGATTAATCTCGCAATTCACACACCTTGAATCACCATATGTAGGATTGAATAATTTTTTTTTGAAATTGAACTGGACCAAAGCTTGTGAGCCAAGTTTTTAGTAGTTAAAGAGAAGAGTGGATTTAGAATTGAACATGATTATTCCTGAGCCTTTGATAAGCTATATTGATTACTGTGTTGCTTCAAGAATTAGATTGGGGTAGTTTTGATGAATGCATATTAGGTTGTAGAATACACATATTGTCAGTTAAGACCACATGATAGAAAAAAACCTACTCATTAACATGAGCTAGATTCTAGGGTCAATTCACTAAATTGTTGGATGAAAAATATTTTGGATGAATGGTTTTAATTTAAAAGGATAAAAAAGTATCAATTATATCTCAACATAGAGAGACATGAACCCAAAGTAGTGTTGGTGGTTTGAATACCTACATTCATTCAATTTTAATCTTACTTATATACCTAGTAAGGGTAATTTTGTAGTAGATTCCTTGACCCATAATACTTTGAAGAAAGCTATTTAGGAATATAGAAGTTAGTGGTAGTTGATGGATCTATTTTTTGAGAACATGCAGATTCTAAATTAGGGAGGAAAAAAGTTTTTGTATCTCTATTAGTGATAACCTCCCTTATTGAGTGGGTCCAGATTATCCATTTTTAGGATTCCGAGAGAATTTTCTCGAGGGAGATCATCACATGTGAGAACCCACCTACTGTTTTTATTTATGATAATAAATTCATTTTATTCCATGGGTGTGTTTAGGTGAGTTATGATATACAAGGATAGTAAATAATGAAATATCATGCCTTGATTTGGGAAGTTTACCCTAGTATTACCAAGTTGTACCAAGATATTCGTCTCTAGTAGTGGTGCCCTGTATAAATTAGTATACTATAGGTTTTAACTATTGGTGATCCACCTATCAACATGTGAAGGTTGTGGACCAGTGACCTTATTGACTTTTAGAGACCTTATACATTCTTGAGTTGAAATGGAATTATGTTGCAACATATTTTGTGATTGTATTGATAATATTCCCTTTAGAAGGTGATTTAGTATTGGTGATCATCGATATATTGGAAAAGGCTATAAAATTCTAACCGATTTCAAAGTCCATGTATATTTTTGAGTGAGGAAGGATTTACATTCTAGATATTTTTCACCTTCATTATGTACCTTGTTATATAATTAATGACTAAGACACACACTTTAAAATTGTGATTTTATAATGTTTTGAAAATGGAAATGGGTTCACATATTCTCTTGAGTAAAATTTTTTACCCATAGATTGATGGGAATTCCATTCGAATGATATGAGTGTTAGAGGGAATTTTTTGGAATGCATCCTTTATTTTGGAGGTTCATGGGAAAAATATCTTCTTCTTGTTCAGTTTTACAACAAATAAAAATCATTCATGAAATGATTCAAATGGCTCTATATGAGTCCCTTTATGACTGATCATGTTATTCCCCTCCATGTTAGATGGAAGTGGGTGAGGTATCTCTTTTGGGTCCTCATCTCATTTAAGAGACATCATAGTATGTCTAGATTATTCAGAAATATATGGTTGTAGCCCAGTCCAAAAAGAATGATCATAATGATCATTTCTATCGACCTCTAGAGTGTGAGGTTGGACATCAGGTATTTTTTCTTGTTTTCCCAATTTTGTGTCATAGACGAATTAGGATACAGGTTATGATATCACCCTGTTATATTGGGAGTTTCAAGATTATGGAGGGGGTCTTGAAACTTTACTAAAGGTTATCATTTTTTCATTATTACCATTCCATGTAGGACATCCTCCATGTTTTGTAGCTTTGTTAGTATCATTCTAACACGACTCATTTTTCTAACCCTAAGAATATTGAATTGGAATTAGATGTGTCCTTCGAGGATACTTTGATATATATCATTGATTAAGGAAAAAATAATCTTCAAGGAAGTTTAGTTTTTCTAGTTTGGGTGATTTGAGAAGAATTTGAACATATATAACGAGTCCTTGGTAATGAAGGCTGATGTATGTGGGTAGTGACAGAAACTCTTTTATTTTGATGTTTAACCACACTCAGATGGGAAACTAAAGGATGAGTTGTCTTAAGGAGGGGATGATGTAACATCTCGACATTTGTAAAAGGTTATTAAAATTGATTCCCATTTTAATTTCATTGGTTTGTGATTAGTAATGATTCCTAAGGGAGTCATTCTGGTCACAAGGGTGTTCCAGGTTTGTTTAAATCCTAGATCCGTAGAATATGAAGAATCAGACTAGGAAACACCATTAGTATAAACCATGTAGCAAAACCCACACATTGTCTCTAACAGTGCATCCGGAGAATGTGGTGATCAGGGCTCCGTATGGTTACAATTAAATCATGCAAGGGATCTTACATACCCATGAAACTTTTCTCCAAAAAATGTGGATTTGTTTTACATGGGCTGTTCATGGTTAGCCAGCTGGGTGCTGAGCATATATAGGGTTCCCCTTTAACTAGAACCTTCTGCACAGTTTCTACACATTTTGGCGAACTCGTGCATCAAAACTGTGCACCCCTATCCGTGTGGGTCATTTTATAATTATATCCATGAAATGTTTTAGGTTTAGTACCCCCTCTTTCTCCCCATATATTTTCTAGAAGACCTATTCCTCTAGCTTGTCTTTATCTTTCACATAATCAAGGGATCTCCATTCCTACTCTATGAAATCTCCAAATATAATTCCATTAGTTGCATCAAAAAGATTGATTAAACATCTACAATCACCTTTATTCTATTTTAGTTTTATCTCTTCCCCTACATCACTATATAGGTGCAAGATAATTATCTCCACTTTCAGTTCATTTTATGATTTGTCTTTAACATTCACTCTATCTTGAATCTAAGAAAAACTCTAGATGAGGGATGAAATATTGGCTTAAGGTATATAGTATAGGTTTTTACCCATGTTTTATTGAATTTTATCACATGTGTCATTGTTTCATGAGTCAAACTCTTCCAAAAATGCCTATAATTTGAAAAATAAATTCATTTGAGTTGTTTTCCATTCTCATAATGACCACACTGAGTGGTCAATCACATCATAGGTTAATCACACTAACCGAAGCCACTCATTTGGATGTGATATCTTTTTAATAGCATATATTCCATTGGCTTTATATTGAGAAACACCACATGAGTTGTGTTTCTCTATAATGGATTCCTTTAATTAATTATTGTATTTGATTATAATTATGATCCATAAATTAGACCGTATAACATGTCCCCTAAATGGTTTTATTAAAATAATTACATGGCCATCATATTATTCCATGTTATAAATGATTTATTTGTAAATGGTATGGATTTAATAACCAACTAATATATTCACCTTAGAAAATAGGTTGGTATATGGGGTTATGACATAACGTAGTCTTGGACAATTTCAACGTTCCTCATTTGTAATTTATTAATTCATTGTAAACACATTTGGGGACAGACTAGCTGTGTCTGGGATAGGCCTTCCATGCATTTTCGATTTTACCTCTAGACGAGTGACACTGATTCCCTAGTAGAGACCTCAAGGATAAAATCAGTGAAACGATGGTTGTATCTCTCCATGAAAGGGACTTAGGACCCAATGTATGATATAATAGACATAATCAAAGGTTAGTTCATGCCACCTTTACACCATGCTAGGAGTAACACTTGGGATCTCATTCTCGGGTCACCTAGGACAGACTCCCTTAGAATTGGACATATACCGAGCCTGTAGAGTGATACTTGAAATTATTCTTTAATTTAAATGGATGGGATCATTGAGACTCTATATTATTTGTAAAAACATTAATCCAATTTAAAAATAAGTGAATGACCTTAATTATGAAATGAAACCTATATTGGAAGTTTAGTGATGTTTCCTCCAAAATGAATCAAAATCACTGGGATAGTAAGTGTATTGATATATTTACCTACTCAATTTACTCGTGCATGATACCTTGGTTAAGACATACCTAGATTAGGATTAAATATGTAAAATTTAATGGTTGTTAAAAGTGGAACCCAATTCAATGTACTTATTTATTAATTATTATCATTAACTAATTAATAATGGCACAATGTTCATTTTCTATTTCTTGAAGATGATTGTTCTAGAGACCATTGATGGTGTCCTAATGATTATATATCACACCCTGATTGGGATTCCAATTGTATGCAATAATAATTCATGACAATAGATAATGTGATGCATCCATCTTTCAATTATTGATTAATTGTTCTAGGACGGATTTCATGGGCAGGGGACTAAGCATATTCTCATGATGCTAGCTGTATTATATTTGAAATTTTTGGTATTTAAAATAACATGTATTGTATACATTTATCCCATATTACATAAATACTCATTTTTTATAGTTACCCTATATTGGTCATCATTATTTATATAATTATTCATTATATATTTTCTATTTATTTATTTATCTCATGTGATTATTTATTTTGGTTACACTAATATGTGTCTATTAATACAACTTCCGCAATGGAGTGTTCTTGGTCTGGTCATATAGTTTCTGATTATTTTGTTTTTTATTCATTATATATTTCTATTCTCCACTCTATTCAAGGAGGGCATAGTCTCACCAAATACACTTCCTTGTCCCTCACTGCTAGTTGGAACTCATTGGCATTCCGGGAGGTACGCTTGACATCCCATGAACCACTAACTTAGAGAACCATTAAATAGAATATGGGGTGGAAAGATATAAAAAATATACTTATGTTTTTGATAATTAATGATTCATTTTAATCTATTCTTCAATAGGGAATATGATTCAATTAATTCCAAAGTATTAAGGGGTTTATATTTCAATAAAATTTTAATGGGGATTTATTCTTCTTGAATTAATTATTAGGAAATCATATGATTTTTATTTGATAAACTAATTTAATTCTTATTCCCCTATTGATATATGATTTTGTTTTTATTTTATTACCATTTTTATTAATTTTTTTACTCACAATTTTTTAGATTTTTTATATTGAAATGCAACCTTATATCTCTTCATTTGGTCTGATTTTTTATTCTTCCACATCCATTTTTCTAAAATATATTCTAGAATATTATTGAATATTCTTAAATGGGTTTTATGTTAGTTGTTAATAAAATTTTCCTTTAAACAAAGGTTTTACAAGATTATTCTTGTCATTTCATGAATAAGGAACCTTTTACCCAAGGTGTGTAAAAAATCATTGTTTGAACAAATATGAAATAAATCAAATTTCCCATCATTATAACCACCCAAATACATTGAATCTTATTTTATATGATTCTATGATTGATTTTGAATAAAATTATTTCTCAAATATTTTGGATATTTTTAGTTTTTAAGAGTGAATTTTAACACAAAGAGGGTATTCTCCTAAATAATTTTATAAAGAAAATTTAATGATATTTCTATCCATCAGGTAAAATAATCATGGATTTTAATTATGATCTACTAGGTGTATATTTAAATGATACAAAATTAATTTTTTCTCTAGTTGAATTATATTTGTTTCAAATATATTATCATGGAACCCCATTCTTTTCCATGAGTAAATCAAGATATAAAATAAAAAGGGTCATATACATCTTTTAAAATGAAATATTTTATGTATTGTGATTGTGGTATAGTTATAGAAAATTTTTTGTGATGATAGTTGAGCTCAATATAGCATATGTGTATGTATGAGACTGATATTGCACTCTAATACATTTGGTAAAGGGATAGAGTAAAATAGTTATATGTTTCTCCTAATATATTTCTAAAATTTACTAGATTAGTTATTCTAATTTTAAGTGTTATTGTAGTAGTGATATGAACATTGTGATTCAATTTACCAACATGATTTCATTTCCCTTTAATTGTCTTTTAATGGTTCCTTTTCTAAAATATTTTTTACATGGATCATGATTGTTTATTTATATGACTCTTATCTTATTTACATTATTTTTATGATGTTTAACATTTTTTGGTCCATGTTTTAATGGGTATGAATTCTGTTATTTCATGATCATGAAGATTGAATATATCGGCATACCATTACTATCATCTTATTGTCAACGATGAAAATGAAATGATAATTCTTGATGTTTACCTTTACTAACTATTTTATCTCACCCTTCTTATTAGTTCCATTTAAATAGGTTATGGATAATAATATTAAGTTTACTATATCTAATGAAATTTTATGTGTTTTGAGGTTTATGGGATATGTTTAAGAAATGATGTAGGTTAATCATGGTATATTGATAGAAATAATCTTTTAAAGACATGGTTATTTTTATATTTGATTATTTCATAGTTATATAAATCTATAAACCCAAATCCTCATTGCATATATAATTGGTCTAATATTTTATTTTGATTTTTTCTTTCTTTATAGTGGAAACTAGATCACTAATATCATTATCAAATATAGAAAATGAAATGTTTTGTTTTTAACACCAAATTTTAGAGTATTGATTCAGGTATATTATAGTTGGTATCAAAGAAGGGATTGGATAAAATTGATTGTTGGGATGTTTTCATGTGATTTAATAATATTATTTATGTATAACATCATGAGTTTATATGTTTAAGGTTAACCATAAGTTAAAATGGTTATCCAACCATTTTGATGATTTTTGTTATGAAATTTTAAAATAATTAATAATATTACTAGAGATGATTTATTATGTTGAAGTATATATTTATCTTCAGATTAATGTAACGGATTATTTGAAAAATATACTATTATATTTTTTGGGATGTAAGTTTAAGGGTATGAAATAACCTTTCAGTTTAAATCATTCGTTAATGCTAAGGTAATTTATGTTATTTGAAATATGGGGATTATTATGGAATGATCTATGTTTAATCATTGGTGGTATTATAAATTTTTTTGATTAAAATATATTATTTATTAATATAAATATTTATAAAATTTGGATATTATATTACTTTATGTCAATTATTTTTAGTTTTGGTTAATATTTAATGAAAAGAGGAATAGATTTTTATCCTTTTCTAGAATATGTGATCTGTTCTAATTTCATTTTTCTACTTCATTCATGAAAAATTCATCTCTAATACTCTTCATTGGGATTAATAGATGATATTGTATTAGAAATTGATTAATATATGAAATTTAACTTTTCAAGTAATTATATTTCATTATGTTATTCTTATGAATGGTAAATGAAATCCTTAATTATAAGAAAAGGGAACTAAAATAAAATTTTAACTTATTTTCTTCATTTATGATGAATTTATAGTATTTTTGGCACCTCATTTTCTTATGGATTTATGGTCATTAAATTTGTCATGATCAATAAATTTATTATAATCAATGTGTTCTGTTACTCTCCACCTTTAGTTGGATATTAATTTTTTTACCCCATGTTCATATTTTCATATCCCACTAATGTTATTCTTTTTTGAATAATAGTAACATGTCATTCCAAATGACCTTCATATTTATCATTCCCTCTTTTAAAGAGGGAGTTTTATTTAACTATTTTTATGATGTTGGTATTTAATGAAGGAATTTTATAATATAAAAAAACATGATTACCTAGATCAATTTCAAATTGTGTGGAAAAAATTTATTATATGAAAAATAACGTTACATCAGGAGTTTTTTAATATTACTTTTCTCTATATCCATAATAATATGAAATGCTAAACATTACGTGTATTGGGATATACTATTAAAAAATTATTATTTAAAAATGACCATTATAACCCTGTAGTTAAATTGGAAGGTATGATTAGTGATAAAAAAATTATAAATAATATGTATAAATGATTATATAATGATTATTTATTGATTAGTTCATAATAAATAAGAACACATTCTTTTAGGAAAGTCACGTTCATTTAAAAAAATATATTTTCTTCAAAATTTGTTTTATTTATTTTTCTATGAGAGAATAATATAATTAATCTTTGTAACATTTAGAAATTTTATTTAATATAAATTAAATAATTTTTAAAATAATCATATAAAAATTTTCTTAGGGTAATATTTTGGGATTTTTCTGGAATTATTACTATTTTCAATGAATAGTGAAAAATATATAATCTATTAAAACAATAATTTATTATCATTAAGGACATTATTTATAATTTTATGCATAAATATAAATATAATTATTCTTTTTTAATTAGATTATATATATATATATATATATTTAAATTTGAATCATCATTTGACTATATTTTTTGTGTCAGTTCATTTTTGTGAATAAAAGCATATTTTATCTAATTTTTTTTTGTATTTTTTTACGCATATATAATAAATTTTTTTATATGAAATATATTACTTGAATCTTGAAAAAAAATAACCTTTATAAAGAATCAAGATTCTCATATTTCTTAAAAATTCATTTTTATTTTCTTCCATTATGAATTTAATAAAAATAAATATAAATCTTTTCATTAATAATAAATTAAGAATTTAAGGGGAAATGATATTATATGGATTAGAAATCATCTTAAATAATTATATTAATATATTTAGTGAGTGTTTCCTATAAAAACACATCAATTAATTTATTTTTTGGAAATTATGTTCTATTTTTCATTGAACATGACTAACATATTATTTTATGTACTGAATAATGAAAAATGTGACTCTCTTGTTTTTGAAATTCACTTATATATTAATACATAGATAAAAATATATTATTAATGAATATTAAATATTATTTTATACAAATTTAATTTATATATATGGTGGGAATTGTTTTATATTTAGTGATAATATAATTTCATTAAATTATTATGTAATGCCGATATTGTGATTGTGCAAGAAGTAAACATTCTTGTAAATAATTTGAAAGAAATATATATATATTTTTGCATAAAATATTTATACACATGAATTTTTATATTAATTTCAAATTATTATTAATTGTAAAATTTATTTTATTCAAATTCCATTGATTTTATGTGGTTTTAAAATTAAAATTATGTGAATAATTTAATAAATGATATAATAGAATTTTGTATAAAATATAAATTATTAAATATTTTAAAAATAATAAAAACAAGAAATTGGATATTTATTATGATAGAAGGTCTAAAATATTATCCCTATTCCATTTAGGATCAAATTTTAAACTTATTAGTATATTTATAAATCTTTAATATTGAAAAGGTTGTTAATGCACATAAGGTTTTAAAGAGTTAGTTGAGGGTATAATCCAAAGTATATGTCTTTAAATGAAATAAAAAACTACAAAATATTTATTATATGATTATATTATTAATTGTTCCTCATTATAATAAAATTAACTTAATTTTTATATCAATTATCATGAGTTAGATGCATATTATATTATAATAGTTCATGTTTTTTCAAAACTATCCCTCCCCTCAAAAATAAAAGGGTACCTCTTATCCCATATAATGATAAAATTAATAAGAAATTAAATCCAAAATTACCAAAGTACATACATTCATAATATCCCAACCCATACCCTAAAGATCTTATTTTTTAAAGAATTCTAATCCTAGAGGGAATAAGGGGTATAGAAAAGAAGGGTTTCCAAAGAATAGAAATAGATTTAAACATAATGTTTTAGTTTAATATCTTCTTCTACCTCCTTGAATACTATTATATCAATTTTTATATAATAAAATCAGTTCCAACTATATACAGAGCTATTATTTTTTTAATTTCTTAACATTAACCCATCATCATTATCATTGAAATTCTAAATGAAACCATAATTTGGGTTAACAGAAAACTATAACCACATTAATCAATTTAATTCATATTACATAACCACCTATCTGAGAATGTTACTATGATGATTTTAATTTATATATATGATGTTAATGAAATAATTAAAATTATTTATTAAAAATATATCATTTATATTCTTTCGATTCTATCCATTCAAAAATGATAACATCCCTGATGTGTACTTGTGATTTGCCACCTCAATGGACTAATATGATTATTTTTTTACACTTAATCCCATGGATTGTATATATAAGTGTATTTTCATATAGATAATGATATATATTATTTATTAATATTTATTGAAATATAAAATCATAATTCAATTCCTTACCCTAGTTATTGGAAAAACTGTATCATTACTCATACACACGAAGAACCTACCGTCTCAATGATTATAACATAATTCATTTGTCAAAACCATATTTAATTTTTTGATTTCAAAATTCTAAACATTTATAAAAATGAATTTTATTTTAATATTATTATACTAGATGTAAGGAAAAAAATATTTATTTTACTATGGTTAATATACTGAATTAATTTTGATGTTACGAACTAAAAATCATCAAAACACCCGATGCAAAAATAACTAATTAAGTTTTTAAATATGTGTTTAAAATAATGAAAGAAATTTCTTAAGGATAAGTTATTACAGTTAAAAAATGATATTAATCAACAAAATAATATATATATTTTTATTATATACTAGTTAAAAGAGATATATTTCATGTTTCGACTCAAGGTATGATATTTCATCTCTATTTCCCTTCATTAAGCCCTTTATTAATTTTATACACTAAATTTATTTTATATGATATATATGAAAAAAAATTAAAAATTTATATTTTTATTCTATCATACATCATGGTATTTTAGGTTATAACTCATTATATTTCAACCAAGGGGTTTTGATTCAGATTTTACCAATGATGTAACAGGTAACATAACTCAATTTTCATTCATTGGGTTTCATCACTTATTAATTAATAATACTAAATCTATATAATCTCTAAAATGTAATTTTCTCTTTATTTTTTTATTTGAATTTTTTTATCGGGATTTAAATTTTTATACATCTAATTTTTACATTTATGAATTCTTTATTCGAGGAAATAATCATTATACGGATTATTCATCTTAAATTCCATTCATTGGGGAATGAATTTATGTTATGAACCAATATTATATTATAATATGTATATCCAACCCTAATGAAATTATATATCATTAATATACATATATTATTATATAAGAATATTTATATGATGTTATGTTCTCTGTGGCATGTGATTCAAATTTTACCAAAGTGTTAAAGAGTTTATGTTTTAATCCCATTTTAATCAATATTTTTTACTATTTAATTTCCATTGTGAAAATTATATGATATATATATGAAAAATATTTTAAATTTTATTATACTATCAAAATTTAATTAATATTTATGTTTGATAATATTTTTTATCTTTTTTGTACTCTAAATTTTTGATAAAAAAATATTCTTAATTGATATATACCTTATTTATCTCATTTTGGATAAAAAACATATTTCTTCCATATCCATGATTTATAGAAAAATTCAGGTTAGTTTTTTTAACATTATTAAAATATTTTTTAAAATATTTTTTACACATGTTTGAGTTTTTTCAAAAATAATATAAAAGTATATTCTTTGATTTTCTAAATATGTAATCATTTTTACTAAAGGTGTAAAAAGAATATTTATTTTTAAAACTATGTTATGAGTGGAATTTTTGACCCTCATGAATACCCAATGGTTTAATATTATAATAAACACTTCCATGACAATTTTCTTTATTTTTATAATATTCTAAAAAAATTAGTTTTTAAATGGTTTTTTCAAAAAGTAATGAGTATTTTTCTCAAGAAAATTTCAATGATATTTTTATAGTATTTGTATTCATCAATGAAAAAACCCACGATTTTACATATAGACTTCTGCGGATATATTGTAATGATACGATCCAAATTCATTGAATATATAGATTACTATTTTTTAAAAATATATTATCATGTAGTTATTTTCTTTTCCCAATGGAAAATCAAGATATAAAAAAACAATGATAATTGATATATTGAAAAATGAATGATTTCATGTGTCATGACTATATTATGGTTCATGGAATGTTTATGTTGAATTTTGATCCTAATAAATATCATGATTAAGGGTGAGCCTATTAAATTTCTCAAATTCATTAGGTAATGGGATGAAGTTAACAACTTATCGGGTTCTCCTAAG
Organism: Viscum album; assembly: GCA_963277665.1. Lineage (NCBI taxonomy): Eukaryota > Viridiplantae > Streptophyta > Magnoliopsida > Santalales > Viscaceae > Viscum > Viscum album. The sequence continues at coordinate 978,700,462 of OY728167.1, forward strand.
TAAATATTGGAATTCATTGAGTAGGTTATTCCACATTTAATAGTTAATGTAAGAGTAATATGAAAATTACATTTTATGTTTCCAATATGTCTTATTTTTTATATTATTAACATCTAATGAATAAATAGAAATTAAGATGGAATATAATAACTATTTCTTGACATATTCATTAAGAGAATACTAATCTGGTTGTAAGCAATGAACTCAAATTATACTTGAACATATGGAGTCATGGTTTAATGTAATAAATATAAGTTCATTACTTGAGATATGAATTAATAATAATCTAAAATTCTAGGTATGAGAAAACATAAATGAAAATTAGAATATCCAATAAAACAGAAAATATGGAATGACTACTAGTGATTTTGGCCCCATAATATCTGATTTTAGTGTATACCTATTGCATACTCTAGAAGATGATGTCTCATCCTATTATGAGAACTTGAACATGGATGGTTGCATAATCTTTGTATCATTTAATGATGTCACAAAAACTATAATACCTTTTAAGTGTATTTTCATTGCATATCAAGGTTCTCATCATGTAGGGTAACTAATTATGACCTTTTTAATGGGATATATACTCGAGAAAATTATCAAATTAATGTTAATAAGATGAAAAACAATTTTTGATAAGATATTTATTTAATATTAATGTTTATAAATGTACATGTAATATAATATTTATAGAATATGTATATTGGACACCAACTACAATAGTGTCCTTCTATTTAATTATAATCCTTGCTACCATAGATTTCATCCTATTAGTAATCATTATGAAGGTCCTCCCTGTATTAAAAAATGATGTTAGTAGACAGGTTCTTCCCATTCCAATGATTCCAACCATTATAAATATACTCTCCTTGATAATGATGAATAGTCATAGTCGGTGGATATCCCAATGGATTTTATTTTAGTAATATTTTCCCAATCTATGAGGGTAATCGTACTAGGGGAAGAAATTACTAACATTATCTAGGCCCTTAAAAATATATATTCCTCAAAATATGGATAAATTAAATTGTTATTAGTTACACTAAACAAAAAAAATATTCTCAGAGACATTAGGTATACCATTTATATTTAAAATTCCATGATTTTGAAATATGCACTTCAATGAAAAAACTTTAATACTAGAGGTCCCACAGTTGACTGATGATACCTTATTGTTATCGATGAATTCACAAAAAACTATTATCAAAATCAGTACCTCTATAAGGTTAATTGACTTTGTGAAGAGTTGAATATGCATGGGAAGATATATCCCTATTTTAGAATAATATACAAAGAACCTAATATTCATTATAAAAAAATGATCCTTTAAATAATGACTATTTTGAATCTAAATAAATATAGAGTGGTTGACAAGTGATAACATATTAGTTATATAATGGATCCATTAAACCCCCCAATATATCATGCATGAGATCATTGATTATTTATACATATCAAGTCTCCACCTTTGAAGATGAATTCCAATCAATCATCTTTAAGGCTAATGCATTCCGTATTTCAAGTATATAGGCTATATAAAAATTATTAATGAATATTTTCAATAGGTTGAATTAAATTCCATTTATATGGTATAGATTCATTAATATTAATGGAAATATTACTGACCTTAATGTACCTTCATGAATTTCCTTTTGGTAATTTTCTAAAATCAATTATCAACCCCCTACATTGATTAGATTCTCATTTATACATTCCATTCTACAAAACCCCCATCATTCATAATCAAGGAGAACTCATGACTTCCAACATGGTCACCTGTATGTGGTTATCATGTGTATCAAGGTTTTTTGTTATCACCATCGGTGATTCATTAAACCGGAATTTTGATGTAACTAATTTTATTTCCTAATTTTGATGTTATATTTTTATATACCAATGGATGTTCAAAGCTTAATTTTAATAACTATATAGAATATATCATTAGGATATTAAATAGAAAAAGGTATCATCAAAGATAAAATAGTAAATATTATTAAAATATATAAAATTAATATGCAAGCTGATTCTATGTCTATACAAGTGAGGCTAAGGGTTACTGAATATTTGAATGATATACTATATTTAGAGGAAATTAGAATATAACCCTAGGTATCATAATGAATTATATCCCTAATTAATATATTACAAGGGAATCCTTTGACAATAGGGACATGGTAAATTTTACCCCCATTTCTATCACAATTATCATCACCTAGGAAAATGCATACCCAATCCATTGAAAAGAACAACCTAAGAAAATAATTTTTTGATAAATAATGGAATCACTATAGAGATACAGTGATATATATCTCTGAACTAGTATATCATTCATACATGTTACAATTATTTTTTATATAAATTACTTTCAATAAATAACCATTTACTTCACCTTGATAATTATTCCAGGATGATCAAGTGAACTTTAAGAAGGGATATTGTCTATAAGATTATTAAATTAATTACTTTCCATATAAAATTATGGTGATACCCATGCTATTTAAAATTATGGTTATGATACCAAATACATCATAAATATAAAAAATAACATAGTTCTAATATGATTTTATTAATGAGTTTAATCAAGTCTTTCCCTACTAATGCCTTATAATGTGATGTTGATATTGAGGTGGTCATGAATGTCTTATCCATAAAAAATATCAATCATACATTGGTTTATAGGGAATGAGTATATTCTAGAATCTAATGTTAGACCAATCCTTAGAGTTGTTTAGGTGTAAAAATTATTTCACTATAAGGGGGAAATTTGAGAATACAAGATGGATAAAATCTGATGGTATTATTTCAGAAAATTTCATGGAGATAGAGAGACACTGTCCATGTGATATTTCACTAGAAGGCATAGTTTGATTCTATGGGAGTCATTCCATCAGCTATTCAATCACTGGATTGTGAATAAAGAAGTATATTCATTGAGTATACTATCAGGTTAAAATATTGACCAGATAAAACAATTAGATGTTGGAATGATTTATCTAGATTAAGGCTTCCAACATTTATATCAGTGGGCATGGAATTTATCCTGTGATATTAGGTTGATGCTTTGTAATATAATTATTTAAAGTAATCTACTCAAAATTTAGGTTGTACCCCTTATGATCCATAAGAACAGTATAAAACCTATCGTTGTAATTATCCTCTCGATTCATTAAATAAAATTGATGTATTATCCCCCTATGGACTATTAAATAATAATTCTCCATATAATATCACTTTTATCGTTCCTTTTCATTTGATTATTACTTTGATCATTATTTCATATATATTTTCCTGCTTCTATGGGTGGTTTTACATTAGAGTTCCCTATAACATTTTCTTTTTTATTTAAGGTTTTGGGTATCGTTACATGTTTTTAATTCATGATATTTTTGTTTCCTTAATCAAAATACAATAGAGTATATTCTGGTGGAATAATTTTTAGTTGGCTATAAACCTAATTTTTGGTATCGATTCTAATGGTTAGAGTGTTTCTTGAGGATCCAAACATGGTGAAGGTGTTTATGAACTTCATTTAGTAAAATTTAATTTCAATTTTCCTTGTATAATAATATTGTTAAGTAGTTACTAACCTATTTTTTCATTGAATAAAAGTATTGAATGTTCAAAATTAATATTTTGATGAAATTTTATAAGATAAATGTTATGAAAATGAATCTTGATTTAATAGATTTTAGGTTGTGATAAATGTATATATATCATTGTCATTTATATAAAGGAATCAATATTCAATTGACTATGTCAATGATTTAAAAAATGAAAATTAAAAAAATGGGAGAGGGTGTATAAAAAAACATAGGATGATGTTAATTTCACATTAATAGATTTTAGAATTCAATATCTAGGAATTGAATACTACATTAAAATTCATGATGCTCTTGGATGACAAGTTAAAATCATGTGATGATTAAAAATGTGTTTTTGCTAAAGTGACAATGTGATATGAACATTTTGGATGAATATTCTGAGGTTGATCATATGAATTAGTTCAATGTATTTTGAGGTAAGATTTAATAAGTAAACATAAAATTTATAGATCTTTTCTAGGATTTTTCACTTCTTTCCATTATTTCAGAGTCATGTGACATTATAGTTACAGCTGGGATAAATTCAGTTGAATAATAAGACCTTTCATATTTTAGGTCCATAAAAATGGTTGACGCATAATTGAAAAGATACTTCACCTAATAATTGGAATAAAAATAATAGAAAACTTATAAACAAAGGAATGAAATATCTTGACACTATGAGATTACTACAAATTGTATGAAAATTTATGGGACATTAGTGGACTACACAATTAGAAATCATTGGAAGGAGTCATTTCAAATTAAAATGAAAATTCCAAAGAAGTGAAAGTTAGGGTTGGTTGAATTTTTTTTGTGGTCCACATTTGGTGCCTTATCACATAGAATATCATTAATATCTTTCTTTTATTGATGACCCACATGTAATGTGTGGGTTTACTTCTTTATGAATAAATACTGAGGTGTTTGATAATTTTTATCGACGAAAGAACATTGTGAACAAAGAGACTAAAATTATGTAGAAGTCCTTATTGTTAGAAAACGGTGGTGATTATAATATTATGGATTTAGGGGGGTATTTTGACCGAAGGTGATTCATTATGAACAAATCAATCTATATAATCTAGAGGATAATGGAGTTATGAAGATAAAGAATATGAATTTGGTAGAAATAGATATATGAAAGAGGATTCACGTAGGGTTCCCCAGGGTTTTTTTGTGTGGATTTTGTAAATTGTAAACCATGCACAGTTTATCTATGTCCATTATCATTTATGGAAAATAAAAATTCATAGAGATATTGGTCATGAAGAAATATTTATTTGAATCACCTAATAAGTCTTAGGATCTCTCTCATATTCCTACGTTGATTCTAAGGAATGAGATATGATGGAGTCTAAATATCTAGCACATTACTTTCTTAGCTATAGAAATGAATATTTTTTATTTTGAATTAGGGATAATGGCTTCAAATAATTTATTAAAATTTGAGGTTTTATCATTAATGACAATACCTCATGGATGTATCATATCATAGATGTAAATTTTTAGAAATAAATGTATCTTTAGAAGTAGAGGTTCATTTTGATAGTTTATTAGAAGAAACATATTATCTCATGAATATAAAAAACATAACTACTCTATTATGACCATAACATTTTGTTGAGTTAATAGAATAAAGGTGATATGTTTTATTTTTGTTTCACTATACTAATGTACATGAGAGTTCAAGTAATATAAATTATAGATCGCCATAAATTCATACCGAATATGTTATAGTACCAAAAAATGAATAAATTTTAGGAGAAATATGTATATATAAAATTTAAGGGATTTATGTACCATTATTTTAATATACTTTTTATTATCTACATATAATAGGCAATGGAGATCAAGAATTCCCATCGATGGAAATAATCTTGGAGGATTCAAAATAGTTAGTGGTATTAATGTGGGATGAACTTGTGACTATATATTTATCAAAAAACAAGAGAGATAAGATATAAACATGATGTAAAGATGATTCTATAAATAATAAGTATTTATTGGTATAAGGAAGAAGAAAATGGCACAATTAAGTACAAGGCCATGCTATATGTGATGTGATATCAATATATGGAAGGAGTGTACTTGTTTTAAACCACTTATAAAGTATTTTTGAAAATAATTTGATAATGAATGATTAGTACGTTACCTTTATGGAATTAGGGAAAGAGTTTATACTGTTAAAGAGGTTCTTGGAGGATATAAAAAAAGAACATAAAGTTGGGGCTCTATTTTTTGACTTGACTATCCTGATTCTATGAGACAACAATCCAATTTTTGAATATCATATTATTAATATTCATCTAAAGTACCACTTCATATAGGCATTGTAATTAAAAAAGTTGTAGACCCATATATAATCTAAGATAACTGAATGTAGCTGACATGTTGGAAAAAATCATGACATAGGATATGATGAAGTAGTGCTTCACCTTAATATGTTTAGGTTGACGTGAAGAGAGGGATTGTGGGTAATCGAAAAACTACTTTTTAAAAATATTATGAATGTTGGTTGTAGGGGTTATGGTGGGGGAAATAATAAAAAAACTAAATGAATCTCATTTGGAAATTTTTATAGCTATGATATTTGTTTTCCTAGAAAGAAGAAATATGAGACCACTAGTAGATTAATATCTATCTTCCTTATAACAGTATCATCATGGATATGAATAAATAGTAGAGGAGTGTTTGTTCAAATTATATGTTGGTTGGGGTAGCAGGAGACATCCTATCATAAGTTCATTCACCATAATATTATTTGGGAGACACATCCATTGAGATCACTTAAAGTGAAAAAGTCATACAATAGGGAATGTTAGGGGTGTCCAGACCCGACCCAATCTAATGGGTTCGACCTGACCCGACCGGGTGGGGTCAGGTTGGGTCGGGTTGTGAAAAAAATGTTCAGGTTGGGTTTGTATCGGGTTGACCTGTGGATGGGTTGGGTCGGGTCTTGGGTTGGTTACATATTGACCCAACCCGACCCATTGTCACAAGGATGTATGAAAAAAAACCTACATGGGGTCGTGACCCAGCCTGGACCCCCTAATTCTCTTCCTCCCTTGCGATTGCCCGCCTCTTCCTACCACCTCTCCTTCCCCTCCCCAACCTTCCCTCGTGCACAACTGGATAGCCTCCCTCCTCCTCCTCCTCTCCTCACTCACCTTCTCCCCTCCCCAGACATATTCTCCTCCTCCTCTCCTCCCCCATAACCCCGACCTTCCCTCGCACGTGGGAAAACCCTAATCCCATTCCTTCATCCTTCCCTCACCACCAACGACTGGCCTCTTCCCTCCTACTATACTCCCTCCTCATCTCCTCACTCGCCTCTTCCCTGGACGAATATATTCCCCTGCAAGAAATCAAAATAAATCCTTCATACCATCTCACTCCTCCTTGGCCTATCGTGCGTTATTTTTGGTGACACTGTTGGTATGGTATGTAGTTTTTTTAATCATGTTCTTAAAATTATCTTCCTTAGGTAATTTATTTATGCACCTATGTGAGTTGGATCAAATTGCAGGTGTGCACATTTGAAGTAGGCAGTGAAGGTTTCTTATTTCAATTGTATGAACATTAGGTATACTTAGGTGATTTAGTTTGATTTCCATTTCCCCTACAAAAGATTTTTAACTCTAGTTAAAGGTTCAATCCTCCTAGTTAGTAGTTATCAACTGTAGGAAGGATATGTTTTTTTCTTAATGCTTGTCCACCTATCTTCTATTTTCACATAACCATTTCTGTATATTGATTTTGTGAAACATTCAACCCAGAATACTAGTAATCCAAACTTATCCCTATGGTTTGACTAGGTTGCTCACCAAATTATTTATTGTGATGACTCTGTCCACTTGTAGAGGAACGTTATTTTTTTCTCTACAATATGTTTACACAATGAAATTTAGTGCCATTTCCAAATACATTGTTAAGAACATGGGATAACTGGGGCTGTGTAAGGGGGTATTTACTATTAGGGGGAAGTATAGTAATTTTTTAGTTGGTATATTCTAGCCATCTGTAGTAGATAGTGTCTAGGCAGTTAAGGTAGGGTAATAAATTGGGGCTGACTGGTGTAGTGGTAAAGACTAGTGCAGTGGGGGGGGGGGGGGGGGGGGGCAGGTGCAGTGTAGGGAAGGGGGTCGGGGAAGGGGATGGTAGAGGGGGAGGGGCTGGTGCAAGGGTAGGGGGTGTGGGAGGGGTTAGTTGGTGTAGGGACCGGGGTAGGGGGAGGGGTTGGTGTAGTGCAGGGGGGGGGGAGAGGGGCTGGTGAAAGGGCAGGAGGAGGGGGAGGGGCTGGTGTAGTAGGGGGAGGGGGAGGGGCAGGTGGAGCAGGGAAAGTGGGAGGGGGAGGGGCTGGTGGGAGAGGGGGATGTGCTGGTGCAGGGCAGGGGGAGGGGGAGGGTATGGTAGAGCAGGGGGAGGGGGAGGGGCTTCTGTAGTAGGGGGTAGAGGCTGGTGTAGTAAGGGGGAGGGGCTAGTGCAGCAGGGGGTTGGGGGAGGGGCTGGTGTAAGTGCAGGGGGAGGGGGAGGGGTTTTTGTAGTAGAGGGGAGGGGGAGAGTTTGTTCGGGGGGGGGGGGGGCTGGTGCAGCAGGGCTGGGTTGCAAGGGGGAGGGGGTTGGTGGGGGTGTAGTGTAGGGGGGAGTGGGAGGGGATGGTGCACCAGGGGAGATAGGGGCTGGTGGGGGTGCAGTGTAGGGGGAGGGGTAGGGGCTGGTGTAGCAGGTGGGATAGGGGGCTGGTGGGGGTGCAATTCAGGGGGGAGGGGGAGGGGCTGGTTCAGAGGGGTAGGGGGGATGGTGTAGTGAGTAGGGGGGCTGGTGGGGGGGGGGGGTAGTCCAGGGGGTAGGGGGGTGGTGCATGGGGGGAGGGGGTAGTCTGGGTGGGTGGGGGGATAGGTCCGGGGGGCTGGGTCCAGGTCCATCGGGTTAGGTCGGGTTGGGTCGGGGTCGGGGCTGGGGTCGAGTCGGGTTGGGTCGGGTTTACACATAGAACCCGACCCGAATGGACCCGACCCATAGCTGATTGGGTTCGGTTGGGTCCTTCAGCCATGCATCGAGTAACCCGAACCCAATGGGTAGGGTTGGGTCGGGTCAGCTGCTCATGAAGCATATGACCCGACCCAACCCGACTCGAGATTTTGTGGTTGGGTCTGGTTCCAAAACATCCTTGACCCGACCCAACCTGACCCATGGACACCCCTAAGGAATGGTGAGGTGGTGGTATTATTTGAAAAAAATGGGCTCCATCATCTATCTTAGATGAGGTATAATTTTTCTTATATAGGTACATTGGTGACTGGAACCAAAAAAGTAAATCTATTATAAAATTAATGGGGACTACTTGAAATCCAAAAACACATTGATGATTTGATCATTAAAATCACCCAGATGATTATTTTAATATAAGTTACACAACATTCCCCTATTTAATTGGGTGAATGATTAAAATAAATAGTATATTTTTTTTTCATTTTCCTTTCATTTTTCATTGATTTTTATTTTTAAATTTTCTTTCCCATATCAACCAACTGACTTCTATTGATATATAGTAACTTGAAGGATATTTTATTTTATTTTCTTGACATCTTATGTGGGGTTCATTATTAATATTTTTCTTTGTAACATTATGTTCTAATGGAATGTCTTATAATGGTTTATTTAGAATATGGAATTGGACCCAACAAGAAACCCAACCTGAACATTCATTGTCGGTTACCTGACATTCCTTTGATAAGAGAATGTTTATCCCCACATCATATCTTTAACCACCACCTGAATTCATTTACATCACCTATTATAATGAGAGATTTTCCAAATTTATACTAGTATTCAATAATTTATATCAAATCAATAATGAATTTTATTGTATAATTAACCTAGAAATTTGATTCTTGATCTAAATTCTCACAAATATTAGTCAAAACTATTTGTTAACAAGAGGAATATAATTATATATATACATAAAATCAAGATACCCAATTAACACCGGAATAGATATCTCTATATAGTATAATTATAATCAAAATGATTTCCTAGAGTCTTATTGTTGGGTCAATATCAGTTTTATATCCTTCTGATTTACCCAATTAAGATTCTAAAGAAAGTAATGATATATGAAATAAGATAATTCATTTCATTTTCACTGAATAGAAAGACCTTGATTCTCATTTTTTTATAAAACTACAAAAATAAATACACAGATTGAGTGGTAAGAAAAATTCCATCCAATACTAAGCATTTAATTTTTTTACTTTATCCGTAAAATGGAATTGGAGCCCCTAAACTATATCATATATTTTTTCCCCTTCATGCGGAATGATATAATAAATGTTGAAAAATTATTCTCACAATCATGGATATTTCATTGAAAATATTTTAATTTATTTCATTTAATTGGTATTGTAATATGGTGGTTGAATATATAACTTTTTGAAAATACAGTTGATGGAAATTACCTTAACAAATTCTATTAATATTAATACACTATATAATTTCATATCACATTAATTATTATAAAATAGAAAAATAATAGATTTATTTTTTTATTTCTCAATGTCTAGTTTTACTAAATTTTATAGATATAAATCTCATATTGTATAAATTATTATATATCTCTATACGAAAAATATTTAATTATTAGGAGACCATGAGAATAAAAATGATGTTTACTAATAGATTCGAGTATTTTCTATTATGGAAAACAATATTTATGTTTCTATTCATTAAAAAAAATTAATAGAAACCCTAAGTACAATAAATTACGTTTAGAATTGAAGTTACATCCATATGAAATCTTATTTCAAATGTAGTATCAAATCTAACCCCTAAAAAGAAATTTAACTAGTAGTTATCCCTTAAAATTTATAATGAAAAAATGTACCTTATCTAATCAAAATATGAAAAATTTATAAGTAATAAGGGTATTTCGGCCTTGAGATTTTGAAAATAATAAAAATTTATTCCCTAGAAATGTTCTAGTGTTTTTTTTTATTTCCAAAATAGAGAATAAAATTATCACATTTACAGATATTCATAATCATCATAAACTAGCTATAACTAATCTCCCATATTATTTATCTTTTCTTGGAATACTATGTAATAAAATTCAACATTATTTATTGATTAATTATTTAATTCAAATATTTGTAGAAGAATGTTGAGTATATTTTAATTATTCAAAACAAAATGTAACCTAAGAAACTTCATCATTTCCAAATATTGAAATTGAAAAAAAAATTAGCCACAAATCATATTTAAAAAATATATATTTATGAACAAATATCTAGGAATTTAGTTACCCATTAATATATAATAAAATGTTCCTCAATAATTCAGTTACTCATGACATAAATTACAATTATGGTCCCCTGTTTGGAATTCTCCACTTTAAAGACTTGTAAATTAATATCATTTAACATATATAAGAAAATTAACATGTTTCTAAACAATTTTGAGTACTCACAATTTTCTAGACATTGAGGGTCTGCAGACCCTTTAAATTAGGAATGTGAAACCCCATGATTTTAAAATGTACTTCTATTTACAAATATATGTTTAAAAAATTTTAGAACATGAAACACTGACCTAAATTTTACAGTGATTTATTTTATGGAGATAAAATATTAAAATTAATAATAAGAATTAATACATTATGAAAATTTAATATGAAACAACATTAATAATGATACAAGTGTAATATAATCACATATAAAATATATCATGAGCATGAAATCATTTGTAACACCCCGAAAATTTCATGGTGTCCAATGGTTTATTTCTTTCTAATAATGTGTATCTTTCATTATTTTATCCATTTGAGGGGTCATGAGTGGATCCAGGGATAGAGTTTGGGAAAACACTTGAGCCTACAGTTGGAATGCTAGAAAATGAATCATTAATGGCTTTAACAAAGTGGTTTAAATTGAGAATATATGTGTGGAAAAACTATTATCATTCTACCAGCAGTGGGAAATTAAATAAACCATATGGTCACAGAATGAATGGACTCATTTCTATAATTATTATAGGGTTAAATTAGAAACTTCCTTTTCAATTCTTATTACATGTTTTCCCTACATTCCTTTAAACCTTAATCATGTGTTTGGTTATGTGTGGGATTCACATAGACAGTTTAATAACCATCATCATCATATCTTGGTGGATGGGGTTAAATTACATGTAGAAGGTTTATTATGGTGTGTATAATGTTTTCTAATCCCTAGATACATGTTTCTCACATTAATTATTTTTACCCCCTTTATAGAACACAAATTTATAGATGTGTGGAATATTTTGGTAATCCCATATGTAGGATTGTATCAAGAAGTGTGGATTGGTGATTATGATCCCTTAATATTGAGGTTACATGTTCTTAACACATATAGAAATTATAATATTCTATGTCTTTATTTTTCTTTGTGTATTTGTGTACACCTATGATAACACTTCATTTCATTCTGAAGTATTTGAGTAGGTACATATATGAATGGTTTACCTTTTAGCGGGGGAGTGATGAGTTTTTATTTAGTTAAGTGGGTTTACCACTATATTTATTGGGTTATGCAAGTGTTTTACACCTAGAAAATGTCACATATGGGGATTCATTATATATTAGTCCATGTTTCAATGACATGGTGAAATAATGCAGGGATTTGGGTGATAAATTCTGTTGATTGTGTTAGGTTTTGGAATATTTTGTTTTTATTTCATTCTTATTGATGTGACCACCCTCAATTGAGTAGGGGTGGGTTAGTGTACTTCATACATACATACTAAAATTATTTTGGATGGGTTGATGTACTTTATGTGATATCCCAATAGTAAAAAGATATGGGTCAGTGTGGATGATGAGGCCTTAACCTAAGAAATGAGGCATGATCTATTTTCTTACTACTCTGGATTATGTCGATTTTCCATCCAACATGTATCCAATGTAAATTTGACTGAGGGTTCTTGGTTTCCTGGTTAGAAAACAATGAAATTTTGGGTTTTTTATTATTATTCTATTTATTTGTTCATATTTATGCATACACTTATATATATATATTACTTATGCTAAGGGACCATTAGTGGTGTCATATTGGGTTTATGCTTACACAATTGAAGGGAATATTGATGTGTATGTAGACTCCATGATGATGGATTCAACTAATTGGAAGGTAATTGTGTGATACTATTGAGTAGAATCTAGTGCACAAGTATAGATGCAATATCAGTAGATGCTATGATATATCTTCTAGTGAAACTTATTTGATTTATTTGTTATTTTATTCATTTAAAAAAATTATCCATCAAATTTTGGGATCCCTTTTGACTTGATATACTCTATATTATATGATATATTGACATTTCATGGGTTAATTTTATGATTATTTATCACACTATGTGATCTTATATTGTTATGATTGTGTTATAAATGCTTATTTTATTGAATTACTCTAATTGTTGTATGATATAGAATGGATTTCAACACCACAATTTCATTTATTTCCTCACTGTAAATATAAAGCATTGTGAATATAGGGAGGAACACATGAGGTCATGTTTCCCAAAAACATTGGTCCATCAATCCAAGTAAATTCATTTAAAATTATAACAAATCCACTATTTCCTTGTGTAACTATTTAGGGATCTGTATAATAGAGATAGGTGATAGAGATATGAGTATGGTAGTTAATGTTTTGTCTAGAAATAACTTATGTAGTGGAAGTACATATTATCATGGTGTTGGGACTGATTTTATTACTTTTATGCAGATAATTTCATGTTATTATCTGGTGTTTTTGAGCATTTGTCATTTATGGAACATTTTCTTGGATAGTTATGAGAGTTTTTGAGCTAATGCATCATGAATAGGTACATTGGTTCACAAGTTATATGTATAGTTTATTTTTATTGATATGTGTTTAAATTAATTAATGTCGAGAAATAATATATTGAATGTTTCTATAAATATATCATAAGTTAAATTTAATTATTTTTGAATTAGAATGCTTCCATTTCTATTATTCTGAATTTGAGTAGCATGTAAGAACTGATGATATGGGAATATGCATTAGGTGGGTTTCAAGAGGGTTATTACTAGGGGTTAAGGGAAGCCTGACGCACGTCTATCATGGGGCATGGAAAAACAATTTTAATATTCCCCAAGTGTAGTATAGTGATTAACCATATGAAGTCTCTCAAAGAGCAGTGAAAAAAATGGTATAACGCTTTTAAACGATGGTAAAAATTTAGTATATTAGAATAAATAAATAAGAAAATGATTGAAATAAAATTTGAAATTAAAATGATTGAAAACAATTCTATTAAAAGGGTGATTAGGTTGGGATCATTTTACCAATTGTAATTTTATCCTTATTCAGTTTAATTCAAACCACTTATTTTGAGTTAATTAAATAATGTTTCCATAATCATTTCCTCTCACTACATTAGGGAAATTGTAATGGTGAGAGAGAACCTTACCAAGATCTTAGTTTGTTCAACTCTCCATCCATGTGAAAAATGTTTTATTTAATATCCTAAATTGACTTGGTAAATAATCGATCGATTCTTTTTTATCCCAAAAAATCAAGAAAATTCAATACCCCTTCTACAAATACTGACGATCATTGATTACATCACCACTAGTACCTGGTCTATTACATCGTATATAGACCATAAATCAGTTGAGATAGAAAATTGATTGTTTACCATGAAAAATAAAATAAAAAACTGAATCAAAAATTCAAGAATGATCACACTGGTTTATAAATTTCCTTATATTAAATTGAAAAAAACATTTAAGAAGAAATAATTTTCATTCAATTATGTCTAAGAACTAAGCCCTTACAAAATAGAAAACAAACCCTTCCTGAATCAGAAAAAATATTTACCGTACTACGTTAGGGTTAATCAAGATGAATGGGTAAAAAAAAGGCATTACAAATATATATATAAAAATTTAAATAAAAGAGATAAAGCCAAAAAGTTATCCTTATTGGTTTCCTAAAAGGAATGGGATGGAATGATATTATTTGAGAAGGAGGAGCTCCCCACATTTATAGGTAGAATTTTATCTCAAAATTTGACGCATTGTATCACCAATAAATGACCTCTTCAAGTGTTTTAACCTTCTTGAATGTTATTCATAAAAATGGTGTATATCTATACTAAAAATTTGAGAGTTTGTGGATACTATTATGAGAGTTATTCTCTTTTTATTCTAACAATTTATTATGTCCCGTTAGACTCTCCAAATTGAAAACCTTTGGATTAAAATGCCTTAAGGATCATTAAAAAAGCCAACTCATGAGACCTAGTCTTCTTGAATGATGTTACAAAATTTCCTTCATATCTATCCACCAAATTTGAAAGTAATAGGGCCCACCAAGAATGAGTTAAGGACCCAACACAAAATTCGGGAGATCTGTAAATAGTTTTCATGTTCTAGCTTTTGAGCTTCTATATGGTTAATTCGTGTTTTAGTCATGAAGGTTGAAATGAATCCCTAGAGAAGTAGAATTTGTAAAAGAAAGAATTTTTTAATTTGGATAAATTTAGGAAATGTTATGGCCAAAATAAAGAAATAATTTAAAATAGTTAATAATATGAAATGGGACATTTTCACTACTAAGCTTAAAATACCTCCAATATCCTGAAATGTGGCAATTTATCTTCTAGAAAAAAATTGGCAGGATTTAAAACAATGAAATTCAATTTAAATTTAATAGAAAATGTTTTCTCTATTAATCCCCCCACACTCTTCACTTGGACTCCTTGACAAATAAACATCAAAATTAAATCAAATAAAATCCAAAACACATAGCCATGAGATCTACCAAATCCAAAATAATAAACAAAAATATATAATTCCTCAAAAAAAATTGTTTCAAGTTCTATATTTAGATCATTTAATATATTTAAACATCATTTCTTATCCCATAAACATAAAAAACCTACCTCACCTGAATTTTCTCTCATATAATAAATGTAAATGTTCAACAAGGCTTTTCTCATCCAAACTTACACAAGAGTCACCATATGTTTATACATTTCTACTTCTCCACCTGATATGAGTCAAAGACATGTGTTTCCCTGGAGAACATTTTAGGGTTGTTTTGTGGCTTCTAGTTGGTATGATTTATATTTTAAAAATATTTGGCCCGAAAATGGAGGGCTTGTCTCTTTTTGAAGAAAAAAATGCAAGATTCCAATTTTTACACAAGTATGGTCTCATTCTCTTCCCCTTTGTAGCAACTCAGTTCCATCAACATGAAAAATCAAGGAGTCTTTACTCCATTTAGCATTTCACCAGCAAATTCTTTTGAAAAATAGTTTTTTTCTTGAAATCTCTAGATAGGCACAACATTTATTCTACTTTGGATGCTTCAAAAAGAACAACTTCTTTTATCAAGAAATCTCCAGAAAGAAACAACTTTTAATAAAATGAACTCTTTAGTAGAAAAACCAGCTTCTAAACATTGAATTTTCAACACAATGTATCACCAAATAAAGTAGTACACTATAAGACATCCTCCCCCACACTTAATTTCAAGTTGATCATTCAATTTAACTTTAATAGAAGGCCAAATAGTTAAAATTGGCTTGTAATGTGGCTAACATAATAGGATATTCATGGATTCTGTGAGGTAAAATGATTAATGTACAAGATATTCCATAATAAAAATGATTATTTTTAAAAGGGGTCTTAAAAGAAAATAAACGTCTCAATCATTTAAAAAACAAGTACCTACAACCTTCATGTTTTTATAAGAATAAATAAAAATCTATTTAAAGAAAGCATGGTATAGTTCTCTCAAGAAATTAAGTGAAATTATAGAATATAAAAAAATGGTCAAGAAGCATCACAAGAACGTGATTTCAAAAAGAAAGATAGTGATATGTGGTAGGGGATTTAAAAATTAGAGTAATTATCATTAAATTACAAAATATTTCAACATGAAACAAAGTCATTTCAACATTAATTTAAGCCCTGTTTCTGGGAATATATTGGTTCAATCATTTACATTGGTTTTAAAAATATAAATGATAATAATTTCATCTCAAAAAGTATTGACAACACACTAAATTTTAAAAATAAATACACAAATATCTGAAAACCAATTTTTTTTTTAAAAAATAGTAAACCAATCAAGAAATGAAAATACAAAACTAAAAAGGTTCTCTACCCCCACACTTAAATGATGTTGTGACCTCAGTTCATTAAAATGGATCTAAAATGTAAGAAGTTTTGAAAATGAATCACAGTAAGAAAGGAAATGTAAAGGAGAGGTATAACCTAATAGATTTTATTGATAAACAGGTTGGAGGAGTGTGATCTCTTCTACTGGCTCTGATTACTTGGTCGCAAGAAATGTTTTCAGCCTATGATCATTAACAATGAATGAATCCTTCTCTCCATACATCGTAATCTATATAGCACCAAAAGGATATAAATGAGTAACTATAAATGGACATTCCTATCTGGAATAAAGTTTACCTGACATTATCTTGAGTCTTGAGTTGAATAACAACACTTTTTCTCTAGGATAGAAGTCTTTAGGTTGGATTATCTTGTTATCATCCACTCTTGTTCTTTGGTAGTAAATCTTGGAATTTTTAAATGATTCCCTTATAATTTCTTCCATCTCTTGGAAATTAAATATTCTTTCTTTCCTAGTACATTCAATGTACAAATTAATCTTCCTCACAACCGAATACGCCTTATGCTCCAATTCCACAGGTAAGTGGATGATTTTCCAACAAATCCGCCTATATGGACTCATTCCAATCAGTGTTTTGTAGGTTGTCCTATAAGACCATAATGAATCCTCCAAACATTGGCTCCAATCCTTCCAATTTTTGTTAAGATTCTTTTCTAAAATTCCTTTCATTTACTTGTTGGAAACACCAGCTTTCCCATTAGTCTATGGATGATAGAGATTTAATGTTTTATGATTCACCCCATACTTATTCAGTAAAGTCTACATTATCCAATTGTATAAGTGACTCCCCTAATAACTGATGATGTATCTAGGAACTCTAAACCAACTAAAAATGCTATCTTCGACAAAATCACAAACAACATTAGCATCATCATTCATGGTGGCTTTTTCTTCCACCCATTTAGAAACATAATCAACTTCAAGCATAATATAAGAATTTTAAAATGACATTGGGAATGGTACCATTAAATCTATCCCCCAAAACAACATAAATTTCACAAAAAATTATTATCTTTTGAGGCATTTCTTATCCCTTTGAAATATTTCTTGAAAACTGGCATTTTTCACACATTTTAAAAAATTCATGAGAATCTTTAAAAATGGTGGGATAATAAATTCTAGATTATAAAACCTTTATTTATATCCTTTGAGGTCTAAATTGGCCTCCACAAGTTATTGTGTGACAAAAATAAAATATCGATATAACTTCACTTTCAGGTAAACATCTTCTTATTACTTGATCATTGAAAATATATTAATGAAATGGATCATCCCAAATGCAATACCTAGATTTATCATTAATTTTTTGAATTTGGTGAGAATTGAAATGATATGGGACCTGAGATGTTACCAGATTATTGACCATGTCAGCATACCAAGGCACTAATCCTTCAATCAAGTAAAACTGATCTCCTAGAATTAGATCATTCAGTGGGTCTTTTTTGAAATTTCTATTTTATAAGTGTTTGGAAGTCTACTTATGTGATCACCCACTTGGTTCTCAGATCCCTTCTTGTCCTTTATTTCTATACTGAACTATTATATTAGTTTCATTTATATCACTAGCCTCAGTTTAGCATCATCTTGGTTCATCATGTATCATGAAGCTTCACGATCTCAAAACACACATATTTTTGTTCCAAGGAGATATGATCTAAATCATTATAAAGAAAAAAAACTAAAAAGAACTCTTTTTCCGTGGTAGGGTAATTGAATTGGGATGCATCCAAGGTTATAAAAGGATATGAAATGGATTGTGTCCTGACCTCAATTCGCTGAGAAAGGACTACTTCAAATTCTTTTTTGGAAGGATAAAAAAGTAGCTTAAATGGTTATTCCCAATTTGGCAGCAATATCACGGGTGGTGAAATCAATATTTTCTTTAACTCATCAAAGGATTCCCTACATGCACCATTGAAATAAAAATTAGCATATTTCATAAAAAATTCTGAGAGAGGGAGATAAATGATACTGAAATCTTTGATAAATCTCATGTAGAATCCTACATGTCTGAAAAATGATCTATCATATTTCACACAAGAAGAGTAAGGTAATGAATTTATCACGTCAATTTTTTATTTATCCACTTTAATTACATCTTTGGAAATGGATTGCCCATGTACAATTCATCTTTCAACCATGACATGTCACTTTTCAAAAATAAAAACAAGATCTTTTTCAATAGAATTTTTAAAACATTTACCATATTTTTCAAAGAATGATAAAAAGAATCTCCAAAAACTGTGAAATCATCTAAGAAAAAATCAAATAAATTTTCAATGCGATCAGAAAATATACTTACCATGCACCTTTTAAATTTACATAGAGCATTAAATAATCCAAATGAAATTATTTTATATGAAAATATAAAAAATGGACATGTAAATTCCGTCTTCTCTTGATCCTCATGAGAAATGGGTACCTAGAAGTAACCATAAAATCCATCCTTAGAAAAATAATGAGTTCTACCTACCAATCTCTCTAACATCTGGTTAATGAAGGGGATAGGGAAATGATCTTTCTGAGTGACCTAGTCCAATTTCCTAAAATCAATTCACACTCCCTAGGAATTTTGAATTCTCATAGGGATAAAATCATTCCTTTCATTCCTCATAGTGGTAAAGCCAGTTGTTTTTGAAATGACTTGAATGGGGCTAACCCACTGTGAATCTAAAATGGGATAGATGATGTTAGCTTCCAAGAGCTTCTCAATCTCTTTATTCACAACCTCCATCAAGGTGGTATTAACCCTCCCTTAGGGATGCCTAACATGTTTAGAATTTCCCTTAATAAAAAATCTATGTGAGGATATTTTTGGGTTTATTCTTTGGATATCACCTAAGATCCAACCTATTTCTTTGGAATTATATCTGAAAATATCAATCAAATATTTTTAGTGGTTTTTAGAAAGATTATTTTCAATTATAATTGGTAATTTCTCTCCTTCCCAAAGATACACATAATTTAAATCATTGAAGAGTGGTTTTAATTCTAGTTTAGGGGGATTCTCAAGGGATAAAATTAAACTGACATTCCCCACATCCAATGGTTGGACCTCTTTCCCAGAAGAAAACATATCACCTTCTTTATCACTCAAAAAATCATCAAATAAATCATATTTTACCTCTTCATCCCACATAAAAACAGAATCTCAAGTGTTGTAAAAATTCATATGTTCATTAATTGAAAAATTACTTCCTAAGTCTAAGGATTCATAGAACATACCTGATTTGTCAATGGGTTTAGTCCCAATATCATGGGAGAGTTCAGAGAGGGAGTGATCATCTGATGGGGCCTCATGGATTCAAAAACATTGAAGTGGATAGTGTTTTATCCAAATTCAATGGCGAGTTTACCTTTGTAGGCATTGATGATTTTTTTGGTTGTCTTTAATAAAGGTCTCCCCAAAATGATGGGTGAGTGTGATAGGCTCTTATCTTCATTCATATTTATCACATAAAATTCAAATGAGAATAAGAGATCTTTGACATTCACTAAGACATCATCTAGAAATTCGGCTGGGAAAACTGTGGATCCGTTTGCAAGCTGGACCACCACTCTTGTAGGATTAGAGTCTCCCATCTACAAAGAAGAGTATACTAAGTGAATAAATACATTAACAAAATCACCTAGACCACACAATTAAATAGAGAAATTTAATTAACTAATGGTGCATGGAATGAAAAACATCCCTGAATCTTTACATTTCGTAGAATTTGTGGTGTGATATGGGCTGAGACACTTCTTCCCATGTGGATCCTTTCATTCCCATGAAGTCTTCTCTTTTTGGAGAAATGATCATTCAAAAAAATTTCATTCCTTGGAATTTTTTTACTACATCACATAGAGGCATATTGATTTCCACTTCATGAAAGGTGTATAGAATTTCTTTTTAAAGCATTTCTTTATGTAATTTCATTGATTCAATCATTTTCAATGGAAATGGGGGGGGGGGGGTAAGTCATTATTCTTCCTTTTATTCCTTTTCAATAGAGATTCTTTTCTCTTATTCTATGGAATATCAGCTCCTTCTCTTATTTTTCTTATTCTTAGTATATATTCATAGGTTTTTCAGAATTTCCAACAACATTCTGCCTCAGAATATGTGGTATTGTTTCAGGTTCAAGGTTAGCTCGAGATGGGAGTTCATTTCCACTTCTTGTTATGATTTCACTGACATGTTCTTTAGGATTTGGTATTGTCTAGAAAGGGATTTTTTTGGGGTTTTTACAAGATTTCAAAAAGACTTCACACCATGTCTTCTAACTTATCAACATTATCCACAATGCCATCATACACAGATTGTAGTTGTTCCATAGATGGTTGTGTGATAGTGGATGTTTGATCATATGTCATTCTTTGGAATGGTGGTGGCTAAAAGGATTTTTTTGTTTGAAGGGTTGTTGGAATGGTGGGGGGTTCTGGTATTGTTTCTACTAGTAAGAAGGTTGACTAGGGAACTAGTTTGGCTTTAATGATCTCATCTAGTTTTGTTGATTTCCATATCATTGTTGGAATTGGGGTTGATGCAATTGATTTTTCTAGAATTGTCTTGGTTTGAAGGTTATAGAATATTTTTATTTCCCCTGTATCTCAGGACACAGGATAGTATAATGAGTTGAAGAATAACATAAACCACATACCCGATTTGAATTTTGTTATCCATTTTATTGAGTTATAGCTATTTGACAGACTAACCTTACAAGGTTTTAAACATTGATTTCAATCAGCGTAGATGAATCTTATTATTTTACCTCATGTATCCCCCTTGTTTCCATACCTCTAGTTCTAATTTGTTGCGAGTTTTGCATAATATTCCCAATTAGACCTTGAACATATATAGGTGACATATCGATTAGAGATATTATTGATGAGGTGTCTAGTAGATTTTGATCATAGTTAAGAATTCCATTATATAAGAAAAAGCATAATTGGTGTTCGTCCATTTCTTGATGCAGACAGATAGCAAAAATCATTTTAAAATGCTCTGTGTACTCATAGAGGGTCTCTCGAGTTGATTGTCGTATGATGTAAATATCTTTTTTGATGGAAGTGATCCTAGATTTCATAAAGTATCTCTACATGAATAATATTTTTAAATCCTCCCAATCATTGATATCCCATGGTTTTAGATTATACAACCATTCGTTATTTACTCTCTCATGTCATAAGGGGAATGCCCTCTATTGAAATTGGTCCTCATCTGCTCCTCTTGGCCCGAAGCTTGAGCAAGTGAAGCTAAATTCTTGCATGTGCTGATTTTGATCTTCTCTTGTAAGACCATGATATTTTAGAATCACATGAATCATATTGATACAAAATTCAAACTAATTTGGTAGAGAGGGTACAATGAGTAGGTTATTTTGAATGGAAAATTGAGTTTCACATAGATCATGTAGGGTTGGGTTGGTATTTCAAACCATGATTTTAGGTTCAAAGTGAAAACTAAGAGTCTTATTTGAATATGAGATATTTATTTCCTCAATGATTCCCAGTATGTTTCTTTATTTGTTAGGTTAGTGTTATTTCAATTTCTAGATAAAATTCAATTAATTCTCTTTTGAGTTGCGAGTCATTCAATTTGGATTTTTTTATGTTGCACTACCTCCCTGATGACAGTGCCATGTTTGATACACACCTGTTGTAGGGTGTGGAAAAACAATTTTCATATTCATTAAGCATAGTCTAGTGATTATCTATAGGAAGTCTTCTGAAGAGGAGTTCACAATAAAACATTGTCATTTTTAAGAAACAGAAAAAATTTAGGGTTTTTAGAATGATTCAATAAGAAAATTATTGAAATGAAATTTGAAATTTAAATGATTGATAACCATGGTATGAAAAGGGTGATTAGGTTGGGGTCGGTTTCCCAATTGTAGTGTAATCTTTGTTCAATTTAATTTAAGAATCTCATTTTGAGATTATTATAGTGAGTTTCCAAAATCATTTCCTCTCACTTACTTGGTGAAATTGTAATGGTGAGAGGAAACCTTACCAATATCTTAGTTTGGACAACTCTCCATCTATGTCAAAAAGTGTTGTATTGAATATTCTAAATTGACTTGGGAAATACTCGATTGGGATTTTTTTATCCCAAAAAATCAATAACATCCACTATCCCTTTTACATGTACCAAAGATCGTCAAGTACTTCACTACTAATACCTAGTCTATTCTATAATATATAAACCCGAAATTAGTGGAGGGAGATAATGACTACATACCAAGTAAAAAATCTATAGTATAATTAAAATTTAAGATCAATCTCACTTGATAATAAAATCCAAAATATGAAATTGAAAACAAAAATGAAGAAGAAATAAATTTCACACAATTATTTCCAAGAACTCAAGCATTACAAAATATAAGACCAACCCTTCCCAAATCACTCAAAATTTTTTCCCCACCATGGTAAGGGTAATCGAGATGAATGAGGAAGAAGAAGGAACTCAAAAGATATGAAAAAAAATTAAATAAAATATAGAGAGTCGAAAAGTTCTCCTACATGGTATCCCTAAAGGAATGGGATGGAATGAGATGATTTGAGGGGGATGATCTCCTCTCTATTTATAGGCAGGATTTTCACCCTCAAAGTTGATGTGTTTTATCACTAATAAATTACCTCTTCATAAATTTCAACCTTATTTAATGTAGTTTATAAAAATATTGGCCAGCTATCCTATAAATTTAAACATATTTTGAAATGTATTTTGAGAGTTATGCCTGTTTTAATCTGACTATTTATTCTTTCCAGTCACATTCTTTAAATTGTAAACCTCTAATTTGAATTTTTTAATTACCAATAAAAAGGCCAATTCACACATCCTATTATTCATTAAATATGTTCCAAAACTTCTTGTGCATCCACCCACCAAATTTTAACGTAATCGGGCCCACCATTAACGAGTTATGGGCCTATAAAAAAAATCAACCAATCTATAAATATTTTTCATGGTCCAAACTGTGAGCTTCATTTGAGATTCCGCATGTGCGAATCAGACTTAAGTCATGAAGGATGAAGTAAATACCTGGATGTATAGAATCTAGAAAATATAGAATTTTACAATTTGGATTAATTTATAAAATTTTATGGAAAAAATGTAGAATTAATTTAAAATAGTGCAAAATCTAAAATGGGCTATTTTTACTATTAAGATCAACATACCACCAATATTATAAAATGTGGTAATTTATCTTAAAGTAACACTTTTGGGGGATTTAAAGAAATGAAATTCAATAAAAAATTAATTGAAAATATTTTATCTATCACAACCCTAGTGTTTATTTACTAGGATTATTATTTACCTGCACGTTCTGGTAAATGGACCAAGTATTTGAATATTTAATTTATTAATGGTGTTTTTGAGTATCATTCATTGAATTATAGATATTTTATCCTCATAAATATTCTATAGAGTCACCAAGGTACCTGTATGAGGATGAAATTTATATATGGAATTTCCCTGTTATACTTCTAAACATAATGGTGGTTTAGGATAAGAAATTCATATACATTTTTTATATTTTTTATCAATGAAAACCTATTCACCTGTGTATTTGATTACCATGTTTTCGGTAGGTGGATATAGCCATTAGGGAGGGATTATGATTTTTGAAAATTTTTATGAATTTTAGCATCATTAGACACTATCCATCAAGGTCGTGGGTGGTTATTAATAATTTGATGTCTAGATCATGATTCTTAAGAGAATATTTGATGTTATAGTAAAAATTAATGAGTTTTGGGTAAAGATTGTAGAATTTATTTAATATATACAACCTTGGAAGAGGTGGGTTCTGATGATCTAGTAATGGGGGACACGAGGGTATTTCATGAGAAGGATTTTTTATATCATTTTCATGTAATTATTTATATGTATCATGAGGCTTGATAGATCTCAGGAGGTTTTGGAACTCCGTTTGAAGATGACACATGTGGATCACTATATTAACTTTTGCGGAGCATAGGGATGGATGAAAATGAGGAATATAATAATAGAGATTGTGAGGTTATCTTTCATATAGAGGTGATGAACTAGTTCTAGACTTTGTCCTGAACTAAAATTTTGATGACATCTATTAGGCTCTCAATTATAATAAGGGACAACTATGGGATAATGAAGCAGGATTTTCATCCCCTTTTAGCTGGCCTAATAGTGGCCTTCAAAGTTGTTCTTTTGGGGATTAAATTAGTTGTAGGAAGAGGAATTATGAGGAGATGTTCAAGGTTGAGAGTAGGATGTCATGCAATTGTAGGGGTCTGTATCTTTATTTTCCATGAAGGGACTCTTCCTATGTGTCTCTAGTGTGAGGAATATGGAAATTACAACTTGATATTGTTCTTTTTAGCCGATGTGGTTTTGTTATTATTGTATAATGGGTCATATCCAGCAGTTTTATTCATGTTTTTCTTAATCAGGTGTGGGTATAGGATCTTGCAACAATCATGCCTCAATATCCAAGATAGGTTAATCCTAGTCAAATAGTTGAGTTATGTTTGTGATTTCATTCCATGGAGTTGGGTGAGGGCCTCAATAATCACAATAGAATATTATTTAGTGTTGTCTCTTATATGTAATAACATGATCATGGAGGAAGTTATATATATCTGAGCTGGGTTGGGTTTACACTATGGACCATTATCCAACTAAGGGTCCTTCAATAGTGTGAGGTATTGTTTTGATTACCTTGATTCTTTCCTTTTCAATTATTGTTATTGTGGATTTTAATTACATAATATCTTCTAGAGTTCTATGAGATTTAGGAATGACTATATTTTTTTCTTCTAGTTCTTTTCTTAATATACAACTTGGTAATATAGAAAAAAAATGTCCATAGGTTTCTCACTTGTGTCATTGTGATTGGAGGCAATGTGAATTTATGGGATTTTTTATCCATGATATGACGGGATATGACATCAATTTCGAGATAGAATGAATTTGATTATTATTAGAACACATTGAATGATACTAGAAGATGATATCTTGTAGCTCCCTAAAAGAGAAAATATTGTTTTGATATGATCTTGGGTCATTGAGGTATGAATATCTTGGCCTTTTTTTAGCCTGCTAGGATCCATTATATTACATGTAGCGTGTATGGTTCTTACAATAAAAAATGGGACTGTTCATGATATTTTTCCTTTAGTGGTGGAGTAGTTACAAGATGTATTTCTAGAGAATAACTTAAGAATTCACCCTGACCAGGAAATTGATTTTTTATTTATCTCATTTTGGGTGTAGAGCCCATATTAATTTCTCTATATCATATAGAACTGACGGATATGAAGGAGATGAAGGAAAAACATTACAATATAATGCTAGAGGCATTTATCCCTTCAAGTAACTCTCAATGGGTTTCTATTGGATTTTTTTCTATATATTGGATTTTGGAGTTATGATATGACGAGATTAATGAATTTTGAAGTTAGTAAATGAATAATCGACATCCCATGTCAAGGATAGATGACATATATTACCAAATTTGGGGATCAGGATGGTTATAAAAGATAGATATATGAATGATTTAGAATAAATTATGGGAAATAGAAAAAAATATTTAAAATGGGTTTTACGAGTCGGTATGGGTTGTTTGAATATATCATGATGCTATTTTAGCCGATGAATGTAACAATTGTGTTCATGGATCTCAATAACCATATTTCTCATCTTAATATAGATTCTTTTATTGTTATTTTTATCATTGAAATATTAATTTATTCTAAAACAAAGGAGTTAGATATTGAATGTATTAATTTTTTTGTTTAATATTTGGTTACATTAGCTTTATGGTGAGTATTCGAATTTTTATTTTCAGATTCTGGATGTTCGTTATCTTGATTATGTGATCTTAGAGGCCAAAATCCTATTTTACCAAAATAATGTGAAGGTAGTGATGCCTTAGTATTATCATGGTATGATTTTTTAAATTTGAATATACCTTGAATTAATTGGCTATTATATATGGTTCATCAAGGAATTCACTTTCATGGTAGTTTTAATGACTGCGAAGACTAAGAAAGCATCCTTGTTCAAGTGGACTAGAAGGTGTGAGGAGGAATTCCTGAAATTGAAGAAGATGTAGAGAATGACATCTTTCAGTTTATTTCATAACTAGGTATTAATTATATAGTCTATTTTTATACCTCACGAGTTATATTTTGTGTTTTTAATATAATATCACTGTTTATTAAAAGAAGGATATCATGTTCGATAACGTGTACAACACACAACCCCCTGCTGCACTAGCCCCTATGATCCCCCCTGCTGCACTAGCCCCTACCCCCCTACTGCACCAACCCCTACCCCTCCCCCTGATCCACCAGCCCCTCCCCCTCCCTCTTCCCTACACTATCCCATTCCCCTCCCCCACTAGCCCCTCCCACTCCCACATGCACTACTACACTAGCCCCCCCTCCCCCTACTGCACCAGCCCCTCCCCCTACCCTTACACCAACCTCTCTCCCTCCCCCTTGCACTACACCAACCTCTCCTCTTACCCCCTTCCATACACCAACCAACCCCTCCCCCGAACCCCTTCCCTTTCACCAGCCCCTCCCCCTCCACCAGCCCCTCCCCCGACCCCCTTCCCTGCACTGCACCCACCCCTATCCCCCCTACTTAACAAGTCGGCACCACTACACCAGTCAGCCCCCATTTATTACCCTACCCGACCTGCCTAGCCACTATCTACTATGGATGGCTAGAATATACCAACTACAGAATTACTATACTACCCCCTAATAGTAAATACCCCCTTACACAGCCCCAGCTAGCCCACGTTCCAAACAATGTCCTTGGAAATGTCACTAAATTTCATTGTGTAAACATGTTGTATTGAAAATAATAACATTCCCCTACAAGTGGACAAAGTCACCACGATAAATAATTTGGTGAGTAACCAAGTCAAACCATAGAGATAAGTTTGGATTACTTGTATTCTTGGTTGAATGTTTTACAAAATCAATATACAGAAATGGTTATGTAAAAATAGAAGATAGGTGGACAATGATAAAGAAAAAAACATATCCTCCCTACATTTGATAACTACTAACTAGGAGGATTACACCTTAACTAGAGTAAAAAATAATTTTTAGGGGAAATGGAAATCAAAAAAAATCACAAAAGTATACCTACTATTCATACAATTGAAAAGAGAAACTTTTACTACCTACTTTAAATGTGCACACATGCACTTTGATCCGACTCACACAGGTGCATAAATAAATTACCTAAGGAATATAATTTGAAGAACATGATTAAAAAAATTACTTACCTTACCACCAGTGCCACCAAAAATAATGCACAATAGGCCAGGGAGGAGTGATCCGGTAGGAGGGATTTCTCCTGATTACTTGTGAGGGAATCTATTCGTCCAGGGAGGAGGCGAGTGAGGAGAGGAGGAGGAAGTATAGTTGGAGGAAGGAGGCCAGTCGTTGGAGGTGAGGGAAGGATGAAGGAAGGGGATTATGGTTTGGCCATGCATGAGGGAAGGTTGAGGTTAGGGTGGAGGAGGAGAGGAGGAGGAGAATCTGTCTGGGGAGGTGAGGAGGCGAGTGATGAGGGGAGGATGAGAAGGGAGGCCATCCAGTCATGCACAAGGGAAGGTCAGGGAGGGGAAGGAGAGGAGGGAGGAAGAGGCAGGCGAGCGCAAGGGAGGAAGAGAATTAGGGTGGCCAGGATGGGTCATTACCCCAGGTAGGTTTTTTCCTCATACAGCCTTGAGTTAATGGGTCGGGTTGGGTCGATATGTAGCCACCCCGAGACCTGACCCAACCCATCCACGAGTCAACCCGATACAAACCCAACCCGAACATTTTTTTACACAACCCAACCCAACCCAACCCAACCCGGTCGGGTCGGGTCGAACCCATTGGGTTGGGTCAGGTCTGGACACCCCTATTATGCAACCAAGGATCTGAAATGGGATAATATACCGATGGATACGATTTTCCTTGTTTTTAAACTAAATGACTCTTAACTATTATAATATTCAATGTAAAAATATGTCTCAAACTTCAACTTCCATGTCCCTTAGATAGATGTCAACATATCTATTTTTTTGACATTGATAGACATTTATATATTGTAAAATGTTTTACAATATCTATTATATATCTTTTAATAAATAAGTACCACTTATATTTCATTCAAGAACATCATCCCAACAAGTTGGAGGTCTATAAAGCTTCCCATATAGAGCCTAAAATTGTGCTATTTGATTACTTGACTGGAAATTATTGTATTTTTAGAATCTAAGAAAATGTTATATGATGATACCATGAAAATTTTAAAGCCACTGACAAAGATCTTAACATATACTCATGTTTTTGGAATAGTCCTTTCATATTGTCCACCAATTTGGGTGTGATGGGATGTGATGAAAATAAATTCAAGATAGAGAGGATGTTGAAGGATTCTACAAATTTTAGATGTGAACCATGGATCATGATCAGATATGATCAAATTTAGAACCCCATGTAAGATTATCGCTTCCTTGATGTATATGCTGTAAATTTTGCTTTCAACAATTCTACCCAAATGTCAATAAGGTGAGCAGATTTGGTGAGTCGATCCACCACAACCCATATTGCGTTGTTTCCTTTAACTGTCTACAAGAGACTAGTGAGAAAGTCTGTAGCAAAATTATCCCATTTCTATATGGTTATAGGAAATGGTTTCATCCTACCTTTATATATATATATCTTAAAATAATTTTTGATATATTATACACCTTGAGATATACTCCAATGTCTCTTTATTATTGTTTTCCCACCATAAGTACTCTTAAGAACCACAGTACATCTTAGTACACCTAGGATGGGTAGAGAAAGATGATCTATTCACATTATCCATTAGACCACTTGTTATCACATGTTATTTATGCACACAAATTCTAGTTCCAAATCAAATGAAAACATCATAATAATTGTTGAACTCATGTAGCTTCTCTATATGTCCTTTTTCTCATTCATTTCTTTCTTTAGATCATCGCTTTATGCCTACTATATATTCTCTTAGATAGATGGCTAGACAATAATTTGGGAAAGTTAGGATTTATTAAATTATATTATGATCTCCAAATCTATAATAACTATATCCATGAAGATATGATCTTTCTGAAACCTCATCATTGATAGAGTACCAGGTGTTTTCTACAAAAATCATATGTTATCTTATTCACCATTCTAGGATAGTAGTGAATTAAAAAATCATAGACCCTGATTATCTCTAACAATTTTCTTTGTTGCATGTCAAACTATTTCTATGTTAATATATACTTTATACTCTTGTGATCTATATATTTGGAACACTTTTGACCATAGAGGTGGTGCCATAAGATTTTCAATCCAATGATCACAACTACTAACTATATATCATGTGTTGGGTATTATTTCTCATGAATCTTCAACTATTGTGAGGCATATTGTCACACCCCAACCCATCGTTTATATATTTTATAATTTTTGTGGACTTTTATAATTTTTGTTGGGCTTTGGGTTGAGTCTTGGACTAAAAGATTTTGAGTCATGTTAAAAGTGCGCGTTTTTCAGCTGACGACGCCGAGCGCCCGGGCAGAGTGCGTTTTGAGTTGACGATGCCGAGTACCCGGGCATAGTGCGTTTTGAGTTGACGATGTCGAGCGCCCAGGCAGAGTGCGTTTTGGATACCTCACGTGACGTTGCTTAGACATCGGCACGTTTCGCCTACCTTCAGAAAATTAAGATTGGTAAAGTTGTGATTTATTGTGTTATTTAAAATATTTATCATTGTTAATAATTTTATCATTATTATTAAAATGGAATTAATTCTTTTAATATTTTGATTTTTATCATCATCATATTACTATTATTATTATTACTTCATTATTGTATATGTTATTTATATTATTATGGTTATAATTATTTTCATTATTATGGTTATTATTATTATTATATATTTATTATCATTATGATAATTTTTATATTTATATATCTTATATATATATATAATCTTCTTTCTCTCTAAACCCAGGGGCCTCCCCCGTATTTCTTTTTTCCTCTCCCCGCGCGCCGCCACCCCCTCTCCTTCCTTGCTCACCCCGCACAACGCCGATCCCTACTCGGCCCATCCGTGCGAACCCGCGCCCCTCTCTCTCTCCCAGCGCTGCACCGGACTACTCCGGCTCCCCCCCTCAGCCTGCCTCGCGCTGCGCACGCCCAGCGCACCCCCCGAACAGCACTGCCTCCCCTGCCCTCCTTCCGCCCAACACCCTCTGCTCGCCGCTCTGCCACCTTGCCGGCACCCCTCCCTCGTTGCGGCGCCCAGCCTGCCAGTGTAGCCCCCGGACCTCTCGCGCCACTCGCGCCCCTTCTTTCACCGCCTCAACTCCCTCCTCTCCGAAATCGGCCTGCTCAGTGCCATCACAGGCCTGCTCCCTGCTCAGCGCGCCCCAGAACCCTCACCTCCCCTCAGCTTGTGATGCACTCCTAGACACGCTCCAGCCTCCTGTAGCCATGTCCCGCTCCCCTTCAGCTGCTACGCAACAGCCACCGGACCACCCTTGCTCCTGCTCGGTCCGGCGCACCCCTCCTCTCATAGCGGCGACTCCGATTGCTTCCTCCCTTTTATACAGGCGCCCCTCTCCTATTCCCCCTATTCTATTTTTTCCCTATTTTAATATTGCAATGCAC
This sequence comes from Viscum album, assembly GCA_963277665.1. Taxonomy (NCBI): domain Eukaryota; kingdom Viridiplantae; phylum Streptophyta; class Magnoliopsida; order Santalales; family Viscaceae; genus Viscum; species Viscum album. The sequence goes on from OY728167.1 coordinate 978,731,924, forward strand.
CCTCCAGATCCTCCTGCTCAACCCCCCCCCCCCCCTTTGTTCGGCGCCTGTCTCCACAATGCAGAAATTCCACCGCCGGCCAGCCAGCCTTCGACCCCCTTTCGCATCCCCCTGCCTGCCCTTCCGGTGTGCCCTCACATCTCCAACCCCTGTTTTCCGATCATGACCCCCCTCTTGCGCACAGTTCTAGCGCGGTCCTTGCTGGCCGACGCGACCCCTCTCCCTTGCCGGCTCTCCCTTGCCGCTGTCGTGCTGCCCATCCGGACTCTCGTTTCACCTCCACCAGCCGCGACCACTCCCGGCCAGGCCCTCTTCGACCCCAGCGCTACGCGGCATTTCTGCTTTGTCCACCCTCGCCTCAATATCTCTCAGCGCCCAGGCCTCCGCTTTTTTCCCGTGCACCTCCGGCATGCGAGCGAAGCCCTGCCTCCTTCCGGTGAGAGCTCTCCAATCCAGGGCCCTTTGTTTTTTTTGTATTTTGAATAAACTATAAGCCTTAGGGTTTATGTTCTTGGGTTCTCATGAATGCGCGTTTAATCTTATTTTGTTAAGTTGATTATGGCTACCCGCAGGTGTTGTTGCGGTGCGAACGAGGTTTCGCACTAGCTTCGGGATGTCCATCCGTGCTCGAGGTAGGATCCTTTGCTTTTGGAATCCTTGTGATTTCTTTAATTATCTTTTGTTTTAATTTCATTAGTTTTAATAATTATTTTTGAATTCAAGAATAATTGTTCTGAGTGAAATTATTTTGTCTGGATAATTATTTTTATCCAGCTTAGTTGAACTGATGTGTTTTGTGATCGATTATTTTGGTGCATAGTTTAGTTTTTAAATGAACTTGGTTTGTGTTTTATTTTGGTAGCATGATTAAGTGAATTAGGGTGTGTTTTGCAGGAAAACCCGTTTTTATGATGTTTAATATCTTTTCATGGGAATGTGTATTTAGTTTTGAAAATGCATGTCATGTGTTTTCTATCTTGGTATGTTGTGGGGGTGCCTTTATTCAAAAATGTGTTCTTTGGATGAGTTTTGAGTGCGTGGGCTGGGGGGTTGCTCTTTAGAGATTTGTTTTATAAATTTTGAAATGGTTTATTAAATAGTATCGACAGTGCGAGTTATGTTTTGAATGTATGTCAAGGTGGTTTTTTGTGCTGTATGTTCATCTAGTTTGTTTTTAGTCAGTGGTTATGGGTTTTTAGTTGTTGTGTGTTTGTTGCAGCGTGTTGTCGGTGAGGAAAACCAGGGATATTGCAGTCATCGACTAGCGTGTGTTTGTGCATCTCTGTGCGAGTCGTGACACACCCTTGTGTTTGGATAGTGAGCCGAGGTAGGTCCCCCATTGCACTCACCTTTAAATTTAGAATTTATTAATTGATTGATGTTTTGTTAATTTTAATGAATGATAAATAATATTATATAATAAAATTTTAAATGATTATTTAGTGTGAAAAGAGCCGTTTATTTTATACTAAACACTTGGAACATTTTCTTGACGGGAAGACACCCAACTTTGAAAGAATGCCCGTTTGGCCTTTAAACATAATTCACGAAATTTCAAACATACTTCTAGTTTTAAAGATAAATTATTTCTTCTGAACATCTGTTTTGGGTTTTCTCGAGAAATAAAGTTTTGCTTTAAAATTGGTGAAGGCCAATTTGTCACTTTAATAAAATAGATTATTTTGGGAAACCCATTCAGGGGTGATATTTGGTGTGCGTTGATTGCGTGAGCTGTATGTGATGTTTGTGCATCGTGACTGATCGTTTAACATTGTTGATTCACCCCTCTTTTATTATATGTGTTGACATGGGAACCTGGCATAGAGAGTGAATCTTCTGAGAATGATTGCTGCACTAGTTTAGACCACACACTGACTAGTGGCGCCATAGCAGGGGAATACTGAGTTATTTCTTCTATAGGGATTGGGCCCCTCGGTTAGGCCATGCAGGGCTATGCCGGGTAGTAGTATGGGTGTTATGATGTCATCGAGTTAGGGTATTCCTTCAGGATGAGTCAGATGTATAGTATATTTTGGATTGTTTACGATCTCCTAGGTTTGACCCATGTTTCTTCTAGAGTTTATTTGTATGTGGCAGACGATTGAGAGGTCGAGTTCGATTGCTGACCCCTGTGTGCCAATTTTTTTCCATTGCCCTTAGTGTGTGTTGTGTGTTGTGTGTGATTCACCTTTTGACTAACAACTAATGTTTGGATTTATAAATTGTTCACAAAATGTTTTAAAATGCAATGCACCTGTTTCTTTCAACATTGAAATTGTTCTAAATTAAAAAGGGAACGGGACTGTTACTTGTTTTAGAAATTAAACTGTGTAATTCAAATATTTTTTACAATGTAGTTCAAGCTTGAAATTAATGAATTATTTATTTAATGGTATGTGCATTGGGAATAGAATTAGTCGGGCCTACCTACTAGGTTTTAATACTCATGCCTATAGTGTTTTCATGTTTTTAGTTTCTGTTGTAGGTTTTACTCGAGCTTGCTCGCCGTGGGCGAGAGTTGGTTGTGGCCTGTTGGGCGACTCTCGAGATAACGAGGGGTTTTAGTCGTGGTTAGGTTAGTTTGTTGTTGTTGGTCATTATTTCTTTTCATTTTGTTTATTCACTTTGTGTTTTATTTTCAATCTGCTACTTTATTTATTTTATCAGGAGAAATCATTCCCACCTGTTTACTTTTGATGCCCGACACTATTTTCCAACCCGTGGGGATTGGGAACGCCCTTCGGGCCATGTCGCGGACTGGCTCGGGTGACCGGTTCAGGGTTGACCCGGGTTGGTTTGTGAAAAAATGGTATCAGAGGAGGGTTTGGCTCCTGAGCGGACCTTGTCTTTTAGAGAGACCATTGTTATTTGGGGTTGTCATGGTATAAGGAGTAGAATTGTTGGGACTCAGGGCGTACAGATGAGAAGGACGTCATGAACCCTTGCTCGTTCTAAACCTCGGGTTACCATGAGATGTTCGGGTTATTGGTGTCTTTTGGTTTTTCATATGGTTTATTTTGTATTGGGAAATGAAATGGGAGACAGGTAAGTGCCCTCTATGAGCTCGCAAGGCCTGGCAAGCCATGTGGAGCTGGAGAAATTACCCTAGAGTGCTCCTTGTGACGGTGATGTGATTGGAGTATGGCCGCCAACCATATATCCGAGTCACCCATCATCACTAGTTTTCTCCTAGTGAATTGTTTGAGTTTTCCTTCATTTTGAAAATTGTTTTGTAAAGTTTTGTTTTGGAAATTTTGAAAAGTTGAGATTGAAATTGCAATGAACAGGTTTTGATTATGTTCTTTGTTTCCTTGTTCCTTAGTGTTCACCCCCACGACGGTTTGATGGATGCCCAAGGTACAACTTCGGGTGGTACGTCCCTAGAGGATATTCCAATTGATCAGCCCATAGACTATGTTATTGAGTTCCGGAAGATGAACCCTCATCTCTTTTATGGGAAAGCAGAGCCTCTTGAGGCAGAGGAGTGGTTGCAGAAGATTGAGAGAAAGTTCAGTTTCATTGGGTTGCCTGAGTCGTTAAAGGTGAAGTTGGTTACTTTTATGCTTGAAGGCCCAACTTGGAAATGGTGGGAGTCTGTGTCTCGGAATAAGCCTTGGGAAGTTCTAACATGGGAGTTTTTCAAGTCAATATTTATCCAACAATAGTTCTTTGAGTTGACGAAGCTGAGGAAGAGGATGGAGTTGTGTTGTCTTCACCATGGTGTTGAATCGGTACTGGAATTCTATCGACGCTTCATAGATCTAGTTCCGTATGATTAGTGGTTTGTTGCGAATGATCCCGGGAAGGCTTGAAAATTTGAGTCTGGACTCTGACCTGAGCTGCGATCGAGAGTGGAAGAGCTCAACCTAACCACCTTCTCGGATGTTGTCAAGCAAGCCTTTCTTGATAAAGCTGAGCTAGTAGGAGGACTTGAGGTGACGAATCCTCTAGCTTTGGGAAGCATTGTAGAGGATGCTGATAAGAAGAGTGAGAAGCGATCTGATGTTGGTGGTGCTGGTAGAGGAATCAAGAGGCCTTCAGACCTTCAGTCATATTCTTCACAACGCATTGTTGTGATCTGTCACCAGTGTGGTAGGCAGGGTCACAAATGGCCGACATGTCCAAGTGCTCCAAGACCCTGCCACACCTATGGACGTCTAGGTCACTTGAAGCGATTCTGCCGTGGAGTTTCTAAGAAGCACGCTGAAGCTAGATATGGCTCGTCGAAGGTCACCTCAGCCCGTCAGCAGGAGTAGGGCGATGTTTGGGGTCGGTTTGAGGTTTTCTCTTTGTAGTGTTTCTTTGGTGTAGTAGTCATCTCTTGTAACGTTTTGCAGTGTTCCTTTTCTTTCAGTTGTAAGAATGGTTGTGGTTGAACCTCTTTGAAACTTTTATTTTTATTAGAAGTGTGTGTGGTGATATTCCGGTTTGTGTGTTGTGTTTGGGAATTTCTGAAGCCTAACTGCGAGGTAGGAGATGATTCAATCATCAGTGCTCCAGCTATAGGCCTCGGAGTGAAGCTGGCGCGTAGTAAAGAGAACCCCAGTGGTGATGAATGGCCTTGGTTTAATCTCAGTCCATAGTGTGGCTTGGTATGTTTGTTTTCGAGGGTGCGACGTTGTTGATGGGGGGGGGGATGACAATAGTTTTGATGCTTTATCAGTCAGGCCCTTCCCTTCTTCCCCCCTCATGGTGGGGGTTTCTGGTCAGTGTGGAAAGTTATTAAGGTCATTTAATATCATCGGTTCTTATAGTGGGGAGACCCACAATGGGTCTCGCAGAGTTACACTGAAATTAATTTAGGGTTAGCATGACCCTTATGGTGGGGAGTCCGTTCGGGCCTCCCCGTGTCAACAGATGATTTGGGTTCTGCTTGGTGATAGTTAAGGTGATCATGTTTTAAGGATAAGTTGTGTGTCATCAGTTTTTTTGTGTTTTTTTGGATCGATCAACTAGAGGGTCTTAAAATTTTGTAGGTGGGTGACACTTGATAAGTTTTATCTTTGGTTATAGATCGGGTTGTGGCTTTCCGAGGGAGGAAAGCGTTATGGTGGGGAGAATTGTCACACCCCGAACTATCATTTATTTATTTTATAATTTTTGTGGACTTTTAAATTTTTTGTTGGGCTTCGGGTTGAGTCCTGGACTAAAAGATTTTGAGTCATATTAAAAGTGCGTGTTTTTCAGCTGACGTCGCTGAGCGACTGGGCAGAGTGTGTTTTGAGTTGATGACGCCGAGCACCCGGGCAGAGTGCGTTTTGAGTTGACGACGCCGAGCACCCGGGCAGAGTGTGTTTGGATACCTTGCGCGGCGCCGTTTAGACATCGATACGTTTCGCCTGCCTTCGGAAAATTTAGATCGGTAAAGTTGTGATTTATTGCGTTATTTATAATATTTATCATTGTTAATAATTTTATCATTATTATTAAAATGGAATCAATTCTTTTAATATTTTTATTTTTATCATCATCATATTACTATTATTATTATTATTATTATTATTTCATTATTGTATATGTTATTTATATTATTATGGTTATAATTATTTTCATTATTATGGTTATTATTATTATTATATATTTATTATCATTATGATTATTTTTTTATTTATATATCTTATATATATATATAATCTTATTTCTCTCTAACCATAGGGGCCTCCCCCATCTTTCTTTTTTCCTCTCCCCGTGCGCCGCCACCCCCTCTTCTTCCTTGCTCACCCCGCACAGCGTCGATCCCTGCTCAGCCCATCCGTGAGAACCCGCGCCCCTCTCTCTCTCCCAGTGCTGCACCAGACTACATCAGCTCCCCCCTCAGCCTACATCGCGCAACACACGCCCAGCGCACCCCCCGAATAGCGCTGCCTCCCCTGCCCTCCTTCCACGCAGCACCCTCCGCTCGCCGCTCCACCACCTTGCTGGAACCCCTCCCTCGTTGCGGCATCCGACCTGCCGGTGTAGCCCCCGGACCTCTCGCGCCACCCGCGCCCCTGCCTGCATCGCCTCAACACCCTCCTCTCCACCATCAGCCTACTCAGTGCCATCCCGAGCCTGCTCCCTTCTTAGCGCGCCCCAGCACCCTCGCATCCCCTCAGCTTGCGATGCACTGCTGGACGCGCTCCAGCCTTCTGTAGCCACGCCCCGCTCCCCTTCAGCTGCTACACAACAGCCACCGGACCACCCCTGCTCCTGCTCGGTCTGGCGCACCCCTCCTCTCATAGAGGCAGCTCCGATTCCTTCCTCCCTTTTATGCAGGCGCCCCTCTCCTATTCCCCCTATTCTCTTTTCTCCCTCTTTTAATACTGTAGTGCACCCGCCAGATCCTCCTGCTCAAACCGCCTTTGTTCGGCGCCTGTCTCCACAATGCAGAAATTCCACCGCCGGCCAGCAAGCCTTTGGCCCCCTCTATCATCCCCCTGCCTTCCCTTCTGGTGTGCCCTCACATCGCCAACCCCCTTTTTCCGATCGCTCCCCCCCTATTGCGCACAGTTCGAGCGCGGCCCTTGCTGGCCGACGCGACCCCTCTCCCTTGCCATCCCTCCCTTGCCGCTGCCGTGCGGCCCATCCGGCCTCCCGTTTCACCTCCACCAGCCGCGACCACTCCCGTCCAGGCCCTCTTCGACCCCATCACTGCACGACATTCCTGCTTTGTCCACCCTCGCCTCAAGATCTCTCCGCGCCCAGGCCTCCGCTTTTGTCTCGCGCACCTCCGGCATGCGAGCGAAGCCCTGCCTCCTTCCGATGAGAGCGTTCCATTCCAGGGCCCTTTGTTTTTTTGTATTTTGAATAAACTATAAACCTTAGGGTTTATTTTCTTGGGTTCTCATGAATGCGCGTTTAATCTTATTTTGTTAAGTTGATTATGGCTACCCGCAGGTGCAGTTACAGTGTGAACGGGGTTTTGCACTAGCTTTGAGAGGTCCATCCATGCTCGAGGTAGGATCCTTTCCTTTTGGAATCCTTGAGATTTCTTGAATTATGTTTTTTTTTAATTTAATTGGTTTTAGTAATTATTTTTGAATTCAAGAATAACTGTTCCGAGTGAAATTATTTTGTTTGGATAATTATTTTTATCCAGCTTAGTTGAACTGATGTGTTTTGTGATTGATTATTTTGGTGCGAAGTTTAGTTTTTAAATGAACTTGGTTTGTGTTTTATTTTTGGTAGCATGATTAAGTGAATTAGGGTGTGTTTTGCAGGAAAACCAGTTTTTATGATGTTTAATATTTTTTCATGGGAATGTGTATTTAGTTTTGGCAAGGCATGTCTTGTGTTTTCTATCTTGGTATGTTTTGGGGGTTCCTTTGTTCAAAAATGTGTTCTTTGGATGAGTTTTGAGTGCGTGGGATGGGGGGTTGCTCTTTGGAGATTTGTTTCATAAATTTTGAAATGGTTTATTAAATAGTATCGATAATGCGAGTTATGTTTTGAATGTATGTCGAGGTGGTTTTTTGTGCTGTATGTTCATCTTGTTTGTTTTTAGTCAGTGGTTATGGGTTTTTAGTTGTTGTGCGTTTGTTGCAGCGTGTTTTCGGTGAGGAAAACCCGGGATATTGCGGTCATAGACTAGCACGTGTTTTTCCATCTCTATGTGAGGCGTGACGCACCCTTGTGTTTGGACAGCGAGCCGAGGTAGGTCCCCCATTGCACTCACCTTTAAATTTAGAATTTATTAATTACTTTATGTTTTTTTAATTTTAATGAATGATAAATTATACTAGATAATAAAATTTTAAATGATTATTTAGTGTGAAAAGAGCCGTTTATTTTATACCGAACACATGAAACATTTTCTTGACGGGCGGACACCCAGCTTTGAAAGAATGCATGTTTGGACTTTAAACATAATTCATTGAAATTAAAATGTACTTCTAGTTTTAAAGATAAATGATTTCTTCTGAAAAGGTGTTTTGGGTTTTCTCGAGTAATGAAGTTTTGCTTTAAGATTGGTGAAGGCCCATTTGTCACTTTAATAAAATAGATTATTTTGGAAAACCCATTCAGGGGTTATCTTTGGTGTGCGTTGATTGAGTGAGCTGTATGTGATGTTTGTGCATCGTGATTTATTGTTTAGCATTGTTGATTCACCCCTCTTTTATTATATGTGTTGACATGGGAACCTGGCATAGAGAGTGAATCTTCTGAGAATGATTGCTGCACTAGTTTAGACCACGCACTGGATAGTGGCCCCATAGCAGGGGAATACTAGTTATTACTGCTATGGGGATTGAGACCCTCAGTTAGGCCATGCAGGGCTATGCCGGGTAGTAGTATGAGCGTTATGACGTCATCGAGTTAGGCCATGCCTTCAGGATGAGTCAGATGTATAGTATGTTCTGGATTCTTCACGATCTCCTAGGTTCGACCCATGTTTCTTTTAGAGTTTATTTGTATGTGGCAGACGATTGAGAGGTCGAGTTCAGTTGTTGACCCCTATGTGACACATTTTTTTCCATTTCCCTTAGTGTGTGTTGTGTGTTGTGTGTGATTCACCTTTTTACTAACAACTAATGTTAGTATTTCTAATTTGTTCGCAAAATGTTTTAAAATGCAATGCACCTGTTTCTTTCAACATTGAATTTGTTCTAAATTAAAAAGGGCAATGGACTTTAACTTATTTTAGAAATTAAAGTGTGTAAAAACCAATATTTTGTACAATGTAGTTCAAACTTGAAATTATTGAATTCTTTATTTAATGGTATGTGCATTGGGAATAGAATTAGTCGGGCCTACCTACTGAGTTTTAATACTCACGCCTATAGTGTTTTCCTATTTTTAGTTTCTGTTGCAGGTTTGACTCGAGCTTGCTCGCCGTGGGTGAGAGTTGGTTGTGGCCTGTTGGGAGACTCTTGAGATCATGAGGGGTTTTAGTCGTGGTCAGGTTAGTTTGTTGTTGTTGGTCGTTCTTTCTTTTCGTTTTGTTTATTCACTTTGTGTTTTATTTTCCATCTACTGCTTTATTTATTTTATCGGGTGAAGTATTTCTTCCATATCCATGTTTTCCTACATGGAATACTAGTATGTGTTATCTCAAGTGACCCATTCACTAAACAATATTTAATTTAAATAAGAGTTTTCATTAATTCTTTTTCTGATGTGGGATAGAAATAAAGGTATTTTGAAATGTCAATCCTTAGTTACCGATCCAAAATTCAAAATTATGAGGATGATATTTCCAGGAGATGTTGTAACATCATAGGTAAATATAAAATAATTTTTTTAATAATTTATTAATAATTATGAATTAGATAATAATTTTACATTAAAATGGATTTGATGTCTGATAACGTACCCAACATGCAACAATGGGTTTCTCTAAAATCATACATTCCACACAAGACTGAGTTATACCAAAAAAACTATATATTATTAATATTATTATGGTAAGTTGTAGTTATCCCAAAACAATTAGAATGTCATGAATTTATGATATTAACTAAATTATTAAAATAGGGTATACACATGTTTATATAATTATTCATTTGTTATAAAATTAATCATAAAAGAAATATTAAAAACCAATCGAATTTAAAGGATGTATTTTTATGTAAATCTATTTATGGTTGAATAAGCGTGTTTCTAAAATATTAAAATCATTTTTTTTGGTTTATATTAATGAAGTAAAAAATTAAAAATTATGTTGAAAAGTCATCTTATATTTTTTCTTGACACGATATAAGAGGAAATTCAATTTTGATGAATAAAAGGCATATTTTTTTTAAAAAAGTATTTTTACTGCCTTTTGATGGAGAAACCTTTTTAAATATAGATTTTCACTTATATTATTATATTTTACAAAATAAAATTCTTCTTATTAATTTGGAGATCAAAATTTTGTTTTGATAAGTTTTTGTTAATTTCCTACTAACTTTCATATTTTAAGGAGTAGTGAAAATTTTTCATTTTAATTCAAAACTGATTTTTCATATTATTTACTTATATTGATAGATCATCATTTTACTTGTGCTTAATAAATAATTAGATGATCTGTTTATCACTATATCCAATATAATTAATTATTTTAATTTTAAAATTAAAATTAAATTGAATAACTATGTGATGTTATGAACGTTTTACTTAAATAAAACTTTTTTCTCAATCTGTTAACGAGATTATTGTTAAATATAATATGACCACTTTTTAGAATTAAATTTATAAAAATTGACATATATTTTATTAATAAGTATTAAAAATGTGGGCCAATAGGATCAAAATAATTTTTAGTGAATTATAGATTTGTTATTTTATTTACCTCAATTAAAGGTAAATAGGGTATTTAAAAGTAAAATTAATATTATAATATTATAAAATTACCATAACACTTGTAATAACATTATTGTATGAGTTATTGTAGACCATGTTCATCGTTGTGTTGAAATTGTGAGATTTGAAAGCCACTTGGGTGTGATTATGACATTTATAACATTTATTTTAAAGTAAAGGAAAATATATCATATATATGCATCTTCTTAATAAAACAATATTAATATGGGGTTATGTAAGTGATATAATAAAATCTAAATATTCGATATAAATATAAAACATTACCTACAACATGGTTATTTATTTATAATTTTATGAATTATATATTTATATGTATTATGAAAAAAAGATGACACAATAATAGATTTATTAAAGAAACAAGCAAATAAATGATATTAATGATATTAAGATAAATATAATTTTAAATATTAGATTCCATACCAAATTAATTGTATTAATATGAAATGTTAGTATTGATTAAATGTATTTGGATTGATGTAATCATGTTGTAATGATATTTTAAAAAAGTCATGTAATGAACAGTGTGAGAATTGACACAATTCATTTTTTAAAATATAAAATATTGAATTAAATGATATGAAATTCCTAAATACATAATATTCATAAAATTTTTTAGGGTATTTATACTAACTTATGTAATGAATCTATCATTGGGATTTTGTCTTTATTTAGTAATTATTTTAACCCACTAAGTGTAAATTACTTTAAAAAATGGTAAGAGTTAAATGAGGTTAAAACAAGGAGATAATGATTATGAAATAATAAAACTTGTATAATTTTCATTGGATGATTATATTTCAACACATTCTAATCTTATAATTGAACTAAATGAATATTTACCCATTTGGAATCAAAATGGAATTTATATTCAATTAATAATTTTAATAATTCCAAGAGTCCCCCTCTTATAAAAGGTACCCACTCTTCTATTATAATGAAAATTCAAAATCCTTTTGAATTGGAAAATTTGTATCCAAAAACATTCTTCGAATTCCTAACCACATTCTTGAGTTATTAGTTAAGTCACAACACCCTTCTTAGATGCGTTAATGTGTTCTTCCATGATGACCAACCGAAGTAGAGGAATTGTTTTCTTTAAGTATTTCTATTTTATATATTCTTCAACATCCGTCAAATAACCTAAAACTATGATGAGATGACAAGTCTAGTATCATTAATATACTGATATGTTGTTATGTTAATATAATCACTTAAATAAATCTCCAATTTCATCATATGGGAAATGAACTTTTCGTTCGTGTCTACAGTGGACTACCACCTCACGAACTAATATAGTTTATTTTTTATCATTGTCTTTAAAGACTGGTTATAATGATGGAATTAATGTTTATATATTATATTAATTACATATTAATAATTATAATATAATAATATATCAATTACATTCTTACCTTCCATGAACAAAAAATTGATAACGTCGTTCATGCGTACGTCTGAACTATCACCACTACGAAGTTATATGGTTAGTTTTTATTCACTACATTATTTGTGTGATATATGTAAGTATATTTAAATTATTAATATTATATTAATGATTATATGATAATTATGAAATGAAAAAATAATTATTACCTTACTTCCATAATGATAAATGAATAATGAATAAATTACTAATGTGTTTGTATGGCCTATCATATCTATGATTATCATGTTATTCATTTTTTATAACCATGATTTATGGTTTTATTTAAAAAGTATTATTAATGTATTAAAGTGATGATTACTTCATTTTTTAATTCTGTATATGATGGAATTATGAACTCAAATATAAAAATAATTAATATAACTTGGTAATAAGTGATATAAAAGTAATATTATACATGAAAAATGTTCTCATGAAAATAAAAATTAACCTAAGCATATTATTCAGGAATATAAAGATTGTATGTGATGAGTCAGACTCATATTAAGGGACTTAATCTCAATCTCCTTTCATTGAGACATATCTTGATATTATGCATCTTTATTATCCTATAAGGTGTATATACAACCATTTTTAAACATCATATTAAGAAATACTATATTCTCATGATATTTGAAGTTTTGTTTAATGACATTCTTTAATAATTTTTATTGAAGTGTTTATAAAGTGGTAAGGGACTCTTTAACTTAAATTTATTTTTAGTTGTTTTATATAATTATTATTCATAATCACTCTCATTTATTTCCATGTCCTCAAAATGGTTTTATGGATTTATTTAAATGGGTATTACTATTTTAAAATGTTAATTCCCTTTCAAATTTTCCTTGTGGTATAAAATTATTTGATCCAACAGTATCATTTTTAAATGTGTTAAATGTGTTTTTAAATGGGATTGAATATTTTAGTAAAATGGAATTTTTTATTTAAAATAAAATTTTCGAACCGAGTTTCTCTCTTTTATGTCACTTTAATGTTTTCAAGTATACATTATAAGTTTACACTTTTCTTTCAAATGTTGTGTTATCATTTATAAGTACACGACATTGTAAAAAATGAAATATGATTTCAAATTGGAAATGTTATTTTTAATTTATGCTTATTTTATGTGTTATGATTATGTTATCTTTCATGGGAATTACTTTTGTATATGGGTTGTTCCATGAAAAAATGAGGGCACATGATCCCGTGATAGTTATCCAATGCATTGGGTAATGATATGGAGTTAAATGCTATGGTTTCTACTAAGAGATTTAGATAATATAATGTGGTGGGCCTCCCAAACATAACCATATGAAGGTTACACCTAGTGTAGATTTGATAAATACAATGTAAGTATGATATGGATCCCACAAGTTACCTTTATGATTTATTATTTCTCTTAGTTTTATAGTATATTATGATTTCTTGAGGTAAGCTATAGGGTTTGTGTTTTATGAGTGACAAGTATGTTTTTTTAAATGATTTCATGACTTTAAAATATTTGTGGGATAACATTTAATTTCTTATTTAATATCCCTTACAGAACTTTTTTACTCATACCAATTTTTTGAATCAATTTTCACGTGTATTAGGATTGATAAAGACAAAGAATTTATCATGATGAAGGAATTGAGGATGTGTCTAAAAAAGAAATCATTTTTTATTTTAAAGAGTGTTATTTTGTGAAAAAATGGATAGTGAGTAAAAGTGTCCACTTTTTAATATTGGTGGTTTTACGAAATAGATATTTTCTAATTCACTAAAATTATAAACATGAAAAGATCATTAATGTGAAAGAAATTAAATTCTTAATGTAAATGAAGATTGTGTAATGTTTAATGATGGAGCCTTATAGTTGGTATCAAAGGATGGATTAGACAATATTAGATGTTAGGGTGATATTTAAGCATAAGTTACAAGTTATAAATAACCATAATGGTTATAATAATTGAAAGAATCATAGTTATTTTGGAAAAATTGAATGATTTTTGGTTAACATGAATGATTATATCTTATTTTTCACCTTCCTTATAAGATAATATTTGATGATTTAATTGATATTCTCATAATAACATTTTTGGTTTTAATAAATGGATGGGTCCAGCAAGCACTAATGTATCTTTGGATGAAGAAAAAGGTGGAGGTCCTCTAAATAAAAATCCAAATGAAATTAGAGCTTCAATTAGAACTCTCATGGTTATTGAAGTCTAATAATCAAGTGTAATGATTAACCACTTAAACCTTGGTGAGTTTTCTAATGCATAGTATATGAGAGAAGTGAATCCCTATGGTAGTTTAGGTATTAATGATCATAAATTTAAGCATATTAATCAACCTAAGTGTCATGGATATAAAATGAAACACCTAGGAAAACATTTTAAAGGGATGATAAGGTGTTATAAATGTGGTAATTAATTTAATAACACAATAACCTGTCAAGGATAAAGTAATTGTTTAGTTTACTCTAGTAAAGGGAAAGATGTTCTTTCTGAGTTATCAATTGAATATTTGAAATGTAAAGAGTATGGTAATTATGAAAATATATTTCATACAAAAAATTTTATAGAATGGGATAAACATTACAATATAAATATATGTTTATCAAAAACTCATGCAATTCGAATTCATGGAGAGAAAACTAGAAATGAACTGTAATAGGTATGGATTATTTATTTTCTCATGATTTGACATTATTGAATCTTATGACATGATTCATATTTTTTTGGAAATAAGTGTTAAGGAATAAGATATGGAATTTTAGTTAAAGAAACATGTAGAATGATGAATGATTTTAAAGTCTAATTATAAAGTATTCAATAGTTACAATAGACTATATAATGGTGAAGTATTTAAAAGTACTAATTACCTTTTAATGATGGGATTACAATGGATGATTTTTTTTGTAGTATGTGTTACCCTAAATTTTGTTTTGTAAAAATTTTAATTTATAATTATTTTTCTTTTATTGTGTGGAAACAGTTACAAAGGTATGGAAATCCATTTGAGTTTATATGATCATTGATTTTGAGGAAAATATGGGGTATTATATTTTCGGTTTCAAAATGAATGGTATGATGTAAACCTTGAGGATAAAACATGTTATTGTTATTTTTAGTATTTTATGTTATTTTGGAAATGTAATAAAATTATATAATATTAAGAAAAGAAAAACCCGCAATAAGGTTGAAAAATTGTCATGTCAGAGTAGGCTATTGAAATCTAACCCTCAACTGACGTGTGATAATAATTTATTGCCTACCATTAGGATACATGATGTCACTAGTTAAAATTAATTTTTATTTTTTTAATTCAACTAGTTTATGGAATAAGAATAATTTTATTTTGGGAATATAGGTTTTATAAAATGGATATCATTGGTATTGGAAAATTATTTGGGAAATAAGTGATAAATGTTAATTTTGAATACATTCACTATTGTAGGATGTTTTAATGAATATAGAAAATAGAAGACAATAGTATTTTAATTATGGATTAATGGCTTAATTATATTTTGGAAGAATATATATTTTTATTTTGGAAATATGTTTATTCGACTTATTTATGCAAATCATTAGTGTATATTGATGATTATTAGCATTATTAATTTTTTGTGAGAGACTTCAAGAGTAATATATTTTATTTAGAGATAATTTTTAAATGCTATTTTTGAAGACTATGTCGTCAAATCATTCTGAATTTTGGGTTTCAATATTAGTTTAGATTATTTTTAAGAATTCTAACGACAATTATTTATTGAATGGTCTATATTAGTCTTTGGTTATTATATTTGAATTTGGGATATTTAACGTCATAATTCTTATTTTATAGTTTATTGTATTTTCTAAAGTATAGTATTTTTCTAAACTTTTTTGGTTTTGGTTAATGTTTCAAGGTATGACGAATAAGGAGTAAACATTTTATATATTATGCGATTCTATAGAATTTGATTCTAGTGTTTTAATCCTAAAAATTTTCATCTTAAATACTCATCATTTGGAAAAAATATGATTTTATGGTGGAATTTTATTAAAGGATTAAACTTTACTTTTCATGAAAGTGCATTTCCTTATGTTCATATTCTAAGTAGTAAAAGAATTACACCACTCTACAAAAAAGATCTTAAAAAAACACTTTCCTATTAATTTTACTAATAGTAAATAAAGTGCCATTTAACCAATCAATGTTTTTGGGGTTTTGATTTTTATCTTTCTTATAATAATGTTTTCTGTCACTCTTCATCAGAACATGATGGTTAGTTTTTCTTCCATATCCATGTTTTAATATATGGAATCCTATTATGTGTTATCTTAGATAAACTTTGTACTTCACTTTGTATCTTTTAAAATGGATGTTTTCTTAATTATTTTTCTAAATTGGGATTTAAATAAATGTATTTTGTAAATTTGAACCTTAGTTATTGAGCCTATACTTAAAGTTGAGAGACCACAATTTCAAAAAGGGATTGTAACATCAAATATAATTATAGAATATGAACTTTCATATTTTTAATTATTTATTAGTTAGATAGTAATTTGAAATTATAAAGGATCCCATGTCTGATAGAATACCCAAAACTCAACAATGTGTTTCTCCAAAATCTTACATTTCTAACAAGACTGAGTTATACCGAAAAAATAAAATATTATTAATATTGTTATATTAAATTGTATTTATCTAATATCTGTTAGAATTAAGGGAATGAATGATATTATCTAAATTATGAAAATATAGTTTACACATGTTTATAGAATGATTAATTGGTTATAATTATAAAAATAAATGAAAATCAAAAACCAATTGAATATAATGATGTATTTTATGAAAAACTACTTAAGTGAAAAAATTATGGTTATAGACAAATAAAATCAATGTTATCAGATTATATTAATGATATAAATATTAAAAATGATGTTTGAAATTAATCCATTTTTCAGAGATAATATAAGTAGAAATTTAATTTTATGAATAAATGGTGTATTTTAAAAAAGTTACTTTTTACATACTTTTGATTGAAAAACCTATATAAATCAATTTTTTTATTTTTATATGTTATATTTAGAAAAATAAACATATTCTTTGGAATTGGGACATAAAAAGTCTGTTTGAATAATTTGTTTTTATTTTTATGATCACTTCATTATTTTAATGAATAGTGAAAATAAGAAATTTTGATTCAAAAATAAATTTTCATCTAATTTAGTTATATTGGTATATTATTATATTAAATGGTATTAAGGTATAATTAGATGATGTGTTTATCAGTTAATCCATTTTATTTCATTGTATTCCTTTAAAAATATTATTAAATAGGAAAACTATGTGAACTTTTGATTGTTTTATTTACAAAAATTGTTTTCTTGATCTATCAGTGGGATTAGTGTTTCATGTAATTTAACCATTTATATGACTGGTATTTTCAAAAAAAGACATACATTTTTTTAATTAGTATGAAAAATTCGGTCTAATATGATCAAAATAATTTTTGGTGAATAGTATCTTTAGTATTTTATTTACCATGGTTAAAGATAAATGGGGTAATTAATAGTAACATTGAAATTATAATACTATTAAATTATTCTAACACTTGTCCTAATCTTATTGGATGAGTTTTTATTTACAATTACCATTCTTGGGAAAAAATTATGACATTTGGAATCCATTTGGGTGTAACTGTGACATTTAGATCATTTAATTTAAAGGAAAATATGTCATAAATATGTCTCTACTTGTTAAAAAAAATTTCATTCGCATTAATTTAAGTGATATATTATACACTAAAAATTACATAGAAATATAAAAAAATTGACTTCAACAAGGTAAATTTTTTATAATTTTTAAGAAATATATAATTAAATTTAAATATTACACAAAGATGATGCAGTAATAGATTAATTAAAAAAAGAATAAAATAAATGATAATAATAATATTAAAATAAATATAATTTGAAATATTTTATATCATCCCTAAATTTCATGGATGAATATGACATGTTAGTATTCAGTTAATGTATTTTTTTCTAAGGAATCAAGTTTTAATGATAGTTTAAAAGTATCATGTAATGAATAATGTCTAAATTGAAAATTTTCATATTTAAAAATGTAAAATATTTACTTTATTGATATAAAATTCCAACATATATAATAATCAGTATAATGGTTATAAAATTTATGAATATGACATTAATTAATCATTAATTGGGATTTTGGAATGATTTTGTAATTATTTTAACCCTCTAATTGTAAATTACTTGATAAAATGGTAAGAGTTAAAAGGGATCAAAACAAAAAGACAAGGATTAAAAAAATAATAAAACTTGAATAATATACATTGTATGATTATATATTCACCCATACTCATTCTAACTTTTAGATAAATGTGTTTGAACACTTTTCTATCAAAATGGAAGTTATATTAATTTAATTCTTTTTATAATTCCAAGAGTTCCCCTCCCCTCTCTTATAAAAGGTATCCACTCCTCTCTAATACTAAAACATAAAAAACATTTTCTTCTAGGAATCTCTATGTAAAACCCTTACTAGAAAACCTTTCCCCATTCTTGAGTCCATAGGTTTGGAGTAACACCCTAATTAGAGGTGATAAGGTGTTCTCTAAAGGTGATCAACCGAAGAAGTGGTATCATTTTCTTCAAGTAATATTATTTTATTTCTTCTTACACATCCTTAAAATATCATCCAAACATGATGAAATAATAAATAAAATATAAAAAATATAATTTTATGTTATTATATTAATATCAACACATTAATCCATATCCAATTTTATCAAATGGAAATTGAACTTTTCATTCTAGTGAACGACGGACTACCGCCTCACAAATTGATATAGTTCCTTTTTCATCACCATTTTAAAGATGGATTATACTGATGAAATAAATGTATATATGTGACATTTATGGCATATTAATCAGTATAAGATAATGATATATCGATTACATTCTTAAATTCCATGAACATAAAAATGATAACGTCGCTCATGCGTACGTGTGAA
The DNA here is from genome assembly GCA_963277665.1 of Viscum album. Classification (NCBI taxonomy): domain Eukaryota; kingdom Viridiplantae; phylum Streptophyta; class Magnoliopsida; order Santalales; family Viscaceae; genus Viscum; species Viscum album. The sequence continues at coordinate 978,750,640 of OY728167.1, forward strand.
CGATCACCTCCACAAAGCGATGTGATTAATTTTTATTCACTAAATCACTTGTATGATATATGTATGTATATTTAAATGATTAATATTATTAATTATTACATTATAATTATTAAAATATAAAATAATAATTATATTACTTCCATAATTATCACATGTTTTCTGTTTTATGATTATGTTATGGTTTATTGGAATCTTATATGTGTACTGATGGTTCCATGATAAGACAATGGAGGATAAGCCCATGATATCTCCCCAATAGTATTTCTAATGAGATGGAGTTAAACGATAAGGTTTATTTTATGATATTTAGGTAATATATTTTGATGGGTATTCAAAATGTAACCATTAAGGCTACTCACTGTATAGCTATGAAAGATACAATGTAAGTATGATATGTATGCCAAAAGTTACCTTTATTATTTGTTAGTTCTTTTTGTTATACAATAATATTATGATTTCATGAGGTAAGATAAATGTTTTATATTGTATGAGAGAATATTATAATTTTTTATAATGTTTTGAAGTGTTTAAAATAATCACAGGCTAATGTTTTCTTTCCAATTTTATATCTCTTCTTGATATTTTTTTATGCTTATCCGAATTTTTATGAATTATTTTCATAGGCCTTATGATTTTTAATAATGAAGAAGTTATCATTATGAAATAATTTTTTATGTATCCAGAATATAAATCATGTTCTATTTTAATTAGTTTAATTTTTTTAAAGAATGTGGATAGGGAGTATATGTTTCCAGTTTTTAATATTGGTGCTGTTATTTAATAGTTATGGGAAAATTAATAAAACACTAAACCTGAAAAGATACTCAATGCTAAATATTGTAAATTCATTACTTATCTAAATATTATAAACATTCAACGCTAGAACGTTTATCATGTCTCTTAAAATTCATTATTTTGGTGGCCTTATCTCCCACACATGATAAATTTACCCATTCCTCTATGGTATGTTTCATCCAATATTTTTGACATGTTGGTGGTTATATTTCATTTCCCCCTTTTTTAATTGACCCAAAAACATGAAACTCCGTTATTCTCGTCTTATCTCTATAACCATTAGGTCATTTTCCAAACACCATTTCTATATTGAGATCACATCGAACCAATTATTCATAATTACCAATGTATCAGATATCTAGAACCTTTAGAGGGTGTGGTTTAAAACCACTTAAGAGTATATATATTTTAGTATAGTTTTAGAGGAAAAAACATGTGTCTTATCTTGCCGGAATGTAATGTTTTCCTCGTATACTTTAAAAGATTCACCTTTGTTTTTTCGTCAGCTCTATAAAAAATCATTCAATAGTTCTTTGAAAAGTTTTTGGGAAATAATTATTAAGATATATTTTAATTAATTCATCCCACAAATATGTCATCCATTTCAAACATTGGATTTTTTGTTCTTAATCAAGTTGCACCTTGGATTTACCTCTCCATATAAAAAAATATGTCTATAATGACCTTCTCATTTTCTGAATAGTGGACCAAAAAAAAAGGATATTCAGAATTAAGTTAATTCTCTATTTTATGAAAATTGGATCATACGATCAACTAAATATTTGTGGTCTTTTCCACATAAAGACTAAATATCTTGTTTCTACTTCTAGGAAAATAATAAAATTCCATAGAGTTTAAGACTTTATTCTTATTCTATGGAAACTATATAATCATTTATATGATGTTTTGAAGTCCGACACCCATGGAATTCGGTATGTTATTCGTGGAATCCTTTAATTTTAACTCTCATAAGATATTTCCTCAGATTCTATTGGTTACCACAATTTTCCAAAATATAAATGTTTTGAGAAAAACCTAAGTGAAAAAATCATGAATAAATAATTTATTCTTTTTCACAATTTACAAGAAAAGAATATCATATGGGATACCTATGGTTATCCTTCATCAAAAAAATAACATTATTTGATTTTTACCTATACATAGATTTATCTTAAGTCTTATCACTAATTTTCTCCAATGAAAATTTTCTTATTAACTAAAATGTACCTATAAAATCAACTATTGATACCCTACTTTTTGTTACCTTATTATTACATCAATTTAAATATTGCGAACATACTAATTATACATTGATGGATTTAATGGTTTTTTCTCTTGGAAAAAATAATTATGTATATCAGTTATTCATTTTAAATCAATTTTTTAAATACTTCTTATTTACCATTCTAAAAGATCATGTTCTTTATTGTACATTGATTAACCTAATAATACACATTATTGAATGTGTTCACCTAAATGAATTGTAAGATTAGTAATAAGGGAAATGAATCAATATAATATTGGTGAGAATAATCATCATAATCAAATCAAAATTATATGATCAACATTAAACTCACGCATGAATTAACTGATAAAGGAATGAAATGTGGAAATGCATAAAAATGTAACATCATCTCATATTATTCAAATAACACAATTTTTTTGAACAAATCTAGCTTCATGTGTGCACATAACATTTTTAAATTATCATAACATCATCATTGTGGAATAATATAGTGTCATATTTAAACACAATATACATTATATAAGGAGATACATCACATTAGTCAATTAATTTTAGGTATACATAATTCCATACCCACCCATCACATCATAACTCTTATATAATCTTGCATTCCATGTAGAACGTATAAAAATCATTGTCCTGAAATAATCATTTCAAAGGAATGAGTTTTAAAAGGATTTCATTTATAATAATTACATAAATAAACATTAGTTACCAAATCAATAAGGGAAAACATATTTTTTATAAAAATAATCATTCTTGAGTGAAGAAGAATCAACTCAAGAAGAGTAAATAATGTTTTAAGTAATGAAAAATACTTTAAAAACCATTCTATGTGGTTTAAAATATAAGTGGAAACATGTATATCCGAAAAAATAAATTGTAATAATAGTGAAATGATATTCATGTAATATTATAGGAATGTACTTATTGAATATGTACTAAAAGAGAAATAACCCAAAGATTATGGGTAGGCTTAAAGAACTCCTATACATTAAATATTGTTGTATATCATCATTGTAATGCCTCTTTAATAATAAAAATTGATTTATTAATATAATGATAAAAAAGAATATTATTTTCATTTTACCACTATTTATCAGTTATAATAATTTTATTATATTTCATAATTTCATAGGTTAATGGGAAGTAATTTTAATATTTATTTTTCCAAAAAAATTTATTGTTTTCCTTCAATTTTGTTATTTTTATAAAATTTTATTTTAAATAAGTATAATTAATTACAGAAACAAAAAAGTAGCTATATTTATATATTTATATATCATAAATAATTTTTCCACATCCATAGGTTTAGTTCTATGAAAAGTATTTGTAATGCCTTTATTGGTGATTAAATGACCATAAGGGGGACATTGTCGAATGAACAGGAATGAGAAGTTTGAAATTTATATATGTCATAATTTATATACATATAGTTGGTTAACATAATTGATATAATATCAAGATATTTACTAATTAAATTTATTTAATATATTTAAAATATGTTGGAAAAAATAGAATAATAGAAAGAGTTAAGAGGTTACAGAAATATTCTTTTTATCCGGTGGAGCTTCCCTAGTAATACATTAAGTACCCATTGATGATTTGAGTTTCATTAATACCAAATACCCATTGAAATTATATGGGTATTTGGAAGAATTACTTATTTAGATTAAAGGATTTGTTAATAAAGGGATGATTGGATTTACAAGGGGATGTATAGGGGTTATTTATACTTAAGAAGAGGGAAATTTTTGGAATAAATTATAAAATAAAATATTATATCATTGGTAAGATAAAAAATAGTGTTTTTTTATAATTAAAATATTATATAGGTATAATATATTGGTTTTATGACTTTAAAACCATCTATAATTCTAATTCACTATGTTTAATAAAACGAAAAGTGGAAAAAAGAAAAATTGTTATTTTAATGGAAGACTTTGGACTTTAGGTTTTGTTGAATGATTTTTCAGAAAGAAAAGTACTGTTATTTTATTTTAATGAACCATTTATGAAATTAAATATTATTTTTCTAATACTCATTTTATATAAATATTTATGTCATTATTAAATCATGAATTATAAAATTTAAGATACTATAGTTATGTTTAGAATGATTTTTTACTATTCTCTTGATGATTAATGTATTTTCGATTATTATCAAAAAAATAAAAATTGGAAACTTCCCACATGATGAATTAAAAAATGATATTCAATTTTGATAATAAATTTACAAAATAGATAATTTTAATTTTTTAATATAAGAATAATGATTTTTATGAAATACCTAGAAATACATATTATTAAAAATGTTTGTATATTTTCTTTGAGTTTTTTAAAAATGATATTTATTTTTTTGGAATTATAATATTTTTATTTGTAGAAATTAATCATGATAAATATTATTTATATCAAAATTTATTATTTTGGGTAAAATCATCATTCCAACATTCATGCTACTTTTTTAAATGGTTAGGTTACTATTCTCAATGGTTAGGTTATTATTCCAATGGTCACATTACCTGATATAAATACCTATACATAATATAATTCATTATTCAAATCAATCCCTCTCTAGGTTGTACATTTCCATTTTTCTATAATTCTGATTAGTTTACTTATAAAATATTTATTTTCTATAGTTTTATTCACTGGGGGATGATTAGAGCATATTTTTGAGATCTATTTATTCAATTTTTTATTTTTCTATTTTATATTTTTTCCCTTTTAATAAGTGGAATTCTAATGGGTTTATTATTAGATAATTTCACGATTTACATTGTTGAAAAAAATGTGTTATTGGATATATATATGTTTTAATTTGTATAATATAATATAATATAATATAATATAATAAACATTAATTTCTAAAATATCATTTATGAATTCTCTTTTGTTATAATATCCCTATCATATTGTGTAAAATGGGAAACAAAAACATCATTCTTGTGTAAGAAGGACTATCACATCACGAGATAATGTAATTCATTTTCCATTATCTTATCTCTTTAATTGATTTTGGTGATGGATTTAATGTTTATATATAAAATTCATGAGATATATATCCTTCTAACAAGATAATATTTCATTTAATTTCTTACCATTCCATTCACATAAGAACGATAATGTCATTCGTGTGTATGTGTGGACTGCCACCTCCACCAAGTGACATGATTCATTTTTAATCACCACATCACTTGGATTATATAAATAAGTATGTTTAATGAAATATTTTTTTATATTTTATATAATTTTCATTTTATAAAGACAGAATAATACATACATTCTTTCAAAAATGATTGTTGATAAATGAAAAAAATATTAATGTGTTTGTATGGACTACCATCTCTATGATTGTAAAATAGATAATTTTTTTGTAAAAATATATCATGATTTGGTTTATATGTAAATTTTATGTATATAAATGATCATTATGTAATGATCATTTTTTAGAAGATGATGTAATTATTACATCTTTTTCCATAGTTAACTCTATATTTCTTTTCTAACTTTTTAACTGAATATCACCAAAACAACTAATACGATTTAATTTTTTATTTAGTTTTATATGAAATTTTAACAAGAAAAATAAAGATAATATTTAATGTTAAAATGGTTCTAAACATGTAAATAATTGAAATATGTTTATTATTCAGGATTCTAAGGAACATATATGATGAGTCAGACTCAATGTAAGAGACATTATTTTTGATAATCCTCTTTTAGACATTCCCATTACACTATCTTTTTCTTCTTCATACATATTTATAAATTATTTTATTTTTGAATTAATATAATCATTAGTGAAATATAATGGAAAATGAATGTTTTAACAGAATTTTCATTAGAAGTATTTGAAAAGAATTATTTTTATTGAATTTTTTAATGGTCCTTCCAAATAGATAAAAGTAATGTTCTATTTTAATGTATACTGTGAAAATGACATTCCCCACTTCCATAAATCATATTTTATTTTTTAGTCCTTTACTAGATTTAATGTTTTTGTAAAATAAATATCCTCCTCTATATATTATTTTTTATTTTCAAAAATTTAATTAAAAATGAATGGATATGTCAATATCCAAAAAAATATGGGAATAACATTTTATGAATTATGATTATAAGAATTATATAATGGTTCATTGGAATTTTTTATGAGAGTGGGTGGTTTTATTATAATACAAGGGAATCTGATATTATTATATCCCTCTAATTCATGAGGCAAAGAATTTTTGTTAACCTATCATTTTTTCCTAAGATATTATCTCACAATTCTATAATGGTTACCCCAATGGTCCCCATCATAGTATTTATATGTGTGATCGCGATAGTTATTATATGAACAGTTGTGAAGGTTTTCCAATTTGTAAGAGTGATTTGAAAAATACACTAAGTTTTACCTACATGTTTTATATAATTTTGATATGGTTTTTTTGAATCATGTTATTTCTCATGGTAAGATATTGATCATCTGATTAAGGGAATGCATATGCCTCTTTATATCATTAAACATTATAAAATTGAGAAAAAGTTATCATATTGTTTTCATGATTTAATATAAACCATTATGATTCATATTTGTCCTATAATATTTCATATGAAATGGTTTATTGAAATATTTTTCCCGATAAGTTGATTTCTTTGTTTTGAACATGGTTATTTTGAGCCCAAATATTATTTTAAAAATGAAAATATTTAATAACAATTTATGGAATAAGGGTTAATTTATTTATTTTTGTTTCCATTACTAATATTTTTATTCTTTTCCCCTATATTAAAATGTACTCATAGGGTATAAGTATTGATAATGAAAAAGAATAATTTCAACTAAATGTCATGGATTTTTTTCATGAATAGAAGATATGGTTCATTTAAAAAGATTTATGTTATTGAAAAAATGGGTACACATTCAGGTGTCCATATTTTATATATTTTTCTATAATATGATATATGTATTACCTTCCACTATAATAATCTAATAATAAGAGATATTTTTGAACATAATAAATTAAATTATAGTGTAGTGTTAATAGAATATGCAGTGTTTAAGGACAAGTCCACACAGTTAGGATGCTTAGGTATCAAAAATCACTTATATGCATTTTCAGGTATGATATTCTAAGAATGACTATCATTTCAATGATCTAAAGAAATAATACATAGTTCCATTATCTCTTCAATGAGAGGTTTATCATACACCCTGGAAAAAATATATTGTCGAATATAATGTCCCTATAATTCAATAACCTATGAAATGAAATTAGTTTATGAATGTTCATAAATTCAACATTAAAATAGAATATACAATTTAAAATGGGATTTTTGAAATGGATTCATTGAGAATAATGTTTAAGGAATTGGTAGTTCACAGACTTGAGTGGAGTGATAACTAATGATCTTTCTAATAGTATGGAAGAGGGATGTTTTAGAGGATAAAGAAGTGGTGGTTTTTGTTCCTTTGATAGTACATCATAATTAGTGGATCAAGTGATGTTTAAGCATATATTATATTCAAATTTATTCATGATGCAAGAATGAATCATCGAGGATGATACTATTTTAGGCAATACCCATGATTGAGATTAAATGTTATACGTCCATAGTAAGTTATTAGTTCCCTATTAAATGGGGGAGGAGTTGACATGGATTCAAATTCCATTTTTTTGGGTTGTTAATCATGGATCATCCAAGATATAATGGGATATAAGGTGATGTTTTTAGTTCCTTGGTATGTACAATGATATCTCTGGTATTTTCAGTCACCATTTTAACTATGATATGTTAATAATATAGAACTAATGACTTATTATATTACATCAACACTTTTCATTACTAGAATTGAAATTCGATAAGGTGACAATAGATGCCATCACATGACAACCCAAAACTCCTATGAGTCATGATTTAGATTGGTATTTGGTTAACTGATTGATGATTGATACATATTTCATTTCAAGTTAGGAGACTAAGTTTTTGGAAGAGTTGGGATGGTTATTGGTGTTTTAGATAGTGTAGTTACATTATGTTCATAAAACTATGTTGTCAGATTTGGAAGAAAAAATTGTGTTGAGATTATATTAGTACCTATAGAATTCCATGGGGTATAAAATAAATTTGATTACAAAATATCACACACATATGGATGAATAATTTGAGGGGACGATTTATATGTTATAGAATATTCTCACGGTGTTCAAGATTGATTTAAAAGGTTTTTGGATGAACATTTGGACTTGATTGAGTTTTTTTAAAAAAAATATATATATATATATATATATATATCATGATTTGATTAAAATGGATCTTATTGAGTGTCTTTATATATGGCCATATCTAATGATGTTGTGTTACTTATAGATGGTTGAGTTGTATTCATGGTACTGAGCTTGGTGTTAGAAACCATCAAGTTGATGATTTAGAATAGTCTGATAATTTCAATGATTAGAATGTATTTTTGTACATACTAGAGGTATTAAAAAATGTTCATCATGGTTGAAAGAGTGTTCATGAAGGTATCATAGATTTTTTGGAATGGTAGTTCAAAGAATCATGATTACCATATTTCATTGGTTGTTGGTCAATTCAATATTATAGAAAAATATTTGATGGTTCTTTATTGCTTGGATTGTTCTCTACAAAATTTAGGTTGGGATGATGTGTTTCAAGTGTTGTATATATGAAATTATATGATGACCCATGAACATGTGATTAATGATGACTATGTTGAATTAGAGGAATATGGTTAATTTAGTGAACTTTGAGTATGAAATATAGACTAGATTGAGAAAGTAAAAAGTTGGAAGATTATTCCTCTTGTCAGAATGGAATGATTCAAGATAACACATGGGAGTGAGAGTCAGATATAATACCCTAGAACTGAACCCCCTCATTTAATTCCATTAACATATATTTTAGATACCCATATTGATACCATTTTTAAAATATTGTATATTCGTCCCAAATTAAAAAATAAAAATTATTATTTCATCTCTTATATAATGAAGATATTTTCAGGTTTATATCATCAGATAATTAAGAAAAATAATAATAACTAGAAAAATTCTATTTATTTGTATCAAATAGACATTTTTTCAATTATATACAAAGTTAATTTATCTATAATGAGTTTTATTATATATTATAATTTCATTCACATATATTACCCTTTAAAACATGCGATGTGAACCACCCTTTCATTAAACCTAAGGAAATGTAAACATAAGGAGTGTCTTAAAGCGCTTAGTAAGGGAAACATATAACTGATGCTGTCAAAAATGTATTCATGGTATATATAATATGGAATGAATAAATTATCTAAATAATACCATATTCTTGTGTAACGAATATAATTCAATATAAATTTAAATAAATTAAAACATGGGCTTTAAGAAAAAATTATCTCATACATATAGAATGTATAACGATGGAAATAAAAAACATGTAATCAAGATGTTGTTCTAAGATAGTAAAATTTCATAAAAAACGTAGTTTAGATATGTTATTGAATTGGGAACTATGAAATCATGTACCCAACCATGTTTTTCTTATGATACATGTCTATGTATTGAGCGGTTGTATAATTAATGGCCAAATGATTCACTTGATTATCTCAAATGAATTCATCAAAAGAGTTAACAAGACCTTTAATTCCACTCCATAAAGATGGTTGGTATGGATTTAAACATTGTTATATATATAATTAATAATAAATTTTTTTAATACATATGAAACTAGTATTTCATTGCAATTATCCTCAATAATATCAATGCTTTTCCCATGTTAATAAAGGGGTAGCATTATCATAACCCATACTAAAAAAAAGGTGGAAAGTCAAATAATTAAAATAAAATTTTTCAATAATCATCCCTTTTAAAATAATAATTTATGGTAAACAAATACATTTTACCATTTCAATAAATGGGATAACATGTTCATGACCCATTCTAGAAATAATGTGGATGGTCACGAAATATATAGTCAACAAGCCAATAATCATCTATATTGGAATAAAAATATTAATATTGAAAATAATTTTCTAAATGTCTATATAATGTCATACATTCAATGTGAACATAATCCAATTTGAATTATCTACATTTTAATGTTCACATAATATATATAAATTAAGAAATGACTATGTGACTACAAGAATAACATGATCATAAGTCATCTATGAAAACAATTAGATGGATTCAAGGGAACATATCCAAAGAAGTGAGATATATTTTTCAAATGGATTGGGTATTGGGAATGAATATCCATATTAAATAGTTATATATTACCACATAATACCAACAAATTGAATTTTGTTCTCAAATTTTATGAAATTAGATCAAGGGAATGATCTTATCTCAATGAATGAATGTTGATTTACAAAAAATATTTATTGTGGAGGGAATAACTAAATCAATAGAAACATTAATAAAGGAAAATTATTCTTCTTTTAAATCCCGTGAAATACAATTAAATATTTTATATAACATCTATGGGATCAATAGAACACAACACAACTAAAACATGGTTCAGAACATGTAAAATCTCTTAAAGAACCGGTATTGATAACATGAAAACTCTTGTGGATTGCGTAACCATTGATAAAATGTCAATGAAATATCATGTATGTAATTGAATTGAAAAATATATTATTGAAATAAAATTAATTGATTAATATCTCAAATAGGTATTATATACACCAAATTAATGAAACTTGGTGCATAATACGAAAAATGTATCAAGAAATGAATTTGAGATTGATTACCATTGCTTATTGTCTTGACATACATGAATGTAATTCACTTTATATATAAAAAAACTATCTTATTCCATTAATTAATAACCATAATCAGATATTTTTTCTTCCATAATCTTTATAAATATTTATTCACTACATGAAATCTTCTTTATTTTCTATATTATGTGTTTATAGTCCAAATTGTTTGTATGAGTCTCAAAATAGTGGTCTTTATGTACATTCTTATTCAAATGATCATCACTTCAGGGTAATTTGTATTAAATTTTGGGATGTTTTATGTATAGTTATTATTTCTTGAATTATTTTCATTATATTTTTAGTGATTATCCTTGAAGGTAAAATTGAAAAAAATGATTCATTGATTCTTAACACTCTTATGGAGTTTATTAATAGATTATTTAAATTTAAAAAAGATATTGATAATAAAAGAAATAATTATTTACACATTTATATTATATTATAAATTTAATTATGTTACCATAGACATTCATGATATAAATATAAATTATATTAATGAGGTGGATTAATCGATCAAATGAATAACATACCCAGATTTAAATAATTATTATGTGGTGTTTGTTCTATAATATAATTATTCCCAAAGAATATTTAACATTTTTATTTTTTATTATTTTGATTTAGTAAAATCATAAATTATTTTTAAGAAGAATTAATGGACCTGAAAATATTTTATAATTTGAATGAAATAAATTCTTCTTCTCAGGATTAATTTTAATAAATAAATTTAAAATGATAATTTATTGATCATGTCATTAATTGGTTGTACAATTATTCATACCACATCCTTAATGAAATAATTAATATAATATTTTCTCATTAAACCCTTTAATTAACCATATATTAATGGTGGTGATGAAAAATAGATTTTGTTTCTTATGGTTGGTGTAGTACGCACGTACACACGGATGATAATTCTGTTTTTCTTGATGGTTTAGATAATTGAATAAATAATGATAATACAATTAATATAGAAAAATTATATTATACTAATTATGTTAATATAATTATATTTGTGTTACTTGAACAAATTGTGTAGAGAGTATTGCATCATAGAGAGGCGAATGTAAGCGACTTGGTGGTGATTTCTATGGTTTCTGATTAAAAATTGAATTTTGTAAGGATATCGGGTTAGAAATTAAAATGTTATTGAATGTTTTTTCTCATATAGAACTAGTAAAAAAGGGAATGTATGAAACAAAATAGAAATGGTATCCATCATGTTTGATTATGGATGTAGGTAAATCTATGGATTCATTCATAGAATCATGTAGAGGACATTTTTTGAATAATGGATCCACACAAATCAGTATTTACAACACCAAAGATATTTTGAAGAGAATAGGTATTTGTAAATTGACATTCATTACAATTATGGTTCATTCAAAAGGGAAAAAATGATGGTGTCATGAAGATCTAGGTAGTTGGGTTTCTAATATATTGGAAATTACTGATTGGATTTTCTTTTCCCTTAAAATTGGATTTTTTTCATTTCTTGTTTCTTCCATATGAGCAGATGGAAAAGACATGGGGTTTTGGGTCATTGTTTCTTGAAGCTCAGATAAATGAATATCAATGAATAGATGATTAATTTCAATCAGTATTCTATTAAAAGTACCTATGCATATGTGTGGGTAATAAATTTATGAATTTAAATGGGTATTCACCACCTAGAGATCCTTTATGACATTTTAGTTGTTATGTGGGTCCCCAAATGGATGTACAAGGAGACTGAGAGGGTGAGGTTTCAGCACTAGTCTTGGATTTTTGTGGAGGATGATTATAGTAAAACTCTTATAGGCATGGTAAATATTTCTACAAAAAGATGATATTAATTTTATATAAAAATTACCAACTTATTATGCTAAATGTAGTTCAATTGGTCTTTCAGTGAAAAAATATTGAAAGAATCGAGTTTGTAGGGTTTTTCCATCAAAGGGACATCGTGATAGAGAATCTATCAATATAAGATTGTAGCACCATTTATTAAAGAATAATGTTGAGGCATTAAATAATGTTAGAGGGAATGTTTTATGACAAGTTCAAAAAGGTCTAGGATTTTATTCATGAGTTAAAATATATCATGTGGAATCAGGATTGTTGTTGGGTGTTGGTAATTGAACTAAAGGGGGTGTATATTTTCATACTAAGAAGGCCGAACATCATGTTCATCCTGGTAAGGGTGTGGTTTCTATTTATATAGTATATGTCTCTTACCATTATGAGCAAGTAGATCTTCTTGTTCAACATGGACAGGGTGTGGCTACTCCTTATGTAAGGAAATTTTCTCCTCTCTGTTCTAGGGTGCAAGAGGAATAGGCATCTCATGGAATTAATTATCATATATTCATTCATGATTCTATAATAATAATCTATAATGTCAAGTAAACAGTGTGATGTTATAGACCTTGATGAAACCCAAGAAGTTAATTTGGGAACTTAGTTCTCATAAAAAGATCATATAGATGATGGCATGTTTGAATATGACAATAGTTTCTCAAAATTTCGAGTTAAAAATTCTCAGCATGGGAATGATAATTCCTATATCTGTCCCACTATGAGCACACTATCATCTTCCAAAGAAAGAATTCCATAGATGAATAAATTCTCTTCTTTGTAGTCTGACTCTAAATGGACCGAGGAGTATTATTCTTTCAATAAAATATATTATGATCATTCATGTATCATTTATTTTCACTATTGATATCTTTAGATAAGGATATGTTTCATTGTATTCCTAATTATTAAACTTTTTGAATTTTACATTTTCTCTTATTTTTAATAAATAACGATCTCTAGCCTAGGATTTTTAATCTAGAATAAATTTGAACAAATATAATCAATAAGAAAGGATAAGCTGTTGATAATAAATCTTATTGAGGACATGAATATCCTTTGAATTCTCTATTGAACTGTTGGAATTATACAAATAAATGGTGAAAAAATCTATTCAACATAGAATAGGGTTCTAGGATATTTTTTTATTGTTTCTAGTATAAATTTAAAGGATATGTGAGTTTTGATATGATGGAGATGTTACATATTTATAATTGAAGAGAAGGGATATTTTGGTAGTAACAATTATATTCTCAATAATATATGGTTACTATTCAATGTTCAATGAAGAATATTTTTTGGGAAATATATTATGTGTCCAAAATCACTCACCAAATCCATTGTTTGAAAATTTTGAGTGTTTCATGGCATTTTTATTTTAACTTTTATCCTTTACACTAATTTAATTTACCATGGTAATTAATTTATAATATTTGCAATTAAATTTAAGAGAAAAAATAAATATCAATAGTTTTACCTACTTTGATAATACTGATTTCAAATTTTAAAATATTTTATTAAATAAAATTTCTAAATGTATGAAAATGAAATTTTTAAATAAACAAATAATCATAGGAAAATATTTTTTAGAAAAATAATATTTTTGAGAAAGAAATATATATATATATAAGATAAAATAATTTTTTATAAAAATTTTAATGAATTTAATTTAATTTAATGAAACAAGTTATGTGTAAGAATTTTTGAAGAAAAACCAAAACAAAATATCCCATAAAAAACACATAATTCTTGGAAGATATGGATTATTTTTGTTTAAAGTAACATTTTATTTACATATAAAAATATTTGAAGTGGGATTTAAAAGCTCAAAAAATAATATATAATATATAATGTGTTTTATATATTGAAATCGTAATGTCTTGGAATTTTATTGTAATATTTTTTAAATTATATGGAATTATTTTGAGACTACACGCTCTGAAGACAAGTGATTCCAAAGCCTAGTGAGCTCAGAACAGAATTTAGACCTTTTTTAAAGTTCTGTCAGTAAACATGCAAGCATGTTATATTTTTTTGATGCATTAGAGAGACAAAAATTAAAATGTAGAATATTATCTAAAGAACAACTGGGGGATTTCCTCACCAAAAAATAATGAAAAATTCTATCGATGAAAGGAGATGAATTCCATTGATAAATGGAGAAAAATGTTAATGGATCGAGGATCGACGATGGATTGGAGCTTTTCCCCTCATTAGTAACGGGTCTTCAATCTAGGTTGGGGTTGTGTTTATGATTTTTTCCCCATTCATAAAGTCAATGATGAATGCAGATCAACCAACAAAAAGGTTTATCTGTGGATTGTTCGTTCTTACGGGAGGTTGAATTTTTGGGATTTCATTATCTTGGTTTAAATTAAAACATGTTAGATTGAAAAAAAAATCCCCGATCCTCCCTGGGTTTTAAACCTCTAATGCATAGGGTGAGGGAAAAAACCAACAAGGCCCGAGTCACTCTGCATGTGCATTTGTCATGGTCATATCCTCAAGTGGCAGCAAGAGGATTATAGGGCCAAGGTAGTGACGATGACGATCTGAGATGCCCAAAGGTGTAGACAAATCAAATATCAGACCACTAGAGCGGACCTGATGAACCAGGAAAGGTGCGGCCAGCATGGCACCCCCAACTGAAAATCGCCCAGCCCTCGTCGACCTCATGGAGGAGGCAGCACCACGTGCTAGATGAGGCGGTTGGCCCTCACCGGACACACTAGAGGAGGCAGCACACCATGCGCGCCATGGTGGATGAGGGCTTAGCTCGTCAATTGTGGAAGAGGTAGTACCATGTTGGAACCACGTGAAGGTGGAAGCCTGCATCTAGGCCACTCAGAATATCTGGAAAGCTGTGGTCGCTCAACCGTGGCAGGAGGGAGTCCCCATGTTCGTGGGGTTGCGGAGGATCCAGACGCGGAAACCTATTGCATCTCGGCTAGGAACACCACTGGCTCGCCCCTAGTGGACCAGCCTTCTACTGATGGTTCACAACCCCATGCCACGGTATGGGTAGGACCTACGCCCTTCGGGCTGAGCCGGATGAGACAGGGTTTCTGGGCGACCGAGCGGGCTAGACCCTAGGCCAAATTGGGCCACTTCAACCAAGGCCCATTGGGCCTAGACCACTAGCCAGGCTGGACCGGACCGAATCTAACCCGAACCAGGTGAGGTCGATTCAGTCGAATCAAACTGGGGTATGTGGGACCCTCAGGCTGGGTTGGTCGGGTCAGTCTGACCAGGTCGTACCGGGCCCAGACACAACCATCCCTTGATTACTAAAACACCAATTACATGCAAAACAGGTGTCCAATTGATGAGATGTTTGTGGCTTTGGGACCCAATGGATGAGGCTAATATTTTAGTATGATCTAGAGAGAATTTAATAGATGTTGAGTTGTGATGAATGGCTTGAGGATCGTTTCTCCCGAGTACGCTATATACAAAACCCTATGGTTGGCTGAGACTTGAAGACTACTGACAAGAAACTCGGTGTGACTAAACTATGGCCTAGTGGGAAGCACCTATGTGTGAATTTGAAGGCCCATAGTGGGAGAGAGATTGTGTCACTAGGTAGTTTTATAATATGCGATGGAGAGGAGAACTTCATTTGGACAAGGTGGGAAGCACCTATGAGTGACTTGGTAGACCCATAGTGGTAGGGAGACTGTGTGACTCAAGAAATCCACAGTACGTGATGAGGAGGTGTACATTAGTTGTCCAGGGTAAGTGGGAAGAGATTTATTTGTGACCCGATATTCTCACTGTACACATAGTGGATGAGTTCTCCAATAGGCGAGGTGTTCGATAATGTGACTGATGAATCTTCTCTTACTACCCTAATTGTATACCTGGTGTGAGCTGTCTTGTGCAATGTTCCTTTGCTTCGTGATTTACATCAAGGATTGCTTTGTGGTCTTTCCTTTGTGTTTCAGGGTCCCATACTGGGTATTTTTTTACTCATCCCTACATGGGATTCACCCTCACATGTTGTGTCTTGTGTAGACAATCGACTCTTCGATGGAGGACTTGATAGTCTAGGACTAGGCGAGGCCTAGTAAGATCATGCAGACAAGACGTACTACTTCAGATTCCAGAAGCTACACTACTTTTACCATTATATGGGAATTTCTATAGATGGATACACAAGTCCCTTGGAAGTTTTCTATTTTCAATTCTATTTTTGGGTTTTGTATTCTCACCCACTTGTTTTTAGTTGTATTTTTTTCTCAGAAATGGTTTTAGTATACTTTTTTTTCCATTTCAGTTTTTGGGATAGGATTGAGAGTGTGTGTGCAAATAGGTACTCGGGAAAATGCATCCCACTTTCTAGTTGATGCCTTTAGCATTAGTCTCCAGCCTGTGGCCTTTGGGTGGCAAGCTTGGGGTAGTCACGGAACGGGCCTCGGGGGACTGATCATGACAAATTGATATCAAAAGGTGGTAACTTCCTCCTCTAATACTGGTAGTCTATTGTTTTGTTTTTGGGAAACTGTGTTATGTGTATTGAGTCTAACATTTAGATTAGGGGTGCCCAGTGTTGGTGCGACAGCCGACGTATCCATACACCATGACCTTAAATTCTTCTTTTCAGCTCTAAACATGAAAACACTATTTTCATAAGTGTATCATTATGTTCTTTTCAAATAAGAGTCATATCACCAGGTATAAACATATGACCATACGACATCTTGATCTATCATAGGATGCCTCCACATAGACGACCAACCAGGATCCCAATATGTGATCAGGTGGACATCCCGCCTAGCGATGAGGCATTAGTTTAGGGACTAATGCAGAGATGGCCCTGTCGGGTGGTGAACCGGTTTTTCCACCACCTTCTGATCAGCAGTTACTATCGGCAGTACCTATAGTGGATGAAAACATTCTCAATGCCTTGCACAAGTTCCAGAGAAAGATACCTCTTAGGTTCAAGGGAGATACATATCCTTAGGTTGCCAAGGACCGGCTAGATGCAGTGATGTGGGCCTTCCAATTTTTAAGGACACCACTTTACTAGATGGAGATCTTATCAACGAGCCTTCTTCATGTCTCGACAATGAGATGGTGGAGTCTGATGATTCAGACTCAGGGTGAGGCGACCCTCTCTTGGTATGAATTTCAACATCTTTTCCAAGAGAATTTTTCCCCATGACCTTGCGCTCTAGACTCTTCTAAGAGATTGTTTACCTACATAAGGTAGCCTATCAGTGGATAAGTACTCTATGTGGTTTACAGACCTCTCTTTCTACTCCAAATACACATTTTGAAACCCTTTCATTAGGGCTTGGACCATTGAGTAGGGACTCAAGTGGGATATTAGGGCATCTATTGTGTCTCTCAGAATCCCCACTCATTCTAGAGTACTGGGGTGAACCCTTCTTATGGAGAGATTCTTGGAGAAGTAGGTTTCGACATACAAAGATACCAGCAGCCCCAAGAATTAGAGTCTTCAGCCGATAGTAAACAGTTGACACGAGGGCCCAAGCAGGACAACTCTTCTAGGGGATGACCCTAGGGATTATGGTCGGCAGTGAAGTGCTCCCAGACCAGAGGGAGTTAGCTGGGGGCCATGCTTTGCTTCACGTTCGGTGGGTAGGGAAACATGGAACATGACTACCCAACCCACAATATAGATGGCTAGTAGACGGTTGGGGGACTATCAAGAGAGAGGTAGAGGTTTTAGTGAGGAGTTCCGTACGGAAGTAGAAATGGTAGGGGAGAAAACCGAGCAGCAGACAGTTGGTGACAGTTTCAGTTACTACAGCCACCACCCACATGTCGTCCTCCCCGACCTCAAGAAGCATGCAAACTTGGGTGATCTCAGATTGAGTAAGTGGAGGCTTATGATCACGACACTTTGAAGATCATCTGAGGTATAATATGTGTCATTTTAACCCTAGTTTCAGTTCTTATTGAAACATTTTCTAGCCACTCTTTTCTTGACATAGATCTCATTCGGAACATGTAGATTTTGATAGAGACATTGGCTCAATTCTTACGGCTAGAGACTCCTATTATAGGGGATTCAACGTTTACACACTGGTTACAGTAGTGTGATCTTACTCTTGTAGGCAAGATATTTGGATGGGATCTCCTAGTAGTGGCATTGAGGCCTTACGATATCATCTGGGGTATGACCTGGTTATCCACAGTCAATGCTTATATCGACTATTTTAGGCGTACAATGTGGTGTTTCCATGGAGATGGGACTGAGTTTTCCTTCACCAGTGAGAAAGAAACCCTTATAGCACATGACTGATTTTCTCAGAGGAGGGTGCAACCGATCACTCACCAGTTAGCTAGCCTCACTATTGGTGTCATAGATGAGAGGAGTCCATGCTTTCCTATAGTGGTGGATGAGTATGAGGATGTTTTTCCTAAGGATGTTCCGGTACTACCTCCTCATTAAGAGGTATAATTTTTAATCGACATTTACCCTAGGACAATATCGATATCCACACCAACATTTCAGATGTATACCATAGAGCATTACGAGATTAGGGTACAGATGGTGGACTTGTAAGAGAAGGGGTTCTTAGGGCCCAAAGTTTAACCATGGGAAGCTCAAGTTCTTTTCTCCAAGTAGTAAGACAAGAGTTTGAGGCTGTGCATGGACTTAAGACACATTAACCTGGTGAACATAATGAAAAAGTATCCAATTACATGAATTGATGAACTCTTCGATTAACAGAAGAGAGTGTGATGGTTCTCTAAGCTAGACCTAATATCAGGCTATCACGAGCTTTGGGTACGGGATGAGGACGTACCAATGTTAGCCTTCAGGTACCAGTATAGCCACTATGAGTTCTTGGTGATGCCATTCGGTGTGACCAATGCACCAGTAGTGTTCATGTGACTCATGAACCAGATTTTACAACCTTACCTTGATTGGTTTGTCTTGGTCTTCATTGATGACATCTTGGTGTACTTGATGTCAGAGGAGAAGCATGATACACACCATTGGATAGTTTTGGATACACTCCAAGAGTACCAACTTTATGGTAAGCTCTCTAAGTGTCAGTTTTGAATATAATAGATCAAATTTTTGGGACACGTCTATTCAAAGGTTGGATTTTTAGTGGATCTGGTGAAGATAGATGAAATGCTCTATTGGGAGCCACCCAGAAGCGTGACCAAGGTGAAAAGGTTCTTGGGGATGGCTAGTAACTATTGAAGATTCATGCCGAAATTTTATAGAGTGGAAACACCCTTATCAACATTGACATAGAAGAGAAAATCCTATGTATGAATAGAGAAATTAGAGTAGAGTTTCCAGGATCTGAGGTGTAGACCGACTGGTTCCCCCATCATGAGACTACAAAAGGAGGGATTTGACTATGTAGTCTTATGAAACATGTTTGGGATTGGACTAGGTAGTGTCTTGATACAAGAGTTAGTGGTGATCGCTTACGGTTGACGCCCGTTGAGATAACTTGAGCATAACTAGGAAACCCATGACTTGGAGTTAGCATAAGTGGTCTTTCCTTGACGATGTGGCAGTGTGACATGATTGGTGAGCAGTTTACTGTTTACTCTGACCGCAAGTGTCTCAGGTATATCTTCTCCCAGAAGAACCTAAACTCGAGACAATGACAATGGCTAGAGTTCCTCCAAAACTATGTGTAAAACCCAAAGGTTTTCTAAAAATAAATTGAAATTATTGAACTTTTATTTAATGTTGTAATTTATAAGTATCCTTTAAACATAATTTTACTGCTTCTATGTTTTGAATTTCTAAAAATGGTCATCAATAATTGTGTTCAGTACGTTTTTTGGAGTCTATTAGAACCAACTTGTTTTTTTGTGTGAATAGTAATATACCATTATGAATACTAATATGAATTTTAATATGACCCTAATGAATAGTAAATTGTGTTTTTATTCTATTTTCTTAAGTCTTTAAGATAATGACATCTTGATTAATTTTTAAATGTGATATAAAAGTAGTTATAGTTTTTAAATTATTAATTTTTAAATTAATTATGATTTTATTTAAAAATTATATTAAAAATGTTTAGAAAATTATTTTCAAAAAATAGACATAATTTCTGTATTCTACACTACGATAAATGGTTAGAGTGAATTTTGGGGTTTTTTCTGAAAAAATTAATTTTTTAGTGAATAGTAAAAAATACAGTTTTAGGTTTTTGTGTGTTAATGACATCATTAATGGTGTAATAATTATGTAATAAATCTGGTTGACTTGTGTTCACTAAAATAATTTATTAGGTTTCCTAAATGGCTTATACCATGGGAAAATACCATGGGAAAGTCCATGGTTTTGCAAATATGACTAATGAGGTGTCCGTTAGAAATTATTAAAATAACCCCTCACTTTTGCTTTAAATACCAACCTATTACTTCATTAACATTCTTCAAAAATTACTCATTAACAAAGATCTAGTCTCTTTACCTACCTATTATCCCTCCCAAGAATTTCACATGCCCCCAAGGTCCCAACGTTCATGTTCTAGGAGTTACTCTACATGGTATGAAAATTCTCAATTTCTTTCTTTTTACATTCAAGTTCTCTTTTATGTGGTATAACATTCATGTTTCCATACCAAGTTCTTATTTAATTTTTATTCTTGATCTATTCTATATTATAATTCATTTCTATATGGGTGATACTTTTTTTTTCTCTTTTTAATATTTTCTAAAACCTTGTTGAATAGCTGTTTGGCTGCCGAATTTCTGTAAGGGATTTCTCAATTATTCTTTTATTTGGAGTTCTTTATTTTCTTAGTATTTCTTCATATCTTCTTACCCAAGAGGAATGTAATATCTATATATAATTTATATTATTTATGTTCTCATGTTCATGGAAAATTCATCATCATTATTATTATCCTCTCCCACTTATTCAAGGAATAAAAATGTTGTCTGTGAAGGGTCAAAATACCGACATCATAGATGATGTGATTTCAATTTGCATTAATTCATTCATGTCATGTCATGAAACAATTTTCATTGTTGATATAGGTTATAATATATGTGTTATTTCTCATCCATGGTTCAGGAATTCGTTTTTACTCATGGTTTTAATTTATAAGACAGAATGAGGTCGTTATTATCAAAGAACCACGAAAATGATCTAAACAAACATCATTATTGTTTTAACTTATGAATCATCACCATATAAAACATAAAAATGTTAAATGGTATAAATTATGGTACTGGAAATATGTAAATACCTTTCCATTCCAATTATTTAGTTTCACTTCCAATCGATAAGAACATCCATAATGAACCAATCATGGAAATCATGTAAGGAACTAACCCAAAATAGTGCCAGGAATAAAATACTAATGATTGAGGGATGAAATGAGGTTATGAAATGATCATATAATATGTTATAAAAATAAATATGTTTCTATAAAATACTAATAACACTCTTTAAACTATTATACATGAATTTTAAACAAGTTTTAAGTATGGCAAACCTGAGTTAAGGGAATTCTTAACCCGATTTCCATCCTCTGGGTTAACCTTATTCTTCTCTATTTTTATTGTATTTAAATTATTTGTGTGATAAATTATGATTATAATATGTTAAATTATTTATATTTACAGAGTATATATATACTCTATCCACTCTATTAAGTCTCACTTCAATTATAAGATATTTATAAGGGACTTTTCTTTTAAAATCCTATTTTAAAATTCTATTTTACAAAATTGAAAAGCAATGTTTTTATGCTAATATTAATGTTGTATGATTATGTTATGGATATTGGGAATTGTTTATGATGAAGGGTGGGACCTATATTTCTCTCTAATTCATTGGGTATGTGAAAGTTAGACGTCATTCTTATGGTTACTCCAAGTGTAACTGTGATGGTTACACAAATAGTAAGGTAGCCGTGAGGGTTACAAATTATAAGGTAGCCAAGAGGGTTGTGAGATTATGTAAGTAATTCCCCCATATACCTTTATTGTTCTACTTATATTTTTATATGATGTTTAAATCTCATGTTTCACAAAGTAAGTATATATATACAGATGGTAAGTATGTATTATGAAAATGATTTCATACATTACAAGTATTCATGGAATAATGCGTTATTTTCTTCTTTTTATACCCCTTAATGAGTTTTTGGGATCATCCCATGTTTTAAATGATTTTCACCAATTAATGGATTTGTAATAAAAATAAGTAATCCATGTTAAATTTTTAAGAATTTTCATGGATTCATTATTTATGTTTTAATATTTTAAATTTTGAAAAAATGGATACTGTTTTTATGGTATACAATCTATAACAATGTGTAACATTATGAATGTATTATGTCCCAATAATCTAAAGCTCTAACGATGAAAATATTTAAAATGTAAAAGAAATTGTATTCTTGACTATATTCAAGATTATGTATGTAATAAGTTCGGGTCCTTATATTTGGTATCAGAGGCATGGTTTAGATAAATTTAGGGTTTAGGATGATGTTAAAAGAATACCATAAATGATTTTTACTCTATCATTAATTTTAAATCTTATAGTATTTAAAGATTACCATGTTTCTATATATAAGATATATTTGTTCAGAATGGTTGTATACATAATGAACATGGATGCTGATGAAAAGAGGCACCGACATAATGACATCTTTTTTGATCTAGAGCCTTGAATTGTAGGGATTCGAACTGAGTAGTTTGTGATAGTAATAACTTAGCTAATTCAGGAAATAAATGGTTGTGGCATCCATGAAAGAGAACAAATAGAGGTACCACAATGGAACATGACATTAGTGTAATATATTATGAGACAACAACCTCATTCTTTCAATGGATCTTCTGACCTAGTAGTAGTTGAAGGATTAATCAAAGCCCTTGAAAATATATTTGATGTTATGGGATGTTCAGACAATCAAAAGGTAAGTCTGTCTATTTATCATTTGAAGGTGAAGCTGGTCAGTGGTGGTCAATGGTAAAGAATATCAGGGGTAGAAAAAAAATTTATGCTTTTGAGTGGGATGAATTTAACAAACTTTCCTTGAAAAATATTTTCCTTAGATGGTGTGCTATAGGATGGAGAAGAAATTCCTTGAATTGAAGCAAAAGGAGGAGGATTTAGTGGATGTGTATAAAGTGAACTTCACCCGACTGGAGAGGTATGCTCCAAAGCTTATTTTAGATCTTGATAGAAAAATCAACCACTTTTACTCAGGATTAAAGCCAAGGTATTGATGGGCATTGGCCTCCCGTGAATTCAAAAGTTATTAGAAACTTATCTGATGTGCTAAGAGGGTAGAGATAAAGTTTTCTGATGATCACGTGAATTTTGGACATTAAAAGGAGAAGGGGTCCAGGTGGGAAGCAATGGGTAAGAATCAACCAAATAAATCTGATTGTAAGAAAATCCAGTTTTTAGTTTGTGAAAATTGTGGCAAGAAACACCCTGGGGAAATGTCTTAGAAAAACTAGAAAGCATTTTAAATGTGATAAGTCTGGACATAATTCCTGATATTGAAATGAAAATTATCCTAAGACTAATCCTGATAAGAAACCTATAAAGTGTTTTAAATGTGCTGAGATGGGTCATTATGAAAATTCCTTTCCAAAGAGAGATCTAAATGATGCAAAGAAGCCAGACTATAAGTATACAGATGTAGTGAGATCCTTTGTGACTACGTTAGCAGATATTAGGACATCTAATGAAGATGTATCGAGTACTTTGTTTGTTCACTCAGATTTTGCTAAAGTTTTTTTGATATAGGGTCAACACATTCCTTCATCTCTAAGAAATTCTTAGGTAAATTAGAAATATCACCTCAACAAATGAGACCTGAACTTTTTGTTAAAACACAAGGGGGTAAAATTTTAAGAAAGAAGAATTATAAAAATATATCTATTGTGGTATGTGGGAAGACTTTACCTACAAAACATGTTGTTTTACCCTTAGTCGAGTTTGAATTTATTCTGGGAATGGATTGGATTTCTGTTTATCATGCTAAGATTGACTATATAGATAATGCAGTTGTTTTTCAGAAAGAGTTTCAATTTTTATACAATAATGAACCCATAAAATTGATATCATATCATGAAGATGAAAAACTATTGAAATATGGAAATTAAAATTATCTTGCTCATATTGTTGAAAACAAGGGAACTGCTCAGATTGATAATGTGCATGTGGTAAATGAATACCTTGATGTTTTTCATAGATGAGTTACCCAGTGTCATACCTAATCGGTAATTTGAATTCACAATTTACTTAGTTCCTGATGCTAAGCCAATTTCAAAACCCCCAAATCATATGGCTAAAATAGAACATCTTTAATTGAAAAATCTGTTGCAGGATTTTCTTCATAATGGCTTCATTCATCCTAGCACTTTACCATGGAGAGCTCCTGTTTTGTTTGTTAAAAATAAAGATGGTTCCATGAGATTTTGTATTGATTATAGAGATTTTAATAACATCAATGTTAAAAAATGTATCCTTTGTGTCATATTAATGACTTATTTGGTCACCTCCAGGGAGCTCAGTACTTTTCCAAGATTGACTTGAGATCTGGATACCATCAGCTGAAGGTGAAGAAGGATGCCATCCCAAAAATAGCCTTTCGTACTAGATATGGGAATTATGAATTTTTTTTTATTCCCTTTGGTTTTAATAATTATCCTACAATATTGATGAATCTTATGAATAGAGTATTTCATGAGTTCTTGGATATGTTTGTGGTTGTATTTATTGATGAAATTTTTCTATTTTCCAAAAATAAAGAGGAACATGAAAAAAATATATGGGTTGTTTTAGAAACCGTAAAATAAAAAAAATGTATGGAAAATTCAATAAGTGTGATTTTTGGTTTCAACATATTTCTTTTCCTAGGAAAATTGTAAATAATGATAGAATAAAAGTTGATCTTACCAAAACAAAAATGATTTATGAATGGCCAAGACCCAAAAATGTTACAAAAATTTGTAGTTTTATTGGATTAGAAGGTTATTACCAACGTTTTGTTGAAAACTTATCTCAGTTATCTAGCCCGATAACTAAGTTAAGATAGAAAGGGGTTAAGTTTGTTTAGACAGAAGAATGTGATGTTTGTTTTCAAGAACTGAAGAAGAGATTGGCAAATGCTCTAGTTTTGGCCTTACCTTCTTAAAATGGTGATTTCGTCATCTACAGTGGTGATTCATTGAAGGGGTTTGGTTGTGTTTTGATGCATAATGATCAGGTAATTTCTTATACTTTAAGAAAACTAAAACCTCCTAAGTTAAATTATCCCACACATGATTTGGAATTGGAAGTTTAATTTTTTCTAAGAAAATATGGTGGCATCATTTATACGGTGCCAAAAGCCAAATATATATTGACCATAAAAGTTTGAAGTATATATTCACTCAAGAAATAATTAAACATGAGACAGAGAAGATGGCTTGAACTAATAAAGGATTATGATTTCATGATCAATTACCATCCTAGAAAATTATACAAAGTGGAAGATTCCTTGAGTCGAAAACATCATGCATCATTAACCATGTTACATTTGAAACATGATCCCTTGATTAATGATTTGATGAATTTTGGATTAGATGTTGTTAGTGCAGGGAATACATCTGTTTTGTTCTAGGTTTTAGTGTAGTATTTTTTGTTATATAGAATTAAGCGAGCACAAAAGTAAGACCGTGAGCTATAGAAAATGGTAGAATTGGTTAGAATGGGAAAGCTTCCAGAACTTAACTATGATAAGTTTTGCGTTTTATGATTTGAAAAAAGGTTGTGTGTGCCATGTGAATCTTAGTTAATGAAATTTTTTTTCTGTGAAGATCATATTTCAACATTTTCGGTTCATCCCAGCTGTACTAAGATGTATAGATACCTTTGGTAGTATTACTGGTGGGATGTAATGAAAAGAATATTGCTGATTTTTTCATGAAATGTTTGACTGTTAATAGGTTATATAAGAGAGGAGGTTACCAAAGGGGATGCTTAAACCTTTACTAGTACTAGAGTGGAAGTGGGAGAATGTATCCATGGAATTTGTCATGGGACTACCTAAGACATCTCGAGGTAACAAATGAAATTTGTGTTATTGGGGATTAGATAACAAAATCTGCACATTTTCATTCTATTTGAGATACAATGTCTTCAGATTATCTTTCTCGATTGTACCTCAAAGATATTGTCAAGCTACATACAGTTCCTCATTTTATTGTATCTAACCTAGTTCCCAGTTTCACTTCTAACTTTTGGAAGGTACTTCAGAAGTCGTTGGGCACAAAGTTAAATTTCAATACAGCTTTTCATCCTCAATCAAATAGGCAGTCAGAACGAATGACTCAATCTTTGAAGGATATGCTCCAAGTTTGTTCAATGGACTATCAGGGAAGTTGGGATCAATATATTTCTTTAGTTGAGTTTTCTTATAATAACAGTTTTCATTCCAGTATACAGATGGTACCTTTTGAGGATTTGTATAGAAAGCGGTGTCAGACTCCAACATTTTGGGATGAAGTGAGTGAAAGAAAGTTGATGGGGCCAGAATTTGTAGAGGACGTGGCTGAGAAAGTTAAGATGATCTAGCAACACATGAGGACAACTCAGAGTAGGTAGAAAAGTTATGCAGATAAAAGAATGAAATACTTCTCTTTCAAGGTAGGTGACCATTTTTTTCTTAAAATATCTCGTTAAAAAAGTGTGATGAGTTTTGGTAATAAAGGAAAGCTAAGTCTGCGGTTCATTGGTCCTTTTGAAATCCTGGGGAAAGTTGGACCAGTTGCACACTGAGTAGCTTTGCCTATGATTTTGTCTTAGATACACAATGTTTTTCATGTTTCGATGTTGAGGAAGTATGTACCAAATTCGACTCATGTTTTGAGCCCAAAAGTAGTTCAGTTGGAGGAGAACCTTTCATATAAAGAGAAACCGGTTCAGATTCTCGATCAAAGGGAACTGGAATTGCGGGATAAGGCAATCCACCAGGTAAAGGTTTTGTGGAGAAACCACATGGTTGAAGAAGCAGCATGGGAGTCTGAAAATGCTATGAGAGAAAGGTACCTTTACTTGTTTAATAAGTAAATAAAATTGCAAGGACACAATTTACAAAAGGCGAGGATAATGTAACACCCTAAGGGTATTAAAAATAAATTAAAATGCTTGAATTTTTGTTTAATGTAGATATTTATAAGTATACTTTGAACATAATTTTAATTCCTCTATGTTTTGAGTTTCAAAAAAAGGTCATCTACAATTGTGTTCAGAATGTTATTTAGAGTCTATTGGAACCAACTTGTTTTTTATGAATAGTAACATACCCTTATGAATAGTATTATGAATAGTAAAATGACCCTAATTAATAGTAAATTGTATTATTATATTATTTTATCAAGGCTTTAAGATAATTACATCTTGATTAATTTTTAAATGTTATATAAAAGAAGTTATAGTTTTTAAATTATAAATTTTTGAATTAAGTAAGATTTTATATAAAAATTAAATTAAAAATATTTACAAAATTATTTTCAAAAAATATACTTGAATTCTACATGTCGATAAATGGTTAGGGTGAATTTTTGGGATTTTTTTGAACAATTGATTTTTTGGTTAATAGTAAAAAATACTGTTTTAGGTTTCGATGTGTTAATGACATCATTAATGATGTAATAAATCTAGTCGACTTGTGTATAGTAAAATAAGTTATGAGGTGTCCTAAGTGGATTATACCATGGGAAAATACCATGGGAAAGCCCATGGTTTTTCAAATACCAATAATGAGGTGTCCCTTAGAAATTATTAAAATAATCCCTCACTTTTTCTATAAATACCAACCCATTCCTCAATTAACATCATACCAAAATTCCTAATCAATGAAGCTCTGGCCTCCTTAACTCCCTAGTATCCCTCCCAAGGTTTCCTCAATCCCCAAGGTCCCAACCTTGATGTTCAAGGAGTTACACTACAAGGTAAGAAAATTATCAATTTCTTTCTTTTTCTATTCATGTTCTCTTTTATGTTTTATAACTTTCAAGTTTCAATATAATGTTCTTATTTCTTTATTATTCTTGATCTATTCTATATTATGATTCATTTCTCGATGGGTGACCCTTTTCCCCTATAATTTTAATATTTTCTAAAACCATGTTGCATAGCCGTTAGGTAGCCGAATTTTTGTTTGTGATTTCTCAATTATTCTTTTATTTTTAGTTACATTAATTTCTTATTATTTATTCATCTCTTCTTCCCAAGAGGCACAAAATCCCCATAAATCATGTATATTTTGGATTTTTTAATGTTCATGGGAATTTCATCATCATTATTCTTCTCCTCTCCACTTATTCAAGGAATAAAAACATTTTCCGTGACGTGTCGAAATACCAACATCGTGGACGATGTGATTTCAATTTGAATTAATACAATCAAGTATGGTCATGAAATAGTATTTATGGCTGAACCAGGTTATAATATATGTTTTATGTCTCATCCATGTTTCTGGAATTTTTTTGTACTCATGGTTTTAATTTATAAGACAAAACTAGGTCGTTATTATCAATGAACCACTAAAATAATCTAAATGAACACCATTAATGTTTTCAATTTTGAATCATCCTCATATAAGACATCAAAATGATAAATGGTATAAATTATGGTAGTGGAAATATGTAAATAAAATTTCATTCCAATTCTGGATTTTCACATCCAATCGACCAGAACATCCATCATGAACCAATCATGGAAATCATGTAAGGAACTCATCCAAAATAGTGCAAGGAACCAAATACTAAAAATTAAGGGGTGAAATGATGTTATGAAATGATCATATACGATGTTTTAAACATGAAAATTTTTCTTTAAAATATTGATAACACTCTTTTAATAATTATATAGGAAGTTGAAATAAGTTTTCAGTATTACAAGCCTGAGGTAAGGGAATTCTTAATCGGATTTCCATCATTTGGGTTAACCTTATTGTTCATTATTTATGTGGTATTTAAATTGTATGTGTGATGACTCTTAATTATAATACGGTTAATTATGTGTAGTTATAGAGTATATAGGTATTCCATCCACTCTATTAAGTCTCACTTCAATTATATGATATTTATAAGGGACTTTTCTTTTAAAATCCTCTTTTAAAATTCATTTTTAAAAAATTCAAAAGCAATGTTTTTATGAAAATATTAATGGTGTATGATTATGTTGTGGATATTGGGCATTATTTATGATGAAGTTTGGGACCTATATTTTCCTTTCAATGCATTGGTTGTGTGTAAGTTGGAGGTCCGTCGTATGGTTACTCCATGTGTAACTGCGATGGTTACACAAATAGTAAGGTAGCTGTAAAGATTACAAATTATAAGGTAGTTGAGAGGGATATAATATTATGTAAGTAATGCCCCAAGATACCTTAATGGTTCTACTTATGTTCTTAGGTATTGTGGAAATCTCATGTTTCAAAAAGTAAGTATATATATACAGGTGATAAGTATGTCGTATGAAAATGATTTCATACGTTACAAGTATTCGTGGACTAATGTGTCCTTTCCTTCTTTTTATATTCCTTACTGAGTTTTTGTGCTTATACTAAGTTTTAAATTATTTTTACAGGTTAATGGATGTGTAAGACAAAGAAGGAAGCCATGTTAAATGTTAAAGAATTTTCAAGGAATCATGTTTTAAGTTTTAATGTATTAAATTTTGAAAAAAATGTAAACTATTTTTATGGTATCCACTCTGTAACAATGTGTAATGTTATGAATCTATTATGACCCAATTCTCTAAAGCTATAAACTTTAAAAGATCCTCAACGTAAATGGAAGTGAATTATTGACTAAATTCAAGATTATGTATGTAATAAGACCGGGTTGTTATACTATGACTTTGAGATAGTCTATACACATGTAAAGAAGAATGTCATAGTAGACGCACTTAACAGGAAGAACAATTTGTAGCTGCTAAGTGAGACATCAGAGAAGCTAGCCACAATGCAGATATCCTCCATGGATTATGATGGGGAAGATTACCTTCAGTTGATGACTGTTATTACCCCACTCTTATAGTGAGTCAGGGAGGCACAATTGGTGTTTTTTGACTGTGACGCCCGATGTGAAAAGTTATTCTTAGGGAATGATCCTAATGGATTTTTGATAGGTGGAGAGCATGTAATCCATTTTAGAGTGTGCCCCATAGTACTAGTGGCGTTGCAGGGGAGGCATTGATGGAGTCCGATAAATCCTCATTGGTGGTACATCCTGGAGTGGCAAAGGTGTACTAGGACCTCTGATATCAGTACTGGTGGCCAGGAATGAAGAAAGAAGTGGCCGAGTTCATCTCATGTTGTCTCACTTGTTATTAAGTGAAGGCTAAGCATCAGGTTTCAGTTAGCTTGGCTGATCCACTTGAGGTACAAGATTGGAAACCGTAGGATATTTTTATGGAATTTGTGATGGGGTGACCACATACATCCCAAGGCCATGATTCTATCGAGGTGATCGTTGACAGACTCACCAAGTCAACCCACTTCAGACACATTCGGTAGTGGGGACCAGTAGAGGGATTTAGAAACCTGAACATCCAGAAGATAATGTAGCTCCACATAGTACCAACGATGATTGTCTCTGACCTCAATTCATGCATTACATCCTAGTTGTGGAACCGATTTTGGGAGGCGTTTGGGATGCACCTACACTTGAGCACATCCTTTCATCCCCAGACGTATGGTTAGTCAGAATGGACCATAATGACCTCAGAGGACATTATTAGTGCTTATGTCCTGGATTTTTGTCATAGTTGGGAGGACCACCTACCACTGGTGGAATATTTATACAATAATAGAAATGACTCCACCTTTGGCATGAGACCTGTTGAGGCCTTGTATGGGTGTCCTAGTAGATCATCCCTCTATGGGACAAACACATGGGAGTTGGCACTCAGGGGTCCATAGTTGGTACAAGCTACCATGGAGAAGGTTCAGATTATCCAGGAGTGGATGAGGACTACACAGAGTAGGCAGGAATCGTATGTTGATAGTAGGTGTAGAACCTTGGTGTTTGAGGAGGGAGACCGTGTGTTCCTTCGGGTCTCAACATGACAGGGATTGCTGATATTTGGATAGGGTGTGAAGCTATCTTTGAGGTTTATCATACCATTTCAGATCCTGACTACAATTGGGGAGGTGGCGTACCACCTATCTCTTCCTCCACAGATGCCCCGGGTGCACTATGTTTTCCATATGTCACATATGAGGAGATACGTTCATGATCCATCACACATCATCGAATGAGGAGATCTAGACATTGATGATGGGGTGACATTTGCAGAGTTCCCTATGGAGATAGAGAATTGACATGACTGGGTCTTGTGTGAGTGGTCGATTCCTTTGGTGCACGTTCAGTGACAACACAGAAATATCTAGGAGAGAACATGGGAGCGGGAGGCTCCGATTCATGCTCAGTACCCCCATTTGTTTGATTAAACCTTGTTTTGGATTTTGGGGATGTCAAGACCTATGGTGGGGAGAATGTATTGTCTTGGAAATTATGTGTATTTTTTTAAAAATTATATGGAACTATTTTGAGACTACATGCTAGGACGACATGTGATTCTATGTCATGGTGAGCCCGAAACAGAATTTCGAACTTTTTTATGGTACATTTATTAAACGTGTGAGACGATTTTTCTAACTTTTGAACCGATTATTGGATCAAAAATCTGAGGGCACATTTGAACTAATATTGTTGAGATTCTCTTAGAAATGTATTAACATTGACTGAAAAGAGTTGAATAGACAAGTTAAATTTTGGACTTTTCAGAAAAATATAAAATTACTTTAGAAAGATATTTTATTTTTTCCTCAACCGATGAGAGGAGACACGGAGATGTTGCAATGCAACAATGATGTGCATTAATGGAACTTGTTAATAGATTAAAATCTCATAGTGTAATGAAATATTAAATGATGCGTAAGAGCTATGCTGTTTCATTTATGAAATAGCCCAACGATGTAGCATCGCAATGTAAATAAAATGTTGTGTTTTGTATTCTTTTTATTTGATAGATGCGCTGGAGAGATGAAAACTAATTGGCAAACAATTCTCTGACAAGCCACTGGCATATTTCCTCTCCAATTAAGAACAAAGAATTCCATCGATGAACGATGACGAACGATGATGAATGAGGATGAACGCTGATGAATTGAGGATTGGCGATGGCTTAGAGCTTCTTCACTTGTTAGCGATAGATCTCCAATCCATGTAGGGGTTGTGTTTACGTTGTTTTCCCCCATTATGAAATTCAACAATAAATGCAGATCAACCCATGAATAGGCTGATTTGCGGACCGTGCATTCTTGAGGGAGGGTGACTTTTTTTGGATTTCTTTATCCAAGTTTAAACTATAACTTGTTTGATTGAACTACAATATTTGAGCCTCCCTATGTTTTAAATTTCTAATGCAGATGGTTTTGTCCAGCATGAACAAGACCCAGGTCCCTCTGCATGTGTGTTCTTCGTGGTCATATCCTCAAGTGGAGAAAAGAAGAATTTAGGGCTAAGGCAGTGACAGTGGCGACCCAAGAGAACTGAAGGCACACAAGGATTAGAGATCGGACCACAGGAGTGGACCCAGTGGCCCACGGAAGCTGTCGCTGGTGCATCACCACTAGTGTCAGGACACCAGCGACCAGTGGTGGCGGTCATCCATTTTCAGCTATGTTGGAGGAGTCTATGCACCGTGCGCGCCATAGAATAGGAGGCTGCAGCCCATCAGCCATGATAGAAATTACACCATCCTAGCGTGGCATAGAGGCGGTGGCCGACGTCTGGGCTGCCCGGGTGATCTAGCGAGCCAGGGTCACACGACCATAGTAAGAGGGAGGTCTCGCGTCCATAGGGCTGCAGAGGACCCAGACGTAGCATCTGGCTGTGTCCCGGAAAGGTGCACCACTGGTTGGCCTGTAACACCCCAAGCTTCCACGATACGCTTCTCTTTGAATAATACAATAGCGTGTGTTGTACACAACTTTGAGTTCTAACACCTCACAACCAATCAAACTAGCTGTTCTGAATATTAATACCCACTTTTTGAAATTTTATAAATTTTATCTTCCAAAATAGACTTCATTTTTGGATTCAGAATATCGATATTAGCTTAGGGTAAATTTTTTGTATTTTTCTAAAAACATTCAATTTTTGATGAATAGTAAAAAACACAGAAATATAGTTTAAAACCGATTTTTTATTTAAATAATTATTAATTTTATTAAAATTTATTTTAGGTCAAAATAGATACATAATACCTATATAAGTTCAATGTAATTCATTAGAGTTAGTTTATATAAATTTTAGATATATAAAAATTTTAATGAACTTTTTACCGTCTTTTTCCCACCTCCTAGTTTTATTTGCAAATTTACATAAAACTTAATTTTACCACTTCTTTGAGTTGAATTTCAAAAATCTGAGAGACACGGTTGATATCAGTAAGTAAAATGTTCTTCAATAAGATGAAAATAATTTTTGGTGAATAGAAACTTTTTTACATTGATTTACCACGATTATAAGTAAATAGAGTAATTAAGAGTAAAAATGATATTATTATTACCCTAACACATGTCCTAATTTTATTGGATAAGTATAATTCGACCAAGAACAACCTTAGGAATAAAATATGAACCTTTTTGGTCCACTTGGATTAGATTAGAACATTTATTATTATTTTATTTAAAGAAGAGTTAAAAGAGTTAAAATCATAGTTTAATAACTGAAACATTTTAAATATAGGGTTATACATAAGATAAATTCGATTATAAATATTAATTAGAAATATAAAAGGATTTAATACATAATGGTATTTTATTTATAATTTTTAGACATTAAATAATTAAATTTATTTATGACACAATGATGATGCAGTAATTACCTTATTAATGAAAGATTAAAATACTTGATATTATAAATATCCGAATAAATGTAATTTAGGACTTTTTATAAATTACACTAATTTTATAGGTTAATATGACATGTTAGGGTTGATTAGAAGAATTTTTTTCGAAGTAATAATGCAGTTATAAATTTATAAAAAACAAAATACCAAATAGTGTCAAAATTAAAATAAAAGTGTTTTTAAAACAAATATTATATTATTAATTGATATTCTATTCCTAAAAATCTAATGTATGGACAAAAAACTCATATAATGATAGGTGTATCATTAATTAACCACTTGGGGTTCTTTGGGACGTATATAGTATGTTTATTAACCATATAATATAAAAATAAAAAGAGACATGGTAAATTTCAAACTATTTAACTAAGAGTTGAATCTAAAAATAAAGTTAATATTGTGACCCAAACCTATCTAAAACCTATTGGTTGAGTGGTTTTCTATCCATACCCACATTAAACTTTAAAAAGTTTTTTTTGGATCTATTAGAAACTGAAAATGATTTTATTATAAAATAATATTTCTAGCTTTTTCTAAGGTGCCCCTTACCCCTCTTATAAAAGGGCACTTCCCCTTATCTCTAATTCACCCCTTTAAATCCATTTGGATCGGCCAAACCCTGAACAAATACCCTCTCAACTTTCCTCCCTTAATCTTAGAGGCCTTATGTAAGTAATAGAGCCAACATAAGAAGACCTATTGATCAAATCAAAAGGAAGAACCCGAAGAAGATGTAAATATTTCATCACCTCTTTCAAGTTACTTTTTTCTTCCACTTATTCTTTATTTGTTGTTTCCATTATAAAATAATAACTCCAGTATATTATATATACTATGATATTATTATAAAAATGGTACAACCATATTCATTATTCTATCTATCCTTTGAATGACATGTCACCATACGCGCGTACATACGGCTTACCATCTCCACGTCATTGTGTAATTGTTATTCAATATATTATTTTTTGGATGTGTATAATAATGATGTGTAATGGATGTAAATAATAAATATAACATGATAAGGATTTTTTAGATATGATATACCATCCAATTATATATTATTTTAATATCAATAGAATGATATTGTCGCTCGTGCGTACGTACAGACTACCGTCTCCACGAACGTGATGAGATTCATTCCCCATCATATTCATTCAAGAATAATTTTCATTAAGTGATTAATAATAATATTTAAAGACTTAATGTCATTATTAATATTAATAAGATACATCCTATCCATAACAAACATTACTTACATAATAAAGAATATAAAGGAAAACGAATCAGTTAACTCTCGAAATGACAATAATACTAAGATATTATTAACAAAGAAATGTTAAAAGATAATATATGATATAATATTAATGTATATGATTCATTTATAATTTAATAAAAATTATTTCACCATTATATAAGAGGTTAACCTTCCCTCGACCAAGGAAAAGTAAAAGTTAAGGGTTAATTTTACAATCTCTTTATTATCTGAGGTTGTTTTTATATAAGTATCTTCTGGGACCTCTTTATCATCCACATCCATGTTTCTTAAAAATGAATTCCAAAACATTTTTACTATTTACTAGACTATGGGTTAAATTCATTTATACCCTTTTTTGACTTTTTATAAAATGTTTTGAAATGAATCTTTCCGTCGTTTTCCAAACAAGGTACTTTATGACCTTTTCGACAAAATTAAGGTAAGAATGTTTTTTTAACTTATACGGTGGGTGCGGCTATTTTCCACCGTTATAACATTGTCAAAGATTCCCTTAAAAGATTATAAGAATATTTTCAAAATAAATTTTTTCTTAAATGATCTCAAAATAGAAAGAGATATTTTTCTAAAAAATGTTTTGATTTCATCTATTTCAACATCCTTTGATGGATTTTAAACTTATTTAAAGTTGATTTATTATGATACAAAACATCCATATTGTATTGAAGGTTTTGTGATATTTTTGACTATGGATGTGTTATTTTGACACTATTCATGGTTTATGGATAAAGTATTGACATTTCGTACGCCATTTTTAAGACGGATGTTTATGTTATGTTTAAACCTTTTCATATGAAGAATTCATTGGACTTAGTAAGTGATGGGTGGAGCCCTCTATAGCTCCTCGATACATCAGTAGGTCTCATGAGACAAACTAGTGTCTTGGCATAAGGCCTTGACAAAATCTTATATATAGTCTTCGCATAAGGCCTTGACTATGTAGTTATGAAGTCCGACATTATGCATTCCATCATTATGAAAGTGGCTATTGATATTGTATGTGATTATTTGACCAGTAGAATATCCATGTGAGTAAGTAAATGAAATAATTTTGATTTATATTTTTTATATTTTGATTAAGTTTATGCTGAAATGGATTTAGTTTTAGTTTTATACGTTGTCTTAAATGTTTATGCTTATTTATGATAGTTTTCGCTATATTGTTATCCTTACTGAGAATCTGAGCTCACCCCTTTCTATGTTTTATTTTTCTCAGGATGCGAAGAAGTATATTATGACTGACCTCCAGGGATAGTCTATGGGATCTCAGTGTTGTCTATGGAAAAAATGTTGTTGTAGTTTTCCATTTTATGATGTAATGTAAACCTCATTAATGTATCTAGTACTTCCAAGGCCACTAAACTAATCGGTCTTTTGGGACATGATCTTGTGTTATTATGAAAATGATACATAATAATGCACCGATTATGGGTAACTGGGGTTGGGGAATTACAGTTGGTATCAGTGGAAGTTTAGTGAAAACCTTGGAAACTGGATTTAGGTAAACTTTGATTAGAGCACATAGCCCTAAGATAGATTTTGAGGATTAGTATAGAAGAACTTCCTAGAATTTTGGTATTGTAGAGATTTTGAGAGTTTTCCAAGCAATAAATCCATGTATGGATACGAGCAGGTGGTGGTGGCTCTGGCATAGATTTACCTAGAGGTAAAACCCCAAAACACCACTTTGATCTAGACTCGAACGAGAACTGGTGGACGAGAATGGGCCTTTCTGTACTCTTGGTTATGACACTCCCGGGAGATATGCTTAGGATAATTCTCATTTTCTTTACAAACCATTATGAAGGGTTTATGAGTATATAATTCTTCAAAGAAAACATTTTTATGATTATGGATTATATCCATAAATAGTTCAATTTATGTTAAGTGTTTTACAAGTTATGATTTATGTATTACGATTCATAAACTATTCTAGTTTATGCCATTGTTTAGAAATGGTGCCTAGTAGAAGGAATGGAAAATGTATCAATGCACACATTCCGTGTAGGGATTTCCATCCTACTCAAGATAATTATAGTGGAGCTAGTGATAAAACTGGTGCTGATCATCTAATAACCATACTGTGACAACTCACTTAGGTTATGAATAATAACCTTACCTATATGGAGCACCCTGATCCACAGCATGGATGATTGATGTTAGATAAATTCAAGAGGAAATAACCATCAACATTCAATGGGGGTACAAATCCACTAGTTACTGAACAATGGATAAATTTCTTAGAGAAAATACTCTACACCTTGGGGAGAAACTAGAGGGAAAAGTTGTCATGGCAGTTTAATACCTCACTAGAGATTCTAATCAATGGTTTTCATTGATTCAAGAAACAAAGGAAAATGATGAAGTATCAAATATAGAATGAAGGGAGTTTAAAGATATTTTCATAGAAAAATACTTTCCTCATGACCATCAAGCAGATATGGAAAGACAATTTCTAAGTCTGAGGTAAAAGGAGGATGAGAATGCCACAAAGTAAGAAGCTAACATTACAATGTTAGAGAGGAATGCTGTAGATTATATACATAACCCAAGAAGTAATATTGATCAATTATTTGATTAGTTAAAACCATTTCTCCATCGAGCATTAGTCTCACAAATCTTCTTCTCGTACGAAGACATTGTCTCATGTGCTATCAAGAGAGAAAAAGAATTCTCTAAGTCTTATGACTTTAGAGAAAAGAAAGATAAGAAAAGATCTACTGAACACTCTGTAAATGGAAATAAGAGAAATAAGGGAAAAGATGAATATCCATCCTGCAGTAAATGTGGGAAGAAATACCCTGGTACTTTACTGGAGGGAATGAGAGTCTATTAAAAGTGTAGTGAAAAAGGCCACCAATCTCGTGATTGCAAGGGGAAGAAAAAGGTTGTCAATGTTTAATGTTACAATTGTAGAGAAAGGGGGTATTAAGCGGATGAATTTCCTAGGCATCAGAAGAACATACCTCAGAAAAGGCCAAGGGATCAAGGCCAACCTTATATTATAACTACTACTGAGGTTGAAGCATCGAAAGATGTGGTGGTAGGTAATTTAATGTCTTCCTTATGTTTAGAAAATGATTTATTTGATTCTAGATCATCGCATTGTTTTATATCTTCCCAGTTTTCTAAGAAAATTTGATATTTTCAATTTGATTTAACAAGGGAGTTTCCAGTCAAAACTCCTAAGAGAAGTATCATTGCAACAATGTTTTGTGAATTGGTCCCCATTAGAGCATATAAATGTTTTTTTTTCTACTGATCTCATCATCATACCCATGATTTAATTTGATATAATCCTCGTCATGGATTGTATTTCAGACCAAGATGAAAAAATTTATTGTAAGAAGAAGGAGGTTACTATTTTTGATGACGATGATAAGAAATACCGTATCTTTAGAGCAGAATCGTCACCACCTAATTATTATCTAGATCCACCCCCAATAGCTCAACTAAATTCAATTATTGGGTAAGAAGAGGATAAAATAACTATGGGTGAGGAAAAGAATGTTCAAATAGATCATTTACCTATTGGACAAGAGTATGTTAATGTATTTCTAGAGGATTTACCTGGATATCCTCCAGAACAAGAAATTGAGTTTTCCATTGATTTAATTCCTGGTTCAAGGCCCATGTCGAAGACCCCTTATACAATGGACACTATAAAATTAGTGGAACTAAAGAAAAAACTAGAGGAATTGAGTAATAAGGGATTTATTCTCCCTAGTGTTTCTCAATGGGGAGCCCTTGTCTTTTTTGTTAAGAAGAAAGATAGATCTATGAGGTTGTGCATTGACTACAGGGAGATCAATGCTATAACAATAAAGAACATGTATCCCCTAACTCACATTGATGATTTATTTGACCAACTTCATGGAGATCAATACTTTTCAAATATTGACCTTCGATCTGGATATCATTATTTGTGTGTGAAAATGGAAGACATTCCCAAAACTACATTTTGAACCAGATACGAGCAATATGAGTTTACAGTAATTCCGTTTGGATTGACTAATGAACCCTCTGTCTTCATGGATCTAATGAATAGATTTTTCAAGTAATATCTTGATGAATTTTTAGTGGTATTTATTGATGATATCTTGGTATACTCTATAAGCTACGAATATCATGAAAATCACTTATGCTTTATCCTGAAGAATCTTAGAAGAAATGAATTATATGGGTAGTTTAACTAGTGTGAATTATGGCTTCAAGGCATTTATTTTCTTGGCCATATCATCTCTAAAGATAGAATCTCTATTGATCCTTCTAAGAAAAATAGAAATCCGTGAATGGCCAGCACCAATGAGTATAACCGAGGTATGAAATTTTATTGGTTTAGCAGGTTTTTATCGACGTTTCATCCAGAATTTTTCCCGGTTGGCTAACCTAGTAAAAAAGATCACCCGAAAAGAGGTTAAATTTGTTTGGGCAAAATATTGTGAATAAAGTTTTGAAGAATTGAAGAGAATATTAGTCAATGATCTTATCTTGACTCTACCATCGGGGAATGATGATTTTGTTATTTATAGTGATGATTTAAAGAAAGGACATGGTTGTGTCCTTATGTTGAATGATATGGTTATTTCCTATGCATCAAGATAGCTAAAAATTCATGTGAAAAACTATCCTACTCATGATTTTGAGTTAGATAATGTAATCTTCACTTTAAGGATATTGTGATATTATCTCTATGGTGTAAAATGTGAGATTTATACTGATCACAGGAGTTTGAAGTATATTTTCTCACAAAAAGAACTCATAATGAGGCGAAGAAGATGGCTTGAACTACTCAAGGATTATGATTGCATGATTTACTACCACCCGGTGAAGGCCAATAAGCTGGAAGATGCTTTGAGCAGAAAAGATCATGGAGTTTTGAACAAGATGAGAGTTGAAAGGGATCCTATTTTCATGGATCTAGTAATGATAGATATGGGAATATCAATGAAAGGTAAAACATCAATTCTTTTTCAAATGGTTGCAAAACCATATTTACTAGAAAGGAAAAAGAGTTCTCTAACTGATGATGAAGAGTTTCAAAAGAAGATTAAAGCTATGAATGATGGGAGATTGAGTGACTTTATGTATGAAGATAGAATTTTAAAAGTTGGGAAGAGGCTTTGTGTTCCCGATATACATGATCTAAAAAAATAATTGTTGGATGAGGCTCATATTTACAATTTCTCTATACACCCTGGTAGCACTAAGATGTATAGATATTTGAAGGAACATTTTTGGGGGGACAACATGAAGAGGGCGATTGCTGATTTTGTATCAAGATGTATGGTTTGTCAACAAGTGAAAGCTAAATGGCAACAACCTAGAAAAGTCATGTAACCTCTTCCCATACCTGAGTGGAAATGGGATGATATCATGATGAACATTGTCATGGGGATACCAAAGACTCCTAGAAGGAACGATGCAATATGAGTCATTGCTGATCTTCTTAACAAGTTAGCATATTTTCTTGCTATAAGGGAAGATTTACAACTTGAAAATTTAGCAAGACTATATATTAATGAAGTTTTAAGACTTCATGGAATACCACTATCGATTGTTTCTGATCATGATCCCCATTTTACATCAAGATTCTGAAAAAGTCTTCAACAATCCCTGGATACTAAAATTTGTTTGAGCACTTCCAACCACCCACAAACTGATGGAAAATCAGAATAGACTATTCAAACATTAGAAGACATGTTGAGATCATGATCAATTGACATTGAAGGTATGTGGGATCAATATTTACCTCTGGTATAATTTTCTTACCACAATAGCTTCCATTCAAGTATTTAGATGGCACCATATGAAGTGTTATACGGAAAGAGATGTCGCACACCAACCTGTTGGGATAATTTTGGTGAAAGAAAACTCGTAGGCCCATAACTTTTGGAGTAAATGATGGAAAATGTGAAGATTATCCAAACCCACAT
The DNA here is from genome assembly GCA_963277665.1 of Viscum album. NCBI lineage: Eukaryota > Viridiplantae > Streptophyta > Magnoliopsida > Santalales > Viscaceae > Viscum > Viscum album. The sequence goes on from OY728167.1 coordinate 978,792,397, forward strand.
CAAAGCATCTCAAAGTAAGCCGAAGAGATATGCCGATAACCGAAATAAGGCATTTGGAATTTCAGGTAGGAGATCATGTTTTCTTGAAGGTATCTCCATACATTTCGGTAAGAAGGGAAAATTAAGCCCCAGTTACATCTTACCTTTCTAAATTCTAGAACAAATTGGGGATGTAGATTACCATTTAACAATTCCACTAAGTCTCCCCAAAGTTCACGATGTATTCCACGCATCACTGTGGAGAAAATACATGCGTGACCCAACACATGTACTCACCTATGAATAATTAGAACTGGAACCAGATCTATCTTATTGCGAAGAGCCTGTCATGATTCTTGATACAAGAGAACAAGTGTTGAGAAACTGGACGACTTGTCTGGTAAAATTTCTATGGAGAAACCATAAGATGGAAGAGGCAACATGGGAACCCGAGAAACTTTTTATTAAGAACCACCAGAGTCTTTTTATGCTTTAATATTCTAGAAATTTTGGGGACAAAATTATTTGAAGGAGGGGAGAATGTAACACCCCAAGCTTCCACAATATTCTTTTCTTTGAATAATACAATAGTGTGTGTTGTAAGCAACTTCGAGTTCTAACACACCACAACGAATCAAACTAGCCATTATGAACAGTAATACCCACTTTTTAAAATTTTATAAATTTTATCTTTCAAAAGGTACTTCATTTTTGGATTGAGAATATCCAAATTAGCTTAGGATGAATTTTTGGTATTTTTCTGAAAACTTTCAATTTTTGACGAATAGTGAAAAACACTGAGTTATAGTTTAAAAACGAATTTTTATTTAAATAATTTTTTATTTTATTTAAATTTGTTTTGGTTCAAAATGGATACATTATACCTATATAAGTTCAATATAATTCATTGTTGTTAGTTTATAATAATTTTTGATATATAATAATTTTATTGAACTTTTTACTATCTTTTACTCACCTCCTATGAGAATTTTCCAATTTACATAAAACATATTTTTACCACTTTTGTGAGTTGAATTTCAAAAATCTGAGAGACATGGTTGATATCAGTAAGTAAAATGTGGTTCAATAAGATGAAAATAATTTTTGGTGAATAGTAACTTTTTACTTTTATTTACCACGGTTAAAAGTAAATAAGGTAATTAAGGGTAAAATGATATTATTATTACCCTAACACATGTCCTAATTTTATTGGATAAGTATAATTCGATCGAAAACAACCTTAGGAATAAAATATGAACCTATTTGGTCCACTTGGATTAAATTATGACATTTATTATTATTTTATTTAAAGAAGAGTTAAAAGTGTTAAAATAAAAGTTTAATAACTAAAACATTTTTAATAGGGTTATACATAAGATGAATTTGATTATAAATATTAATTAGAAATATAAAAATAAATCCTACATAGTGGTATTTTATTTATAATTTTTATAAATTATATAATTAAATTTATTTATGACACAATGATGACGCATTAATTACTATATTAATAAAATATTAAAATATTTGATATTATAAATATCCAAATAAAGGTAATTTGAAAATTTTTATGAATTCCACTAATTTTATATGTTAATATTAAATGTTAGTGTTGGTTTCATGATTTTTTTTGAAGTAATAATTCTGTTATGAATTTAGAAAAAACAAAATACCATATAGTATCAAAATTGACATAAAAGTTTTTTTAAAACAAATATTATATTATTAGTTGATATTCTATTCCTAAAAATCTAAGGTTTGGCCAAAAGACTTATATAATGATATTTGTGTCATTAATTAACCACTTAGGGTTCTCTTGGAAGTATATAGTATGTTTATTAACCCTATAGTATAAAAATACAAAGAGACATGGTAAATGTCAAACTATTTACCTAAGAGTTGAATCTAAAATGAAAAGTAAATATAGTGACCCAAACCTATATAAAACCTATTGGTTGAGTGGTTTTCGACCCATAACCACCTTATTCTTTTGATAATTCATTTTGTATCCATTAAAAAATGAAAATGATTTTATTACAAAAAAATATTTCTAGCTTTTCCTAAGGTTCCCCTCACCCCTCTTATAAAAATAAACTTCCCTTTCTCTCTAATTCACACCATCAAAGCCATTTTTCTCATCCAAAACCTACACAAATACCATCTAAACTGTCCTAACTTCATCCTAGAGGCCTTACATTAGTCAGAGAACAAACATATAAATCCCTTTTGATCAAATCAAAAGGAATAACCTGAAGAAGAGGTAAATATTTCATCACCTCTTTAAAGTTCCTTTCTTCTTCCACTTCCTCTATATTTTCTATTTCTATTCTAAAAGAATAACTCCAGTATCATATACCTTCTTTGATGTTATTATAAATATGGTACAACCATATTCATTATTCTATCCGTCTTTTGAATGACATGTCACCATACGTGCGTACGTACGAATTACCGTCTCCACGTCATGGTGTAATTGTTATTCAATACATTATTATTTGGATGGGTATAATAATGATGTGTACTTGATATAAATAATAAATATAACATGATAATGATTATGTATATATGATATACCATTAAAATATATATATTTTTAATATAAAAAGAATGATATTGTCGCTTGTGCATACGTATGGATTATCTTCTCCATGAACGCGATGAGATTCATTCCCCATCGTATCCATTCAAGAATAATTTTAATTATATGATTAGAAATAATATTTAAAAACATAATATAATTCTGAATATTAATGAGATATATTATATCCATAATAAACATTACTTAAGTAACAACGCATATAAAGGAAAATGAATCAGTTAACACCCAAAATGACGATAATACAAAGATATTATTAACAAAATAATGTTAAAAGATCATATATGATATTATATTAATGTATATGTTTCTTGTATAATTTAATAACAATTATTTCACCATTATACATGAGGTTAACCTTCCCTCGACCTAGGAAAAGTACAAGGTAAGGGTTAATTTCACAATCTCTTTATTATCCGAGGTTGTTTTTATATAAGTATCTACTTAGACCTATTTATCATCCACATCCATGTTTCTTAAAAGTGTATTCCAGAAATTTTCTACAATTTACTAGACTATCGGTTAAAGTAATTCAAACAAATGTTTGAATTTTTATAAAATGGTTTGAAATGAATATTTCTGTCATTTTCTAACCAAGGTACTTTATGACTTTTTCGACAAAATTAAGGTAAGAATGTTTTTTAACTTATACGGTGGGTGAAACTATTTTCTACTGTTATAACATCATCAAAGATTCTCTTACAATCTTATAAGAATAATTTCAAAATAAATTTTTTCTTAAATTATTTAAAAATAGAAAAAGATATTTCTCAAAAAAAGGTTTTGATTTCACTTATGTCAACATCCTTTGATGGATTTTAAGCTTATTTGAAGTTGATTTATTATGATACAAAACATCCATATTGTATTGAAGTTTTTGAGATATATTTGACTGTGGATGTGTTATTTTTACACCGTTCATGGTTTATGGATAATGTATTGACATTTCGTAAGCTATTTATAATACGAATGTTTATGTTATGTTTAAACCTTTTCATATGAGGAATGCATTGGACTTAGTAAGTGACGGGTGGAGCCTGCTATACTTCCTCAATGCATCGGTAGGTCTAATGAGACAAACTAGTGTCTCGGAATAAGGAATTGAAGAAATCTTATTTGTAGTCTTGGCACAAGGCCTTGACTATGTGGTTATGAAGTCTGGCATTATGCATTCCATCATTATGAAAGTGGCTATTGATATTGCATGTGATTATTCGACTAGTAGAATATCTTTTTGAGTAAGTAAATGAAAATATTTTGATTTATATTTGACATATTATGATTATGTTTTTGTGGAAAAGGCATTTTTTTTATTTTTATACATTTCATTAAATGTTTATTCTTTATTTATGAATGTTTCTGTTATATTTTTATCCTTACTGAGCATATGAGCTCATCTCTTTCTAGGTTTTATTTTTCCTAGGATACGAAAAAAAATATTATGACTGACCTGCATGTATAGTCTATGGGATCTCAGTGTTGTCTATGGAAACAATGTTGTTGTAGTTTTCTATTTTATGATGTAATGTAAGCCTTATGAATGTATCTAGTACTTCTGAGGCTACTAAACTAATCGGTGTTTGGGACATGATCTTTTGTGATCATGTCAATGATATGTAATAATGCACTGACTCTACGTAATTGGGGTCTGGGCGTTACACCATCCTTACCGGGATGAGCTTGTATTGGCGGGTCGGGCCAAACCTGCACCCAGTGGGCCAGAACCGTGCTAGTAGGCCAAACCCACACCCTTCATGTCAGGTCGGACGATACTGGGTCGTCGGGAGACCCGACATGATGGACCCTCAATCAAACTAGGCCAGGTTCGGCGAGGCCCGTTAGGCCTGGCCCACTGGCCAGAACAAACCACACTTACCCAAACCCAAACCAGGTCACGTCAGGTCATTTGAATCAAACTGGGGTATGTGGGATCCCTAGGCCGGGTTGGTCGGGTCGGTTCAACCAAGTCAGACCAGGCCTAGACGCAACCGGCGCCTGATTACTAAAATGATAATAACTTGCAAACTAGGCATCCGATTGATGATCTGTTTTCATCGTTTGACCATATGGATGAGGTGGATCTTTTAGTATACTCTAACGAGACTTTCATGGAATTTTACATGCAAAGAATGTCTTGAGAATTGATTCTTCAAACCGTGCTATATACAGAACCCTACAGTTGGCTAAGACCTGAAAACTGCTGACAAGAGACTATGTGTGACTTGATTATGGCCCAATAGGAAGAACCTTTGTGTGACTTTGCAAGCCCACAGTGGGAGCAATACTGTGTGACTCGGTAGAACCACAATACGCGATGGGGAGGAGTACCTCAGTTGGCCAAGGTGGGAAACAACTCTTTGTGAATTTGTAGGCCCACGGTGAGAGCGAGACTATGTAAATCAGAAGACCCATGGTACGCGATGGGGAGGTGTACCTCAACAGTCTATGGTTAGTGGGAAGCATCTTATGTGTGACATGGAAATCACACTATACTAATAGTGGATGAGTTCTCCAGTAGCCAAGCTATTCGATAATGTGACAGATGATTCTTCTATCACTATCCTATATGTATACCTGGTGTAAGATGTCTTGTTCTTCATGATTATTCTTTGAAATGTTTGTTGAGTATTGCTTTTTGGTACTTTCTTTGTGGTTTGGGGTCTCTTACTGAGTATTTTGTTTCTCACCCTTACGCCAGTTTCACCCGCATGTATTTTGTTTGTTGCAGACGATCGACGCTTCAATAGAGGACTTCGGGGCCTTGTTCAGAGAGAGGACCAATAGGATTAGGTGGACAAGATGTATTACTTCAGCTTCCAGTAGCTATAGTACTCTTGCGATCAGGTTGGTATTTCAGCGGATGGCTACCCAAGTCCCTTTGTACTTTTCTATTATCAGTTCTATTTACTGGGTTTGTATTCTGGCCCACTTGTTTTTAGTTGTACTTGTACTCCGAACTAGTTTTAGTATGATTGTTTCCTCTTTATGTTTTTGGGATGTGGTTGGGCATGTGTGTGCATACAGGTACTCAGGAAAATGCCTCCAACATGCAGGTTGACGCCTTTAATGCTAATCGCCAGCCCATCACATTTGGGAGGTGGGATTGGGGTAGTCATGACATGGGACCTGGCCGATATATCATGATATAAATTTTAAAACTGTATTGTTTTTTTAATTCTTATAGATCATTATTATATAAGGACAATATAGTTAAAACTAAAAGTGTCATGAAAACTGCATTTTTCAAAAAAAAAATCACTTTCAGAAAAATATAGAAATTATATATTAATTCAATTTTGAAATGTGAAATTCAAAATTGATGTTAATTTTTAATTAATTTATAATTCAAAAAAATAAAAATTATTTATGTTAATAAATTAGTAAAATATAAAGGAGTATCATACTTATTAGAAATTGATGTTTTGAATGATTAAAAAATATTATTATTATTTTATATAATTTACTAATGAAATTGTTTTTGAGAAATTATTAATAATAAACCTAATTTATCATTAATATAATTGTTCATTAAATAGTAACGTGTATATTATAAATAAACTATTTTTAGAAAAATACTCTTCTAGATAAAGAATGGATTTTATATACATAATATTCATAAATTTGTAACTATTATTAATTCATATTAATTACGAGATTATATTTGTACTAGTCTAAACAAATCGCGAACTATTTTTAGTTTGGCCTTATATGTTAAAGAACTATCTCAAACATTAAAATTTATAAAGGAGAACATATATTAGAATTTTCGGAAGATACATTATAACCCTTAAAAAAATTTCATTCTCATAATTTGACTCATAAGATCAGAGTAATTTCAATTAGGAACTCATATTTATCCATACACTGTTAGATGATCAAGGGATTATTCTCTATATTGAATGAGATTTATCTAAATAAAAAGTAATTATAAGTTCATTATAAATACACATAACACATTCATAATTTCAAATGTAATTTTAATATGGTTTATAGATTTTACCAATTAGAAAATTGTTACAACAAACTCGGAAAATGATTTATATGATAATAATACCACTATAGGTTCTCATTTATATCTCAATATCCAGATGTTGGTGAAATCTTTCATAACATTATATACTAAAAATTCTTAAGGGAAAACTCAATATCTCATTCATTAGTATCTCTTTCATTGGATTTTCCTTTTTCACATGGTTTTTTGTGTGTATCTCAATTATTGACCATTGAATTGGGATATTGAGTTTCATAATGCACAAATATCATTCAATTGCAGTGCAATGATATTGTGTCTTCTCCCATTCTCTTATACTTATGAGTCTTCTAACCTTAATCTGCATACTTATAACATTATTCAATCCCATTATAGAAAATTCTACCATGTTTCTTCTTAAATATTTTATATATTGGATATTTAATATTATTCTCCTCATAATATTCATCACTTAAACTTTTATGAGACTCCATCATTTCTTTACATTGTGTGATAGGGAGATTGACTATGTAAACATTTTAATCATATTTCATGACAGCTGAATTGGAATAGACATAAATATTCTCACTCAAGCATGAATTCTGATTGGTTTTTCATCAATTTTATCTCCAGATTGTTCTTCATACCCATAGTTCTATCTACTTCAATCCATTACTATGGAAAAAATATTTTTCATGCATAATGATCATTATATGTGAATTTTTATAAATAAACATTGCAAAATTCACCCTCAAGATGTCTCATTTATTAACAATATAATTCTATCCTATATTTATTAAAAAAACTTCTATCAGAATAAGATCAACCTATATCACTCTCAGATTGACATATATCATTGTTGGTTTAATATAGGTTACATCATGTTGGGTTATCTCATAATTATTAACCTAATCTTTAAAATGGACTTCCCATGTTACCAATAACATTATAAAATATTTTCAATGCCATAATAATTGATATGTAGTCTCTCAATGTCCAAATTATCCTTCCTAATGATACATTATTAATTCCTATAGTCATATACCCATTTATGTACATACCCAAGTAATATACTCTCTATAAGATACCTTTCCAAATACTTATTTGAATCTACAATACATTAAATCATAATGACATTATATATTCATGTAATAAAATACTTACATCTTCAACAGATAAATTTTATTAGTGACTACTTCATAAGGTCATATACTAGCCAATATATATCAATCTAGAAAATGTGGTGACAACCTCAAAAAGTATCACAAATAATTTATTAATCCATTGGATTCCAATTCCTATCTAACATTAATTTTATAAATCAAAATACCATTTATTATCAAGAAATTGTCTTTATATTACACATAAGTGTTATAAATACCCCCTAATGTGTTCTCCAATTGTGATCCCCAAAAATAAAACCTTTTCATAAAATTATATTTTTTTTATTAATCCCATTTAATTTATATTTATATAAAATTCAGGTAAACTACTATCAAAATTCATTATATGCTTCACATAATATTCATAAAATTTAAAATATAAAAAATATAATTGATTAGTATCACTCACTTATGATAATTATAGTAATCCAAGATAAAGTTAACATAAATTAGACATTAGTCACATAATTTAAATAATTCATCTAATAAGTATACTCAAAACCCAATGATATAAATTTTTAGTATCGTGAAGATTAACTACATAATAAATTTCATTATAAAACATGAAAATATAACTTTATAATCATGATCGTATGGACTCTTAATCATGAAATCTAACATGATATAATCATATTCATAAGTTAGGGATTGGAGACATGAGAATGGGGTGATGTCTAATGATCAGTAAGGGGAAATATATCAAAAAATGTTGGAAAAAATGAGGAAGTCATAAATATCATAATAAATGATCAAAATACCATACAATACAATAAAAAACAAGATAGAGTAACGATTTTTTTAAAAACATAAATAAAAAAATTAAATATATTAATTATGTTAAAAACATTTCAACATTAATAAACCATATCATCTAGAAATAAAATTTCAGTAAAAATTAAATATAATTCATAATCATGAATACATGGAATTTAATGGAAATAATATTAATCAGTAAAATTTTAAATAATTAAATTTAAAATATGGAAATGTGGTACATCCATGTAAATAATAAGATGGGTTTTAGAAAACTCATTATTACAATGATTATATGAAAATAATAATTATATCCATTCCGGAAAATGAGACCAAAAAAATCATTTACATGAATATATGCACATACTCATTTTATACACTCATAACTATCTCATGAGATATAAACATAAACCAATGGGTTATAGGGTGATAAAGGACCACAACCTTCATCATCCATATATATGTCTACCAATTAAAATCACTTATAAACATATCTTAATGATACCATAGAAAAATAATGGTTTTTTAAACCTAAAGTGGGTTTAATAAAACATTCAATTGGAAATCATTATGTTTTCATGAAGAACCCATGCAATAAAAATGGGTTTCATACCATTTAAAAATAATATACCAACATGAAGTAAATCGATTGATATAGTAAATATGATCTTTAAAAAATAATCATATATTAAAAGATGAATGTCGGGTAAAAGATGAAATGTAACTTCAGTGAAAATAGATATTTTTTACTATTTATATATATAGTAAAAAAACAATGTTACAAATGCGATTTCATGAAATCATTTTTTAATCATCGATGTAAAAGTCATTTTTACGAGCCTATTTTAAAAAATCCACATTTGTTTTCTTAAGAAGAGGAAAACAAATAAGTGAAATTGGATTTGGGTTAATATATATTTTTCCTAAAAATAAAAATAGGAGATCATTCACAATGAATTCCGTTAAAAATATAGTTAAATATGAAATTGTAACACTCTGGAAAAATTGTTTAATTTCCCAAGTCCCTCAACAATACACCAAATTTTCCTAAAAATGATTTAAACTCATATAAAATAAATATATAAATTTTAGTTTCCAATTTAATAAAATTATTCCAATATATTAATATCAATATAATTTATTAATGATAGTTATCATCATGTATTTGATTGTTGTAATCTATTTTCAGCATTGACAATTAATAATAAAAAACAATTTGAAACAGGTTTGTAAAAGTGGTATTTCTATTCCTTTTTATCCCAAAGATCATCAGGTAAAAAATAATTGTTTTTAAAATGGTGTTTTATAATGATATATAATGTTATAATGACACTGAATGAAAAATATGTTCATTTTCATGAAAAAGGAAATAGTAATGTACTAGTTTGATATTATATATTGATATCGATGGATTTCCACATAAATATTGTTAAATTTCTTTGTATCCAAAAAGAACTATGTTAATTATAAATTTTAATAATATAAATCACATGTCATTATAGAATAAAAACTAAAATTATTCTTTTTTGGAGGTGACAGAAAACAAAACATCATAATTCACGGAGGTTGTAGTCCAAACAATGCATGATTAAAATATTCCATTTGATTAATGGAATTTTTAATGGTGTTTAATTATTATAACATATTTACAATACCAGAAAAATAAAAACAAAATATTTTAATGAGATTTATATCTTTAAAATTATAGATTTATTTGATAGCTTGTGTTACCCAAGACACAGAGTTTAAATGAACCACGTTACACTATTAATATATTATATTATGACAGTTATCACATATCCTTTGGATTACATCATATGAATAGCACAAAACAAATGATGATATATATATATATATATATTAAATTTACTCATTGGTTATCAATTATTTGTAAAGGAAAATAAAAAACATCTAAAATGAAAACATATATTTTTTTTCAAAAAATATTTTCACACCTAAAAGAAATTATTATAGTTATTAATATTATTTTACACTATATTTGAAATATTTTAAATAAACATTTATTATTTAATTTATAAAATATTTTAAATAATCAATGAATATTTTAATAGGAAATGGATAATAATAAATTCATTTTTATGTTTAGAATTTTATATTTGCTAAAAAATATTATTTTATCACATTTTTTTCACTTTACATAATATTACTTTCTTCAATTTATAGGTTATGAGTTATATAGTATTAATTAAATATTTATAATAAAGTGGTTAAAAATTGGTAATTAGACCCCTGCTATTTTTTGTGAATAAGAATAGTAACCATGATAAAATTTATTATATTATTTTAGTGTAAATCAGGTTAATCTGGATTAAAAACATGCGATAAGGTCATAATTTTCATCCAAATTCATAATAGAAGAAGAAAATGTATCAATTAAACCTATAGGGTAAAAATAGAGTTCAATAATATACAACTGTCTATGAAAAAAAATTATATATTATTTAAATCAATGAAATTAACAGAATGTCACTCTCTCGATTTTTAATTTGTATAATTTGTTAATATAGGGATACAAATCAGTTATGAAAAAAATTATAATATCCATTATTTGATTAATGAAATAATATTCGTGTTTTAAATTTATTTATAATGTTTAGGTATCATATAATTTCTATACATTCTTAAACAACATCGAAAAACTATTTATTCAATTAATGGGAAAATAAAATAGCTGATACTTAAAATAAAAAATTTAATATAATTTTAGTAAGCTATATTGTTACACTAATTTAATAAGTAATTATGAAATATTTTTTTAAAAATATTATAATATAATTTAAAGTTTTTATTATTTCATTTTGGTTAAATTAAACTGATATCACTAGAATTAACAATAATGATGTATTTTAGAAATATAATTTATCAGACTATATATAAATAATAATAATCATGAAATAATACAAGGTTGTTATGATATAGTCCTAAATATAATAAATTGGAGATTTATTTTCAAATTATCACCATATATGTAAAATTTATAACCCTTTAATATTATAATATCTGTTACCGAAGATAAATTTGAAATTTACCAATTAAGGGTTCATCAAAATGAAATGTTTTCAAAATACACCAAAACATATCTAAATTCTATTTTTATTGAGATTATAACCCTATCGTACATTATATTCTAATAAATTTCTATTTGGAGGCATATGTATTGAGAATAAATTTATTATAATTTAACTTATGAGGAATTCCTAATGTACCTATATGGTCAATTATAAAAGAGAACCTCATTTCTCACTTATTTACACCTTTTTGAGCCTTATATCTTGAAAAAAGTTGATAATACACAATTATAAAACTCTCTAGACACATTATATTTATTCTATTCTTCCCAAAAGACCATCCCTTCATCACTATATAATAGTACTATTGGATTCATTTCAAAGAATATTTAATCAATATAACTGATCCATTTTTCTCTATACTTCATCAACTCAAATAAGAATATGTTATGTATCATATAATAAAAACATAAACATCCTAAATATTCTTAAATGTTATTATGATTATTAAAACAACATTATACTCCATCATTTCTGTCAAAGGAGAAGTGAATGTATTGATTATGCATATGTATGACTCACCCTATCCACCTATCAATATAAGAAATTTTCCATCTGCATATTTATTGATTTTTATTATGATGTAATTAATTTTTTTATACTGTATTAATGAAATAATTTTTCTAATTTAATTATAGTATAACATATACTTACTTACCATACAATTCTTTGGGATACGCTGATCGTCATTCATGTATACGTGTAGACTACCACCTTCATAGAGTGATTGATTCATTTATATTTTTTGTTTTACATGGATGTTAAATAAGAATAATTTGATTAAAATATACGATATATATGATATAAAAATGATACTAAGGAGTTGAATTAATAATTAAAAATCTTTAGATCCACCCATCAAAAAATTATAATGAATATCATGTGTACATACGACCTACCATCTCCATTAATGATGTAATTCATTTTTATACATATGAATTTTACAGATAAAAATTAATTTGTATATAATTAAAATATATTATATTTATACCGTGATAAAAATTATGAAAATGATTGAACTTAGAAAAATTTAAAAGAAACAAGACTACTGAACTGTTATAATCATGATTATTAAAATAGTTCACATATGGAAATAATAATTTTAAAATTGAATTAGTTTAAAAATGGGGTATTGAAATTAGAGTTAGGTTTTTAATTCAAAATATCAATAATACTAAGGATTTTTTAACTTTATTTCTCCAGTAGAGAATATTTTTCATCTATTTCCACGTTTTCTAAAAAAATGTTTTTTACTATACTCATATGATTGTTTAAGGTCATTTTTATCCATTTATTACTTTTTTAAATCCACTTTGAAAATAATCATGTTATTTTTTTAATAATGTGTCACTTTTTGAATAATATAACAAATTCATGTAAATTTTAAATGTACATGTGATGAAATTATATTCCTACTATCATGAATATATTTTTATTTGAGGATTCTATTATAATTTTCAATGTTTTTCTAAAATAAAAATGTATTCCATTAAAATTTTATATTTTTATTAAGAGAAATGATTTCAAAATAAAAATTTCATTTTCTTGAATAAATATTCCAAGGGATATATAAAAAATTATTTTCCATCTAAGATGAAATCTTTTAATGTCACTTATTCATTCTTGAGATATGATCTAAGGATTCTATCCTTATTCATTTTATTCATGGTTTATGATTTTGATGAAAAGATGAAATTTTTATGAATCAAATTTCGTTTCCATGGGTTATTCTTGGGATAAAAGTTTATAAACCCAATTTTATTCATATTTTATAATAATATAAGATATTTATGATCTTATAAAAATATATATATGATTTTCCGGATTTAATGGGTTTGATATCTGTCACAATATAATTTATTAGGTTGTGATTAATATCTCATGAGTTAAATAAGAATAGAATGAGGATTAAAGCTAGATTTGTAAGGGGATATTTCTACTATGATAGTATTAGAAGTGAACCTTGACTACTAATATGAATTAGGGAGTGTATTGATTATGATATTATATCATTAAAAATGAGCCTTGAATAACAAGTAAATGATTTTGTACTATTATGAGATGAAATAATTTTTAAGTCATATATAAATGTTAAAAATTAATGGCTCAAGTTCATTCATTCCCTTATGAATCATGTCTAATGAACTGCCTATTTTTCTTACATGACATAATTTTATGATATTTTATATGATGGAATGGGTTTTAAACATTAAGAACATGTTTTTATACCATTATAATCTTGTTATTTTTATGTGATCGAGGATATATCCCTTGTTTGCCCTTACTGAGAGTTTTTGCTCACCCATTTCTTAATTTTCATTACCCATGAATTAATGAATGATATTATGTATGATATATCTAAGTAAGATTAAAATTATGAATAAATAAGTTTTACATAATTTATATATACTTTTATCTAGTTTTCTACGTTTCTATGATTTGAATTATACTAGACCTGCACAATTTTTGAATGGATTGAAATGTTATACGACAAATATAAATTTATTTTGTTGTAACATCAGTTCTTGAAAAGTAATGTTTTCTATTGTCATTATTAGATAATGGTTGACTACAATTTGTTATTCTAGGATGATAATACTTTATAAAGAACCCAACAGATATGTCTAAGTATATTAGAGAATCCAAATGTTATCGTGATGATCATGAATGACTTATGGTAAACCAAAGTTATCATATAAAATGTCGTATGATTTAGACATCCTATAAATGATTTTTCATGATGATGTTTTTTTCCACTATGATTATTATTTATCACACTAGGATATTTGTATATAGTCAATGGTTGGAACACAAATGCATTGTGTTGATTTTGAATGGTATAGACAATAAAATGATTATCCTCTTAAAAAAATGAATGTTATAGAATTTGGAATGATTTTTTTATGATCAAATTGTTTTTCAGGATACGAGTCATGTTGAGCTTATAAATAGTAAAAGGATAAAACAATGTTCAATTGAGTCCCTCATTAGGAAACAACCAACATCTTTTAGTCAACCAACTATCCCACTAGTCAATTAGAAATCAATCAGTAATACTGAAAGTACACTTTCCATTATTCTATTTATGAATTATGAGAATTTTATTATGGATATTTATCATTATGAAAGAATAGACTATCAGAGGAGGAATATTATCAAGACCAAAACAGAATATTATTAAATTTAATATGTGGAGTAGGATGACATTAGTTACTTATTTATAAATAAGTACATTCTTTTTATTCTTTATACAAAAATATATAAGGAATTTCTTGAAAAAATATTATTGATGATGACTGTGTTTGTAGCTGTGAGAAAAATTTCATATGAAATTTGAAGTGTTCTTTTGGTATTACCATCCAACTATAATGCAATATTGATTTAATATTTAGTTTCTTAAAACCAAGTTTCTCAAGGGAATTATCCATATGGGACATTGATAGGTACGGTTGAATTTTTTGATTTCATCTGATAGAAAAGATAGATATTAGAGTTAACCATAAATGACATGGTTTGAAAGGAAAGAAATAATTTAAATAAATATAAATTTTAAAACACATGGATAGATTAATATGATCCTTACTTTATAATTTATGTGTGGAAAGAAACATGGGGGAAATTTTCCATCGTGAAATGGTTAATGTTTCATGCTTGAAGAGTAAGGTTAGTAAGAAATATAATTTTAAATATATGGAAAGAAGTAATATAGTTATGTAAATAGATGGAGAAATTCTTACAATTCACTACACATACTCCAATGTTTTAAACGAGAATAGTTTTTTCGTTATTCTAATCATTTCCCAATTATGATGCATAATGATGATGATTGATGTCAAAGACCTCTTATGCCAAGTAACATAGACAAATATCATGTGATAACTATTTTAATGAGATTTAAGATAATGACATGATTAATGGTACACTAACTATCAAATCTATTACTAAAAATGTGTTATATGATTTTGGATCTACCCACAATTTATAGCTAATTTTTTTCTAATGGTATCAAAGTATTCTCTCAAAACAAGGATGTTGTGTCAATAGTAAAAACCCTTAATAGTACGATGACTGCATCCCAATTCATTTATTCTTATCCAATTCAAGTATGTGGGAATATAACTCCTAAAAATAATTTCATTCTTTCTCTAATAGAATTTGATTTCATTTTGAACATGGATTGTAATTAATTATATAAATACCACATCAATATTAAATAATGGAATGTTACAATTTATATTCTAAAGAAAACATTTGTCACTCATTAGTTTGATAACAAAAATAAATATAAAAAAAATTACATCAATCAAATGTGTTATTATACCTACTAAAAATAGGAAATTATCTCATTTTATTGTGTAGAAGCTCACCATTAAAGACATGCCCTTTGTGAGGGAATTTATTGGTTTTATTCCTGAAGAGTTTTCTAGTATTTCAATGAACCATGATGTTTATTTTTCCATATAACTCATACGTGTTAATACATAAAATGTTATGAATCCGTATTGATTTAACCAGATTGAGTTGAAATAATCTAAGAAGAATATCTAACGGAATATTAAAAAGAGATACATTTATCAATTCTCATCACCTTGGTGGTGCACATATTATATTTTTTTAAGAATAAAGATGGATCAATGAGACTCTGAATTGATACTAAAGAACATAACAATATCATTATCAAAGAAACGTATCTTATACCCAATATTGATGAATATTTTGATCCATTTTTTAGAGATAAATAATTTTCTAAGAATGGACTTCATTCGGGATATCATCAATTGAGGGTCATATAGTAGGATATACCCATGATAACATTATGTACAAGGTATCGACACTATGAATTTATAGATATTAAATTTGATCTCACAAATTACCCTTATACCTTCATGGATTTATTGAATGTTGTATTTAAAGATTTCCATGATCCAGTTGTGGTCATATTTATAGAACATATTCTAATTTACTCAATGTTTAAGAAATAACATGATGATCACTTGAGAAATATTTTGAAGACCCTAAGGATAGAGAATTTTTTTGAAAATTTTTCCAAGTATGAATTTTAACATTGTAAAGATTCATTATTTGTTCATATAATCTCTTTTTAGGTTATATCAATAGACCCTTAAAAGAAAGAAATTATTGAACATTAGACTATACCAACCACTATGACTAATATCCATATATTTCTTGGATATTATAGAAATTATTGGAATTTTATGGATAATTATTCTTAGATATTGTATCCACTCAACATGTTAACTTTTAAGGGAGGTAATTTTTTTAGCCATATGAATGTGAGAAAAGTTTTATATAACATAAGGGAAGGCTAGTTGAGGAACCTTTTATTACACTACCATACACCAAATAATGGATTTTAATGTATAGTGACATGTAAAATAAGGGGCTCGGATGCCTCCTTATAAAAAATGATGTGGTTATAGTTTTCTCTTCAAGAAAATTTTTAGTGAATGAAAAAAATTACCCATAAAATGATTTAGAGTAATATGTAGTAGTTTATTTTATTAATGATATAAAATAATTAACTATACAGAGAAAAGTGTGACAAATATAATAAACACAACTTATTAATGAATAAATTCACATAGAAAGATATAAATATTATTGAAATTAGATGGTGGGAGTTGATTAAATATTATGATAGGTAAATAAATTCCCCCCATGGGAAAGAGAATAAGCTGGAAGATACTCCATTTTAAAATGATCATGCAAGCTTATCTAACATATTGATCACAAAAGATCTTGTATTTTAGGAATGAAAGTTGTAGATCTATATATCTTGAATATTTATGAGATATTATATCATTCTGAAAGGATTGTTTAAGCATATATTAATGTGAAAATTAATGTTGCATAAATGGAAGATGAAAATATAAAAAAAATTGAGAAATTTTCATACATTCAATAATGATTGTGATGGAATGATAAGGTTCAATAACCATTTTTTTGTCCTTTTGGTATCAGATTTGAAGAAGGGGCTTATGTTTGAAGCTCATTGTTCTTCATTCTCAATTTATCTTATAAATACTAAGATTAGTATATATTTGAAAGTGTATTTATAGTGTGATATAATGAAGAGAGGTATTGTAGAGTACGTTTCATGGTGAATGGTTTTCCAACAAACAACGGTTGATGGAAAAATTCTAAGGGTATTTTAAAACCATTACCCACACAAAAATGGATGTGGGAAAACATCATCATTGATGTTATCCTTATAATCCAAAAAACATCAAATTTGAATAATTATAGTCGGGTTTTAAGAGATCACTATACGATGTCTACACACCACATTTACATTAGTAATGATTTACCTCTTGATCCACCTACTCAGTTATACATCAAAGAAGTGGTAAGATTGAATGGTGTACTACTATCAGTTTTATTTAATCAGGATCCAAGGTTTAAACTAATGTTTTAAAGAAGTATTTAATATGATATAGAAATAGAGTTAGGATTTAAAACTTCTCATCATCCTCAAGTATATTGCCATGCTAAGTAGTCCATTAAAAATCTAGAAGTAATGTTGAGATATTTCCCTATAGATTTCAAATGTTTTTGGGATCAAAAATACTTTTTATGGAATTTTATTCCAATAATATATTTCACTTAATTATTAAAATAGATCCTTATAAAGTAAACTATCATAGGAAATGATGAACTATAATATAAAGGAATAATGTAGGATTAGAAGATTTATTGGGACTTAATCTAGTTTAAGATATGGTAGAGAAGTTTACAACTATTAAACATCCCATAAGAGTATTATAGAATTAAAAATAAAGATAATATTATTATTATAGAAATAATATAAAGTTTAACATTAGTGACAAGGTATTCTGATGAATAACTTCTTAAATAGGTTTATTATATTTGGAAATAAGGTCATGATAATCCCTATGTATGTTAGTTATTTTGAAATTATTGATCATATTGAGATAATAGCATATTTATTGATGCTTTTGTTGAATCTATATCATGTTCATTATATGTTCCATGTTTATCTTTTAAGAAAATACATAGATGGTCATTTATAGATACTAATATTAGAGGTCCTACCTCTATAGTTGGATCGTTATTTTGAAGAGAATTTAGAAGAGATATTAGATCATAGAGAGAGACTACTAAAAAATAATAACACTCACATGTTCAACATTTTGTTACAAAACCACAAATTTGAGGAAGCTCCGTGGGAACCTAAGAATGTGATGAGGAAAAAGTATCCCCATATGTTTGGAATATATTAAAAATATTTGCGGTTTAATTTCATATTATGGGTCATAGATTGTACAGGATTGATATTTTTTTTTAAATTTTTTTTCTTTAAATAATTTATGATCATTGATAGCATTAATTACTCACAATCGCGATTTTAAACAAACCACAATATACTATTAATATATTATTATCATTATTATCAATGTATTATTTGATTTTTTGTTATGAATATGTGTAACTAAATTATGAAAAAAATTTTGTTTATATGTTTATAAAATGAATTCATATATTATCAATTTATTATAATAAAAATTAAAGAAATCATATAAAAGGAAAAAGAATGATTTTTTGAAAAATTATTTTCATGCATGTAATATATTTTAATATTAATAAATTAAATTAATCAAAATTTGTAAATAATATTATTAAAATATATATATTATTTACATTATAAAATGTATTAAACAATGTACAACTATTTACTCATCAAATTATATGAATAAGACTAGATTTATACTTAAAGATGTATTTATGTAAAAAATAAAATATTTATCCAATTTTGTAAAAGTAATTCATAATAAATTTCTAAAATTTATTAGTATTGAATTACATATAATTAATTCCATATTTATAATCACAAGGATAAAATTTTATTATTATGAAACTTTTCTTTTTGGTCAATATAAATAGCATGTATGGTAAAATTTATCACCTTGATAAAATTTAAATCAGGTTAATATATATTAAAAAAAGTTATAATACCATATTTTTTAATCCTAATTATTATTATATAATATTTATTTAACCATTAACAAATTAAGTCCCTAATTTAGTTTTTTTTG
Source organism: Viscum album (assembly GCA_963277665.1). Classification (NCBI taxonomy): domain Eukaryota; kingdom Viridiplantae; phylum Streptophyta; class Magnoliopsida; order Santalales; family Viscaceae; genus Viscum; species Viscum album. The sequence goes on from OY728167.1 coordinate 978,812,022, forward strand.
GGGAATCTTAACACTGAAAATGACTTATATATTATTTAAAAAAAGAATGATACATAATGTGATTCATTTTTTAAAATATGTCATATGTGTCCACATAGGAGATAAAATATATTTTAATGAATATTAGAATTAGTTCTGTGCATAATCAAATTTTATTCATTGTTAAAATGTATTTTAAATTTATAGGTATTAAATAATTACCACAAATTCATTCATAATGTCAAATGAGTATTTATTCAATTAATGAGAAAATGGAATATATTATATTAAGAATATGAATTTTTTTATAATTTAATAAAGTTATAGTGTCCCCAAAATTTAATATGTGAATATGGTATATTTTTGTTGTCTTACATGATTATGTTACAGTTGAATCATTTTTGTTATGTCTTTTATGCATAAAAAAATAAATAGTGTCAAAAATGAAAACAATGATATTTTATCAAAATTTTATTTTATTAAATAATTGATTAAAACATAAAAATGAAAATGAAAATTATGATGTTATGATATTGCCTAAAATTTAATAAATTGTCCAACTATGGTCCAATTATCACCATTTAATAAATATAACCTGTTAATGTGTTACAATTTTTTGTCATGGTTAATATTAAAATTTGTTAACTAAGGGTTAATTAAAATTATAATGTCTTAAATCACACAAAAACATGTCTAAATTATACTGTATGATGGGATTGCATATATACTTTACCTTATCATTGAATAAAAGTTCATTTTTATAAATTTGAATTAACATTGAATTTTTTATAATATAATCAGTTCATAAATTCAAAAATGTTCTCCTAAGCTCAATTATAAAATAGAACCCCCTCTCTCACTTCATTACACCACTTAAGTCCTTCTAACTTGACCAAAATGTTACACTGTGAAATCCTAAATTTAGAAACTTGTAGTTGATAGTGTGTATGACGCAGATAAACAAGTGCTTATAGGGATTTAATAACGAAAGGAATTAAAATATATTTACTATTTAAAAAAATTAAATATATTATATATCTTATAATGAATTTTATACTGGGTTAGCGTACATCACACACAATAATGAGTCCCTTAAAATGGATTTTATTACACGCAAGACCAAGTTTTACCAATTAAAAATATATATTATTAACATATTATTTAATATAACCTTTAAATTAACTTAGTATATATGAAAATTGTTAGCTAAATTATCAAAATATATGGTTTACAGAAATATAAATTGATTTAATTCGTTACTAATTAAGGAGAAATTTAATGATGATCCAATGGGATATAGAAAGAAATATTATTATTTTGGTGCTTCCAAATAAGTTTTTTTCTAATAAAAATAATTAATTACATTAAATTAATTATTTTAATGAAATATATATTTTATATATTCAATAAAATATTTTTTATATTCATCTATTAGATTTGATAGTCATAAGATAAGAACAAACCCAAGTTCACACATAAAAACCTATATTTTCATAAAGCCAATTTTACCTCTTTTTAATGGAGAAAAAATTTCAAATATTACACTTTACACATAAATTAATATTATATTTATAAATTAACATCATATTTCAAATTCAAATATAAAATTATTTTAGGGTGAATTTTTGGCTTTTTAGAAACATATTATTTTTTAATGAACAGATAAAAATACATAATTTTATTTCAAAATTTCATTTACATTTAATTTTTTATAATGATAAATTACAATTTTAATTGGTTTCCAAGTTTAATTAGATCATATTTTTATCAATTAATTCAATCTATGTCATTGGAATCAATTTCACTTGGAAATTGACTATAAAAACACATGAAACTTTTGGATGTGTTTATTTAAAAAATCAGTAGTGTCATCTCGCATGCAGGATTATATTTTAATAAATAATTTCCACTAATATTATTGGAATTAGGGAAAATTGAATCCATATTTGGAATAATAATAATAATTTAAAATGTATAATAATACCAATTTTATTACCAAAAATATTAGAGAATCTTATAGAAATTAATCACAACAATTAACACAAAATTAAGAATACAAAGAGAATAAACCTTAACCTTACGACCCAAATTAACATATCAACATGTACAAGATCTATTGGTGGACAGATATCAACCTTACACTTTATTGGATCTAAATTTGACTATTATTGTATCCACATGAAACATTAAAAAAGTAGGAATCCTAAGTCAAAATATTACAAGAGTGCCACTCCTCCTCCACTATGAAGGCCACCACATCTCCCCATTACTCACACCTCCCAAAACACATAGGATAAAAAAAGATATAACTAAATATATTCCCAACATGCCTCCCATAAAACTTAAATCTTATCTTTTGGATTAATTCCATACAATTAATCCCTTTCGTAAAACCAAAATAAGTGACATGAATTTTAAGGTAACACTTTACAATTGACTCTTTTTTTCATTTACTTTTCCACCAACACTAATATTATTCTTCTATGTTCATATAAAAACACTAGTATACCAAATATTATAATATATCATTATATCATATGATTCATCTACACTCACACACACATTCATATAATGGGTAACAAACATATTGTTTCTATGTATAACTAAATAATGCCTCATGAAATGATAATTATCCACATTTTCTTTACCACTTCTCACGATGGCCATTATGTTGGAAACTCTATTTTTATATTATGCATATGATAATATATAGTTTATTATTCTTATTTATTTATTATATATCACATAACTTTATACATCCACTTTTTGTAAATACGATAATATCGTTTGTTGACGTGTGGACTACCGCCCCATTATACCAGAGTGACTCATTCACGCTAAAAATGGAATGCATACAGGATGGTTTTAATAAAATTATGTAAAATATATTAAATATATATCATAATTTAATTATTATATAAATATTTATCATGTAATTTTATTATTTTAAATACAAAAATGAAATAAAAGTAGCATTAATGTATATGTACCACCTACCATCTAAATGAATGGTGCATTTTATTTATTATCTCAAATCATTAAAGATTAGTCTAATTAAATATATATACTTATTATAAATTATATTAAAATCAGGGATTAAATTCATTAGATGATTAAATCATGATCTAGTTATTAGGTGCAAGAAATGAAAATTTCAAACATACTTGAGAAAAATAGACAAATAACACCCGAAATAATGAAAATAATGAATGATTATTTACAAATAAGAAATAAAATATTATAAGAAAACAACATATGAAATTATAAACATGATTATGGTTCTATTATATGTTAGTAACATATTTTGAATGACTATAAAGGTGGATAAAAGCCATATAAAAACTAATTTTAAGGTAATGGATTTAATCTCAATTTATATTCCATTGAGACTTAATAGTCGTAATGAACCGAGTCACTTTTATATGGTGTTTATACGACCAATTGAAAAGTTATATCATGAATATCCTTAAGATCATGATACCATAAGATTTATTTTAATCCATTATAGATATTATTAATTAAATGTTTCGAATTGGTATGGGAGACTTTGGAATGTTGAATGATTATTTTATTCATGAATGTTATTAATGATTATCATTATATTTTCAGTTCCTTTTTCAATTGTTAAATTTATATAGAAATAATCTATTTATGGCAATTATTTTTCATTATAAATGTCTATGAATATCCATATTTTTATATGATGTATATTATTATTTTCTCAACTGTATATCATTATACATATAGTGTTTACTTTGATAGTTATTTGATTAACTAGGGATTAATTGAAAAATTTATATCCTTTATTCAATATGGATATTCTATAAGTCATATTGTTTAAAATTTATACTGATTTTTATATATGAGTAATATTTTAGATAGGTATGACAAGAGTGGGGCTCGGTTATAGATTTCCCCTTGATGCACTGATACTACCATGAGACGAAATAGTTGGACAAAATAGATGGGTTTTTACCTTATACCTAAACCATCTTGTGAAATGTCTTGATGGTAATGGTTACATGTTCCAATAAAACATGGATTCTAATAATTAATCAGTTCCCCATTTATTTTCTATTATTATTCATCTCTGATATTTTGGGTCGACATATCTATGGATATATTTAATTTCTGGTTGATTGATTAAACGACATGTGTTTCAGTTTATTACCTTTCCATATTGAATATCCCTCATTTAGATATTTATATAGAATTTGTTATCATTTATTTACCTTTAAATGTTGATTTATTCTCGTTGATTCATTATTTCATCCTCATTATTTACCCTCATTTAGGATTTCTACTAACCCTTATTATGTTTATCATCCCCAGGTTATGAAAAGGAATCCTTTGAATGAGTTTCAAATATGGATTTTATTTCATTTAATTAGGTACCATGTTTTTATTTTATATTTCCCAACGTATTGTGGGTATCATGTATGTAATATGGGTTTCTAAGACTACTAAGCTTGTTAGTTCATATGTATTCTATTCCTGGTAATCGTTCCAATTTAATAAAATAGTGCAAAAATCTTTGATTTTAAGGTTGGGGCGTTATATTATGTATCAAAGAAAGTTTAGTGACCACCTTAAAAAGTAGATTTTGAAAACATAGATTTGGTATAACAACCATAATATTGAAATTTATGATATGTTTATAAGAACATCCTATAATTTTGATAAGGTAGATAATATGTGGGTATTCCTAAAAATTCATTCTTGTAAGGATAAAACACGTGGATGTTGTTCTGGAACAGATGTAACTAAGGATAATAGCTCTAAAAATGCGTTCTGGACGTGACCTAGGGTATCCTGGTACATGAAAATGGGCCTTATTGTGCACTTGGTTTGACGCTCTCAAGGGATATGCTTAGGATAACTCATATTTTATTTACCTACCATTATGAAGGATTTAAAAGTAATGATTCCCCCAAATAAACCAATGATAATGATTCTAGAATTTATGATGCCTAAATTTATGTTATGTGCTATAACAGATTTACAGTTATACAATGTTCATAATTTTAGGTGTTAATATAGTATATTTCATTTTTTTAGAAATAGAACCTGAAAGGACAGATGGTGTCAATACTCAGGGAAAATGTTGATATTTCCATTTTGAGGAAACACATATAGTTAGTATTGAAATAGATAAAATCATGTAAATATTAGGGAAAATGAAATTGGTTTTTCCAAATAACCTTTCTTGAATGAAGAAACCTATTCTATGAAGAGAATCTCTAATTCTAGATCACTTTTTCGAAAGAAGTCCCAATCTTTTAGTGGGACTACTAATCCAATTGTCGCTGAGAAATGGAATATATATCTGGATAAGTTATTTATGTACATGGATTGTAAAAAAATAAAAAAAGGATACACTTGTAGTCATTTTCCTCAAGGTGATGCTGATCTGTGGTGGTCTTTGACCCAAAATATAGGAGAGTAAAAATAAATAAAACTCATGAAATTGATGAATTTTAAGGATATATTATTCAATAAATACTTCCCTTATGATCATAAAACTATGTTGAAGATTAACTTCCTTAGTTTTAAAAAATTGGGAATAATGTGTTACGGATTCTGAATATACCTTTACAGGGTTATTGAGGTATGTTACAGATTTAATATGCGACACGATGATCAAGATTGAACACTTCTTTGATGGACTTAATCTAAGTCTCATAATAGAACTAGTGTCTCAAAAATTTTCTTAAATGATGAAATAGTTTTATTCACTATAAATATTGTGAATGAACTTTCCAAGTACTATGACATGAAAGGGAAGTAAGATAAGAAGATAAAGGATGAGAAAATAATAATTAAAGGGAAGAAGGGAATGTAAAATTTTCTCAAATGTGAATTCTGCTGGAAAAAGAAATGTGGAATTTTTTTTAAGGAATTGGGTGTTTTCTCTAAATGTGGATATATGGTTCAGTAGAAAAATTAATGGAAGGAAAAGAAGGGAAATAATGGTGTTCACTTTTACAATTGTAAAAACATAGGGAACTGTGGTAATGAATTCCCCAAACTTCAAGAGAATGTACATAAAAAAAGCTATGAGATCAAGGTCAAGAATATTTTATTAAATCAACCTAAGTAGAACTATTAATGTACATATTTATTTGGATATGTGAAATATTTTTTAAAAGTATTTTATTTATGATGTTCTCATCATTCGATTTCTGAAATATATATGGATTTTATAACTGCATTTTTTTCTTATGGATTTTAGATCATACATTGAATGGTAACAAGAAAATTTATTCAGTATAATGTTAATATTTTCATAAAATAAACTATTAGGGGAAATTCAACACTTAATATGTTTATGGTTTTGAGATAATGATGAAGAAATGATTGATTTGGAAATGTGATGACTATATTGGAAGTGATTAATGACATGTTGACAAGTGGTATATGATATCATTTATGGAGTTTAAAATACTATTTTATTTAATTAATATATCCAAAAACATGTGTCTTACATAATTAATATAGAATAATTGATGTATCCAATTTTTTTTATGGTGATTAAAGTTATTACTGTATTTCAATAGGTGACATGATAGAGTTATTCACATGTTTGGAATATGAAAATTTGGAGCTGCTTCCTGATGATTAATGAATAATGATAAAATTATTTTTGAAATTTAGTGACTTTATTTCTCAAGTGTTTAATCAAAATATTTTTGGAAAGGTTAACTATTTATGAAAAGGAATAAATTTATTTTTGGATCTAGTTTTAGAGATTGATATATTAGACCACTATACAAAGAATATAATTCTATAAGATGACGTATAAATAGTTTAAGGCATGAAAAAATGATAAGAATGAGAATATGGAAATGGACCAAGTATGTATATTTAATTATATTATTACTATGTTGAGGAATTCCTCAAATGCATAGAAAAAATGATCTTGAATCCTAAATTTTTTTTCTAGTATATTCACTTATGATGAATCAAATAGAACCCGAGAACATCAAGGATTTAAGAATTTTTTATTGTTATCTTTATCCAAACCATGTTCTCTAGCACTCTCTATTAGAACTAGATTGATAGATTTTTACTCTTTATACATGATTCCATTTCCTAGCTATGTTCTCCTACTTGGAAATCCAGTTATGTGACTGTTATACATTCATTTATCATGTATTAAGAAGATGTATTTTCAACCCAATTCATGATGTTGGGTTTTCAAAGAAATTGATCTAGAAATATCAATCCCTTGATTATTGTGATCAATTAAAAATTTCTAGGAGACAATTTAATTATGTTTGTGAGAATATAACTCCCACAAATCCTAAAGTATCTACATTGTATTGGATAGTGAGTATCATACACATCACCAAGCTCGTAAGGGGATATAATAAGTCTAGGATTTTTCAACATATTTACTATTTTAAATAAATTAAATTAATATTATTTTATTCAATGAACATGACACTGAGTTTGTTTTTGTCACACACAACAACAGGTTTCTTTAAATGGATTGTGTTACACGCAAGAAAGAGTTTTACCGAATAATGATATATATTATTAACATATTATTTAATATAAAAAATCCATTGAATTAAAAGATAATAAAATTGTTAGATAAAATAATAAAATCTTTGGCTTACATAAATATATAATTATTTCATTGGTTACCAATTAATAAAAAATGAAAATAATAACCAATTGAATGTAAAAATGAATATTATTATTTTATTACATCCAAAATATTTATGTCTTAATAAAAAAAATTAATTACAATTTGTGAAATGTTTTAGTGAAATATTTTTTTTATATTCCATAAAATATTTTTCTTATTGATCCATTAGGTTAGATAGGCATAAGATAAAAACAAATACAATTTCACTTATAAAAAACCTAGACATTTATAAAGGCACTTTTACCACCTATTAATGGTGAAATCAGTTTAAATATGATTTTCGAAACATTACATGATTTAATTTGTAAAAATAAACTTTATTTTTAAAATTGAAACATAAAAATTAAGATATGGTGAATTTTGTATATTACTTAGAAATATATAAAGTCTTAAATAATAGTTAAATATACCGAATTTTATTTCAAAACTGCGTTTTCTTCTAATTTATTTATAAGGTTTAATTAAATGTGTAATTGGTTTTATAGATTAATTACAAAATATTTTTTTCAATTAATTAAATTTATCTAATTGGAATTAAATTCACATTGAAATTGAGTATTGAAAATTGGAAACTTTCGGGAGTTTTTTACTTCATAGACATGTATTGTCGTCCCTCCCACAAGATTAAATTTAAATAAATTTCTACCAATTATATCAATGGAATTTTGAAAAATTGTTTCTATAATTTGAGTCATCATAATTTATAATTACTAAAACTACCAAATATTTTTACCAAAAAGATTAGTGAAAGTTATTAAAATTAATTATAATGAGTAAGGATAAATTATGATTATTAAGGGAATACACCTTATCCTTAAGGTGCAAACGAACCCTTACACTTATCAAAGATATATTTTATGTCAATATTTAGACCCTATAATATCATGGATCTAAATTGTACCATTATTGTATCAACTATCAACATGAAAAACGTGGTAGTTCTTTTGTAAAACTATTACAAAAGTGACACTCCTCTCACACTATAAAAGACCACCACTTCTCTCCATTACTCCCAACTGTCAAACCACTTACAATTGGAAGATATCTAAAAAAATATCTTCTAAAAATCCATCTACTATAACCTTAAGCATCCATTTGGTCATAAATCCTTCCATTGAGTCCCTATTGTGTAAACCAAAAGGAGGTACCAGATTTTGAAGGTAACACTTTCCAACAATCTATTTTCTTTCATTTACTTAACACCACCTCAAATATTCTTATTATATGATCACATAATAACACCAATATACTAAACATAATTATATTTTGTTATATTAATGGTCAAATATACACTTAAACACACCTCTATTTAACTGGTAACAAAAATACTGTTTTTGTGTATGGCTAACTACTGCCCCACGAAACGGTAGTTGTTCATTTTCCCTTACCACATCTCATGGTGACCATTGTGATGGAAAATATATTTATATTATATATATATGACAATTTTAATATATTTATTATTATATAAATATTTATATAACATATACCTATAGGCCTTACATTTTGTTTAAATATGATAACATCGTTTGTAGAAGTGTGGACTACCACCCCCTCAAAGCAATGTGACTCCGGCATGTTAAAAATGAAATGTATAAAAGAATGGTTTTAATAAACCTATGTAAAATATATGAAATAGATATGATAATTTAATTATAATATAAATATTTATCATATAATTTTATTTTTATAAATACTATAATGAAATGAAAGTTGCATTCATGTTTACATATGACCTATCGTATCCATAAGTGGTGCATTTCATATCCTATCTACAAAAATTATAGATTATTCTAATTTAATATATATACTGAGTATATAAGATATTAAAATGATGGAGAGCATTATGGATATTATTAAATGATGATAAAATTAATAGTACAAACAAATGAAAATTCAAACCATACTTGAGAAAACTAGAAAATTAAAACAAAAAAATGGGAAAATATTGAATGATTAATAAAAAACTGAAAAAAATATTATAATATATATTATATAAAATTGTAATAATTATTATAGTATTATTATAATTTAGTTACATATTTTAAACCACTATATAGGTGGATAAATACTAGAAAACAAAATAAAGGTTAAGGTAAAGGATTTAATCTCACTTTACATTCCATTGAGACTTATTTGTTGTTATACAATAACTCACATTTATATGGTTTTTATAATTTTATTTAAAAATTTATATCATTAATATAGTTAATCGTATGATAATCTATGTTTTATTTTGTTCTTTTATTGGGATTATTATATAAATGTTTCAATGTGGTTTGGGACACTTTTGAGTGTTTGAAGATTATTTTCCTCAAGAATGTTCTTAATGAATATATTTAAAATTTCACTTCCTTTTGTGATTTTTAAAATTATCTTAAAACAATAACTGTATGGTAATTATTTTCCTTAAATAAATTTTTATTAATATATATTTATTTGATATTGAGGATATTATTATTTCTTAAAGAACATATCATTTTACATATGGTGTTTAGTTTGATAATTATCTAACTAACATGGGAACAATTTATAAATATGTATCTATCATTCAATATAGATATTTGATCAGGAATATTGTCTATTATTTAAATTGGTTATTATATATTAGTAATGGTTTAGAGAAGTTTGACCTTGGTGGGGCCCAACTATAGATAGCCTCTCGATGCATCGGTAGTCTAATGAGACAAAATAGTTGTCCAAAATAGATGGGTTTATACATGATTGTTAAACCACATTATAAAAGTTCTTGAAGGTAATGGTTACATGTACCAATAAATAATGGCATCTGATAACTAAGAATTTACTTGATTTAGTCTCTGTTATTATTCATCTATTATATTTTTTATTAACATATCTTTGGATACATTAAATTTCTAGTTCAATAATTAAATATAACGAGTTTTAGTTTCTTACATTTCCATATTGGATTTTTATATGTTGTTATTTTAATTGAATTTGTTATCAGTTATTTACCCTTCCATATTAATTTATGTTAAGTGATTAAGTATTTCTTCCTCTTTATATACCCTTACTGAGAATTTTTGTTCACCCTTATTATATTTCCTTTTCCAAGGTTATGAAGAAGAATCATTTGAATGTGTTTCAAGGATGAATTTTGTTTCATTTTATTATGTATCATGTTTTTGTTTTATATTTATAAATGTATTTTTTTATCATGTATGTAATCTTACATTCCACAACTGCTAAACTGATCAATCCTTCTGGATTTGATTCCTTGTAATCCTACTAGTGTAATAAAATAATAGTCCCGATTTGATCTTATGGGGTGTGGAATTAAAAAAATTCTTATTTATATATTATAAAACACCCTTTACACATTCTATATTTTCTTTTCTTCCCAAATTTTCATCCATATACCCATTTAGAGGGGGTCTAAATGATTTGTTTCAGAGAAGAGATATCCAGTTTAACCAAGAGCATTTATTTATACACTTGTATACATGTAAATATTTATTATATATCATAAAATAATTAATTATGTATCCTAATAATTCTAAAATTTCATTATGATTATTAAGACTCCATTATGTTCCCACATTATCATGAAATTATAAGTGAATGTATTGCTCATGCGTACTTATGACTTACCATCTCCACATAGTGATACAATTCATTTTTCATTTCCATGATTTATGTATAGGTATTATGATGTGTTAATTGTTTATATATTATATTTAGAAAATAATTATATTTTTGTATTTATATTATCACATCAACCTACTTACCTTCAAATCCTTTGGGAAATGATAATGTCTTTCATTCATAATTGATTTATACCTCCTCTATGAAGTGATGTGATTCGTTTTTACATTAATATTAATTAAATTGTAATTAGGAATAATTTTTTGAATATATATTATATAAATTTAATAATAATGATCCTAGAAAGTTTAACTAATATTTCTCCTTTTGTTCCTTATATCAAAATACAAAAACTACATTCATGTGAACATACAACCTACCATCTACATGAATAGCATAATCCATTTTGTATTTATATCATTTATAGATGACTCTAAATAATTATATAATAAATTTATATAATATTATAACATTATAAATATCTTTTAGATGATGGAAATAGAGTAAATAAAAAAATATCTTAATAAATGAACTGGAATACAAATGATAAATGAAATAGTTAACAACCAGAAATGAACATTTTATTAAAAAATTATTGATAAAAGGGGGTGTCTGAATGTTATAAAGGCGTAATACATAATATTATAAGTCGGAATATTAATTTTGAATAAATATATAATAAATTTAAATTTATTACAACATAGGTTAGTTTTCATTTGATGCAAGATAAACTCGAGGTAAGGGTTTAAATTTACAATCTCATCAATATTTTGGATTGTTTATGTTTAAGTCTCTCTAGGGGAATATTTTTCAACCATATAAATGTTTTAAATGAAAATTTATATATATATATTTACTATTAGAAAATTATTTCTAGATTTATTTTTACCCATTTTATACATTTTACAAAATGTATTGAATGGAACCATCTAATTTTTTCTATATGAGGTACTTTGAGGGATTTCTCACAAAAGAATTGAAATAATGTTTTTTATTTATAAAAAATGATTGAATTTTCCCCAAATCATGAATAATTTTTCATTTCAGTCATTCATTATATTTTTACCTGTTTATTTTCAATGAAACTTTTTTACATTATAATTGTAGTTGTTTTTAAAAAAAAATTCAAAAAATGGAAAGGTTATATTGCACATGAATTATTCAAAGTGATCATTCAAAATAATATTCCTTATAAAATTAAATACATTGATTTTATATATTATTAACGTGGATATGATCCAATTATTCAGTACTTATTATCCCTATACTTGGTTTACATTTATGAAGAAAATATGAAATGTTCATAAAACACATTTCTCTTCCATGAGTTATGCGACGATGTAATGATTATGAAACCTTATTATTTTCACTGTTTTTGATACAATGAATTTTTTATAATCTTGTTGAATATATATGTATGATTTTTCATATTTTATGGGTTGATCCAATATTTCTTTATAATGAGTTCTAAAAATATTGATAATGAATGAGATAAACACAACTGGGATAGGGAGTGAACCAAGATTAGTAATAGACTATACCCAATATGATAGACTTGGCAGTAGTCCTTATATTCTATATTGTATTGGGGAGTGAACCATTTTTACTATGATACCCTTGGACATGATACTTCACTATTATTGAAATTATTTTCTATGCTTATGCATATACAGACATTCTATTCCTTATTCATGTGTTACGATTTCATGGTTTAATTTTTTTGATTCACTTATGAATATTATATTTTAAAATTTCATGATTTTTTCCATGTTCTAATATTGATATATTTTATATTTTGGGTCTTGTTTATAAATGTTAGGGTTGATTTCTTATACCCTTATGATCAGGTTATGAATATGTGATCATTGATATCTCCCTTGTTTAACCCTACCAAGCATCTATGTTCCCCCTTTACTTATGTTTCTTTTCCCCACATTATAAAGAATGGTAATATGTATGATATATATAATAATGGATCTAATTATTGTGAAATTAGTGGGTGGAAATTTAGAACTACTATGATTTTTTTACACAATTTCATGCTTCAAATGATGGTGCACTTATGTGATCATGGCATGGATCAAAACTGTATAAAATGATCATCCATTTTTAATGTAATATTTATTTTTGAAATGTGTAATGCCCTAGTAAAATTTTAGAAGGTTTTTTAACCATTGTTTTGGGTTTTCTTTTTCATTGGTTGATTAATGCTGACACATATTTTCTAGAATACATGTAATGGTGAAGTGAGGGACTTATTGGAATTATCATCATGAAATTAATAGTTTTTCATACTGCTGTGGATTTTTATGGCGTATAATGGAGTTACCTGATGTTTAATCATTTCCTAGAAGATGTTGTGAAGTTAGAACACACCGTTTATGGTTACAGTCTATGTGGAGTTTACATGTCATTTAAATATAAAAAAAATATGTTTTTTAATAAAATAAAATGGGTGTAATGGGAGATGTGGGAATTGAAAATTAGAAGACTTATAATTGTGTTACAAACCATGTAAAATCCAGAGTGTGGGTTTTAAGTTGGAATATCAAATGAAATTCATATCTTATTCATATATGTTTCCTTTTTCTCAGTATAAAGACTCTTCCTAGGTGATTTTTGTTTCTTCCTTAACCTCCAGATCATCTATTCAGTGAGTGATCGGGGTGTTGGTTTTAGTGTATCTCACCGAGTAAGAAGATTTCAAATCTCTCTCTCACTCTCTTTCATTAATGGTGTTCGATATATCATGATGGTATTTATGTAAATAAACTCAATATTGTTGAATCATGATTCTAAGTTGTGTTTTAATAAATTATATGAAGTTTTCTTTCATTGGAGAGTCCCGTTGCGTGTATTGCTTTTCATGATAAAAGATAGGTGGTTCAGTTTCTTCTTGAATAATTGATTGAAACATAAAATGCTTATTGTCTGAAATTTATTTCAATTAATTTTTTAATACATAATTCAATATAAATTGGGATTTAAATTGATTTTGAATAGAATTTATGGAAAGCCCCAATTAAAATGGAATTGGAAATTGGGGAATATTTAAAAATTGGCAAAATTTAGGAAATAAATTGACAATTGATATTTGGGAAAATGGATTAAATTAAAATTATAAAACCTATGATTATATTAATTTGAATAAAGTCCTGAAATGATGAAAAACATATCACTTGGTTTCAAAATTTTAAATGAATTTTTAAATGGAAATTGTTAAATTTTAATTTTATTGATTATTTATGTGAAATGAAATGATTTTCCCTTATTCGAGTGATTGAATAAGAAAATGTGATCTTAGTTAGTTAGTCAGTTATTTGGGAAAATAATTTTTGGATTAAAATTCCCTCAAAACATATGGATGTTGAAAACACTAAACAAAACTTATTTTGTAGATCTTATCAATAATGGGATTTTTAGGAGTCATATTTGGTGTTAGGGTCAGTGACATTAGGACACATACTAGGTATGATCACTGATATGATATGTGTGAAGATGTTATTAATAGAAAATATTATACTATAGAGTAGATAAAATGGAGATCATTGTGACAATTATGATTATAAATTCCATTTATTATGAAACTACTAAACTCATTCTAAATGATTTATATAAACTATTTTATTTAATGTTTTTATTTGATCCATGTTTGAAATTTTTTGCATTATTAGAAAAGAAAAATTAGGTTTTTTTATTATGAAATTTTATTTTCATGCCGTGTATTATTGAAATTGAATGATTGTGTTGGTTTACTATTAAGGAATCTTATTGTGGGACACATGGTGAGACCCTAAATGAAATTTTAGCCTGTAACCTACCTTTAAATTTAGGTTTTTTCATATTTTCAACTATCATGTCATCATAAAAGGAAAGAACCTCTTAGAGTAGGTGGATGTTCTTAATCCCTTGGGGAAAGGGGTGACACAACCTTTAATACATTGAGTCCTTCTAGTTAGAATTTAGATACTATAATGATGTACTATTCATATTTTTATATACCAATTATTTTTATAGAACTTTCTCTTTGATGTTTTTTGAACATACTGATGTGTATCATTATCATCTAATATTTTTTGGTAAAATGTGTTCCATATTTTATCCTATATGATGATAGGTTCTAGTCACAAACCATTGGGGATCTTGAACAACCGACATGAAATTTCAGTGTCATCTTGGGTATTAGGGTACTAGGGTATCTAGATTGGTTCAATAAAATGTGGTATCAATGGTTCTTATTGAGCATCATTCCTTGATTTTAGTATATATTTTTAGCTCTTCTATGGACATAATAGGTATTTGTGAATGAGTTCTTAACCATCTATCATTGAAAGGAGACTTAAGTCACTATTGGTTGTTTGGGAAAGGATTCTTGGGGAGTAGTTATTGTCTTTTCACTACATTATATTTGAATAGGTAGATATCCAAATCAGTTTTACTTATCTGATGGTATTAGTTTCCCAATTTCTCATATTTTGGAAGTTTATCTTAGTGATATTCTGTTGTTTTAAATGATGTTTATGGATGTTGTGTAGAATTAAATCATATGAGAAGATATGTGAATATGACCCATCATGTAGTTGTAGGTGAAATAAAGTATGAAAATACTCATGTTGACTAAAATTTGGTTGAGGTTGTTGTGTGTGATCTCTAAGTTCTGGGACAAGCACCTTCACTCATTCTTGTTCGAGATGCATTTTTTGACCCTTAAAAAGATGAATCATGGAATCATTATTAGGAGTTCCTTCTCCATAATCCTCTATTTTCCATGTTTTTTAATAATCCTCAAGTTTTTTGGGACTGCATGATAATTATTAAGCTTATGTTTTATATCCTTAAAACTCTTGAAGCTATTAATATAAAGTGTTATAATGTTAATCTAGAGGGAACTGGCTATATAGAGTAAGACTACATGTGATAGAGATGATGTATACGAGTTTGGATTAGATATAAATAAATTTTCTCCTCACCAAATAATTATATCTAGATTCTATGGTTCTGGATATGGCTATTTAATTTTTCAAACATGAGCAGCTTGATAGTACTGTGACCAAATATGAAAACTGGTTTATAGATCTTGTGAAGTTTTCATCTAAGAATATATTTAATGAGAAGATGCAGACTTGATTGTTTCATCTATGGCTTTGATATGATATTCATTCCCATATTTTCATACCCAAACTAGCATCTTATGCTAACATATGGGATATGGGTTTGATGGTTAAACATGATCTGTATAATAATTCATCATTGACCGGTGTTTAGTTTATGTCTAGAGGTAGTTCTATGAGTTCCCATAAAGGGAATAAAATGTTTTATCATTCTCATATAGGTTCCTGACCGAAAGGGTTCTCTTATATCTCTTACAGTTCCAAGAATAAACCCTTTTATTTTCTATCATTGTGGAAATTTGGACAATCGAAACAGGTTTTCACTGAGACAACCAAGATATAATGTTCTTGTATATGCTCAAGACACATCTTGAAATTATGTAATATAATATTTTTCCAATGCAGTTTCATGGAATCATAACCATAATAAAGTAATGTAGTGAAGTATTATGTGTGAAGATCGAATGTGTTCCTGCCATTGAAATATGAAATTGTGCTTCTTCATGCAATGAAAGAGTCTATAGAAGAAATAGATATTGGTCTTGTGATAGTGAGAGGTACCATCACTATATTTTCATATTTAGTGACTTCTTTATTTGATACTGGTGAATCTCACTCAATTATATCAACATGTATTTTTAATCTACAAAATCATCATATAGATGTTTTTTCCAAAGTGAATGATATTTGTTGGTTGGAGTGGATACTCAAGAGGGGGGTGAAGTGAGTTTAAATTAAACTTTATATTAAAACCTTTATGGTTAATAAAACCCCCAATTTAAAACTGGACCAGTTAATTAAGGCAGTATGAATGTAAATGTTCAATTGGTCAACAGGTTTCTCAAAGGGAGATTAATCCTTAGATGAATTAGTGTAGAACACCAATTCAACTTTTGAAACAAGTTTACTAAATTAAACAAATACACACACTAACCAAAACTAACCATCAATGTGTAAGAAAGTATGGTTTTATGTTTTAGAAAATATAAGAAGTGGATAAAATCAAAACAGAGTATATGAGGATTTTCACAATAATGTATACAAGAGGTTCAGTCTCAAGCCGAGACCTAATCTTATATACTTGGTGATCACCTGCCACCAAGAATTTTATATTAAACATTGATACATATCCAGTATCAGGCTTTACAAAAGTTTTCACAAACTGTCCATGGAACTCACCCACTACCACTGTTCTTCAAGGGAAATACAACCAATATAGACCACACACAGTCTCTTCCACATTTATACATAGGAAACAGAGATAAGGTGAAGTTTTATGTGAGGATAGTTAGTATCCTCTAGTTCAAGCACAATAGAAAGTGTGTGTTACAAAAAGACACACACACTTTTCAAATATGTAAAATAAATAAACACAAGAGAGAAGTTATGACGAGAATGGGTTTAAAAGGATATATGTGTTCTCTATTCAACTCTTGACTCCTTGGAATGAGAAATGTTGAATTTCGAGTAAATATATGGAAGTTGTTTCCAAAACAGAGTGTCGCAACTCTAAGTTCTTGCTTTCAGTATTTTACTTCTGCTGTTTGATCAAGAGTTGATGAAGCACATAAGGAAAGAATGAGTTTATCCTAGAATGATCTTCGTGAAGCTTGTGGATCTTTTTGTGTTAATGCTGGAAGATTCAGCTTTTTTGATCTGGCGAGTAAGCTCTATCACACTTCTAATGAAACCCTTTCTTCGTGTCCGCTTATATTTTTTTTATCTATCTTCTAGGGTATTTAACTTTAATATTTGAGGTCCGAAAATAGGAATGAGTAGATCACGTGAAATCTTTCTCATACCTCATACTATCCCATGTATTATCTCCTGAGACGTTTATAATCACCATTAATTAATGTCATAGCATTTATTTTATCAAATATGACCGTTAGAAAAATATTGAGAAATTGAAAGAGTATGAAAGAATAAGTGTCGGTAGACTGGTAACGGTATCCTTCATATCGATAGGCTTCAACAGTAGGTGCACATCGGCAATCTAACTGTAGCCTTTTACAGTATGCTTACACCAGTGACCATGTAACAGTGACATTGTAGTGGTAACCTGTAACGGTGACCTTATAGCAGTGACCTTGTAGCGGTGACATTGTAGCAGTGACCTTATAACTGTAACTATGTATTGGTGACCTTGTAATGGTGACCATATAATAGTGAAAAAGTAACGGTAACTTTCTATCAGTGACCATGTAGCTGTAACCTTGTAAAGGTAACCATGTAGCTGTAACCTTGTAACGGTAACCATGTAGCTGCAACCTTGTAACGGTAACCATGTAGCTATAACCTTGTAATGGTGAACTATGTAACGATGACCTCTGTAATGGTGAACTCTATACTTAGATAAATTCTGAACTGTAAGCTTAACCAATCAAGCAGTGAGATTCAAAGTATATGAATATTACTCTATAGGAACATGAAACATTAATGAAACATAATTAGCATAGAATGAAGACATGGTTCTCACTTAAATGAAAACAAGATTTGGGATTCTAAAAATATGATTTGGGATTATCAAAATATGATTTGGGATTATCAAAATATGATTTGGGATTATCAAAACAGGTGAATCCAACAATCTCCCCTTTTTGATAATCACAAATTATGGAATTGATAAGAGTTTTGAATCAAGGTAAAACACATCTTCTAATGTCATTGAATCTGTAGATTAAAGTTTTGAATATTTTCTCCCTTGAGAATGACTTCTCCCCATTTTCTCCCCTTTAGTATTTTCTCCCTCTTTGTGATTAACAAAAAGAATACATAATAAAAATAGTGAAAAGAGAGAACCTTTATTAATAAAACATAAGTAAATTATACAAGAATTACATCAATCCCTATCAGCAAAGACAGTCCACACTCAATCCACATAAGATATTCCCATAGGATCTTTGTCCTTGGAAACTGAGGATGCAGGTTCTGAAGGTGGAGGGATAGTCAGAGGGATGGTAGTTAGTAGTGTAGGAGGAGCTGCAAAAGAAGTATCAATAGACCTTTATGGAGTAGATCTATGAGGAATCTAGGGGGTTAAGCTTTTGATGGCTTGGGAAGGAGTCATCAAAGGAGCAGCACTGGTGGAACCTGAAGCTGCTGATGAAGCAGGAAGAGCAGCAGGAACTATGATTGGAGTGCAGTCCACATGGAGGAAAGAAAATAGAAGATTCTTGAAGTCCATAATGATACTACAACCTCTATCCATAGTATAAATAAAATCATCCTTATTCTCCATGAATTTTTCCAAAGAAGGGGTCGATTCTTGGAGTCTTCTAACTTGATCCTTAAAGGCCTGAGTGATAGGTAGGATCCTTATGTTTTCCAACAACAACTTGAAGTGACCATCCATCTGATGTTTTGTGTACACCTGTTTGTTGTAGAAGTCAACTTGATCCTTGATGGACTTCTAATCTTGAGCAGCTTCCCTTTAAAAGTTTCCCACAAGGTTATGAATTTCCCTGGTAATGAAAGTTACCTGAGATTCTAAGGTATTAAAACCATAGAATTTTTCAACTTCTTCTATAACAATGGTCCTAAAGTTTTCAATGTCAGTTGGAGGAGAGGCTGAAGTGGAAGCAGATGCACCCTGAGGTGTTATAGAGAAATCCACAGTCTCTTTAAATGATTTTTTATCCCACTAATTATTATTTTGTCATCATCATATTATCCTTTCACATGTGTTTTCATATATTTCTTGAAGTCCTCAAACACTGGGACCATTTTTTGAACTATACTTTTGACATATACAAGTTCTCTATCCACCTGATCCCTTGAATCCATATAAGCATCTAATTTGGAAATAGATTGTTTCACTGAAACCATAGACTCTGTCAACTCACTGATTTGACTCTGGAATTGCCTTGCTTCCTGTAGTAGAGTAGATTGAATACTTGAGTGCATTTTGGCTAAGTCAGATGCTGAATTCTAATGAGATAGAGCAACAACCTTTCCCCCCTCCAAGGACCTATCCCTAGACACTTTTTTCAGGTCAAATTTCAGGGATTCAAGATCTTCCATTCTAACATAGTCTTGAGGGAAATAGGTTTCTGAAGGTACAAAAGTGACGTTTGGCATTGAGGGTCTTTTTTTAGGCCTCTCATCTTCTAAGTCATAATAGTCTAGACCCAACACCATAAATCAAGGGTCCTCAGACCAGCCTTTAATCTCATGAAAAATAGCAATTGTGCCTGTAGCAATAGGTTCATCCCCCTCAATTTGTGCAGTCTCATGATTGGGCACATTCATTTCCTCCAGACCTCATTGATCAACTGCAAAATCAGAAAGGTTGACTTCCACTTCCTCCTCAGAATACTAAACTACTTCTAAGACAGGTCCAACATCAACTGAATCATCGACTTCTTCTTCTCCACTTTCTACCCTTTCTGCATGTCATATTAAAGAACTAAGACTTAGAAATTACTCTTCATTTTCAGTAAAAACTGTTTTAAAGTCAGCATGACTTGATTTAGAGTCCTCATCCTCATATAAGGTATATCTAACTTTTCTTATGACAATTAAAGCCCCTTCATCTTCACTGGTTTCTTTATCACTATCCCTTAAGAAAATTTCCCATTTAGGAAATCTCTTTGTTATGATAGGATCAACAAAGTATACAGTAGTCGCACGAGTATTGGAGGGAAGGTCAGGGTCACTCTTGTTATCTATAATAGAGTCCTCTCATCCTTGAAAAACATCAACTTCCTCTTCTTCTACATTTGAATAAGCAGGCTCTACTTCATCGAGCTTAAAACTAGGGTCTCTATTATTCTTAGGCCTAGTAGGATGAGTCACAAGATTAAACTCTTCATACACCATAGCCTCATCTTTCACCCATATCCTCATCAATGGATTCAAGTTAATCTTCATAAGCTTGCAAATAAATTTGGTGATGCAATGGTTATCTTGTACAACAACAATTTTCTCCTTATCTCCAGCAACTCCTTTCACTTTCAACATAAGAGATATCATCTTGGCATGGAATAGGGAATTGGATTTGGAAGTTGGCCTGGTCATGTCTTTAAGTTGAATCATCAATACCCTATACAGGTTAATCTTATGTACATGCTTCAACAAATACAATATGAATATGTCCTGATACTTGAAAACAATGAAGTGCCCTCTCCTGGGACTTATCACATACTGAAGAAATTTAAAAAGTATATTATCCTCTCCTACCATTTTAGCAGTAACGACTTTCCTAGTAATTCCATTTCCTTTCAATTCAGCTAAATCTTCTTCATAGAAAAACAACTCACTAGTGGGAGGCACCAATTTTGAGTAATAGTTGTAAATTCCTTCATGAGGAATCCTTAAACATTCAGCCCATTCAATAGAGGAGAAAATTAAATTTACTCCATTTACTCTGGAACTAATCCAGCTCTCATTCTTAGATTTTCTGAACTTCAGATACTCATAGAACACTTTCACCAACTTTGAGTAATAGGGTTCATTTTTGTTTTCAAAATATTCAACCCATCCCTAATCTTCTAATGCCTTAAGCCCTAAAGATCGACTCAAAAGCTGCCACTCTGAACATAATTCCATCTCAACTACTATTTCTCTCTTGGATAAATGCGGTTTTAACACATTTTCTACATTCTGGCTTCCACTACTTGACTCAGCTCTAGGTCTCTTAGGATCAGGTATGTCTCCTTCATCACTGACCATCAGCCTCTTCAATCTAGCCATCAATCCGGAGAGGTTCAAGGTTCCAGAAAAGGTTTAGGTTCTAATATTTGAGAGCAAGAGGTTAGGAAGATGGTTTGATGTGGATTGAAATGTGATCTGTGTTTTAATTTTCTCATTTAGGGATCGAAAATGATAGATAAAATAAATAAGTTTTACACAGAAAACGTTTCAAATTCCATCTGAGATCACCCAAAACGCAACGTCCCAGTCTTCGAATATCTATCGGTAATGAGGTATTTGTAAGGTCTAACGGTGAGTTCCTAACAGTGAGGTCTAACAACGAGGTACTAACAGTGAGGTCTAATGGAGAGGTTCTAATAGTGAGGTCTAACGGTGAGGTTCTAACAGTGAGCTCTAATGGTGAGGTTCTAACAGTGAGTTTCAACGGTGAGGTTCTAACAGTGAGTTTCAACAGTGAGGATCTATCAGTAAGGTTCTATTAGTGAGGTCTAACCGTGAGGTTATGAAGTTAACGGTTTATCATACCTAACTCATGTATGATGTAATTTAACATCTCAGAATTCAAAGGCTTTGTGAATATATCAGCCAATTGGTGTTCACCACCAATTATTTCAAGAGTGATATCACCTTTTTGAAAATTATCTCTCAAGAAGTGATGTCTTATATCAATATGCTTCATCCTAGAATGAGAAACTGGATTTCTATAGGTGTTAACAGCACTTGTGTTGTCACAGTTTATAGAGACATGTTTGCATTAACATCCATAATCTAGTAAAGTGTGTTTCATCCACATAATTTAATCACAACAACTACAAAAGATATATATTCAGCCTGTATAGTAGATAATGAAACAAAATTCTGTATCTTACTACACCATGATACTAGTGACTTGCCTAAAATGTGACATGTTCTAGAGGTTCTCTTTCTGTCTAACTTGCTACTAGCAAAGTCAACATCCGAAAAATTATTAAATCAAACAATTGTCCTCTGGGATAAAATAGCCTTAAATTTATAGTATAATTGAGATATTAAAAAATTATTTTAACAACATTTAAATGAGACTCTTTGGGATTGGCTTGAAATTGAGCACACATGCATATACTTAACATAATATCATGTCTACTAGCAGTATGATAAAGTAGACATCCAATCATACCTCAGTAATTGGTTTGATCCACTAGTTCCCCAGTTTCATTAGCATCCAATTTTCAAGTGGTACTTATAGTTGTATCACTACCATCAACTATCCAATCCAAAACGTTTTAAAATATATTTAATATATTTATTTTGATTAAAAATAAAAATATCTTTGTTTTTAAAAATTTTAAATCAAAGAAATTTTTTTAGTTCCCCTATTAAATTCATTTCAAATTCATCTTGCATCATTGTTGAAAAATTCGTACATAAATAATGTTTAGGAGATCCATAAATTATATCATCTATATAAATTTTTACTATTAAAACATCTTTGGAAATCATTTTAATAAAGAGAGTAGGATCCACTATCCCTTTTGTAAAATATTTTGAAATAAGAAAATAATTGAGTCGGTCATACCGAGATCTTGGAGCTTACTTTAGACTATATAAGGCTATAGGAATTTTACAAACAAGATTTGGAAAGTGGGGATTTGTAAATCGAGGGGGTTTTTCAACAAATACAACTTCAATTATATATCTATTTAAAAATTCACTTTTGACATCCATTTGATAAAGTTTGAAATGAAGTTGAGCTGCATAAGAAAGTAGTATCCTAATGGCTTCTAGTATAGCTACAGGAGCAAAGGTTTCCTCATAGTCTATCCCTTCCTCTTGACTATAACCTTATGCAACTAGTCTTGCCATGTCTCTAACTATATTTCCAGACTCATCAACTTTGTGTTTAAACACCCATGTAGTGCCTTTGGTCAAAGATTCCTTAGGTCTATCTACTAGTTCCCAAACTTTGTTTCTTTCAAACTAATTCAATTTTTCCTGCAAAGACGTCACCCAAAATTCATCACGGATTGCATCATTGATATTTTAAGGTTCAAGTAGTGAAAGAAAATATTGATATTCAACCTCGTTTCTCAGAGAAGCTCTAGTCTGTGTTCCTCTATTTAGATCACCTACTACGAATTCTAAAGGATGATTCTTTAGAGTTTGAATACCTCTAGAAAGAGTTGAACTAGACTCTTTATGGTTGTTTATTGGTTCCGACTCAATAGGTGTAGATTCTGGGAGATTCCCAGAACTGGTTACTTTCATAGGAGGTTCACTATCATTATCATTAAGGTCCAAAATTGACATATCTTCCTCAAGATATTCAAGAGAAGTTTTGGGTGCATGTGGATCAGTCTCACAAAATTTGATATGAAATGACTCTTACAAAAAATTGGTTTTCTTTTTGAATACTCTATAGTCTTTACTCAAGATTGAGCAACTAATAAAAATTCCTTCATCACTTTTAGAATCAAAATTTTCAAGATTATCTTTAGTGTTAAGGATAAATACTTTTCAACCAAAAACTCTAAAGTAATTAACCATAGGATTCCTATTGTTCCAAAGCTCATAAAGGTTATTCTTAAGAATTGGTCTAATCAAGACTCTACTGATAATGTAGCAAGCTGTATTATCAGCTTCAGCCCAAAAATAAATTGGAAATTCATATTCACTGAGCATTGTCTTAGAAATCTCTTGAAGAGTCCTATTTCTTCTTTCTACGACTCCATTTTGTTGATGTGTTCGAGGGGAAGAGAAGTTGTGACTATAGCCATTGTGTGAGCAATAAGATCCAGACTTTTTGATTTTCAAACTCACGACCATGATCAGTTCTGAAGGACTTGATTATAATTCCACTATGATTTTCTAGAGACATGGATTATTTGATAAAATAAGAACAAGATTCAATTTTGTGAGCCATGAAGTATACCCAAGTGTACCTAGAAAAATCATCTACAAGAACATAAAAATAGTACTTCCCATTTAGTCTTGTTACTCTTGATGGTCCAAAAAATCCATGTGAACCAACTTAAGCGGTTGAGAAGTAGAAACTTCTTTCTTTGGTTTGAAAAAAACTTTGTGTTGTTTTCCCTTCTGACAAGGATTACACACTTTCTTAAGAAGGAATTCTAATTTAGGTAAGTCTCTAACTAAACATTTCCTAGTCACTTTTCTAAGTGAGTGCACATTATACTGTCCTAGTCTTATGTTCCACAACTAGGATTCCTTATGAAACACATTTAAACAGGAAACATTTTTCTTAACTAAATAATTCATATCAACAACATATACATTCTCATTTCTGAGGGCAGTAAATAGTAAATAATTTATATAATTAAAAACATTTCATTCATCATTTTCAAAGATGAAATTAAAACCATAATGACACAACTAAGAAATACATAGCAGATTGTATTTTAACCCATCAACAAAAAGTACATTTGAAATTAATACAACATTAGGGTTACCAATCTGGCCTAGGCCGACGATTTTACCTTTATAATTATCAACGAATGTAACATATCCACTATCAACATTAATTATTCTCATGAAGCATGAGTAGTTTCTTGTCATATGTCTTGAATATCCACTGTTGAAGTACCATAGAGCTTTATTGGAACTCTTTAGGAAACATCCCTGCAAAATAGATTAAGCATGGGTTAACTTTTGTACCTAGATTTTCTTGGGTCCAAAGAGGTTATCAAGTAATAATTTAGGAACCCATACTATCCTCACATATTTCTTATAATCATGAGATATATTTTGAGACATGAACACTTTGTTTGGTCCTTTAGAGAATTGTTTTTCAAGAAATGATCCAGAACTTGAACTAGATGTGAATTTTCCATATTTTAGAATAAATTTAGTTTTAATGATCTTTCTTTGTCATGGATGATATCCTAGACACGTTGTATATTTTGGGGCAATCTATTTCGTAGAAACTAAGTCAAGGTATCTCTACCGGTAGTAAACTTCTCAAGATCTATCTTTAATTGTTCATTAGATATTTTGAGTTCAGTATTTTCTTTTAACGGGTGAGAACATTTTTCTTTCTCAATATTCAGATCATATTTATAATTTTCATTTGGAGCATGTTGTCTTTTTAATAATTTATATTTATCCTTGAGTTCATTAAATGTATCCTCAAGAATTACACAGTATTCAAATAGTTCATCCTTAGTCATATTTTCATTATTGTTTGATTCACCTTCATTCCCAGAGTAATAATCATTAGGCATAGGTGAATTTGGTGTTACCTTAGATGTTTTTATCATGAAACATAAGTTGGCATGCTTGTTCTGTTCACTATCAGAAGCATCAGATCCACTAGAGCTATCTTCTGATGCACTCCAGGTAGATTTCATATCCTATTTGTAACCTTTGCACTTATCATCATATTTCTTCCTAAATTTCAGCTTAGGAAAGCCTTCCTTCACATGACCTTTTCGTTTGCACTCATAACAGATTATTTAATATGGGTTTTCATTCCATTTTCTGTCTTTCTTCCATTTCCTTTACTATCATACTTTCTCTTCTAGTTTTAATTCCTAAAGAATCTCTTATTTATGTAGATTTTTTTGAATCTTCTAGAAAGATGAGCCATCTACTCATCACTGTCTGAGTCTTTACTTGTAGAAGTGTATACATGAGGTTGAACTTTTTTTTTCCTTGTTCTTTGAGGTAGTAGTCCTAAATGATACATATTTCTTCCTTGGATCTTCATCTACTTATTTATTCACATTAAGTTCTTCTTCATACATCATAAGATTTCCAATTAGTTCCTTCACTGGTAGTTTGCCTTTGTCACAAGATTCTCGCATAGAAATAGAAGTCCCTCTCTATCTGTTAGGTAGGCATTGAAGTAGTCTCATAATCTGGTTCTTTTTGTCCATTGGTTTCCCAAGTAGAATCATAGTATTCACTATCTCATTTAACCTGAGATGCATGTTAGAAATGAGTTCATCAGGCTTCATTTTAAAGTTATCATATTTAATAGTGTATGTATTTAATATCACTTCATTAACATTAGTTGTTTCCTCATGAGAAATAGCTAAAGTATCCCAAATTTTATATGCATTTTGACTAGAAGATATTCTAATGAATTCCTCATCACCTATAGAACATTACATAGCATTCATTGCTTTATAGTTACTGTTATATATAGCTTTAGTCAACTAATGCCATGTGTCCCTAGCAGAAGCAGGTAATGTATGTTGTTCTTTAATTGTGTCCAAGATTTTAGGTCTCATTCTCTCTAGATACATTTTCATTATTAATTTTCACTGAACATATTTATTACCATTAAAGAAAGGTGTTATGTTAGTAGCAGCACCCTCAACTCTATTTTCTATAGATACTTAGAATTTAAGGAACTGAAAATTTAGATATGATAGAAATTTTAAGATCATTAAGATACAACTAGAATCACAGTTAAAAATAATTTGCACACTGTATAAAAATTCATCTGATACAAAATGTTGTTCAGAGTGGATACTGAAGAGGGGGTGAATTGAGTTCCAATTGAATATTTTGATAAAACATTTATTTTTAAGAAAACCCTCAATTTAGAACCGACCCAGTTAATTAAGGCTGTAGAAATGTAAATGGTCAATTGGTCAAGAGGTTTCTCAAAGGGTGATTAATCCTCAGGTGAATCAGTGTAGAACACCAATTCAACTTTTGATACAAGTTCACTAAATTAAACAAATACACACACTATCGAAAACTAGGTATCAAAATGTAAGAAAAAATAGTTTTATGTTTTTTCATATATAAGCAATGGATAAAATCAAAATCGAGTATATGAGGATTTTCAAAACAATGTAAACAAGAGGTTCAGTCTCAAACCGAGACCGAATCCTCTCTACTTGGTGATCACCGTCCACCAAGAAATTTATATTAAAACTTGATACACAACCTGTATTGGTCTTTACAATAGTTTTCACAAACTGCCCAGGGAACACACCCGGTACAACTATTCATCGTGGGAAAGACAAACAATAAATACCACCCACGGTCTCTTCCACAGTTATACATGGGAAACATAGATAATGTGAAGTTTTATGTGAGGATAGTTAGTATCGTCCAGTTCAATAACATGAAACAATGTGTGATACGAACATACACAGACACTTCTAAAAGCTGTAAAAAATGAAACACAATAGAGCAGTTATGTTAAGAAAGAGTTTATAAGGCTCTAAGTGTTTTCAGTTTAGCTCTTGACTCCTTAGAATGAGAAATATTGAAGTTCGAGTTAATCAGTGGAAGTTGTTTCCAAAACATAGTGTCGCAACTCCAGGTTCTAGCTTTCAGTGTTATGCTTCTGGTGTTTGATCAAGAGTTGATGAAGCACAAAAGGCTGGAATGATATTATCCCAGAGTGATCATCATGAATATTTTGGGTCTTTTTGTGTTAATTATGGATGATTCAGCTTTTTTGATCTGGCGAGTAAACTCTATCACACTTCTCATTCACCCCTTTCTTCGTGTCCGTTTATATGTTGCTTATATCTTCTGGGGTATTTTCGTTTAATATTTGAGGTCCAAAAATAAGAATGAGTAGATCACGTGAAATCTTTCTCGTACCTCATACTGTCCCATGTATTGTCTCTTGAGACTTTTACAATCAGCATTAATTAATGTTAGAGCATTTATTTTATCAAATATGACCATTATAAAAATATTGAGAAATTGACAGAGTATGGAAGAATAAGAGTCAGTAGACTGGAAACAGTAGCCTTCATATCGGTAGGCTTCAAAAGTAGGTGCACATCAGAAATCTAAATATAACCTTTGACAGTATGCT
This sequence comes from Viscum album, assembly GCA_963277665.1. Taxonomy (NCBI): domain Eukaryota; kingdom Viridiplantae; phylum Streptophyta; class Magnoliopsida; order Santalales; family Viscaceae; genus Viscum; species Viscum album. The sequence continues at coordinate 978,840,811 of OY728167.1, forward strand.
TACACCGGTGACCATATAATGATGACCTTATAGCGGTAACCTGTAACTGTGACCTTGTAGCGGTGACCTTATAACTATAACGTTGTATTGGTGGCCTTGTAATGGTTACCATATAACAATGAAAAAGTAATGGTAACCTTTTATCTGTGAACATGTAGCTATAACCTTGTAAGGTTAACCATGTAGCTGTAACCTTATAACAGTAACCATGTAGCTGTAACCTTGTAAGGGTAACCATGTAGCTTTAACCTTGTAATGGTGAACTATGTAACAGTGAACTCTATAACGGTGACCTCTGTAATGGTGATATCTGTACTTAGATAAATTCCGCACTGTAAGCTTAACCAATCAAGCAGTGATATTGAAAGTATATAAATATTACTCTATAGAAACATGAAACATTAATGAAACATAATTACCATAGAATGAAGACATGGTTCTCACTTAAATGAAAAAAATATTTGAGATTATCAAAATATGATTTGGGATTATCAAAATATGATTTGGGATTATCAAAATATGATTTGGGATTATTAAAATAGGTGAGTCCAACAATATTCCTACACCCCTCAGAAGAACTAGAGAGAAGGGTCCTCATTATTCTGATTGTGTGTTATCTTTATTAAAGAGTTATCTTACTTTAGATTTCTAGGTTATTGTAATAAACAATCTGGATTTTAATTTTTATATGGATTAAATCTATTATAATAAGTCTTGAGTTGATTTATATATTTTACTGGTCTCCTTTACTGAGCCTGATGTGGTGTGTCATATCTTTCTGAGAGACTAGGACCTGAGATCATCTAGAACATGGCCTTCTCATCCATTTTTGTTGAATGGATTCCCAGTTTTTTCATTCGATCTAGAGTGATAAACTTTGAGTCATGTTCTCCCTTGATTAATCATAAATTTTCTAGAAATTTTTCTATATTCCATCCCTTCAGTTTTAAAGAGTAAGGGAGGTAGAGATTTCTATTTTATTTAGTACCTTGTACTCAACCAATATATATTCCATGATACCATGTGAAACTATATAAAATTAAATAGTTTATGTCTTAGATTGATGATATATTAGAGAATGTATTTATAAAACTGAGTGTGTCACCTTGTGTGGTGCCTATTTCCTTTTCTATGAAAGGTGTTTAAACACTTCACCTATGTGTTGATTATAAAAAATAAACTAAGTTACATCAATAAAAAGTTATTTATTTTCATGGAATGATGATATATTTGATTATTTTAAAGGGGTGAAGTTGTTATCAATGATTTACCTATGATCTGGATATCAGTAGTTGAGAATAAAAGAACCTTACATTATGAAAACCACATTATAGAATATGTATATAAAAACCTTGTTATGCCTTCTGGTTATAAATATTATCCATCAGTATTTATTTATTTGTGTAACATGATTTTACATCATAATATTGATACATTATTGGTGCTATTTGTGTATGGAATCCTTGTTTAATCTAAATCTGAGGATAATCATTGGGGTCAATTCAGAGTAGTTATGTTAAAATTGATAGATTCATAAACTTTCTTCTGAGCTATCAAAATGTGAATTCTTGATTCTATAATTGATGTTCTTGAGACATGTAGTCTCATAATTTGATATCTTATTTGATCCTGAGAAGCTGAAACCAATTAAAAAAATATGGAAATTGTGTACTGTTTTCAGTATTCATAGCTTCCTCTGTTTATCTTAATAATATAATTGGTTTCTAAAATATTTACCGAAGTTGGATTATTTGATAAAAGTTATAAAAAAGAAAGAAACTATGTTTTGGTAGGATAAGTAATGTATGAGTTTTTTGTTGAGCTAAAATGACTTTTGACTTCTACACTATTACTTACACATCGAAATTCTTAGAAGGGAATTGTGTTCTTCTATGCTCTATCATGCTGAGATTTGGGTAGTATACATATGCAAGGTAATCATGTCATTTCCAAAGGCTCTCATAATATTTGGCCATACAAGAAGAATAATCTAACCCATGACCTTGAACACATAGATATGGTGCTTGTGCTTATGAAATAAATGCACTACATTTTCTAATAATTGTTTACTATGTATTCTAACAATAATATATAGAGCGATATCTTCTCTCTGAAATATTTTAATATTCTCAAGAGACCTTGGGTGGAGTACATGAAATATTTTTATTTCGACATCACTTATAACTCGATAATAGGTAATGTCATTTTTGAGGTGTGGGGAAGGAAAATTCAAACCAAGGACATGAACGAATCATCATAGTAGTGGTACTTATTATCTCTTTTATACCAATATGATATAGTAGTTCTGAAACAGGGGTAGATGGTGTTCTTGGCCAAATTGTCTTCTTGATATAGTTCATTAAAAAAAATAGATTGATGATTAATTAAATAGAATTATAGACTCTTTATATTTGGGGGAGACTATTTATAAGTTTTCATTATCCGTATAAAGTATTATATGTTTTCAAAATCAGTTTTCAATGCTGTTATATCTGAGAAATGATTTGATGGGGATTTTTCACAATTACCAGTTGGTTGCGCACTTAGGAACCACAAAAGTTTTTAATGATATGCGATGATGATTTTGGTGTATGGATATGAGCTGATTCATCATAGACTTCATTTATGTTGAAATACTTCATATAAGGTCATGGTCGAGCATCATAATCCCCTAGGTTTGCTTCATCCACTTCAAGTTACAACATATATGTCATATGTCATTTCCATGGACATTGTGGTTGTGTTTCTTCATACCATGAGAAGGAAGAATTTGATATGGGATGTGATCCATAGTCTGACCAATTTGGCTCACAATATACCCAGTACTGATATAACCAATGTTAAAGATCAAGGAAATCCCTCTGTAGGAGGGAATGTTCATTTTCATGGAGTTCCATCTACTATGGTATATGATATGGATCCTAATTTTACTTCATTGTTTTAGGGAGGCCACCAAAAAGAACTTGGATCTCATGTTCATTTTATTATGGAATTCAACCTCCATACGGATGGACAGATAGAGAAATATATATATAGATTCTTGAGGATATTCTTCATGCATATGTCCTCAATTTTTAAGGGGAATGGGATGATCATTTGGGACTGGTTGAGTTTAATAATAACAATATTTAGCATTTTATGATTACAATAGATCCATTTGAGTCCTATTATGGGTGTACTTGTAATGATCCATCGTGTTGGTCAAATATTGATAAAATTTCTTTAGTTTGACCCATATTGGTTTAAGTGATGTCCGTAATAATAAAGTTGATTCATTAGAGGATTATGAAGTCAAAAAGTTGGTATAAATATTATTATGATCTTCGCCAAAATATGTTTGATTTCTCATTTTTTGAATATGTGTTCTTCGATATTTCACCTCATTTAGGCCCTCGATGTCTTGGGAGGAAATGAAATCATGATTCTAATTTTGTGGGACCTACTAATTTTTTAGTACCTTTGGAGAGTGGATTACAATTTATAAACTATTTCATAGTTTATGTTGATAATTAATGTGATTCATGTTTCAAAACTATGAAATTATCTTTCTCATCCATGTCATATTTTGAGTTGGAGTGATCTTAATGTTGAGCATGATTTACCAATAACTAAGCATCCATTAATTATATGTTAGTCTAATACCAAGGAACTTCATGGGAGTAAGATACCATTGGTTCGTGTGTTATGACCATATGGATCTAATTTACACAAATCATTAAATCATGAGGTACTAATGAGATAGACATGGACTCATATTTTTGATATGAAAGCTTCTTGACAAGACTTCTAGGGACAATAATTCTTTATTATGGGGAGGTTGTAACACCCCACCACCTTTCTATCAATTTTGTTTTAACCACTTTTTGTATTACCTTTTTTGTTGGTTGAGTAATACCGAGACAGATTTGGGGGGATACCTGTAAGGTTTTTGTCAATGTTATGATGTAATTTTTATCATGAAATCTGATTTTTTGCAGTCTGATGGGTATTTAGAAGTTATGTAATGGAGTTACATGATGTATAATCATCAACTATAAGAAGTAAAGAAGTGGATATAAAGTGTTCAAGGAGACACATCATGAAAATAATAAAAAAATATTTTTCTAATAAAAAGTGATGGGGTTTAAGGCCTATATGGGACTTGAGAATTACATGACCTGTAATTGGATTACAGACCTTGTAAAATCCAAACTATTAGGATTATGCAGGTTTCATGGCTAAAAGTGTTACATTATTTCTCCAGGTTTCCTTTCTCTTGACCTAGAGACTCTTAAAATATGATTTTAGAGTCCTCAACTTCCTCTGAATCATCTTCTTAGTGAGTTATATTCAAGCTGGTTGTGGTGAAACTCTCCGAGTAAACTATTTTTCTATATCCATTTTATTCATCCTTGGAGTTTGATAGATCAAATTGGGATTGATAGATCTAAATTTAGTTTTTTTGAATCCTGATTCTATGTTCTGTTCCAAGATCTGATTCACTTTTATCCTTCATTAGAGATTCCAATTGTGGGTGTTTCTTTATGTGATAAAAGGTATGTTGTTCCATTTCATATCAAACAATTGATTTAATAGTGAATTTCTTATTTTTTGAAATATATTTTAATTGATTTCTGAATAATGAATTCAAAATGAAGCATGATTGATATTTATTTGGCCTCAAATTGTGGGGAAACCCTTGATTCCAATAGAATACAATGTTGGAAGGTATTTTGAAATTGATGGAATTTTTGAAATTTTTTTAATGTATTCTTAAGAAAATGGATTAAATTAAAATGATTTAAATAGTTGATTTGTTTAATTTAAAAAGTATATGAATGTATGACATACCTATGATTTGGTTTCAAATGTGAGTTGTCATTTTAAAAAGGAAGTTAGGAAATTGGATTTTGAATTATTATTTATGTGAAGTAAAAAAATGATTTTCTTTTTTTACATTTATTGATTGAGCACATTAAATCATGAGTAGGTAGTGGTTCATTTGGGATAATAACTCTAGGATGGTAATTCCATATCAACTGATTGACAATGAAAATAACAGAAACACTAGTTTACAAGATCTTATCCCTAATTGGGTTTTTATGGGTCATATTCAGAGTGATACTGATGGACATGTGTGCACGTATTATATGTGATCAATGTTATGGGATGTCTGAAGATCCTATGACTAGAAACTATCGTAACATATGGGTGATTAACATGGAGCTTGTTTTGATGATTTTGAATATAAATTCCATTTATTGTGAAACTACATTAATCATTCATAGTGAATTATATAAAATATTTTTTAATCGATGTTTGAAATATTTTAAATCATTATGTAATAAAAAGAATGTTTTTTTCTTCTAAAAATGATATTGTTTCACCATGCCATGTTTTATTAAAATTGAAATAATTAATTTGTCAGTTATTATAGAATCTTATTATTAAACACTTGGTGATACCCTATTGGGATTTTAACTCACAACCTAAATTTTCTATTAAGGGATATAGATTTTATCCAACTTGGTCTGATTAAAATGTAACGTTCTTCCTAGAGAAGGCATCTGTTATTTATCTCTTGGGGAATGGTTTGATGTGTCCTTTGGAAGGTTGATTTTTCCTTGACAGACTTTTTGTACTATGATGATGTAATTTTTTGGTTTTGAAATACCTTTTTATTTTATGGTATTATATCATTGAGGAGTTTTGAGAATACTTTTATGTATCATTTTCGTCTTCTATTTTTGTGTCAAATTTTTCCCCCTTTTATCTTGTATGATGCCAGGTGCTAGTTGTTATCCCATAGGGATCGGAAATTTCCTTAGGGATACGTTAGTTGCGAATCAGGTATCAAGGTACTAGGGTACTCAAGTATCTATGTGGGTTCATGACATAAGTATGGTTCACTATAATATGAATATAATAATGATACCAATGTTATGATTTTATAATGGTGAAATGAAATTTTAGGAATAATAAGTGTGTTTAAGGAAATTGAAAATGAAAGAGTGGTTTGGGAAATTATACATCACTATTTATATTATTTCATTTTTGAAGGGCTTTTGTGGTGACCAGAACCACAAAAGGTCTAAAATATGGTGGATGATACTTTTTAGAAGAGTTTTGGCAAAAAAAATGTTTTCTTGTGTGAGGGAATGTGTATTGGGTACTACCCATTTCAAAGGTTCACATGAGTGGAATTTTTATAAATACCCAAAACATTTCAATAATGAGACGCCACTCTCAATGAATATTTCTCTAAAATTAATAAATAATAAAATTATGGGGAGATTAAGGTTTATCCAAACCTCAACCATTGAAATTTCAATTTATATTAAACATGTTAGTCCCTTCACCTTTAATATTACTAAATTTTACAATTTTATTTTTCACCAACGTAAGTAGATTTTTTGAATGTAATTTAGCTTTTAAGAGAAAAAATAAAATTATCCTCATTATAAAATTTATACGTAGTGATTCTAAAATTGAAATCAATTTTTTTAATTTAATTTTTTAATATTCTGAAATATATTTTTAAAATAATCATTTATAATGTTTTAAAAAATAAAATTTAAACAATATATAATTAATGAAAAACTATTACAAATTTCACATATATGCTTTTATTTTTAAGTATTTATTCTATTTATTTTCTTATTTACATTATCAATTTGGTTTCCCATGATTTTTTTTTATGAAAATGGTGATTTTGGTCTTGATCTCAGGTGGCGCACAATTGGTGCATAGGTAAGGGAAACTGTGCTCTCATCCCATGGAAATCGTGTAGCCAAATTTTATTTTAGATAGTGGTGAACCACACAATTGGTTTATGGTTAGATGAACTATGTGAAACTACCGTGAGGATTATTCCTCTTACACAGAGAATAGTGCATCGTTTCCAAATGGTTTGGAAAACAGTATGAATTTTCCAGGTCATTAAAAATAGAGAATTTAACTTTTCACCTAATTTTATTTTAACAGTAAACCACTCCCATCCAAAACATTTGAGATTTTCTTCCATTGAATCCTCCTCAAATCTTTCTTGATGCATTGGAACCTCAATTCAGGGGTGGTGTTGACACTGAATCATTAAGAAATCATCTATTTAATATATTTCATCTCTATTCCACCCTTTTTAGGGTTCTCCTCCCATCTACCTCATGTTTTTATTATCTAGTGGGTTGTCTAACCTCGATGTGGTTTTATTGGGTTGTTTAGTTAGATATTGAATTTTGTGGTTCAATATTGACTTTTTAAGATTTTTTGTAGTGCAATTGTTGTTTTTCATCAATTTTTGGAAGTTTCCAAGAGATAGGTCAGCAGTTCCATACTTCTTCAATGTTATATGGTTTTGATATGCTTACATAATTTCTTACACATGTTCTATGGATCAATTTTTTCGTGCAAAAATTATCTTCAAAATGGTTTAGCATGAATATGTGGATAAATTCTGTACTTGAATAAAATTAGTTTTATTTAATATGAGATTCATTATGGTGTTTCTTAAATATATTTTATTCCTTATGTGTAAGGTGAGAAATGTGTTTTCAAAGAAATTTATCAGTGAAAATGTGTTGAAAGTGGTTTTTTTAATTTAAATAATTGTTGTTTAATATTGGATTACTTGTTGGACACCATTAATATGCCTTGAAATTTTGAATCATGTAATGAAAATTGATTTCAGGTGGATATGATCATAAAAGGGGAGAATTTCATTGAATTTGATAGTCTTGAACATGTTTTATCCTTATTATGTTTCAAAAATGTCTTTTGTAAATGTTGTAGGTATGGTGAAATGTAATTATAATTGTGGTTTCTATGGAAAATGGTGATTTCCTTGTGGAATTATGATTCTGGGCATGTATATTTGAATGAGTTTGTTTATGTGATATTTGAAATGAAATTTGAGATCAATAGGAGTCATGGGTATCTTGGTGGGTGAACAAGAACTATTACTCTACATTATTCAGAAGTGTCTAAGGCCCATATTAATTTATAAGGATTTAATATCGCAACATAGACTAAACATGTGATATGTTCATATAACACTAGTCATTGGGATCTATTCCCATCTTGGGTCTTAGGAATGAGTGTATTATTTCATAAACCATTGGACCTTTGGAGACATTATACTCTAATGTCTCATGCTTGAGGACACTGCTAGTAGTTTGGTGGAGGATTTTTTTCACCAAGGTTTGTGGGATTATGGTCTCTTTATAACTATTTACCTATAGGGATTTACCCATGGCATTCATTTATGAAATGATTCTTATGATATGTGGTTCTAACTAGTTGAATATGATAGGCCTTTTGTATATTTTAATTTCATACAATCTTATTTTTAAAAATGTTTTTCTTTAAAATGTGTTTATTTAGAAATTTTTATTTAAGTAATTTTTTTAAAAATGGTCCAAATAATCTTATTCAATCTTGGATTTTAATTTGTTTTATAATGTTATATAATGGAATCATTTGATTTGGGTGGAACCCAACTAGGATTTGTCTCATGGCCTAAATACACCTTTGGGTGTGTGAATACTTTTTAATGTATGACCCAATTATTAAAAATAAGTATCATGGTTATGGTGGATCCAGTTTCTATAGTTCCATTCCATGTAGATGTTGGTGGTTGTTACTTTAAGGTGATGCTCCTCTTGTTTTGTGGTGGGTTTTTGGGATAATTTAGTTGCCATTTCTTTTATCTATCTTGGACTTTATCTATATCTATAAACATTGAATCTAAAATTTATTATTCCTCATTTGGATTTGGTTATCTATTATTTAGATTTTCATTTACACTAGTTTTTTATGTTAATATTAATGGGTGATATCATTCCAAACCCATATTTTTGATAACCAAGTACTAGCTTTCATATCATTTTGATCAAGAACACCCTTTGAACCATTCCATAAATCGAGTCAGGTGTCAAGTTGGATTTCATCCCGGTTTGGTTCTTGATAATATGGAATCACAGTAGGGTTAAACTATTGTTCTGGTCAAGTTATTTGGGATGAATTTGGATAGACCAAATATATGATTTTTAGGGATTGATGTTCTAGTTTAAAGTATGGTTCTCGACCAACACACCTCATGATAGCGCTCAAGTTTCCATGGGATATTGGGATTTGATTTTACTTATCCTTCATGCGAGACATACAACATTTAGATTGTATATGGAAATTGTGTGTGTGGGTGGAGTGGTTTAGATAAATTTTTCTTATTATGGATTATGATTATTATGGTTAATGGAATTGTTTTAATATTGGGTATTATTAAAAATTTTCTGAATGTGTGTTGATGGTTCTTCGATGTGGTTTTTGTTTATTGTAGTGAAATTAATCTCCAGAGACGTCCATTGACATTGTGGGAGGAGGCTGGAGAGAGTTCTCCCTCACCAATCGATCAGAGGTTAGTAGAAGACCTGATTTGTGTTGTTTATGCTTTGGGACATGAATTATGAATAGACCCTACTTAGTATATAGAATTTTAATGAGGTCCTAGTAAGGATAAATCTCACAACTTCCTAAAAAATACATATTTCTTTCTTGGGTAGCATAAAACCTCAAGAAGAAGAGGAGTGGAAAGAGAAGATAGAGATGATGTTCATGTTTATTGATACTCCTGAGGTAGTTATTGTAAAATTTGCTTCTTTCTTGGTGGAAGGTCTTAGTCGAAGGTTATGAAACTTATTGGTGCAATATAGAAAGAATGAGATGATGAGTTGTAAATATTTCAAGTACTTCTTTAGTGAAAAATATTTTCTTGTTATTTTGGCCTTCACGATATCTGAAGAGTTTCTGAAGATTATCCAGGGAGATGGTACTGAGATGGAATACACTAACCATGTTGTATAATTAGTCTAGTATGAACACAAGGATGTTTTTAATGAGTAGATAAATTCTCCAAAGTTCGAGATGGGGTTCAAAAAGAGATTCAATTTTAGGTTTTCTTGTTCAAGATGATAATTTATACTCTGGTGGTTGATTGTGCTATGATTGTTGAGATTGAACAAATAAAAAATAATAATTTATGTGGAGTAGTATCAATATTGGTAAGTGATAGATCCTTTTAGAAGAAGAGGAAGAGGGAAACCCATCGGAATGAGGGAGGTGGTAGTTAAGGCTATCCTTCTCGGCTGTGTTCATCTATGGCTTTCGATGATGGGTCGGGCATGTGCCATTAATGTGAGAAGGTAGGTCACACATGAACTTTTTTCTCATAATTTCCAAAACCTTCTAACTAACACATAATTATATAGAACTTGCAGTGATTTTGCAAAGTGGTTGACCCTTCTTTGAGTGTTGTAGGATATCTAGCTACAAAATGAATACTAGCTCAACCAAAACTATCTTGGGCAGTGGGTACTCAGTATAGGATTGATAAAGGAAGGCCTGAAACACCATATAAGTATAGTCACTTTAGAGAATATAGGTAGGATATTGGTCTTTATATGGATCCATATGATATGAGGAAACTCCATGTAGTGGATCGAGCACCAGTGGAATCAGATGCAAGTCCTGCAATGGTTCGAGATACCATCTTTATTATATAAAATTTAACTCTTCTCTCTTTGACAATGATTATTCATTTTATTTTATTTCTTTCATCTATGTTTATGTGCTAATGTTTTGAACCAAGATTATGGCATATGTGATTAAGATGGTACCACTGCTTAGTGAGAAGTGAGAGAATAAATTTAGGAGTCTGTCATGTGCACTCACCATGTCAGGGGTTGAGTTGGAATGGGTTTTTTTGTTTTATAGATGGAATAATTTTATGTTATCCTTGGTATAAATTTGATGGTGCTTTTTCAGGTTCACATCGAATATTATAGGTGGAGAGTATGTTTTATGGAACCCGATGGAATTACCCATGTTTTGATGGGTGAATGGCATCCCTAATCAGGATGTGCTAGTCCTCCACTTATGAAGTAGTTCAATCTCAATTTTCAGATCTCTTCGCTTATGTTAGTGGAATATTATGGTGTTCTTGAGGGTGGAATACCACCTTTAAGGGTTGATTTCCCAAATGTTTTTTCCAGATAATTTTTTGGGTTTTCCTACAGAGAAATATGTGGCTTTTTCTATTGATTTTACATTTTGAATAGGGTTGATATCCCTTCTCTTGTACTATATGGCTTCGAATAAGTTGATGTAATTAAAGTTAAAAATGGATGATATGGAATCCAAAGTATTCATTTTCCCAGTCATCTCACCTTTGTATGATCCAATTATGTTTTTGAAAAATGACAATGGATATCTTTGGTTGTGTATTGATTACCTGAAGTTGAATAGTGTACATATCAAGAATATAATCACATTCCTCACATTGGTTTCTATTTTAATAATATAAAATGGGTAAGGTTGTTTTATAATATTTATTTTTGTATTTGGTATCCCCATGTTATAGATTGATAAGTGGATATTCTGAAAATATCCATCCAAATTCGGTATGTCCATCTTAAGTATTTTATTATGCTGTTTAGGTTGAAAGATGCTTTAGTGTTCTTTGTAGTTCTCATGAACAAGGTGTTCCATCAATACCTTGAATCCTTTATCATGGTATTTGTGGATGAAATCCTAGTTTATTTTGGATCTGAGGAATATCATGAGTAGCATTTTCATATCATGTCGGGTACTCTTTGGGACATCGTTTCTAATAAATATTTTTCAAATGAACCTTCATGATAAAAAATTTAAAGTTTCTAGTCAATTATTCATTGAATGATGGGTTTCGATGGAACATTATAAGATCAGTGCATTGATTTCACGGAATCAGCTGATAAATGTGTTTAAAATCAGATAATTTTTGAGGTTTGGTTTATATTACAATCTGCTTTATCAATATTTATCTCTCCCTTCATCATCCATGATGTATCTCAACTAGAAAGAGTTAATGATTGAATATAGCCCATAGTTTCAAGTGTCCTTTTTTAAGATTAAGAGATGGTTGTCATTAGATACTATTTTGATCTTTCTAGAGTATGAAAAGGGTAATGTGGTCTAATGCGATGTATCTATTATGGTTATTTAGTGTGTGTTGATGCAGGATTACCATGTAGTGTTGTATTGTTCTCTCTAGCTCCAACCATATGAAAAACATTAACTAAATGATGACATAGAGTTTGAAATAATGATGCATTCCATAAGTACATGACACCATTATCTTGTTGGGTGGAAATTTTTTGTTTATTCTAATTATAAGATCATGTCTTACATTTTATCTTAGAAATATATGAATTTTTGGAAATGTTATTGGGTTTGATTACCTTTAGGGGTTACATTGTGATATAGTCTATACCCTTGGAAAAGGAAATGTGGTTGAAGATTTCTTAAGCAATAAAGTGCTAGTGAAATCATTGAAAATGTCTAGTGATGAGTGGACTTTGAGGGGTATCTATTATCAGATGCATATAGAGATGAAAGAGCATGATGGAGGTGTCTTCTTGTCCAGTGTTCAGTTGGACCCTTCCCTTATAGAGTTTATTCAATAAAATCATTTTTTGAATTGAGTTGTGGACTAAGTCAATATAGTTTCTAAATGGTGGGGAGATATAATGTTATTGGAAATTTTTAACTAATGCAATATTATTCTCCTAGGGTTGCTTCATGGTGATGTTGTCATTAAAGAAGGTAGCGATGCAGGATAACTGCATGTATCATTGGGCCATTCATCCCATTGATACCATAATTTTCTATGAAATTCATTGGTAGTTCTGGTGGTAAGGAATGAGGTGGGATGTTTCTAAATTTGTATCATGGTGTTCTACTTTTCAGCATGTTAAAGAAGAGAAACAAAGTCCCCCTTATTTTATTTAGTCACTACACATTCTTACATGGAAGTGGGACGATATCACCTTGGACATTATTATCGACTTACCTTATACACCCAGGGGGATGCAATTCCATTTTGGTAGTTATTGATCATATGAATAAACCATCCCATATCAGTCCAATCTAGGATCCAACCATGGTGAATGTGTTGGGTTAGTTTTATGTTTAGGAGATTGTGACGCTTCATGGTGTTCCATCATCAATTGTTTCATATAGGAAGTGTCAATTTAACTTTTAGTTTGGGAGGATATTTCGAAGGCAATGGGGTCACATGTCATGATGAGAACGACATACCATTCACAAATCGATAGTAAGATGGTGAGAGAAAATAAGATTTTGGAAGACATGCTCCAAGAATGTTTCTTGGTTTTTAGAGGATAATTGGACAACCTTTTGGGATTGTTTTAGTTTTCATATAATAATAGTTTCCAATCCTCAATTACAATTTTGCCTTTTGAGTAACTTTATAATAAGTCATTCCGATCTCTCTTGTATTTGGCTAAAGTAGGTGAGACGTTACTATTGGGGTCAAGCCTTGTACAAGAGAATTATGACAAAGTATAGTTAATAATATAGTGATTATAGAAAGATCAGAGTCTCTATATGTCTTTTGTCAATCAAAAGAACTGATCTGTAAAGTTTTCTATGGGTGATTGGGTGTTTTTTGAAGGTGGAACATCACATGGGTCATCATTGTTTGGGTAAACAGGGGGAAATAATGTTGAGGTGCATCATACCCCTTGAGATTACCAAGCATATTAGTATGGTGAAATATTAGTTAGATTATATATAGAAGTTCACATTAATCACAAACATGATTCATCCCTCCCATATAAAAAAGTAAACCACAAATATATCTAATTTGATGAATTGAGGGGTGTTGGAATTAGATTTTGATTAGTCTAATACTGAACGACCATTACAGATTGGGTATTCTCAAGGTAATGTGCTTCGTGGGAATTCTACCTCATAAGTATGTGTTTTTTAGAATCATGTAATTTATTTTCATGAGACTTGGGAGTTTACATATTGGTTTGAGAATGATTATCATTTTATATTATCTGACGAAGATTTAGGTTGACTTTCTATGGACAGATTGTTTTCATAGTAGGGAGAATTATTACATATTTTTCCTTATTCTAAGTTATTTTTCCTATTTACTTTTTTTATATCATTTATCCATTGATTTCTCTATGATTATTTGGTGAAGAATATAAATTTTGGGATTGAAAGATGACAAATCATGGTTGGCTCATGTTTATGGAAAACTGTGAAACCATCCCCAGGAATCCATATAGGAAAATTTCATTTTAGACAGTGGAGAACTGTACAATTAGAACAAAGTTAGTCAAACAGTGAGGCTTGTTCTTCTTAGGCACAAAGGGGCCCATAGTTTACAAATAGTTTTGTAAACCACATTGAAAAAAATTGTGAACTTTACAGAAAATTAAAAATTTTTGATTTACATTTATACCCTATTAAATTATTAACCCTAAACCACTACCTTCCACCATATTCCAAAATTTGTAGCAATGGAAGCCTCTTACACAATTTCTTATCGACTGGGATCATCAATCGTTGGGTGGTTTTGACTTCGATTTATCATGTAAACATCATGTAAGTCTAGTTCATCTTGATTTCTCCCTCTTATTTTGTTTATTCTCACCTCTCCCTTGAGTTTGAAATTTATAGAAGGTTGTTTGACCTATAGAGGATATGATAATCTAATTTTTAGTGAGATATTGATGTTTTTGGTTTAATCATCCCGTGATAGGGTCTTATAGTGGTGCAGATGTGGTATCTCACCAACATCAAGAATTTTTCATGAGAGAGGTTGGTGGTTCCATGCTTCTACATCTTTAGATGATTTTAATATTATTATTTTTGAGTTATTAAACATGTTCTATGTATAATTTTTCTGGTGAGAGACATGTTTAAACAAAATTAACAAGAAATTGTGATGAAACATGGTTTTTTAAAAGAAATTAGTTTAATTTCATTGATGCTTCATTGTGGTATTTATTAAATATATATAATACATTGTGTGGAAGGTTAGAAATTTGTTTTGAAAGATATTTAAAAGTAAAAATTTGTTGAAAGTTGGTTATTTATGTAAAGAATGTTTTATTGGATATTGGCTTCTATGTCATTCAAAATTATTGTTTCTTGAAATTTTTTGAATCAAGTTATTAAAATTGTTTTGATGTGGATATGATATAGAATGGGGATTTTCCCATTTGAAGGTGATAGGTTTTTACATTTGTTCTTAATTATGTATTTAAAAAATGGATTTCATAAATTGTGAATGTGGTTTGACATTTACATCGAATTGGATATTCTATGGAAAATGCTGATTTTGTTTTGTGATTATGAGTCCTGTCATGTACATGTGAATGTTTTGGTTCATGTGATATGGGAAATGAATTTTGACCACAAAAATAATACCAAGTATCGAGGTGGGTAAACTAGAAATAATACGCTAGTTGATATGAATGTGGCTATGTCCAAGATTTATCTAGAAGTATTTAGGATTAAACACTAACTAAATATGTGATAGGACAGTAGAGAACTATACCTTGGGATTTTATCCCCTCGAGTGGATCATGTATGGGAACATTGTTTTGGAGACCGTTAGACATTCCGGGATGTTCCCATCTAAAAGGCTAGACACGAGGGTTCTATTTGTATTTTAGTGGATGTTTTTGATCAATAGGGTATGAGGTTTCTAGAGTAACATCCCACATTTTAATAAATAAACACTATGTTTGATATTGTGCATGATATGCTACATCGAGCTAGAAAGAACAAATAAATATTATTATTTAAATTTTACCATTATAAACTAGACATTGGAATGGTGGGAATGAATTGTATTATCTGAATTAATTTTTTTTACACATGTTTATAATTAATTCTTTGGTGCAGAATTAATTATCAATGAATGTAAACCCTTTTTAAATAAAAGGAAACTCTCTTCTAAAAAACTATATAAAAACAAATAAGTGAGTTTATAATTTACAAAAATCACTATTGTTTAGTTTTATTAATGGAATATATAAAATTAATATTTTAAATTTAATATTTTAGATTCATCTTATATATTTTGAAGACATGAAATAAGAATAAATTAAAATTTTCGGATAAAAGAAGTATTTCTCAAAAAAAAATTTTCTACCATTTGATAGAGAACCCATTTTAAGTATAGTTTTTGAAATTTTATAAGTTATATTTGACAAAATAAACCTTTTTTTGGAATAGGGAAATACAAACTTTGTTTGGATAATTTTTTGGTATTTTTCTGATAACTTTTATATATTAATGAATATTAAAAAATACTGCATTTTAATTCAAAACTGCTTTTTCGTAAAATTTAATTATATAGTTAGATTTTCCATTTAATTTCTTTTATAGTTTATTTAAAATATTTTTTATAATTTAATTAAATTTAGGACATTTTTATCAATTTAAAGTATAAAATAGATATAAAATCATATCAAACTTTTGAATGTTTCATATTAGAAACCCAATTTTATAGTTTTGTTTGTGGAACTAATTTTAAATTAAATTATTCCAATAATCTCAATTGAATTAAGTAAAATAGATTCCAAATTTGGAATCTAAAGGAAATTTTTTTGTTTTATAGTCAATTTCATTTTTAGCTATTGTAACACCCCAGGTAAATAAAGAGTATGACATTTTCACATTTATCCATATTTGTGAATAAAATATTAATATAACATTAAAGGGGACACTGTGCTCGATGGCGTACCCAACACGCAACAATGAGTTTCTTGGAAATCTTACGTTGCACTCTAATAGTAAAATAATATTATTTTAAATGGTAGTTAATGCCTAGCTGTTGTGATGGAGAGAATGAATAGAACTAACTACAAAATTATTATATATGTTTGTCAAATATTTTTACTTTTTACAATAAATGTTAGAGGATTAAAAATGCGAATGAATCCAATTTTAAGCGTAAACATTCTAATATTCTTTAAAAGGTCGATTAACCGCCTATTGATGGCGAACCTCTTTTAAATCCACTTTTTGAAAATTATATGTGTTATATTTGACAAAATAAAATTCTTCTTTAGAATCGGAACATCAAAATTTACTTTGTGTAAATTTTTGGTATTTTTCCGAAAAAGTTCAATTTTTAATGAATAGTGAAAAATGTTGTATTTTAATTCAAAACCTCCTTTTAATATAATTTATTTATATGATTAGATTATCTTTTGAATTGGTTTTAAAGTGAAATTAGAATATATTTTTACCATTTAATCCAATAGTGTTATTTGGAATTAATTTCACTTTGAAATCGGACTTAAACTAGTGTCAATCTTTTGATACATTTTGTTTCATAAAAACACGCTATTTGTTTTGACAGTGGGAATTAATTATTAAATTAATTAATGAAACCTATATGTTTTGAATTTTGTAAAATAGACAAAATTTTTGAATTCGGAATATCAAATATATCTTAGGGTGAATTTTTGGTAATTTTCTGAAAAAATTCAATTTTTGATGAATAGTGAAACCACTAAGTGGTACTTATAAAAACTGATTTTCTATTTAAATGAAATTTTGCCATCTTTGTGTTTTTAATTTCAAAAATCTGACATACATGGTTGTCATTAAGAAGTAAAATGTGGTTCAATGGGATTAAAATAATTTTTTGGTGAATAGTAACTTATTAAGTTTTTAATCGCGATTAGAGATAATTAGTGTAGTTTAAGGTAAGAATAATGTTTTAATAAAATTAAATGACCTAGAAATATGTCCTACCCTCATTGGATGTGTCATGGCCGACCAAGAAAATCCATGGGTCAACTTGGGGACCCCATGGAGCCACTTTGGTTGGAAAATGACATAAATACCTTTTTATTTAATGTTAAAGTAAAAATAACACAAACATGAGATGTTTTACTAAAACAATTTTTACATGGGGTTATACAAGTCATATATTTGACTATAAATAGTCATTGGAAATCTAAAAATATATCCTACATCATAGTATTTTTTTTATAATTTTTAGACATTAAATAAATTAAATTATTTATGACATCGTGATGATGCAGCGATAACCTCATTATTTAACGATTTAAATAAAATGGAATGATAATGTAATATCTAAGACCTACACATGTCCAAAACCTATTGGATGGTTGGATTTCGAACCCTTATCACCTTATCATCGAAACACATCAATGTGGGACCATTAATATCCGAAACTCATTCTAAAATAATGTAACATTTCTTTACTTTCCAAAAGTGCCCCTCCTCTCCTCTTATAAAAGCCCCCACCTCTACCTCCTTAACCACACTTCCAAAGCCTTTGGCTCGGCCAACCCCTGCCCATTTTGTCTCTCCACATCCCTTTATAACCCCTTGAAGCCTCACTTTGGGCAGAAGTTGTAACACCCCAGGTAAATAAAGAATATGACATTTTTATATTTATCCATATTTGTGAAAAAAATATTAATATTACTTTAAAGGGAACGCTATGCTCGATAGAGTACCCAATACACCACAACGATTTCCTTTGAAATATTACATTGCACTCTAACAATAAAATAATATTATTTTAAATGGTAGTTAACGCCTAGCCGTTGTAATGGTGAGAATGAACAGAACTAACTAAAAAATGATTATATATGTTTGTCAAATATTTTTAATTTTTACAATAAATGTTAGAGGATTAAAAATGAGAATGAATCCAATTTTAAGCGTAAGCATTCTAATATTCTTTAAAAGGTTGATTAACCACCTTTTGATGGAGAACCTCTTTTAAATCCACTTCGTGAAAATTTTATGTGTTATATTTGACAAAATAAAATTCTTCTTTAGAATCAGGACATCAAAATTTACTTTGTGTAAATTTTTGGTATTTTTCCGATGAAGTTCAATTTTTAATGAATAGTGAAAAATATTGTATTTTAATTCAAAACCACTTTTTAATATAAATTATTTATATTATTATATAATCTTTTTAATTGGTTTTAAAGTGAAATTAGAATATATTTTTACCATTTAATACAATAGTGTTCATTGGAATTAATTTCACTTTGAAATCGGACTTAAACTAGCGTCAATCTTTTGGTACATTTTGTTTCATAAAAACACGCTATTTGTTTTGACAGTGGGAATTAATTATTAAATTAATTAATTCAACTTATATTTTTTGAATTTTGTAAAATAGACATCATTTTTGAATTTGGAATATCAAATATAGCTTAGGGTGAGGTTTTGGTATTTTTCTGAAAAACTTCAATTTTTGATGAATAGTAAAACCACTAAGTGGTACTTATAAAAACTGATTTTCTATTTAAATGAAATTTTTCCATCATTGTGTGTTGAATTTAAAAAATCTGACATACATGGTTGTCATTAAGAAGTAAAATGTGGTTCAATGGGATTAAAATAATTTTTTGGTGAATAGTAACTTATTAAGTTTTTAATCGCGATTAGAGGTAATTTGTGTAGTTTAAGGTAAGAATAATGTTTTAATAAAATGAAATGACCTAGACACATATCCTACCCTCATTGGATGTGTCATTTCCGACATAGAAAATCCATGGGCCAACTTGGGGACCCCATGGAGCCACTTTGGTTGGAAAATGACATAAATACCTTTTTATTTAATGTTAAAGTAAAAATGACACAAACATGAGATGTTTTAATAAAACAATTTTTATATGGGGTTATACAAGTCAGATTTTTGACTATAAATATTCATTGGAATGATAAAACGATTTCCTATACCATAGTATTTTTTTTATAATTTTTAGACATTAAATTAATTAAATTATTTATGACATCATGATGATGCAGCAACGACCTCATTATTTAACGATTTAAATAAAATGAAAAGATAATGTAAAATATATTACCTAAACATGTCCAAAACCTATTGGATGGGTATATTTAGAACCCTTATAACCTTATCCTCGAATTATATCAATGTGGGACCTTTAAAATCCTAAACTCTTTTGAAAATAAAGTAACATTTTGTAACTTTAGAAGAGTTCCTCTCCTCTCCTCTTATAAAAGGCCCCCACCTCTACCTCCTTACCTACACTCCCAAAGCCTTTGGATCGGCCAAAACCTGCTCATTTTGTCTCTAAACATCCCTCTCTAACTCCTTGAGGCCTCAATTTGGGAAGAAGTCTTCTCAAGGAAGCCTTTTAGCTCAATCCAAAGGGAGTTAACCGATTTTAAGGTAATGTCTTCACTTGAGTCCTTTTGTTTTATTTTGCCCTTCCAACCCCCTAAACTCTTTTTAATTCATTTCTTTTGTAACAACTCAAGTATCTTTAATATAATAGGATGTTTTTATAAGATGTATTCGAGCTACACTTACAGACACCTACATCTAATGGTTAAAGAACATACTGTTTTCGTGGATGACGAATTTCTGCCTCACGAAACGATGATTGTTCAACACTCATATAACACCTTCAAAGGTGGCCATTAAGATGTCACTATATTTATATATGATATATAATATGTTTATGTTTTACTTAATCTTCTGTATTATTCATATTGAGCAGAACTTTATGGCTTCCATTATGGGTAAACACGATAATTTCATTTTAGGAAGTGCGGACTACCGCCCCCTCAAAGTGATTTGATTCGTTAATGCCATATGTGGGACGTATAAAGGATGGATTTAAAGTTATTATATATGATTTTATACTGGAATTATAATATACCTATATATAATTATTATTTATTTACATTAAAGTATGAGATAGAAATGAAAGTAGCGTTCATGCGTACGTACGACTTACCGTCTCCATGAACGGTGCATTTCATTTCTTATCCCCAAATGTAATGTACTATTATAAGTACATGTATATAATGGATATATATGATGAATGATACATCTAAATTATGAACATAATTCTGTAATTAAAATATACATACCTCTCATTTAGTTTTACTTCCATTAATATGACAAAGAAATGAAAGTAGGGTTCATGCGTACGTGCGGCTTACCGTCTCCATGAACGGTGCATTTCATTTCTTACCTCTAAATGATTATGTAATATTTTAAATACATGTATATTTTGGATATATATTATATATATTATATCCAAATCATGAATATCATTCTTGATATAATGAACCATTGACCACATGAACAACATGTAATTGTAAGAAGTTCACTTTCGACTTCAGAACCGAATATCGACAAAACAAACATTATTAACATAAATGATTACATAATGTTTATAAAATGTAAATAAGTGATATAAAAGGAATAATGAACTTGAAAAAGGTTCTTAATCAAATAGAAATTAACTCAAGTTTATTATTCAGGACGTTAAAGAACGATCGAGTCAAGTCAGACCCGAGGTAAGGGATCATACTCCTCTCTTTCTTTTTAAGTACACTCTTTTATGTCATTCCTTCTAAGCTCATATTTCTTGTGATTGGGATGTTCTTTTATATTAATCTTACTGTAATTTTTATGTTCATATTATGAGAGACCCTATTCTCTCTCATCAATCCATTTTGGAAGTTTTGAGTGGCGCCGTTAGGCTGCCGAATTTTCATAAGAGATCTAACATCTCTCGTTCTCTTTAAGTACTCTCCTTTATGTCACTTCTTTTAAGCTCCTCTTTGTTATTATGGGGGATGTTCGTTTATATTCCTCTTGCTTTACATTTTACTGTAATGTGATGATATACCCTATTTGATCTCATCAATCCATTTTTGGAAGTTTTAAGTGGTACCGTTAGGCTGCCGAGTTTTCGTAAGGGATTTTTCATCTCAGTTTTATTCCCGTGAGATTTATGCTACATTTGCCACAATTTCCTTTGAGTGGTGTATGTACTGCCCATTATTATACTCTTTGTGTAATATAATTTCATTTATGGGTACTTACATATTCATTGTATGACCCTTCTTCAATGGGGTGTGCGTTTCGAAAGTTACCCAAGTCGGTAAGGGAACCTTTCACCCTTCTCTTTTAAAGGACTTATTTTATTATGTATTTTAATTCACATAATATTATGTTGGGATATGTTCTATATATCCTTATTAATGTAAAGTTTATGTCCAAGTGATGAGATACCCTTTTTATCTCTCATCAACTCATTTTATAAGTTTTGAAGTGACGCCGTTAGGCTGTCGAATTTCTGTAAGGGAACTTCTTAACCCACTTTCAATTCTTTGTGTTAAACCTATAATTCTTGATTTTATTATGCCAATATTATGTGTGGAATCTATATGTTGTAGTTTCCTCAAAATATTTTGGGGATATACTATTTCTACACATAATCATCTCATTGATAAATTCTTATGTCATTTAGACGGACCTGTATCAGAAATCATAACTCAATCTCATTTCATTGAGTTAAATATCTATGTCATTGGTCTTCTTTTTCCATGATTATGTGTGAATGACCTCTGATTGTTTTACACTTAATATCCACTTATATTTTGTGTATTCGTATTTGTCACACATAATCATATAATTGATTTATCCTTAATCTAAGGATACCGACTTTGTAAGGGACTTCGTCTCAATCTACTTTCATTGAGGAATATTTCTTTTTATACACAACTTTATTTTATACGGTGTATAAAACCCTTTGACTTTTACTTTTATACAAAAGGAATATTTTTCTACGAAGCATTTTACAAAATGAGAAAAAGGAATGTTTCTTTTAACGTATGCGGTGACAACGACCTTTTCCGCCACCGCGAGTATTATTTGGTTTTGGCTTCCTGAACAAGCCGTAATGTTTTTTTAAAATGAAATAAATACCATATAATCTTTTATGTATTTTGGTATTGAAAATGGTTTTTATAATGGATTTTTATGTCAATATATTTAAGTGATATATTCTGATCAAAGTGTGGAAATGTTTTCTTTCCATTATATTTGTTTTATGACTTATGATTTTTTTAATGGTACTTAGACATTTGATGGGTGGTTATGTGATAAACCATATGACGGGTGGTGACGTGAATACCAAGACGGGTGGTTACGTCATAACCTCCCATTCATTGGGTATGGAAGTTGGCCGTATGGATATTCCATTAAGTATGTGTGGAAG
Organism: Viscum album; assembly: GCA_963277665.1. Classification (NCBI taxonomy): domain Eukaryota; kingdom Viridiplantae; phylum Streptophyta; class Magnoliopsida; order Santalales; family Viscaceae; genus Viscum; species Viscum album. Next base: position 978,863,697 of record OY728167.1, read on the forward strand.
TCTGCCGTATGGCTATTCCATTAAGTATGAGTGAAAGTCGACTATATGGTTATTCCATTTAAGTATGTTTATGTCCCAAGTTACCTTTTTATGTTATCTGTTCTTTATATGGGTTTTATGGTAATCTTTTGGTTACAAAAAGGGTAAGTAATGATCTTTTATTCAGTGAAGAGTTTTTACTACTTCATAAAGGTGAAAAGTATTACTTTGGTAAAGTACTCATGGTTTACTTGTTGTTTTGGAAAAACTAACAGTTTTCCTTCTTTGTGTATCCTTTACTGGGCTTTTTATGCTCATCCCATGTTTTTGAAATGTTTTCTACAGGACTTAAAGATGAATAGGGTCAATGATGGGATCAAGGGAAAGTCATGCTACCTAAAACATGGAACTAGACATGTTTCTTTTTAAGAGTTTTTATTTTATGGAAATTTAGTAGAAGCGACTACTTTGTAATCTTTTGAGATGTAATAGTTATGTCCTAATTCTCTAAAACTCTAAACCTGAAAAGATCCTCAATGTGAATTACTCATTTAATTCAATATTAAGTAAGGTTTAAGGCCGGGGCCTTATAGTTGGTATCAGAGGTCGGTTTTGATAACTTTAGATGTTAGGGTATCCTCTAAGCATAAGTGACATTACCATAATGGTTAGGATTTCAGAAAGTGTCCTAGTTTTAGATAAAGTGAATGAGTAAGTATATCTTAGTGTTTACCTTCCTCATTAGTACATGATGGTTTTGTTGATATACTCACACGGACTTTTCTGTTTTTAGTGAATAAATGGATCTAGTAGGCACCAAAGAGACAATAGGTTTGAAGGAAACTGTGGTGGTTCTCTGATTAAGATACTAGATAAAATGGGGGATTCAATGAGGAAACTCGTGGTTGTTCTAAACCAACTATCAAGGAGTCATGATCAACCACTTGAACCTTAGTATGATCTGTAATGCATCATGTACAAGATGACCAATTGATGTGGAAGTTCAGGTTATAATTATAAAGGTAACCATTAGAGTTTATATGATCCTTACTTTTGAAGTAATTATGGGTTATTATATGTTATGATGGAAAATGAAAGGCATGAGATAAACATGAGGTTAAAATATGTTATGATTATTTTTGAAGATTTTATCTTATTTTGGGGAATGTTTTAAGAATTATGTAGTTTTGGAAAAAGGACAACACGCAGACCATGTGACAACTCGTTGCGTCGGACAAAGCTGTGGGAATCGAACCCACAACCAAAGTGCGACTGGTATTTATCGCCTACCACTGGACTATGTGAAGTCCCTGGTTAGTTTGACTAATTATTTTTAGTTAGATGATTTTAGGAATCAAGAGTATTTTTATTTTGGGTTATCTATGGAAATTTATTAACCTATCATGGAGGATATATGATTAGGTTAATTACTTTTAAATATGAGACTTTAAGTACAACTGATGTTGTTTCGAGATAAATGTTATGATTTAACTTGGAAGACTATGTGACTAAATCCTTCAAATATTTGGGTTTCAATCTTAGTTTGGTTTACTTTGAAGAATTTTATGGACCAATTGTTTATCTAATGGTCCTCGTTGAACTTTGGGTTTTGTTGGACAAATTTTGGAGATTAAGAATAGATTTTCTTTTTATAAAGGGTTATCCTTTTCTGGATTATCTGATCTTGTACTAACATTTTTGGTTTTGGTTTTGGTTTTGGTTAAGGTCTAAAGACATGGAAAGTATATAGTTCTCTTTTGTGTATTAGGTGATTCTCATGAAGTTGATTATAGTACTCTTAATGCGAACAAGTCTTCCTAAAAACTCATCTTTTGGAGAAAATATGAGTTTGATTAAGGAATCTAGTAAAAGTTGAAAGTCTACGTGACAAGTAAGTATGTTTCATTATGATTTAGTTAAGCTCAAAAAATAAATTCCCCAATGAAGAGTAACTTAAAACAAAAATGTTGTCTGTTAACTTTTCCTACTGGGGAATCGAATAACGTTTAACCCATCACAAGTTTGTGATTTTCTTTTGGTTAACTTTCTCATAGACATGTTTACTATCACTCTCCATCAGAACACGACCCTTTGTTTTCTCCTCCATATCCATATTTTCATACTTGGAATCCTAGTATGGGTTAACTCGGGTGACATTTGTACTTCTCTCCCATTCTTTTAAAGTGATTGTTTTACCGACTCTTGTTCCGATGTGGGACTTTCAAGGATGGTTCCGAGCCCAATTTTAAAATTGAGAGGACGCAATTTCCAAAATGGGGGAAGGATGTAACACCCCGGGTAAATAAAAAATATGACATTTTTATATTTATCCATATTTGTGAAAAAATATTAATATTACTTTAAAAGGAACACTATGCTCGATGGCGTACCCAATACACAACAATGAGTTCCTTTGAAATCTTACGTTGCACTCTAAAAATAAAATAATATTATTTTAAATGGTAGTTAACGCCTAGCCGTTGTAATGGCGAGAATGAACAGAACTAACTAAAAAATTATTATATATGTTTGTCAGATATTTTTACTTTTTACAATAAATGTTAGAGGATTAAAAATGCGAATGAATCCAATTTTAAGCGTAAGCATTCTAATATTCTTTAAAAGGTTGATTAACCGCCTTTTGATGGAGAACCTCTTTTAAATCCACTTTATGACAATTTTATGTGTTATATTTGACAAAATAAAATTCTTCTTTAGAATCAGGACATCAAAATTTACTTCGTGTAAATTTTTGGTATTTTTCCGATGAAGTTCAATTTTTAATGAATAGTGAAAAATGTTGTATTTTAATTCAAAACCTATTTTTAATATAATTTATTTATATGATTAGATTATCTTTTTAATTGGTTTTAAAGTGAAATTAGAATATATTTTTACCATTTAATACAATAGTGTTCGTTGGAATTAATTTCACTTTGAAATCGGACTTAAACTATCGTCAATATTTTGATATATTTTGTTTCATAAAAACATGCTATTTGTTTTGACAGTGGGAATTAATTATTAAATTAATTAATGAAACGTATATGTTTTTAATTTTGTAAAATAGACATCATTTTTGAATTTGGAATATCAAATATAGCTTAGGGTGATGTTTTGGTATTTTGCTGAAAAACTTCAATTTTTGATGAATAGTGAAACCACTAAGTGGTACTTATAAAAACTGATTTTCCGTTTAAATGAAATTTTTCCATCATTGTGTGTTGAATTTTAAAAATCCGACATACATGGTTATCATTAAGATGTAAAATGTGGTTCAATGGGATTAAAATAATTGTTTGGTGAATAGTAACTTATTAAGCTTTTAATCGCGATTAGAGGTAATTAGTGTAGTTTAAGATAAGAATAATGTTTTAATAAAATGAAATGACATAGAAACATGTCCTACCCTCATTGTATGTGTCATGGCCGAAAAATAAAATCCATGGGTCAACTTGGGGACCCCATGGAGCCACTTTGGTTGGAAAATGACATAAATAACTTTTTATTTAATGTTAAAGTCAAAATGACACAAACATGAGAAGTTTTAATAAAAAAAATTTACATGGGGTTATACAAGTCAGAATTTTGACTATAAATATTCATTGGAAAGATAAAAATATTTCCTACACCATAGTAGTTTTTCTATAATTTTTAGACTTTAAATAAATTAAATTATTTATGACATCATGATGATGTAGCGACGACCTCAATATTTAACGATTTAAATAAAATGAATAGATAATGTAAAATATATTACTTACACATGTCCAAAACCTATTGGATGGGTATATTTCGAACCCTTATAACCTTATAATTTAATTATATCAATGTGGGACCTTTAAAATCCGAAAATCTTTTGAAAATAAAGTAACATTTTGTAACTTTACAAGAGTGCCCCTCCTCTCCTCTTATAAAAGGCCCCCACCTCTACCTCCTTACCCACACTCCCAAAGCCTTTGGCTCGGCCAAACCCTGACCATTTTGTCTCTCCACATCTATCTCTAACTCCTTGAGGCCTAAATTTGGGCATAAGTCTTCCCAAGGAAGCCTTTTAGCTCAAACCAAAGGGAGTTACCCGATTTTAAGGTAATGTCTTCACTTGAGTCCTTTTGTTTTATTTTGCCTCTCCAACCCCCTAAACTCTTTTTATTAATTTATTTTGTAACAACTCAAGTATCTTAAATATACTAGGATGTTTTTATAAGAAGGATTCGAGCTACAATTACACACACCTACATCTAATGGTTAAAGAACATACTGTTTCCGTGGATGGTGAATTTCTGCCTCACGAAACGATGATTGTTCAACACTCATATAACACCTTAAAAGGTGGCCATTAAGATGTCACTATATTTATATATGATATATAATATGTTTATATTTTATTTATGCATCTTTATTATTCATTTTGAGCATACCTTTATGGCTTCCATTATGGGTAAACACGATAATTTCATTTTAGGAAGTGCGGACTACCGCCCCCTCAAAGTGATTTGATTCGTTAATGCCATATGTGGGACGTATAAAGGATGGATTTAAAGTTATTATATATGATGTTATACTAGAATTATAATATACCTATATATCATTATTATTTCTATTCATTAAAGTATGAGATAGAAATGAAAGTAGCGTTCATGCGTACGTACAACTTACCATCTCCATGAATGGTGCATTTCATTTCTTATCCCCAAATGTAATGTACTATTATAAGTACATGTATATAATGGATATATATGATGAATTATACATTTAAATAATGAATATAATTCTGGAATTAAAATATACATACCTCTCATTTAGTTTTAATTCCATTAATATGACAAAGAAATGAAAGTAGCGTTCATGCGTATGTACGGCTTACCGTGTCCATGAACGGTGCATTTCATTTCTTACCTCTAAATGATTATGTAATATTATAAATACATGTATATTCTGGATATATATGATATATATTATATCCAAATCATGAATATCATTTTGGATATAATGAACCATTGACCACACGAACAACATGTAATTGTAAGAAGTTCACTTTCGACTTAAGTACCAAATATCGACAAAACAAACATTATTAACTTAAATGATTACATAATATTTATAAAATGTAAATAAGTGATATAAAAGGAATAATGAACTTGAAAAAGGTTCTTATGCAAATATAAATTAACTCATATTTATTATTCAGGACGTTAAAGAACGATCGAGTCAAGTCGGACCCGAGGTAAGGGATCCTACTCTTCTCTTTCTTTTTAAGTACACTCTTTTATGTCATTCCTTCTAAGCTCAACATTCTTGTGATTGGGATGTTCTTTTATATTACTCTTACTGTAATTTTTATGTTCATATGATGAGAGACCCTATTTACTTTCATCAATCCATTTTGGAAGTTTTGAGTGGCGCCGTTAGGCTGCCGAATTTTCGTAAGAGATCTAACCTCTCTCTTTCTCTTTAAGTACTATCCTTTATGTCACTTCTTTTAAGCTCCTCATTGTTATGATGGGGGATGTTAGTTTATATTCCTCTTTCTGTAAATTTTATTGTAATGTGATGAGATACCCTATTTGATCTCATCAATACATTTTTGGAAGTTTTAAGTGGCGCCGTTAGGCTGCCGAGTTTTCGTAAGGGATTTTTCATCTCACTTTTATCCCCGTGAGATTTATGCTACATTTGCCAAAATTTCCTTTGAGTGGTGTATGTACTTCCCATTATTATACTCTTTGTGTAATATAATTTCATTTATGGGTACTTACATATTCATTGTATGACCCTTCTTCAATGGGGTGTATGTTTCGAAAGTTACCCAAGTCGGTAAGGGAACCTTTCACCCTCCTCTTTTTAAAGGACTTATTTGGTTATGTCATTTAATTCACATACTATTATGTTGGGATATGTTCTTATATATCCTTATTAATGTAAAGTTTATGTCCAAGTGATGAGATAACCTTTTTATCTCTAATCAACTCATTTTATAAGTTTTGAAGTGACGCTGTTAGGCTGTCGAATTTCTGTAAGGGAACTTCTTAACCCACTTTCAATTATTTGGGTTAAACCTCTAATTCATGATTTTATTATGCCAAGATTATGTGTGGAATCTCTATGTTGTAGTTTCCACAAACTGTTTTGTGGATATACTATTTCTACACATAATCATCTCATTGATAAATTCTTATGTCATTTAGACGGATTTGTATCGGAAATCATAACTCAATCTCATTTCATTGAGTTAAATATATATGTCATTGGTTTTGTTTTTCCATGATTATGTGTTAATGACCTCTGATTGTTTTACACTTAATATCCACTTATATTGTGTGTATTCGTATTTTTCACACATAATCATATAATTGATTTATCCTTAATCTAAGGATACCGAATTTGTAAGGGACTTCGTCTCAATCTCCTTTCATTGAGGAATATTTCTTTTTATACACAAATTTATTTTATACGGTGTATAAACCCCTTTGACTTTTAATTTTATACAAAAGGAATCTTTTTCTATGAATCATTTTACAAAACAACAAAAAGGAATGTTTCTTTTAACGCACACGGTGACAATGACCTTTTCTGCCGCCGCGAGTATTATTTGGTCTTTGGCTTCCTGAGCAAGCCGTAATGTTTTTTTAAAATGAAATAAATACCATATACTCTTTTATGTATTTTGGTATTGAAAATGGTTTTTTATAATGGATTTGTTATTTCAATATATTTAAGTTTTATATTCTGATCAAACTGTGGAAATGTTTTCTTTCCATTATATTTGTTGTATGACTTATGATTTTTTTAATGGTACTTGGACATTTGACGGGTGGTTATGTGATAAACAATATGACGGGTGGTGCCGTGAATACCAAGATGGGTGGTTACGTTATAACCTCCAATGCATTGGGTATGGAAGTCAGCCGTATGGCTATTCCATTAAGTATGTGTAGAAGTCTGTCGTATGGATATTCCATTAAGTATGAGTGGAAGTCGACCGTATGGTTATTCCATTTAAGTATGTTTATATCCCAAGTTACCTTTTTACGTTATGTGTTCTTTATATGGGGTTATGGTAATATTTTGGTTATGAAAGGGTAAGTAATGATATTTTATTCAGTGAATAGTTATTACTACTTCATAAAAGTGAAAAGTATTACTTTGGTAAAGTACTCATGGTTTACTTGTTGTTTTGGAAAAACTAACAGTTTTCCTTCTTTGTGTATCCTTTACTGGGCTTTTTATGCTCATCCCATGTTTTTGAAATATTTTCTACTGGACTTAAAGATGAATAGGGTCAAGGATGGGATCAAGGGATAGTCATGCTACCTAAAACATGGAACTAGACATGTTTCTTTTTAAGAGTTTTTATTTTATGGAAATTTAGTAGAAGCGACTACTTTGTAATCTTTTGAGATGTAATTGTTATGTCCTAATTCTCTAAAACTCTAAACCTGAAAATATTCTCAATGTGAATTACTCATTTAATTCAAAATTAAGTAAGGTTTAAGGTCGGGGCCTTATAGAAGTCTTCCCTAGGAAGCCTTTGAGCTCAAACCAAAGGGAGTTACCCGATTTTAAGGTAATGTCTTCACTTGTGTCCTTTTGTTTTATTTTGTTTATCCAACCCCCTAAACTATTTTTATTCATTTATTTTGTAACAAATCAAGTATCTTCAATATACTAAGATGTTTTTATAAGAAGTATTCGAGGTACACTTACACACACTTACATCTAATGGATAAAGAACATATTGTTTCTGTGGATGGCTAATTTCTGCCTCACGAAATGATGATTGTTCAACATTCATCTAACACCTTCAAAGGTGGCCATTAAGATGACACTATATTTATATATGATATATAATATGTTTATGTTTTACTTAATCTTCTGTATTTTTCATTTATGTCATACCTTTATGGTTTCCATTATGGGTAAACACGATATATTAATTTAAGGAAGTGCGGACTACCGCCCCCTCAAAGTGATTTGATTCATTAATACCATATGTGGTACGTATAAAGGATATATTTAATGATATTATATATGATACCATACTGGAATTAAAATACTATTATGTATCATTATGTCTTAATTCCATTGATTATGAAATAGAAATGGAAGTAGCGTTCATGCGTACGTACGACTTACCATCTCTATGAACGGTACAATTCATTTCTTATCTCAAAATGTTATGTACTATTATAAGTACATATATATAATGGATATGTATGTAATATATTACATCTAAATTATGGATATCATTCTGGAATTATAACACACACACACATATATATATATCTCATTTTGTTTTAATTCCCTTAATATGACAAAAAAATGAAAGTAGCGTTCATGCGTACGTACGGCCTACCGTCTCCATGAACGGTGCTTTTAATTTTTTATCTCCAAATGCTATGGAATAGTATAAAATTAATATATAATGGATATATATGATATTTAAAACATCAATTATATTCTGGATATGATGTACCTATAACTACATGGAAAATTATTTTCCAACAAGTTCAATTTTTGACTCATGTACCAAACATCGACAAAAACGTCTGATATGAACTCATATTATTAACCAATTATTATAACATTATAATATGTGATATGAACTGAATAATAATATGTAAAGGAGGTCCTTAAGAAATTATAAATTTACCAAAGTTTATTATTCTGGAATAAAAAGAAACGAACAAGACAAGTTGGACTTGAGGTAAAGGATCCCACTCCTCTCTTTCTTTTTTAGTACACTCTTTTATGTCATTCCTTTTAAGCTCATATTTATTGTGATAGGGGTTGTTATTTTATATTCCAATTTCTGTAAATTTTATTTTAATATGGTGAGAGACCCTATTTGATATCATCAATCCATTTTTGGAAGTTTTGAGTGGCGCCGTTAGGCTGCCAAATTTTCGTAAGAGATCTAACCTCTCTCTTTCTTTTTATGTACTCTCCTTTATGTCACTTCTTTTAAGATCCTATTTGTTATGATGAGGGATGTTATTTTATATTACTATTTCTGTACATTTTATTTTAATATGATGAGAGACCCTATTTTGTCTCATCAATCCATTTTTGGAAGTTTTATGTGGTGCCGTTAGGCTACCGAGTTTTCGTAAGGGATTTTTCATCTCACTTTTATTCCCGCGAGATTTATGCTAAATTTGCCATAATTTCCTTTGAGTGGTGTATGTACTGACCATTATTTTACTCATTGTGTAATATACTTTCATTGATGAGTATTTACATCAATTTTGTATTGTCTTTCTTTCACGGGGTGTATGTTTCGAAAGATACCCATGTCGGTAAGGGAACCTTTCACCCTCCTCTTTTTAAAAGACTTATTTTGTTATGTCTTTTAATTCACAGACTATTAAGTTGGGATATGTTATTCTATATCCTTACTGATGTAAATTTTATCTCCAAGTGATGAGATACCCTTTTTATCTCTCATCAACTCATTTTCCGAATTTTAAAGTGACGCCGTTAGGCTGTCGAATTTTACCAAGGGAACTTCTTAACCCAATTTCGATTTCTTTGGGTTCAACATGTAGTTATTGAATATGTCTTCCTTTGAATATGTGTGAATTACCTTTGAGTGTTTTACACTTAATATCCACTTATATTGTGTTTATTTATATTTGTCACACATAATTATGAGATTGATTTATCCTTAATTTAAGGGTACCTTCTTTACAGGGGATTTCATCTCATTTTACATTTCTATTGAGACTTCATTGTTGGTATGCACCAATTCACTCTTATATGGTGTATATACTATCCTTTGGAATATTATATCATGAATTCCTTTATTCTCATGATATTATAAAGTTCTGATTAAATTCTATTCCTCAATTATTGTATTCAAGTGTCTCTCATTTTGTTAAAAACACTTTAAATAAAATATCGTTTTAAACGTTTTAATGATTTATTCTTATAAATGGTTCCCATTAATATCCATGTTTTCAAAATGGTTTTAAGGATTTATTTATATGGATATTAATGGTTTAAAATGTTAAAATCTTCAAAGTGGTATGGGACACTTTGATTCTAAAAATCTCTTTATTAAATGTTTTAAATGGTTTTGAAAATGGTTTTCAGAATGGATTCATTATTTCAATATCTTAAAATGTTATATTGTTATTACAATGTGGGAATGTTATGTTTCTTTTTTGATTAAGTTATGTTCTATGGTTATGTTATGGTTCTTGGGCATTTTTTATGAATACGGGTGGTTCCGTGATAAACTAAGGGTGGGTGAGCCCAATATAGCTCTCCAATGCATTGGGTAACACGAAGGAGTGAAACGTTAAGGTTTCTCCGAAGAGATTTAAGGAATATACTGTGGTGGGTATTCCAAACGTAACCAAGAGGGTTACTCCCTACGTAAGAATGTTATGAATGCCTCAAGTTACCTTTATGTCTTATGATTTCTATGATTTATTCATGATTTTATGAGGTATGTTAAAGTGCTTATGTTTTATGGGTAAAGTATGATTTCATTCTTATGTATACATGTACTCATGTTTCCTTTCCATATTTTTATATCCCTTACTGAGCTTTTTAAGCTCATCCCATGTTTTTGAAATGTTTTTCACAGGTCAATAGAAGGGTACATGATATGATGATAGTGTCAAGGAAGTGTCAAGAAAGAATCCATGCTTTATTTTAAATATGTTTTCGTTGATGGGAAAAAATGAATACTATCTTTTATGTAACCACTTTGTTTAAATGTGGAATGTAATTCAAGTTTTATGATCTAATTCTCTAAAACTCTAAACCTGAAAAGATCCTCAATGTGTAATCTTGTAATAACTCAAGATTAAGTAAGGTTTAAGGTTGGGGCCTTATAGTTGGTATCAAAGGTCGATTTATATAACTCTAGAGGTTAGGGTATTCTTTAAGTATAAGTGACAGTACCATAATGGATAGGATTTCAGAAAGAGTCATAGTTTTAGATAAAGTGAATGAGTATGTATATCTTAGTGTTTACCTTCCTCATTAGTACATGATGGTTTTGTTGATATAATCACACCGGCATTTCTGTTTTTAGTGAATGGATGGATCTAGAAGGCACCATAGAGACAACAGGTTTGAAGGAAACTATGGTGGTTCTCTGATTAAGATACTAGAAAAAATGGGGGATTCAATGAGGAAACTCGTGGTTGTTCTAAACAAACTATCAAGGAGTCCTGATAAACCACTTTAACCTTGGTATGATATGTAATGCATCATGTACGAGATGACCAATCGATGTGGAAGTTCAGGTAATAATTATAAAGGTAACCATTAGGGTTTATATGATCCTTGCTTTTTAGGTAATTATGGGTTATTATATATTATGATGGAAAATAAAAGGCATGAGATAAAATTGAGGTTAAAATATGTTATGATTATTTTTGAAGATTTTATCTCGTTTTGGGGAATGTTTTAAGAATTATATTGTTTTGGAAAAAGGACAACACGCAGACCATGTGATAACCCGTCACGTCGAACAAAGTTGTGGGAATCGAACCCACAACCAAAGTGCAACTGGTATTTATCACCTACCACTGGACTACATGAAGTTCCTGGTTAGTTTGACTGATTCTTTTTTAGTTAGATGATTTTATGAATTAAGAGTAAGTTGATTTTGGGTAATCTATGGAAATTTATTAACCTATCATGGAGGATATGTGATTAGGTTAATTACTTTTCAATATGAGACATTAAGAGAAACTGATGTTGTTTAGAGATAAATGTTACGATTTAACTTGGAAGACTATGTGACTAAATCCTTCAAATATTTGGGTTTCAATCTTAGTTTGTTTTACTTTGAAGAATTTTATGGAAAAATTGTTTATCGAATAGTCCTCGTTGAACTTTGGGTTTTGTTAGAAATTTTTTAGAGATTAAGAATAGATTTTATTTTTATAAAGGGTTATCCTTTTCTGGATTATATGATCTTGTAATAACCTTTTTGGTTTTGGTTTTGGTTAAAGTCTAAAGACATAGGAAGTATATAGTTCTCTTTTGTGGATTAGGTGATTCTCTAGAAGTTGATTATAGTACTCTTAATGTGAACAATTCTTCCTAGATACTCATCTTTTGGAAAAAATATGAGTTTGAGTAAGAAATATAATAAAAGTTGAAAGTCAACATGATAAGTAATTATGTTTCCTTATGAATAAATTCCCTAATAAAAAGTAAATTAAAACAAAAATGTTGTCTGTTAACTTTTCCTACTGGGGAATCGAATACCATTTAACCCATCACAAGTTTGTGATTTTCTTGTGGTTAACTTTCTCCTAAACATGTTTTCTATCACTCTCCCTCAGAACATGACCCTATGTTTTCTCCTCCATGTCCATGTTTTCCTACATGGAATCCTAGTATGGGTTAACTCAGGTGACCTCTTTACTTATCTTTCTTTATTTTAAAGTGATTGTTTTACCGACTTCTGTTCTGATGTGGGACTTTCAAGGATGTTTCCAATCTCAATTTTAAAATTGTGAGGACGCAATTCTCAAAAGGGGGGAAGGATGTAACACCCCAGGTAAATAAAGAGTATGACATTTTCACATTTATCCATATTTGTGAATAAAATATTAATATAACTTTAAAGGGGACACTATGCTCGATGGCGTACCCAACACGCAACAACGAGTTTCTTGGGAATCTTACGTTGCACTCTAATAGTAAAATAATATTATTTTAAATGGTAGTTAACGCCTAGATGTTGTGATGGAGGGAATGAATATAACTAACTACAAAATTATTATATATTTCTGTCAAATATTTTTACTTTTTACAATAAATATTAGAGGATTAAAAAAGCGAATGAATCCAATTTTAACTGTAAACATTCTAATATTCTTTAAAAGGTCGATTAACCGCCTTTTGATGGTGAACCTATTTTAAATACACTTTTTGAAAATTTTATGTGTTATATTTGACAAAATAAAATTCTTCTTTATAATCAGGAAATCAAACTTTACTTTGTGTAAATTTTTGGTATTTTTCCGAAAAAGATCAATTTTTAATGAATAGTAAAAAATGTTGTATTTTAATTCAAAACCACTTTTTAATCTAATTTAATTTATATGATTAGATTATCTTTTGAATTGGTTTTAAAGTGAAATTAGAATATATTTTTACCATTTAATCCAATAGTGTTCGTTGGAATTAATTTCACTTTGAAATCGGACTTAAACTAGTGTCAATCTTTTGATACATTTTGTTTCATAAAAACACGCAATTTGTTCTGACAGTGGGAATTAATTATTAAATTAATTAATGCAGACTATATGTTTTGAATTTTGTAAAATAGACATCATTTTTGAATTCGGAATATCAAATATATCTTAGGGTGAAATTTTGGTAATTTTCTGAAAAAATTCAATTTTTGATGAATAGTGAAACCACTAAGTGGTACTTATAAAAACTGATTTTCTGTTTAAATGAAATTTTCCCATATTTGTGTTTTGAATTTCAAAAATCCGACATACATGGTTGTCATAAATTAGTAAAATGTGGTTCAATGGGATTAAAATAATTTTTTGGTGAATAGTAACTTATTAAGTTTTTAATCGCGATTAGAGGTAATTAGTGTAGTTTAAGGTAAGAATAATGTTTTAATAAAATGAAATGACCTATAAACATGTCCTACTCTCATTGGATGTGTCATGGCCGAACAAGAAAATCCATGGGTCAACTTGGGGACCCCATGGAGCCACTTTGGTTGGAAAATGACATAAATAGTTTTTTATTTAATGTTAAAGTAAAAATAACACAAACATGAGATGTTTTACTATAACAATTTTTACATGGGGTTATACAAGTCATATTTTTGACTATAAATAGTAATTGAAAATATAAAAATATATCCTACATCATAGTATTTTTTTATATAATTTTTAGAAATTAAATAAATTAAATTATTTATGACATCATGATGATGCAGCGATGACCTCATTATTTAACGATTTAAATAAAATAGAAAGGTAATGTAATATATAAGACCTACACATGTACAAAACCTATTGGATGGGTGGCTTTTGAACCCTTATCACCTTATCCTTGAAACACATCAATTTGGGACCATTAATAATGGAAAATCATTCTAAAATAATGTAACATTTCTTTACTTTCCAAAAGTGCCCCTCCTCTCCTCTTATAAAAAGCCCCCACCTCTACCTCCTTACCAACACTTCCAAAGACTTTGGCTCGGCCATCCCCTGACCATTTTGTCTCTCCACATCCCTCTATAACTCCTTGAAGCCTCAATTTGGGCAGAAGTCTTCCCAAGGAAGCCTTTGAGCTCAAACCAAAGGGAGTTACCCGATTTTAAGGTAATGTCTTCACTTGTGTCCTTTTGTTTTATTTTGTTTCTCCAACCCCCTAAACTCTTTTTATTCATTTATTTTGTAACAAATACAGTATCTTAAATATACTAAGATGTTTTTATAAGAAGTATTCGAGCTAAAATTACACACACTTACATCTAATCGTTAAAGAACATATTATTTCTGTGGATGGCGAATTTCTGCCTCACGAAACGATGATTGTTCAGCATTCATCTAAAACCTTCAAAGGTGGCCATTAAGATGACAATATATTTAAATATGATATATAATATGTTTATGTTTTACTTATGCTTCTGTATTTTTCATTTATGGCATACCTTTATGGTTTCCATTATGGGTAAACGCGATATCTTCATTTAAGGAAGTGCGGACTACCGCCCCCTCAAAGTGATTTGATTTGTTAACACCATTTGTGGTACGTATAAAGGATATATTTAATGATATTATATATGATACCATACTGGAATTAAAATACTATTATGTATCATTATGTTTTAATTCCATTGAATATGAAATAGAAATGGAAGTAGCGTTAATGCGTACGTACGGCTTACCGTTTCCATGAATGGTACATTTCATTTCTTATCTCAAAATGTTATGTACTATTATACGTACATATATATAATGGATATGTATGTAATATATTACATCTAAATTATGGATATCATTCTATAATTATAACACACACATATATATATATCTCATTTTGTTTTAATTCCATTAATATGACAAAAAAATGAAAGTAGCGTTCATGCGTACGTACGGCCTACCGTCTCCATGAACGGTGCTTTTAATTTTTTATCTCCAAATGCTATGGAATAGTATAAAATGAATATATACTATATATATATGATATTTAAAACATAAATTCTATTCTGGATATGATGTACCTATAACTACATGGAAAATTATTTTCCAACAAGTTCAATTTTTGACTCATGTACCAAACATCGACAAGACCGTCTGATATGAACTCATATTATTAACCAATTATTATAACATTATAATATGTGATATGAACTGAATAAGAATATGTAAATGAGGTCTTTAAGAAATTATAAATTGACCAAATTTTATTATTCAGGAATATAAAGAAACGAACAAGACAAGTTGGACTTGAGGTAAGGGATCCCACTCCTCTATTTCTTTTTAAGTACACTCTTTTATGTCATTACTTTTAAGGTCATCTTTCTTGTGATGGGGGATGTTATTTTATATTCCTCTTACTATAAATTTTATTTTAATATGGTGAGAGACCCTATTTGATCTCATCAATCCATTTTTGGATGTTTTGAGTGGAGCCGTTAGGCTGCCGAATTTTCATAAGAGATCTAACCTCTCTCTTTTTTTAAGTACTCTCCTTTATGTCACTTATTTTAAGCTCCTATTTGTTATGAAGAGGGATGTTCTTTTATATTACTCTTGTTTTACATTTTATTTTAATATCATGAGAGACCATATTTGATCTCATCAATCCATTTTTGGAAGTTTTAAGTGGCGTCGTTAGGCTGCCGAGTTTTCGTAAGGGATTTTTCATCTCACTTTTATTCCCGTGAGATTTATGCTACATTTTCCAAAATTTCCTTTAAGTGGTGTATTTACTGACCATTATTTTACTCATTGTGTAATATACTTTTATTTATGAGTATTTACATCAATGTTGTATTGTCTTTCTTTCACGGGGTGTATGTTTCGAAAGATACCCATGTCGGTAAGGGAACCTTTCACCCTCCTCTTTTCAAAAGACTTAATTTGTTATGTCTTTTAATTCACATACTATTAAGTTGGGATATGTTCCTCTATATACTTAATGATGTAAATTTTATCTCCAAGTGATGAGATACCCTTTTTATCTCTCATCAACTCATTTTCTAAATTTTAAAGTGACGCTGTTAGGCTGTCGAATTTTACCAAGGGAACTTCTTAACCCAATTTCGATTTCTTTGGGTTCAACATGTAGTTATTGAATATGTACTCCTTTGAATATGTGTGAATTACCTTTGAGTGTTTTACACTTAATATCCACTTATATTGGGTGTATTTATATTTTTCACACATAATTATGAGATTGATTTATCCTTAATTTAAGGGTACCTTCTTACAGGGGATTTCATCTCATTTTACATTTCTATTGAGACTTCATTGATGGTATGCACCAATTCACTCTTATATGGTGTATATACTGTCCTTTTAAATATTATATCATGAATTCCTTTATTATCATGATATTATAAAGTTCTGATTAAATTTTATCCCTCAATTATTGTATTCAAGTGTCTCTCATTTTGTTAAAAACACTTTAAATAAAATATCGTTTTAAATGTTTTACTGATTTATGCTTATAAATGGTTCCCATTAATATCCATGATTTCAAAATGGTTTTAAGGATTTATTTATGTGGATATTAATGGTTTAAAATGTTAAAAGCTTCAAAGTGGTATGGGACACTTTGATTCTAAAAATCTCTTTATTAAATGTTTTAAATGGTTTTGAAAATAATTTTCAGAATGGATTCATTATTTCAATATCTTAAAATGTTATATTGTTATTACAATGTGGGAATGTTATGTTTCTTTTGTGATTAAGTTATGTTCTATGATTATGTTATGGTTCTTGGGCATTGTTTATGAATACGGGTGGTTCCATGATAAACTAAGGGCGGGTGAGCCCAATATAGCTCTCCAATGCATTGGGTAACGTGAAGGAGTGAAACATTAAGGTTTATCTGAAGATATTTAGGGAATATATTGTGCTGGGTATTCCAAACATAACCAAGAGGGTTACTCCCTACGTAATAATGTTATGAATGCCTCAAGTTACCTTTTTGTCTTATGATTTCTATGATTTATTCATGATTTTATGAGGTATGTTAAAGTGCTTATGTTTTAGGCGTAAAGTATGATTTCATTCTTATGTATACATGTACTCATGTTTCCTTTCCATATTTTTATATCCCTTACTAAGCTTTTTAAGCTCATCCCAAGTTTTTGAAATGTTTTTCACAGGTCAATGGAAGGGTACATGATATGATGATAGTTCCAAGGAAGTGTCAAGAAAGAATCCATGCTTTATTTTAAATATGTTTCCGTTGATGGGAAAAAATGAATACTATCTTTTATGTAACCACTTTGTTTAAATGTGTAATGTAATTCAAGTTTTATGATATAATTCTCTAAAACTCTAAACTTGAAAAGATCCTCAATATGTAATCTTGTAATAACTCAATATTAAGTAAGTTTTAAGGTTGGGGCCTTATAGTTATAATAAATTACCATGTTATAAAAAATTATTTACCGCAGCAAAAGTCAAATTTTGATAATGGTTAAAGTTAATGGTTAAAAGATTAACATTCCTAAAAACATCAAAATTTAATGGTTGAATTTGGTGTGGATCGACCCTAATCATATATAAAAAATTAATTATAGGTCAAAGTCATGGAATTTAATGCCACCACTTTATGGTCATAATTTAATATTAAAAATCAGTAAACAAATCACTTGAACCCATTACTCCTCAAGTATAAATAACACCACCCACCTCCATTTTTGAATTATAAGGCCTTTTAGATCCTAAAATATCTAGAAAAAACCTCATACTCACTCTCCCCACAACCAAGACCTTGTGGTATTATGAATAGACAAAATCCAAAGTCTTTAATGGTCTTCCAAGGAGGGGATATTCATAGGAATTTTTTTTAAAGTACCTCTCTTAATTTCTTTTCTTTTTTCAATTTCTCCTCACCTCTTTAATCTAAAAATTTGTGATAAATATTAAATCATGAATATACTTACTTTTAACGTTTATAATGGAATATCTCATTCCCATTTCATTTATAACCTCCTCTTATTCAATGAAACTAAATTATTATCCATGTTATATCGATTATTTGCCTCCATGAATAATGTTTTTGTTTTTTTCCATTACCTCCTTCATGGATTATATTAAAACAAAATTTACAAGAAAATAATATGTAAATATTTATATTAAATCTTATTTAACATTATGTAAATGTTTAATTAAACATACCTTTATCCTTTCCAAATTTTGGTTATATAATAACTTCATTTGGGGACGTGTAGACTACCACCTCCTCAAAATGATGTGATTCGTTCACGCGTCCGATGGAATGTATTAATGATTGTATTAGTAAAAATATATGCTAAAAATAACATATTAATTCTAATAAAATGATATTATATCTCTATACATATTTTCATAAATCTTATCTAATTTTGTTCCTTCAATACGACAAGAAAATTGAAAACAGCGTTCATACGTACGTACGACCTACTATCTCAATGAAAGATGTTTTTAGTTTGGTTTCAAAATATTATTATTAATACATATATAATGAATATATATGATATTTATATCATTTTTATATTATGTATATGATTCACTTATGAAAAATGTACTATTGACATTAGGGAAGTTCATTTTCAACTTAAGAACCAAATATCGACAAAGCACCTGACATGATGTATTTTTAGAACATGGTAATATGTGATATAAAAGAAATAATAAACTTGAAAAAGTGGAAAATAAAGTAAAAATTACTCTACATTTATTATTCATGGATATGAATATATCACGTGATGAGTCGGACTCATAGTAAATGATTTTCTAACTCAATTTGCATTCATTGGGTGATACGTCTACTTTCTTGATTTTATTATGCCAAGATTATGAGTCGAATAACAATTTATTGGTTTATGTTTTCATTAAAATTATATATGGGTGAATATAATTATGATACAAATAATCTCCCATTTTATTAATTCCCACCTCAATGATACAAACATTTTAAGGATTTACTCGTCTCACTTTTTACCTCTTTGAGATATATGCATTATTCAACACTAATTTATTTTTGCGGTGTATATATTATGGAAATGGATATGAAATATCATGAATATATTTATTTTCATTTTATTAAATTTTTCATTTGATTATTATTAATTTTATTGTTCATAATAATTGATAGATTACAATTGGTAAGTGAACCTCTTAAACAAATTTCCACTCATTGGGTTCTATGCATACATCATTGATTATATAATGCCAAGAATATGAATGGAATCACTTTTTATTTATTAATGTTTTAATTTACCTTTTATTTGTGTTGATATACTATTTATACCCATAATCACACCATTTAATTATTCTTCCATCATTTATACGAACGTTTTAAGGGATTTTTCTAACTCAATTTCTATTCATTGGGTTATACATCTACTTCATTGATTTTATTATGCCAAGATTATGTGAATAATCAATTTTTATTTTTTTTATTCTGTATTTAATTTTATATATGTGTTTTGTTTATACTCTGGATAATCATAATATCCCCATTGATTAATTCCCACCTCAATAATATGAACTTATTAAGGATTTACTCATCTCACTTTTTACCTTTATGAGATATATGCATTATTAACCACTAACTTAATCTATGTGGTATATATATAATTAACTTTGATTTAAAATATAATGAATCTAATTATGTTCATGTTAATAATTTTTTCATTTGATTACAGTTAATTTTATTCATTGTACGATATGATAGATTACAAGTGGTAAGATAACATCTTAACCCAATTTTTCTTCTATTTGGATATACTTTTTCTATGCATAATCACCCCATTTATAAATTCTTATATCATTTATACAAACTTTGAAAGTGGTTTTTAAAACTCAATTTCCATTACATGGGTTATATGTCTACTATGTTGATTTTATTTTACCAAGATTATGCATGGAATCATATTTTATTAGTTAATTTTTATATCCAATTAAATTTTTCAAGATATAATATTTCTAAAAATAGTCACCCCATTGATAAATTTTTACGTCATTGATACGATCTTTGCAATGATTTACGCATCTCAATTTTTACTTCTATGAGATATATGCACAATTCACCACTAATCACTTTTATGTGGTGAATATATAATTAGCATTGATATAAAATAACATTAATATCTTTATCTTCTTGTTATTAAATATTTCATTTGATGATAATTACTATTATGGCTACTACAATTTTACAAAGTACAAGTGTTAAGGATACTTCTTAACCTAATTTCTATTTTTTGGGTTAAAATTCTAATTCGTGACTATGTCATGCTTTGATTATGTGGGATATTGATTTTATATATCATATGTTTTATTTATAATTGATATATGTTAATTTATAGTCAATAGATATAATTTATCTATGTCATAAAAAATTGATCTTTGTAAGGAACTATTTAATGAAAGTATCATTTTAAATGTTTTAAAGAATTAATATTATAAATCCTTATCTATAATGTACATGTTTTGAATTTTTATTTATTTATTTATATTTACATGAATTTTTTAAAATGGTAAATCTTTTCAAAAAGTATCAAAGTTTAATGAGACACTTTAATTAAAAATCATCTTTTAAAATGTTTTAATATTATTTTAAAAATGGATTGATTATTTCAATAACACGGAATATTTTATTTAACATATATGTCATGAATTGAATTTTTCACTTTTATTTCTCTTTGATGATATTATGTTTACCTTAAATGTTTACACTTTTAAATTCATATAACTTGTTTCCATTTTTATGTTTGTGGCTTTGTAAAAATGAAATGTGATTTGAAAGTAAAAATGTTATTTTTCATTTATGCTTTTTTATGTGTTAAGATTATATTATGGTTCTTGGGAATTATTTATGTATATAGACAGTTTTAGGATAAAATGAGGGTGGGTGAGCCCATGATAGTTCTACAATTCATCTGGTAATGATACATAGTTAAATGATAAGGTTTATCCTAAGAGATTTAGGGAATATATTATTATGGGTATTCCAATTGTAACCTTGAAGGTTACTCCCTTTGTAGATGTAAAGGATACAATGTAATTATTATATGGATTACACAAGTTACCTTGTGATTTATTATTTCTAAGAAGTATTTTTAGGAGTCTTATGATTTCATAAGTTATGTTTTAATGGGTGAAAATAATGATTTTCTATAAATGTTTTCTTGAGTTTTAAAATATTCATAAACTAATAGTTTCATTCCTTAGTTTATATCCCATACTAAGATTTTTGTTCTTGTACTAAGTTTTTTTTTGAAATATTGTCAACATGGAATAAGTATGGGTAAGATAAAAGAAGATGGCCAAATGATTTTTTTCATGAATAGACATCTTTTTTTATTTGAAAATGTTTTATATTACGAAAAAATGGATAGTGTGTAAAAGTGTAAACATTTAATTTTTGAGTTCTTATCGTATAATTATGGCCTAATTATATAAAACTATAAACCTGAAAATATAATCAATGGGAAATCAAAAAAATTCTTAACTAAAATCAATATTATGAAAGGTTTAAAGTCGGGTCATTATAGTTGGTATCCAAGGAAAGGTTTAGAAAACTATAGGGATTAGTGGTTTTGGTTAAACATATCGTAAGTTTCTATGTCAATTCATTTAGTTAAATCCTTGATCTATTACTTTTTCAAATCAAGGATAGTTTGTTAGAAATGGAAGTATTTGGATCTTAAACAACATTCATGTATCTTACTGATGAATTTATTTCAATAATTAGTGAAAATTTAGGTTCGGATGATTCTGAAACATTTTCAGACATACAAATATCTTGTAAATAGGTATATGAGATATCAAACACCTCCTCTATACCTAGATACCATCTTAGATCATGGGATGTTTATATAAGATATTATTTTCTAAAAATTATCATATTTTCAAAAAAGGAAAATATTATCAAGAAATTATATGATATTTTACAGTATCACAAGAATTTGAATCATATTATAATTTTGAAAAATCATCTAAAAAAGGAGACACTTTAATATCCTTTTAATACATGCTTTTAAAATATTTCATTTCATCACAAATATATGGTATTTTAAAAGGACCATATATTTAATGTTTCATGTCAAACTCAGTCTGAATGGTTTAAAAATTTCTTGTTTTATCATATTTTTTGAAATTATATGGTATAAAAGATTATTTTCCAAAACTATTTTTCTATGAACACTGACACGACCCAAGTTGTACAAGGTGTATTTGGATTAAGGAAGAAAATTAATTTGAAAAATATATAAACTATTATTAAAATTATTGAACAATATATCTATGTGAACAAAATGAAGATGAAACCATTTGGACACCATGATCAAGGTGTGATGTTCTTTATTTTTGGAATAGTTTTATTAAATTATTTAGAGATGAAATGTAATATTTAACAATATATAAGCCTTCTTGAATTATGATATTGAGGTAATTATGATTTGGAATATCAAATGAAAGGTATGATATAAAATTTAAGGTTAAAACATGTTATGGTTATTTTTTGAGGATTCAATCTCATTTTGGTAATGTTATAAAAAAATATATAGTTTTTATAAAGGGAGAACACACATATAGTGTGACAACCTGTCGTTTTAGACCATGCTACAAGAATCAAACACAAAAAAAAGGAAGACACATATTTATTGCTTACCCCTAGCCTATATGAATTACCTAGTTATTATGAATATTTATTTTTAGTTAAAGAAGCTGATGGAATATGAATAATTTTATTTTGGGAACTTATGTGTTATCAAATGGATACCCTTGGTATTGGAAAATGTTTTTTGGGATTAAGTGATAAATGTTATTTTTGAGTACATTCACTATTTTGGGAACCATATATGACAAAGGTAAATCAAAAACTATGGGATTTTATTTGAGGAGTAAAGGTTGAATTTTATTTTGTAAGAATCAATGTATTAATTATTGTCTTATGGGGATTCAGTTTTTTGTGTGGAAATGACTAACCGATCTTGGAGAATATGTGATTTTGGAAATTACATTTTTGGCCTGAGACATTTATAGTGATCAATTTTTAATGGAGATAAATGTTAATATTTATCTTGGAAGACTATTTTATCAAATACTTCTAATTTTTGTGTTTTAGTCTAAGTTTTAATTGTTTTGAGTAATATTAATGATAATTATTTATCAGATTATCTCTGTTGAACTTTGGGGTTTACTTTGGGATTTTTGAAGAATAAATGTTGTTTTTTTCATACAATGGTTTATTATTTTTGGGAATTATATTTCATTATACTAAATATTTTAGTTTTTTGGTTAATATTTCTAAACATGATGAATATATAGTTAATATTTTGTAGATTATGTGATTCTCTAGAAGTTGATTCATCATGAATACTCATCATTTGGAGAAAAAGAGGAGATTGTGGTGTAAATTGATTAAAGTATGAATCTATAATTTTCAAGTATGATTATTTCTTTATCTTATTAGTCAATGTAGTAAAATAATTTTTTAATTCTATGAAAATGATATGTAAAAAATTTATCCGCTTTCTATACATAATTGGAAATAAATGGCCCTTTAACCAATCACAAATTTATGTTTTTTTTGTAAAATTCGACAAGACAATGTCTTAAATCACTCTCCATGAATACTTTATGGTTATTTTTCTCTATAATATACATGTTTCTATATATGTAACCCTAGTAATTTTCATATGAGGTGACCATTTTAATTTTTTGTCTTCTTTAAAAGTTGTAGTTTTATTAATTATTTTTCCGATGTAGGATTTCAATAAAGGTATTTTCAAATGTCATAACTTTGATACTGACCCCAAAATAAAATTTCAAGGATAAAATTTTCTTAATGCATGGAGGATGTAACATCCAGATTTTTAAGAAAGAGACACTATGTTCCATAGTGTAGATGATACACTTTATCAAAAATAAATGAAAAACTGAATATTATTTAAATGCTACCATTATAACATAGCCATCAGAACAACAGTCACAAATAATATTAACTAAATTTAGAATATAATGGTTTATAAATTTTTATCATTAATTAGTTGGTGAAAAATTAATTAAGAATGTATTCAAAACCCTTTTTAAATAAAAAAATGATTTTTCTAAAAAATCTATATAAATGAAAATAAGTGAGTTTAAAAGTAATAAAATAACTGTTTTTTTGTTTTATTAATTAAATATATATTTAATAAGTTAAATGAAATGTTTATAGCTCAACTTATATGTTTTATAAACCTGAAATAATAACAAATTCAATTTTTCGGATTATAGAAGTATTTAAAAAAATGAATTTTTTAATCCTTTTGATTGGGAAGCCATTTTAAATATAGATTTTGAAAATTGTAAAAGTTTTATTTAAAAAAACAAAAAAATTATTTGGAATCATGACATCAAAATTTTGTTTGGATAATATTTTTTTATTTTTATGATAACTTTTATATTTTATTGAATAGTGAAAATACTACATTTTAATTCAAAACAACTTTTTTTTATAATTTAATTATATAGTAATTTTTTCCTTTTAATTGTTTTTTGTGAGTAATTAAACTATTTTATATCATATAATCTAATTTAATTCATATTAATAAATTTCAAGTTGAAAATTGATATAAAAACATTTAATTTTTTTGAATGTTTCACTTTAAAAACACGCTTTTTAGTTTTGTTTAAAGAAATAATTTTAAATAGTTTTTTCCAAATTAAGTGAATTTAATTTGTAAAATGGATTAAATTTTTGTAATATAAATTTACCAATTATTTTTTATGTTTAATTTAATTTATAGTTAAAAAAACTTACCACTGGAAAAAATTATTTGTTGTAGTAAAAGTAAAATTTTGAGAAGGGTCGATGTTAAAAGTTAAAAGTTTATCATACCAAAAAACTATAACATTAAATGGTTTGATGGTGTGTGGATAAAACAAAACCGGAATATAAATAATTAATTATAGGCCAATGTTGTGGAATTTAATTCCACCTCTATATCGATGGATTTTAATATAAGATAATCTATATACTAATTACTTGAACCTACCTATCCTCATGTATAGATACCACCACTCCACCTCCCATTTTCGACCATAAAGCCTTGTAGATCCTAAAATATCTACCCAAAACTCTCCTCCTCATAATCACCATTTCTATGTGCTATTGTTCTCACCAAAAGTCAAAATACAAGGTCCTCAATGGTTTTTCAAGGAGGGAATATTCAAGATGTAATTTTCTCAAAGTACCTCTCTTAATTTCTTTTCTTCTTCCAAATTCTTGTAACCACTTTCATTAATAAATTTATAATAACACTAGAATCATGTATATAATGTAATTTTGTGTATATAATGGAATATCTCATACCCATTTCATTTATGTCCTCCTCCTATTCAACAAAACGTAATTATTAACAAAGTTATGTCGGTTATTCACCTCCGTGAATAATGTTTTCCTTCATTTTCCATTACCGCCTTTAGGGATGGTCTTAAAAATATTGTTAATATTAAATAATATTTAAATATTAATATTATAACCTATTTAAATTCTTTTAAATGTTATATTAAAAATACTGTCATTCTTTCCAAATTGTGGTTATACGATAACTTCATTTGGGGATGTGGGGACTACCACCTCCTCAAAATGATGTCATTCGTTCACGCATCACATGGAATATATTAAGGGTTGTTTCAGTAAAAATATATAATGTAAATAAAATATTACTTATAATGTATCGAAATTATATATTTATACATATTTACATACATTTCATTTAATTTTGTTCCTTCAAAAAGATATGAAAAACGAAAATATAGTTCATGCATACGTACGACCTACCGTCTCCATGAACCGTGTTTTTAGTTTTTCAATAAAATATTATAATAAATATATATCTAATGAATATATAGGATATTTATATCATGTTTTATATTCTAGATCTGATAGAAATATGACCACATGGACTATTTACATCATCACAAGTTCATTTTCAACTCAAGAACCTAATATCGACAAAGCGTCTAACATGAACTTAAATAATTATGTAAAATTTATAACATGTTAATAAGTGATAAAAAATAAATAATAAACTTGAAAAAGGTATTCAATATAATTTAAATTAATCTATGTTTATTATTCAGTAATATAAAGATTTTATGTGATGAGTTAGACTCACATCAAGGTATTTTTCTAACTCAATTTCTGATCATTGAGTTATGCATCTACATTATTGATTTTATTATTCCAAGATTATGTGTAGAATCAATTTTTGTTGTCTTATGTTTTAATTTAAATTATCTATGTGTGTATTTATTTTTTATACACATAATCTCCCAATTTATTAGTTCCCACCTCAATGATATGAACTTTGTAAGGATACACTTGTCTCACTTTTTTCCTCTATCCGATATTTGCATTATTCACCAGTAATTTCTTCTATGTGTTGTATATATAATGAATTTTGATATGAAATATAATAAATATATTTATGTTCATGTAATTAATTAGTCATCAAATTATTTTCATTTTTATTCGTTATACGATTAAACATATTATAAGTTGTAAGGGAACTTCTTAACCCAATTTCTACTCGTTGGGTTTTAGCATAGTTTGATGATTATATATTGAAAATATTATGTTTAAAATCACTTTTTATTTATTTATGTATAAATTTTAAGTCCCTTTATGTTGATATACTATTTCTACAAATTATCACCTCATTAAAATTTTTTTACATCTTTTATATAAACCTTGTATGGGATTTTTCTAACTCAATTTCTATGCATTGGGTTATACGTCTACTTCTTAAATTTTATTATTCCATGATAATGGGTGGAATAAAATTTTATTATTTTATGTTTTATTTAAAAAATTTTATATGTGGATATATTTTTCATACACATAATCCCCATATTGATTAAATCCCACCTCGATGATACGAACTTTGTAAGGAGTTACTCATCTCCCTTTTTTACATCTGTGGTATATATGCATTATTCACTACTAATTTATCATATGTGGTATATATATAATTACCATTGATATGAAATATCATGAATATATTTATTTAAACAGTATTAAAATTTTAATTCTATTATTATTAATTTAAGTGGTCATATTATTTGACATATTACATGTAGTAAAAGAACTTCTTAACCCAATTTCCACTCATTTGGATTTACACATAATTTATTGATTATATTATGTCATTATTTTGTGTGGAATGATTTTTTTTTATTTATGTTTTAATTTAAATTAAATTTGTGTAAATATTCTATTTCTACACATAATAACCTCATTCATAAAATCATATATCATTTATACGAACAATTTAAGGGATTTTTCTAACTCAATTTCTATTTATTGGTTTATATGTCTAATTCGTTGATTTTATTATGACAATATTATGTATGGATTAAATTTTTATTGGGTTATGTTGTATTTAACCTTAAGTGTTTTTTTTGGATAAAATGTTTATACACTGAATAACCCCACTGATAAATTCTTACGTCATTGATAAAAACATTATAACGATTTACCCATCTCTCTTTTTACCTCTATGAGATATATGAATTATTCACCAATAATTACTTTTCAATGGTGTATATATAATAAAATATCATTAATATCTTTTTATTCATGTTATTAAATGTTTTATTCAATTATTATTACTTCTATGGGTCATACAATTTGACTGATTATAAGTGGTAAGTGAATTTCTTAACCCAATTTCCATTCATTCGGTTAAACTTATACTCATTGATTATGTCATGATATGGTTAGGTGGGAAATAAATTTTGGATGTCATATCATGTATTTATAAATTATTTATGTGGTTTTATGGTGAATATACATAATTGATCTATTTTACTAACAAAATGATCTTTATAATGGACTCTTTAACAAAAACATCGTTTTAAATATTTTAATGATTTAATATTTAAAATCCTTCTCTTTCATGTAAATGTTTTTAAAATGGTTTTAATGGATTTATTAATATGGTACAAGATTTTTAAAAATGTTAAATATTATCAAAAAGTATCAAAGTGGTATGGTACACGTTGTTTCAAAAGAATCATTATAAATATTTAATATTGTTTTAAAAATGGATTAATTATTTTAATAACTTGGAATGTTTTATTTAACATATACATATTGGAACAAATTTCTCGACTTTATGCCACTTTGATGATTTTATGATTACTTTAAATGTTTATAATTTT
Source organism: Viscum album (assembly GCA_963277665.1). Taxonomy (NCBI): domain Eukaryota; kingdom Viridiplantae; phylum Streptophyta; class Magnoliopsida; order Santalales; family Viscaceae; genus Viscum; species Viscum album. Next base: position 978,892,061 of record OY728167.1, read on the forward strand.
ATTTTGAAATCATATTTTCTCATTTTCATGTGTACAAATTTATAAAAATGAAATTTTATTTCAAAGTCGAAATGTTATTTTTCTTTTATTATAGTTTTATATATCATGATTATGTTATGGTTATTGGGAACTATTTTTGTATATGGGTGGTTCCATGATAAATATTGGCCGGGTGGGCCCGTGATAGATCTCAAATGCATTGGGTAATGAGACAGAGTTAAATAATAGGGTTTCTTCTAATAGATTTAGGGAATATACTATGATGGGTTTTCCAAATGTTACCATGAAGGTTACTCCCTTTATAATTGTGAAGGGTAAAATGTAAGTATGATATGTATTCCAAATTATACCTTATGATTTATTATTTCTAAGAATTATTTCAAGGAATCATATTATTTCATAAGGTATGTTTTTATGGGTGAAAAGTATGATTTTTTTAAAATGTTTTCTTGAGTTTTATAATATTCATGGAATAAATATTTTATTCCTTATTACATATCCCTTAATTATATTTGTGTTCTCATCTGATGTTTTTTTGAATTTTGTTTCCATAATATATAAGGATGTGTTGAAGAAATGATGATGTCAATAGTATTTTTATCAAGAGGATAAATCATTTTTTATTTTAGAAAGATTTATATTATGAAAAAATTGATAGTGTATAGAAGTGTCAACTTGTAATATTTGGGTTGTTATGTAATAATTATGGCCTAATTTTCTAGCAATATAAAACTAAAAAGATACTCAATTTTAAATAAAGTTAATTCCTGACTAAACTCATGATTATGCAACGTTTAAGGATAGGTCCTTATATCTGGGGTCCCTCATGAACTAGTAACCTATAGGGATTTACCAATGGTTATCACTTGTTACATGATGCTTACAGAATGTGGTGCTAGCCATAGGTATACGACAAGTCTTGTGATTTTTTTTATTTCAAGAAATATTATTTGTAAAAATTGTTTCTAGAGAATGTTTAATTTTAAATATATCTTAAAAATTGTCCAAAGGTTATTAGGAATAAGTGCATAATAATTTGTATTATTATGTTATAGCATATAATATTTTCTGTTAGGTGGAATAAAACCGGTATTTGGATCACACCCTGCACACAACATTGGTTTTATATAGAGATTGTTATGTTTGACCCAGGTAAAGGCAAGAAGTTTCATGGTGATTGTGGATATAGTTTCTAGAGTTCACGTTCTGTCATGTGCTAGTGGTGGTGAATTGAGGGTGATTCTCATATTGTTTCATATAGGTTTTTTGTGATATTTTTGGTTTTTACTTTTATTGTATCCCTCTTAGTCTTTGAATAATGTTGTGAAATTTTAATCTAAAAATTGTTATGACTTATTTGGATATGGTTATCTATTATTGTGATGTTTAATTTTGGTAATTTGTTATGTTTATATAAATGGGTGAAATCATTACCAAAGAATATTAATGATACCTGAGAACTAGTTTCTAGCCCATGAGGATCGAGAATAACGTTAGGTCCATCCCATTAATTTTTTCAGGTGTCAGGTTGGATGGAATCCCATTTTGGTTTATGAAAATAAATGTGTTTATAAATTAAAACTACCATTTTTAAAATTGTAAATTAACATATAAAATAAATAGTTTTTCATAGAATATTTTTAAAAAATTTATTATTTTTAATTATAAACTAATAATATATCAAATTTGTTATGGTATTTCACATTATTCAGTTAAAAAATAAAGAAAAATTAACAAAATATGAAACATTGATCATAATTTAATATGGCCATGATAAGTCCAAAAATTATATAACATATTTCAAATTTATTCCCTAACATTTACTAATTTAATTTTTAATCAAAATTATAAAATATAGGGAAATATTAAATTTTATTAGAATTATTTTTTAGTATATTTTTTATTATTTATCACATATGACATAAATTACTAATTAAAGTAGCTTTAAATTTTATTTTTCTATAAACATATATTATAATTGAAAATAGTTAAATTTTAGAAAATTTATTTCCTCATATTCTTAACGACACTAGTTGAGTCCTTATTTAAAGTGAACATAACTTTTTAAATGTGTGTATATATATTTATCAATAATTTTTCCCACATTTTATAAAATAAAATCATATGGATACATAACAATGGTAAGTATTTTCGTAGTTTTATAGTTCCATTTGGATCATGTAATAAAAAATAATATTTATTTAAGGATTGCAAACTCATGTCAACACACTATACGACTATAAAATAATTTAATCAATTAAATTTTATAGAAAAAAATAAAACACCGGATGGAAGTTTTCTATAATCACATCCCCAGGTTTCCGAATAGCTTCATGAAGCCTATGATTTCACCATAGAGCATTGAAAATGTTTGTGTACTTATTCCACAAAACCATTAATATTTGTTCTATAATTTCAAATAGCTTGTCCTTATATGAGTGAGTATGTTTGAATTATATTGAATTTGATCATAGCACATGTTTAGGGTCTTGTATACATTTTTCAAATAGATACATTGAACTCATCTTCAACTTGGGATATGTGTAGAGGTAGTGTTAATTGACATATTTTATCCCTGATATGATGAATGATCTCAAACATCCTGATGTATCTATATCTATGATTTATTTTATTTCCAAATCACATAACTCAGCTTTATATAAATATTTTATTGAACACCATTTCGCAAACATCAATATATAGATCTTATCAACAATTATCTTTATAACTCTTCTATTAAATATTTAAATTTTTTATATTTTTCTGATTGGTTTTAATCTTTTAATACTTTTCTTAGACAAGGTCAATACCTATCATCTTCCTACCTCCATATTAATTCCAAATTATTGGAGTCCTATATCTCATCCCATGTAGAACATCATATTGTTTCATATGACTACTTTTATGTAAAATATTTTCATATATGAACTCTACTTGGGGAAGATGTTAATATTAGTAACACTAAAAACAAAACAAACTACATCTAAATATATCCTCTATATTTTTAACATTCTTTTAAACTGAAAATATATCTAAGGACGATATTAATATCAATGATTATATCTATCTACAAATATTTTTTTTTGTTTCTACTAAAACACGAGGTAATCCTCGAATCCTTATTGGATAAAATGGACAGTGGTCTATCATGGATCCTAACAGCTTCCCTAATATATATCATGGAATGTTCATCAAGAGAAAAATCTTCTTTTATGGAAATAAAATGTTTTGAGATTTTTTGTTTATTGAATATAACCCATATATAATTATAGACTTTAGAAATTTTGGTGCTTCATATGATGAAGTCCATGGTAATTTTTTTTAATTCCATACTATATTGGTCAATGATTTCAACATATCATTATAATTTCGTTGTTCGACCTTATCTCTCTAGAATACAATGCATTGATATACATATTCTTTAATATTTATATTCATACTACCCCACTAGATGTAAATGTTTTAAAAAACTCTAAATCTACAAATTTCACGGAAGTATATAACATTTTGTGTTATGTGAATCATCCATACATCCTTTCTCCAATACAAGAAATTGATCAAAAACATATTCCGGGTCTAAAAATTATAACTACAAATTTATAAATGTTGAACTCTAAAATATTTTCTAGATTTTTATATACCTCTTTATCATATTTATATGATTATTTGATATACACATGAATAGAAGTTTGAGATTAATTTTGGGAAAGAAAGGATTTATCTCACCCTTATTATGATTTCATGATTCATCCTCTATAAATCTATGAGATTTTGGGAATTCTCAATCGTAATTATAAATTGAGTAGCATGATCATTTCTAGTAAGTGAGTTATCCACCCTGTTTTCCCTCCCAAGTTGGTAATGTATTGAAAAATCATAACCTTTTTACAAATTTTATTATCTTCATTGGAACATGTTAAATTAGTTCTATGTGAATACATATTTTAATATCTTCATATCAATATATATATATATATATATATATATATTTACTTTTCTTTCTAGGGATAGTTTCTACATATTTTTAATTCAATTAATATTGACAGTAGTTCTAAATCAAGTTTATGGTATTTTGTTCATTAGACTTTAATTGGTTTTAAATTTAATCAATTACATTATCATTATTAATTAGGACACAAACAAAAAACATTTAGAACAACACAATATTTTATAAAACTATCACCATTTCATGGTAATATTTATATAAGATAAATGACCCACCAATTATTCAATTCCTAAATCATTTATTTGAACTCCCCTATATAAAGTAAAATTATTCCATTTCATATCATTATTTTATGTTTATTTTATGTACTTTATAAATTCATAAAAATGAATTGGTAATATCCAACTAAACTAAGAAAAATCTGAGTCTCTATTAAAATCATCAGAATTGGACATTACATAATAAGTATTATATTTTATGGATTTACTAATAAACATTTTATATGATTATATTACCCATCACTAAATGATTTTGTTGAAAAAAATATTATATTCTAAATTTATAATACATATAAACATTTATGAAGGTCTTTAACACTATATTTAAATGATCTAATTGTTATTCCTTGTTTTTAGAATATATAAGAATAACATCTATAAATACAATAAATAATTGATATTTTTGGTCTCTAAAGACTCTATTAAAATGATACATATAGATTTTAAGTTAATTTTTAATTTAAAATTACTCCACAAAAAATTCATAGTGTACACACCTCGTACAAAAAAACTATCTTGGAAATATCCTCAATTTGGACCCTTTTGAATTGTATTTAGGTTAAATGTCATTATTTGAGAAATATTAATCTTGTAAAAGTTATATATATATATATATATTATGAATACATGGTAGAATATATATATTTTCATACTGATTTTATTAATCCAATGATAATCAATGGAATGACTCATCGATCCTTCCCTGTTTTTGAAAAAGAGTGCATCCCATGGCGATTCATCATGGAATACAAATACCTTGTCTAAATTGTTTTTTATAAATTTCACTAACTCATATTATTCAATGGGATTCAATTTTTATAGGCTCATTTAGATGGGTATGTATTCGAGTATGAGTTTGATAGATAAACCATTCTTCACTTTTTAGGTAGAATATGAATCTCTTCTAGAAATAATTCAATATATTATTTTATAATTAGAATGTTATCAATGTTGACATACTCCCCAATCATTTTATACAAGAGTCCCCTTTTTTTAGAAAACATAACCAACATTAAATAATTCACTAAACATGGATTATATAATCATCCATGAAATAATCCAGGATAAAATAATTATTTGGGAAATGAAATGAGACTTTCATATCCAAGGAGTTGATATGAGATCAATTTAGGGAACTCTAATAAATGCACAATATTATGAAAAATTCAACCAAATTAATAACAATTATTTCCACATGGTGTTTCCTCCTATAAAACTCAATTATAAGAATTTTAAAAAACTAAGATAGGATCATTAATCCCCCTATGGTTTCAACCGATAGTTTAATAACCATTCCATAGACTGGTGATTTCACATTCATATAAATCATATGTGATATAAAATAATTTCACCATATTAAATGAATTATGGTATTAGTATATACAGAATGGTGGTCCAGTGTAACTTTCAATACTTCATTCTTATGGTCTACCTCAATCGTAGTGATTGTAAATGACTATCCTTATTCCGTTTCTTTATGATTTTACTAGTTCCTATTTTCTTTATGTGTCCCAAGGGTTAGGTCATTGATTTTTATAATTCAAAAAATATTTTCACTTGAATAATTTTATAGAGGGGTGATCATTATCTTGTTGAATATTCCATTTTTTTGAATTAATAATTTTCTTCCATGGCTCGATTATTTTTGGCTGAGGGTCTTACTTTACAACAAATTAAACACATCCATGATCCCTTGATATAGTTACCCATGTGGATTATATAATATTAATTTCTTGTAAGAAATTGGGCTTTATTTCCACTATGTGTCTTATTTTTAACACTTACATGATACTTTGGTTTCCTTTTTTTCCCCACTAAATACTGAGATAATTTTTATTTATATCTCAACAACATAGGAAATATTTATTGAAATATATATTCTTGAACACTCCATATGAAAGAGAGTATATTTCCTCTATTTCAATGATATTCCAAATGAGAATACATCAATAGTCAATATCACTATATAAATGATAGACAATTAAAACAACCATCTCAAGGTCTTAGAACTGGATAATGAAAAATAACATTTTCTTTTCATTGATCCTCTTACCATAAATCATTAGGTTATAAAAATATCTAATAGAGGGTGGATGTTTCATCATTAATGACTTGATAGAGAGTTTCTACCTCTATGGTGAAATTTAAGGCCCAAAACTATTTAGGTTATCATCCACATTATGTGATATTTCGGTGAAAATTTTCACTAGAGTCTGCATTCTAGTTCTAATCAGGTTAGGATTATCATTAAAGGAATTATTACATTTTCCATGGAAACCATTATTAACTCTATTCATCTGATTTCCCTATATTACAATTAAAAATGAAATACTATGAATGAGTTTACATAATTAAGGGTTTTACATGAATGTAAAAAAATAAACCAAGAATACAGATTTCATAAAGGTGGTGTATATATTATCCTATGAGTACCTAAATTTAATTATTGGTTATCCATGTTTTCCTTTTTAAATAAACAAATATTATTTATTAAAATCCATTTAAATGGTGTATGACGATAATGTGATTATGCAAAGAATATCTACCAAGTGTTTCTAGTTAGTTGAATAATAAGATATCATTCATCCCGCACCCAAATGATGACTAATATATAATCAAAAAAAAATTCTTTTTTGGGTTATTTCCTTGAGATATATTTTTACAAAATCTTTTTCCACTTTAAGTATACATACATGTATTAATTAAAATAAAATCCACATAATCCAAAAATTATCATTAAATCATGATGTTATCATAAAATTATCATTTGGTTTTTTCAATATAGCTCATTAGACTAATCTATCGAGATAAGAAATCCCATCAATGATGCATACTATAGATACCCAATATAATAATTATTTAAAATTAACTAATGAAATGATTGAAATAATATAACTCATAAATAGCCACACAACCCAAGGATATGAAGGATTAGTTTATTGAATAAAGAAACATAAAAAACTATAATGCAACACATGAAAATAATATATAATAATAATCTTCCTCTATAACCCTTTCTATAAATATACTTTGATATAATCACTATTTTAAACTTGGGATTTGAAATATAAGAAATTAGTGAGGTAAAATTCATAGTACAATAAAGACATATAAAAAGATGATGTAAAACATAAGGGGAACATAAATATCATAATTAATGGTCAAAATACATTATAAGATAATAATAAAATACATTTGAGTAACATAAGACCATAACAATGATAATTAATTAAGCATAAATGATATGCCCTGACACAAAACACAACTCAATATTTATAGAACACGTGGGAATGGTATAAAAGTTTGTAATACTACAAAAATAATACATAACCATGAAAACATTGAATTTAATGGATGTTAATTTCATTTTTAGTATTTCGAATGACTTTATGAATAACTAAGAAATTTGGGACAACCATAATCATAATAAAACATGTGTAGGAAAACACATTATACACATGTTTATAAGAACAAACACATTTTTTCAATGATTTAATATGTGGGAGAAACCTTCATGAATATTCGTGTGTGAAAAAACTCATTATTTCCTCCTATGACTATATCATTTTACAATAACATAAATTGAAACATTGGATTACAGTATAAGACCCCATCTGTCATCATCCATACATATGTGCCACCAAAAATCAATCATAAATATATCTTAACAAGCCCATGGAAATGGAATTAAATTATCTAACATCCTAATGAAGTCATTCACTTTTCATAAGAGAATAATATAATTTAAATATGGTTCATAAATCATCCAAATCGAAATCATTCTCTTTCCATATATAATCCATGTAAATAAAATTTAGTATCGTAAGATTTCCCAATAATATAACAACATGAAATAAATCAACTATCACTAAATAGAAATATCACCAAAAAATGATCTCATATTTATATAATAATGGAAGGGGGGGGCCTCAAATGTAACATAATTCTATAAATATATATATATATATATAGAGTAATATTTAATCAAAATCACTATATTCATTTCTTGAAAAATTTTCTAATCTTCGATGTAAAAGTCATTGGGATGAGAGTATTTTCAAAAAGACCCATTTGTTTTTACAATAAAAGTGAAAAGAAAATAATTTATCAAAGTGGATTTTGACTGAAAAATATCTTCAACTTAAAATTATAAGAGTACACCATTGAAAATTAAATTCTTTGAGAATGTAGATCAATGTATAATTGAATAACTTAAAGAGAAGAGTTTGATTTACCAAGTCCCTTACATTTACCCTATATTTCCAGGGGAATAATATACCTCCCATATTACATTGATAAAAATCATAATATACTATTTTATAACCTTATTTTTATATATTTTTATGGATATTTTTTTATTAATAACAACTCAATTCATGTATCGGATTGTTGAAATCTATTTTCATTATTGGGTGTTAATAATCATAACTCTTAAGAGATAGGCTTTTAAAAGTAGTGTCAAGATTTTTTATCTCTAAAATATAATCAATTATAAACAAGTCATGGTTCAGGATGTTATGTTTTACATAGAAATATAATGATAGGATTAGATTGAATGAGAGTTTTAATAAAATTTCTTGAAAATGAAAATGGAAATGAATAAGATTTGGGTTATTTACCGATATTGATGGATTAACTTATAATGATTGTTAATTTTTTATCTAGATATAACCATATTAACTATATATATTTCATATAAATATCATATATTCTTATCATATATAAACTAATACTATCAATGTTCTAGATTTATGTAACAATAATCATGATTATACACAGAGGTTGTAGTCTACAAAATGATTGATTCAATTTTTATTTTTTTTAAGGAAAATTGGATGGTGGGGATTGGTTATAATATAATTATAATACAATAAAATAAAGATAATGATGTTCATGTTATAGTTTTATGATGTTTAAATTTAATTTTAGGATGAATAAAAGCATATAATTAAGTTTAAAAAGAAAGAGTGTTTTGTGAGATTATACCTATCTTCTTTAATTATAATATACGAAAAGGGTATAAACCCATTGAGAAATGACCTTCTAAAAAGACCATAAATTCTTATAAGAGTTTGTAGGTATTTTTTTTTCAGATTATCTTTCCCCAAAAATAATGATTTTTTGTGTGAGGAATTGTGATGATAGGAGTTCCCCTTTAATAAATGAAAAAGAGATGAATTTTTTTAAGGACCAAATAAATTTTAATAAAGGGATGTAACTCTCAATGAAAAATATATCAAAAAAAAATTAATTTATGTGAAGATATGGTTCATTATAATATCCAATACTAAAATTGAAATATTTTTTAAGAAATGATAGACCCTTTACATCAAAGGTTACTCAGTTGTACAATTTTAGTGTTCACAATGATAATCAGTTTTTAACTATGTTATTTCTCTTCAATGACCAAATACTAAATTTTACTTATGATATAATTTTGAAGTAGTAGTTCAAAATTTAATATACATTTTTATTATATATTTACAAATTATAAATATTAATTTTAAAATATAAAATACATATTATATTGAGAATTATTCTTTCAAAAATATTACATAAATTTTAAAATGTAAAATATAGATTTTAAAATTAAAATGAATATATTAAAAATTATAACTCCACTAATAAAAATATATTTAGAATCATAAAAAGGATTTATAATTTTATAATTAAAAAATTTATACTAAAAATTTCCTTAAGTGTTGTTATTTTAAAAAAATGGTATCTTACAATAATAACCTACAAATTAATATTTTTAGAGATATATAAAAATTCAATTTAAGCTATTTTTGAAATGATAAATAAAAAAATATTTTTTTTAGTTCACATCATAAAATTTATATATTTTAGAAAAATTAGAAAAACTAAATCTAGAAAAAACAATTTTTATGGGAATTTATATTTTTATTGTGATCAATTCATATTCATGTCACTTATTAATTACTAATTAAAATTATGTTAAAAATAATTCCAAAATATATATTAATCTTGAAAAGAAGGAAATTTTAGATAAGTGACCTCATTAGTTTTTTAAGTTCACTAATTTTTTGATAATTAAAGTAATCATTATGCTTTTAATATATATATATATATATATATATATCTAATTCACTTAACATTGTTTATACCTTAGAATTATATTTCCACATTATAATTTCCCTTATTGGGTTGGATTTGTGGTTGTATGTGGATTAATCCATAGAACACGATAGTTATTTAAGGAGGAAAAACTATTGTTACTAAAAGAATAGATAAGAGTTGAAAGTTTATAAAAATATAAATATCACTATTATTAGTAACACTTAGAGTGTAAAATTTTCCATCATAGGTGAAAAATTATTGTTTTCCCAACCATTTAAGTATGTTCCCTTATTTGGTTATAGGATAGAGTGGTTTATAAGAACATTCCCTTCTTAGCTTCATTTTCATTATCCTATTTTGACCAAATACTAATAATAAATGGATATGATAAAAAAAACTATAAATTTAAAAACATCAATCTAAATATTTTTTCCATAATGAAAGGAATATTTTTTATATACGACACATTCTAATCATGCTATGAATCTCATTTTTCAATATTTGGTTACTCATGGTCAAATTCATGCTAGGTTGTAAACCCATATATTTTTATCTCGTGATAATGGTTCATAGGGATAATGTGATTTACCAATTAAGATACAATAGGAGTGTCTAGAGAGGTGTGATATATGGATTATTGAAACAGATCACAATTAAGTTAATACCCAACACAATGCCTTCAGAATTATTAATGTTTGATATTTAAATACTATAACCCCATCCGTATTCTAGTTTCCATAGAGGAATGAAATTTCTGTGAAATACACATACTTAAGTCTTTACTAATACATCAAGATGTCATACTATACATAGATTTATTCTTATTAATTTAGTTAAAGATCACTCAAACTTATCTCGAAATAAAAAGTGAATTATCACCATAAAATTAAATCACATGATTTCCCAAAGGATCATATATACCATTGAAATTTCTATCAACCATATCATTTAAACTATCAAACAATCCAAAAATTAAAATTAAAATTTTAAATATTTTCTAAATCATTCTATTTATAATAACTTTTATTCTTCGGACCTGTACTATTAGACATAGTTATATAAACATAAAAATTACATGATCAATTTCATACTATCTTTAAAATTATGGATATAATGATCCTCAATGAAAAATTCATAAAAAAATTATTTCATCTATTACATTTTGATTTTTCTTCTAGGATTATTGAATTAGAAAATTATGACAAAACAATAACTAACCAATCCCATGTTCCTTGTATCAAATATGATATTTTTTCTGAAATATATGAAATTACTTAATCCATAATAAATCTTAATTATCTCTATTATTTTCATTCAAATATTTTATACATATAAATATGTCATGTGTACTACTTTTCATCATTATCATGGGAAATGTAAGCACATGAAGGGGAGAGGTCAAACACTGAGTAAATAGAAATATATACCTGAAACTATAAAAAATTAATCATGGAATATATAAAATAGAAATAATAAATAAAAAAATCCATATTAAAAATAGAATGTGATAACTCTATATTCATAATAATAAATGAAAATATATATATCAATAATACTAATGTTATACTGATGTAATACATACTATCAAATAATAATAAAATGTTTTCAAAGAGTTTTTCTAGGATATTTAATTTTTATATAGAATATAGTTAAGACATATTGTTTTATTGGGTAGCCTTACACAAAATAAACAAAAATATTTTATATAATGGGAGATTTATATTCATCAAGAGGATTTATAATTTTGGGCACCATCTATGATTTGATTATGTCCAATTAATTAATAATTAGAGTCAACAATACCATTCATAAAATTACATTAGAACCATTGGCTAGAAAAAATCCAAGAGAAATTATTAATTAAAAATACAGAATATCCATACATCACCAATCTATGTATAAATATAATAATCGAACAGAATGTTAATACATTTACACATCTCAATAAAGGGATGACAATATCATAACTCATCATGATAATGATGGTGGATAGTTAAATAATAAAGTCAACCTGTTAATAATCATCCATATTGGAATAAAAAATTACAATATTCCAATACTTACACCAATGTTAGTAAAATGAATTACAATATTATATCTTATCCAAAAAAGAAGAGGTTTCAAATAATACAAATCCATATTTTGAATAATCATCCATATTTGAATAATAATACATAGAACTATAAAATTTAATTACATTTCAATATAATACCATCCTATTTGGGGAAAAAATCTAATATAAATTATGTAATATGGGATTTTTTCAGATATAGATTAATGATTATATAACTATGTCAATATTAGAATAACATGATCGTAATACATTAAGATAAATAATGTTGATTGTTTCCAAATTAAGTTTCCCTATATGTAATATATATTTATCAATGTATTCATTCTATTTGAATGCATAACACCACAAATATAATGAGATAATACTACATAATGAAAACACAATTTAGGATATACCGAATATATATGAAATAAGTTAAGGATAATGATCATAAGCAAATAAACTAAAGTTGAGTTTCCAAGGATTGAGGTACTCTATGATTTAATGGGGTATTTTGTAACACCCCTCAATGATATAGGTTCTCTATGACTTAATAATACATATTCATGTGTATGAGTGTTGTTTTAATAAGTTTTAGGGGCTATGAGTTGCTCAAGGGTTAGATTATTAGAATGCAACTTCGCTTGCTATGAAATTTCCATAACAAAGTTATTTATAGATATGAACATTATGGTTCAAGATGTGAATACCTAGAGAAGAATTGTTGGAATTCTACATAGAATAGTTCATTGTGTGAAATTTATTTTCATATCTTAGATATCCTCCATGATATATTTTTAAGAGTGTTAAATGGTTTTAGTACCCCTAGTTTCTAGTATGTAAACCTTACTTGACGCTTTTCATGGTTTTAAAGTTAATGGTGATGAATGGGAGTGTCGAGAGAACTATGAATGAAGTTTTGAGGAAAAGGGGAAGTCGCACGGACGGCGCACAGTTTGTCTAAACCGTGCAGAAAAACTGTGCCTAGTTTGTATGGGAGGCAGTAGCTTCCGCACAGGTGGCGCACAATTTGTCTAACCATGTATTCAATCTATGCGTGGAGGATCTACAGAGGTAGTGGATAACGCATGGTTAGAGCACAGTTTGTCTAACTGTGCGGGCAAACCATGCGGCCACCAAAATGAGATCCTGTAAAGGTGGATCTCACGTGTTTTGCCTCTAAGTGGCTCGTCTTTTCTCTTAAGTGTCCCTAACTCGGGATTTTGCTTCTCCTAAGGTCAGAAAAGGTTCTCCCATCATTCCTAAGTTGATTCGAAGGATTCTCTTGAAACTTTAAAGCCGGATTCTTGAGGTATGTGGTCATTCTTCATCGTTCTTGTTCGGTTTCTTAGATCTACATAGATCTAATTCTCCTCTTCCCTTAGTTTCTTAGATCTATGACCTCTATGGGTAGATCTAGGTGTTTTAATGACATATGTGATTAGATTTTTCTTGGTTTTCATAGGAGAAGAGATCTAAGGTGAGTTTTTGAAGAATCAACCCGGTTCTATTGAGCGTTCTTCGTTCGTTGTGGTTTTTGTCAAAACCCTAAAGATAAGAGGCTTATTTCTCTAATCCACTTATTAGAACTGATTATCATGCTTTCAAATTAAATGTGTGGTGTTTAATTGAATGTGATTTGGTTTTCAAACACTTTTTTAAACCTTCTTGAGTGATGGTTGTGAAATCTTGAAAATTGGGGATTTTGGATTATGTGCTTTGGTTCTTAATTTTAAAATTGAGGTTTTAAAATGGAAATTTTCTGGAATTGTGACCCATGGTGGGGATTTGATGTTTTCAATAAAAGGGGAAAGTTTTATTCAAGTTAATTGTGGCTTTGAAATTGGGTGTGCTTTGGTTTTCAATAAAAGCTCAGTTTTATTGAAATAGTTTGGAATTGAAATGGTTTGGAATTGAAATGGTTTGGCATTGAAATGGTTTTGTCTGAAATGGTCTTCAATAAAGAAGAAATTTAATTTAAAGGGATATTTTGGGATGAATTTTTTGGGAATTTTTGGTGTGGGTTCATGTCGCATATACGGGGCTTGGTTGAAATATGACCTTGTGCTCGGTTCCAAATGTTTAATGGAACATGGGAATTGCATATATGAGGCTTGGTTGAACTATGAACTTATGCTCAGTGCCAAAGGAGTAATGGCACATGGGAAACAATTACCTTGTGACTACTTGGGTAGATCGACGAGAAACTGCTCATGAGTATGGAACTGTCAGAACGTAGTATGCATGGTTAGTTGAATGGGTTTTTGAAATGGTTGGGTATGTCAAAAAGAGGATATTGTGAAATGGTTCAAAAGATTGGTTAGTTATTTTTTTGGAAAGATAACTTTTTGGAAAAATCGGGTTCAATTGCACTTGTATGCTTTTGGTATAAATGGTTTGGAAACTTGTTTATATTTAGCTATAAATTTTTTTTGATAAATTGTTTTATATAAATTGTTTTAACTAATTATTCTAATGTGTTCTATCCTAGTGGTGCGAGTAGGAAAGTCATGGGGGGGGGGGGGGAACCTACCGAGTTTTACACTCACCCCTACTTTGGCACTTTGGTGATTTTTCAGATGTTATATTCTAGGATACAGGTAATGGTAAGGCACCTCATTACTAGTGGTTCGTAGTAATGCTTGGGATAGGTGGTGGTTCTTAGATCTTGGAGCGGGGTGTGGAGCCGTGGAGTATATCTTGGCTTATTTTGGGTCCTTTGTTTAGTCTTATACATAGTACGCTGATATTTTGTTCGTTTGTATTGGTTTTGGTTTGTATTGTGGAACAACATGGTTGTCTTTTGGGAATACATGCTTTAATGTTTTATTGAAATGCATCATATAGTGGCCATTAGAGGATGGTTTGGTGGGTTTCTTTCTAAAGGTAAAATCGTTCCCCACTGTTCCATGATGCCATCAAAATTTATTTCCAGCCTTTGGCGCATTGGGAACATTGCTTAAGGACAAGTAATGACTCTTTGAACTCTCAATCCACTGAGGTTGGAAGGTCATTACAAATCGTATCAGTCTAGTCGTTCCTTTGTGGTACAAATCATCATTGTTCTTGGTCATGGAGTTAAAAATACTTCTTGTCTATTCCTTGGGTCGAAATCTTAGACAGTATTAGGTTTGTAGGAACTTGAGATGCATAGCATAAAACGATGTAGATAACCCTTTTATGCTGAATTTTTAATTACCAGGGTGTTGGATACATAAGTGTTTTGGATACACTTCTATAATATGGGAAATATCATTGTCATGGGTTTAGCCAATGAGACGAGAATGAAATGCATTGTAGAGGAATGAATTCCACCTAGTATTTCATATCACATTATGAGGAATGACTTATGATTTTCTTGCATGGTGCATATTTTTGAAAAAAATGCAGAAATTGATTTATGTGGAAGATTTTGAAAACAAGATTTTTGGTGTATTTTGAAAATGGTTGGATTTTTAAAAAGCATGTTGAATGTTTTCAAAAAAGGTTGAACATTGAAAAATTTGTTTTGGAAAAAAATGTTGTGATAGATGATGTGATAGAATTTGAAATGCTAAGCCATCAGTTGCTAGAGAGTGAGATTGAAAGAGGTTGTTGTTTGTTTATAAATGGAACCGAGTAAGCGTTGTAGAGACCAACCAAAAGTGGACAATGAAAATGTGGTTGCACCTAAGCCCCAGATGAACCAACAGTTAGTCTAGAGAATAGAGAAAACTTTCCAGGCTGTGGGAAGTGTGAATAGAGCCTAAGATCCAAAGCATGATGATTATGAAGCCCATTTTCTAAAGTAGGATCCACCCATCTTTAAGGGTGATTTGGACCTGGAAAGGGCGGAGGCATGGCTTTCCGGAATGAACATAATTTTTGAGATTCTTGGGGACGCCAGTAGAGTTGAAAGGAAATCTAGCAACGTATAATATAGAGGATCTTAATCTTTAGTGGTGGGAGTTGGCAGTCCAAGTGGGAACAAACTAGGGTATGACTTTGGAAGGCTTTGAGTAATTGTTTAATAAACAATTATACCCACATACATTCAAAATTTAGGGCACAATTGATTTCTTCAGATTGAAGAAAGAGAATATGTCTGTGATAGAGTATGCAACTAAGTTTATGAGCTTAGTGCGGTTTCCCCCAGAGGTGGCGGGTAGCACATTGTTGAAGGCAAGGATCTTTGAAGTGGGGTTATGGAAGGATATCCGTTCAAAAACAGTAGTGTTGTGTATCAGTGATTACATAGAGATGGTGAATCGAGTATTGGTGTCTTAGCAGGATCTGTTGGGAGCTCCAGGAAGAGGAAGCATGGTGGTACCAATGAAGAATACGGGTGCTTCACACTCTTTTACTGCTGCATGTGTGGTTGATTTTTTGGGTTTAAGGGTAGAAATTATGCATTTGGTTTGGATACTTCAACTCCTCTAGGTCGAAGAGAGTGTCGACCCCTCTTGTGTAGAGAATGTGGTATCGTTGTGGGCGAGGTTCAACTAATGTATAATTTCTCAGTGCTTGAAATAGATGGGTATGATGTAATTCTGGGAAGGGATTGGCTGGTGACGTTTAAGGCCCACATCGACTGTAAAGCATGAAAATTGGATTTTACGACACACGATGGAGTTATACATGTATTGTAAAGGGAGAGGCATGAAAGGCAGGGTGCAATGGGTTTGTTGGAACCAGGAGTGGGCATGTTATCGTATCAGTTGGCGGTGTTGTCATTGGAATCGGTAAAGGGTGTTGAGAAGAGTGTTCTTCTGTCAGTGGTGGATTAGTTCATGGATGTTTTTCCAAAATAATTCTCTAGGTTACCTCCCATAATTTAAGTGGAGTATCTCACTTCTGTATTACCTAATGGAACCTATTGAATTGATATAATTGAAAGTAAAACTGGAAGAGTTATTAAAAAAGGGTTTATCCGGCATAGCACGTCTCTGTGGGAAGCGCCAGTGTTGTTGTGAAAAAAGGCAGATGTAACTTTGAGTCTTTGTGTCAATTATCGTATACTTAACCAAGTTATGATAAAGAACAGATATCCAATTCATGAACTGATGATTTGTTCGACCGGTTGAGGGGAGCCTAGTGGTTCTCCTAGATCAACCTGAGGTCGAGATTTCATCAATTGTGGGTGAAGAAGGATAATATTCCTAAAATAGATTTTATAAGTACATATGGACATTATGAATATGTGGTTATTCCCTTTGGTCTAAAAAATGTGCCAGCGGTGTTCATGGAATTGATGAATCCTATATTCCAGATATATCTGGATTCATTTGTGGTGGTGTTTGTAGATGATATTCTGTTGTGTTCAAAGACAACGGTGGAGCATGAGCAGCACTTGGCGACGGTGATGGGGATCTTGAGGGATAATCGGTTGTATTAAAAATTGTCAAAGTGTGTCTTTTGGATACAAGAAAGAATGTGTTTGATATTTGACAAGAAATAATGTTCCATTCAAGTGAAATAAAAAGTGTCTGTAGTGTTTCGAAGAGCCAAAGGGTCACCTTACATCAGCACCAATCTTGGTTTTTTCAGAACAATGAAAACTGTTTGTGGTGTATTGTGATGCATCAACATTAGGGTTGGGGTGCATTCTCATTCAAGGGAATCATGTGGTTATGTATGGCTCACATCAGTTGAGGGTGCATGAGAAGAACTACCCAACTCATTATTTGGAATTGGCAGCAGTGGTCCATACTTTGAAAGTGTGGTGTCATTATCTCTTCGGTGAGAAATTCACGGTATATACGGATCATAAGATCCTGAAGCACAATTTCTCACAAAGGTATTTGAACTTGAGGCAAAAGAGAGGGATGTAATATCTCTAGATGTTTGATTTTGACCTGATGTACATACCGGGTAAGGGAAATTCGATGGCAGATGCATTAAGTAGAAAATCATATGCTTAGGTGGTGAAACAGGCATCAGAACCGTGGAAATTGATGTCGGTTATAGCTAATATGCGGTTGGAATGTGAGGACCAGGGTGATAGAGTTGTCTTCTTTTCTGCTTTGTTGATTCCTGACTTGGTTGGCCTGGTTAAAGAGGCACATATATCTGATTTTGAGTGTGTGACCATGAGGTCGAAACTCAATGGTGGGGAGATCGTTGAGGGTTGGAAACTGAATGAAGATTTAGTTTTGTGTTTTCGGAATCCGATGGTTGTACCAGTTGCTTGTTAGGAAGATCTTCTTAGGGCGTATCATCATTAAAAGGTGGGTCGTTCATCCTGGAATTCAGAAAATGTATAAAGGGTTGAAAGTGCAGTTCTGGTGGGATGGTATGAAGAGAAGAGTGGCTGAGTTTTTTTTAAGATGCTTGACTTGCCAGCAGTTCAAGGTAGAGCATCAGAGGCTAGTAGAAATGTTGCAGTCTTTACCAATCCCTCTTTGTAAATGAAAGAAAATAACAATGGATTTTGTCACAAGACTCCCAAGAACGGTCAGAAATCATGATGCCATTTGGGTGATAGTGGATCGGCTAACAAAGTCGGCCCATTTCATTCAAATTCGTGAATCTCATAAGGTAAAGGATCCATCCAGAATCTATATCCGGGAGGTGGTAAAGAGGCATGGTGTTCTAGTGTCTATATTCTCTGATAGAGATCTGAGGTTCACATCTCGTTTCTATAAATCATTACAGCAAGCCCTTGGAACTCAGTTAACTATGAGTACCGCGTATCATCTTCAAATGGATGGGAAATCCGAGCAGATGATACAAACATTTGAAGACATGTTTTGGGCTTGTGTAATGGATTTTAGTGGATCATTGGAGTATTATATATCCTTAGTTGAGTTTCATATAATAATAGCTATGAATCCTCGATACGCATGGCTCTGTTTGAAGCATTGTATGGGCGTTCTTGTCGTTCTCCACTTTGCTGGGTGGAAACGGGTAAAACTTCACAAGTCGGGCCAATCCTTGTCCAAGAAACAACAGAAAAGATTTTGTTGATTAAAAAGAGGATGGGGAAAGCTCAGATTTTTCAGAAATATTATATAGACCACTGTCAAAGACTTTTTTCGTTCGTTATGGGTGATCATGTCTTCTTAAGAATCTCTCCAAAGCTTAGACATCACCATTTTGGGAATTAGGGAAAGTTATCTCCTAGATACATTGGTCCTTTTGAGATACTGGAAGGGGTTGGAGAGGTGGAATATCATTTTACATAACTACCACGATTCAGTTCGGTCCATAATGTCTTCCATGTATGTAGGTTGAAAAAGTATCAACCTAATCTTGACCATGTGATCAGATGGGATCACGTTGACCTAGAGACAGATGCTTCGTTGATACATATCCCAGTACAGATTGTGTATAGGCAAGGGAATGTCTTGCATGGAAAAATCATTGGTCTAGTGAAGGTTTTATGGAAGCATGGTCAGATTCAGGAGGAGACTTGGGAACATGAAAAGGAAATGAAAGAGGAGTGGCCAGAACTCTTTCAGTTGGGTAAAGGTTTTCTACTTTCTGATAATGGAAAGCCCAATGGTGGGGAGAATTTAGTACCCATGGTTTCCGGTATGTAACTCTTACTTGAGGATTTTCATGGTTTTAAAGTTCAGGTTGATGAATGGGAGAGTCGAGAGAACATTGAAGGAAGTATTGAGGCAAAGGGGAAGTCGGACGGACGACACACAGTTTGTCTAAACCATGCAGAAAAACCATGTGTAGTTGTTCTTGGAGGCAATAGCTTCTGCACGGGTAGTGCACCATTTTTCTAACCGTGCATCCAAGCTATTCGTCAAGGACCTGTGGAGGCAGTGGCTAACGCACGGTTAGCAAACAATTTTTCAAACCGTGTGGGCAAACCATGTGTCCACTTAAATGAGATCCTATAAAGGTGGATCTCACACATTTGTAACTCTAAGTGGCTCATTTTTACTCCTAAGCATCCCTAACTCGGGATTTTGCTTCTCCTAAATTCATAGAAGGTTCCACCATCATTTCAGAGGCAATCTGAAGGCTTCTATTGGTGAATCAAAGCCGGATTTTTGAGGTATGTGATCATTCTTCATTGTTCTTGTTCGATTTCTTAGATCTACATAGATCTACTTCTCCTCTTCCCTCATTTTCTTATATCTGTGACCGCTATGGGTAGATCTAGGTGTGTGGATGCCAAATGTGATGAGATTTTTTCTTTGTCTTACTAAGAGAAGAGATCTAAGGATGGTTTTTGAAGAATCAACCCGGTTCACTTGAGCGTTCTTTGTTCGTTGTGGTTTTCATCAAAACACTAAAGGTAGGAGGCTTATTTCTCGACTTCACTAAGTAGAACTGATTGTAATGATTTAAAATTGAATGTATGGTGTTGAATTGATTATAATTTGGTTGTTAAACACTAGTTGGAAAACTTATTGAGTGATGGTTGTGAAATCTGAAAAATTAGGGATTTTGGGTTGTGTGCTTTGGTTCTTAATTTAATAATTGAGATTTTAAAATGGGGATTTTCTGGAATTGTTACCCATGGTTGCGATTTGATGTTTTCAATAAAAGGGGAAAGTTTTGTTGAAGTTTATTGTGGCTTTGAAATTGGCAGTGCTTTGGTTTTCAATAAAAGATTAGTTTTATTGAAAGGGTTTGGAATTGAAATGGTTTGGCATTGAAATGGTTTTGTAGGAAATGGTTTTCAATAAAAAAGTATTTTTATTGAAAGGGATGTTTTGGCATGAATTATTGGGAATTTTTGGTGTGGATTCATGTCACATATACGAGGCTTGGTTGAAATATTACCTTGTGCATAGTGCTAAATGTTTAATGGCACATGGGAATTTCATATACGAGGCTTGGTTGAAATATGAACTTATGCTCGGTTCCAAAGGTGTAATGGAACATGGGAAACAATTACCTTGTAGAGACATGGTAGATCGACGAGAAACCGCTCATGAGTATAGAACTGTCATAATGTAGCATGCATGGTTGGTTGCATGGGTTTGTGCAATGGTTGGGTATGCCAAAAGGGGATATTTTGAAATGGTTCTAAAGCTTGGTTAGTTATTTTTTTGGAAAGATAAGTTGTTGAAAAAATCGGTTTCAATTGCACTTGTATTCTTTTGGTATAAATGGGTTGGAATTTTTTTTTATTTAGTTATAAACTATTTTTGAGAAATTGTTTTATATAAACTGTTTTATGCAATTGTGCTAATGTATTCTATCCTAGTGGCCAGAGTAGGGAAGTCACTGGGGGAAAACCTACTAAGTTTTATACTCACCCCTGCTTTGGCACTTTGGTGCTTTTGCAGATGTCTTATTCCGGGATACAGGTAAAGGTAAGACACCTCATTACTAGTGGTTCATGGTGATTCTTGGGAATGGTGGTGGTGCTTGGAGCTTGGAGTAGGGTGTGGAGCTGTGGAGTGTATCTTGGCTTATTTTGGGTCCTTTTTTTAGTCTTCTGCCTAGTAATCTGATATTTGGGTTTGGTTGTATTGGTTTTGGTTTGTATTGTGGAACAACTTGGTTGTCTTTTAGGGAATATATGTTTGAATATTTTATTAAAATGCATCATATATTGGCTGTTAGAGGATGGTTTTGTGGGTTTCTTTATTAAGAAAAAATCATTCCCCTCTTTTCCTTGAAGCCCTCGACATTTATTTCTAGCCTTTGGTGCCTTGGGAACATCATTAAAGGCCATGTAATGACTCGTTGTACTCTCAAGCCAATGAGGATTAGCGGATCATTACATTGGTAATCTCCCCCTAGACCACAATTTTAATTTCCCTAGCCACTCCATCAATGCTCATTCATGCTTTAGGCTATGTAGGGGCATGTCCGAGATTAAAATTTTCCCCTTATACTTGTCTCTTTTATGGGACCAAGATATGTTTTGGTTTTATTTTTTTTCAACATTTCAATATGAGTAATAGTTTATTGAAGAATAGTGATGTGATTAAACAACATAATTCATGAGAATTTGGTAGAAATAATTTCCAAATGAAGCATAGTAATCTGAATTTGAAACTTTTTATGAAGAGAAAAATGGGAGAATAATAATCAAATGTTCAGACCAAATTTTGATAATAAATTTATTAGTTTTAGTATTCTATTCTAAAGAAGGATTTGGGGGATATTGGCTTTCAAACTCACCTTGGATTTGGAATGAATGTTTAGATCATTAGGAGGTGTTGTATTGGAATGTAAATGTATATATACTAAATCATTTTATCCTTTTCTTTTTTGTATGTATTCATATTTCATAAGTTTTTTTGTAAAAATGTTATACTATCCCAATAAAATAATGGGAAAAGGTGTATTTAACAAGAGTGTAGATATTGGTACATCAGACATATTGTAATTCAGATACACAATATTCATTTTCTATTAGAAGGATATATATGATATAAAAAGGAAGAGTGAGACATTGACTGACCATTTAGATACATATTGACATAGATACTTCATCGAACACAGGACCATCAGTCAGAGTGATTGATGAAAAAGAGAAATCACTTGATGATACTTTATATGTGATGTTAGAGTGATGAAATTACTTCAAATGTTTTGTCAATGGGGGTATTGATAACTATATAAGTTTCAACAATTTTAATAGACAAATTCTCTCATTGTTTCATATGATACAAGGAATTTTAATAAGGAAATCTAGGTCCTAAATATGTTATTATTTTAGTGATTAATTGTATCCAAATGAAAATTATATTAGATTAAATAATGATTGGAAAGAACTTGTTAAGATGAAGTGTGAGAAGTGATGAGTGACTAGTAAAGTAGTTATAAAACATCTGAAATATTTATATTTTGAATCAATGTTATTCAAGGATGTAGTAAACCATTTTTATCTAACGCGATTCAGTGGAGTATGAAATAAATTTTGTGTTATTATTAAGTGTGTTAAAAACGATCTGATTATTGAATGTATATCAATTGAGTTAAGAGAAAAATTTAGAGAGTCAAAATATATATAAAAGATAAAACATAATTTAATTCCATTAGATAAATTTTTTAAAAGAAATTATATGAGATAGAGACAGAGGAAGAAACACAAATTGGAGTCATAAAACAAAGAATGATCGAACTCAAGTCAATCAAACTGAATAAATGTTTTGTAAATATTTAGTGAGTACGAACTTCTGAGAATATGCAAGAAGATACTCACAGTATTAAGACGAGTAAAATAAATAAAATATATTGAAATCCATTAATGTGAAATTAGATATATATGAATTTCATTTAGCATGAAGTAGATTTATTTTTTCTTCCTTGTTATTCTCGGATGGAAATAAAAGGATTATAAATTACATTGTACTTTCCAACTAATGGATTACCATTCACATGTGATCAAAGAAAAAGATTTGAAATTATTGGGACATGTATTGAGATTCTAACAATACTTTTTCTATGTTTAATCTGAGGAAGAGCCATCCAAGTGAGTACATCAGAATATGCTCATTTGGAATCACATCCATCATTGGGAGACCCATTAGACCAAGTTCTATCAGATAGAGTAATTCTGAAAAACCAACTATATTCATTACTCGGTTGAAGGTGGTAGGTAAAAAGGATCATCAGATGTAGCTGATTAGATAGAGACTATCAGATTGATGTAATTGTATGGATATCGATCATAATAAATTTTTCAAATGAAGTATTCCATAAAAAATTTCTAGAAGGATTGAGAATATTCATATTTTTTTATTATCTAAAAGAAGTTTCATGAACAATATGTTCCTCATAGAATCATTGACCTTTTAGAAGATTTAAAATAATCATATTTTTATTCAACTTAATTTTTGAGGATGTGAAAATAATTCTCAAGTGGACTAGAAAAGTAGAATAAATGTGAATCTTGTAACTGTTGATATATACCCATTGCTAAATTTTTTTGGGGGGTATATAAATTGTTGTTGGAAATATTATATAAATATTATAGATGGGGGTATAACCAACTATAGTAGTAATTTAATTACTAGGGTTGTATAAATTTTTACTACTGATTCCATTGTATGCCGTAAAGAATATAGGTAAAGAATCTTTGTTTTTGGGACTAACCAACATGTAAAAGAGTGGGTATTTGTACCAAAACATATAAATACCATGTGATGACTTATATTTATATTTGTTTCATACTAAAGGTAATGTTGATAAGTTTTAATTTACTGTATTATAACTCTAAAGAGATTCCTATGATAATAATTTTTATTAAACAATATATAAAACATTCGTATTAAAAAATGAACCACTGATTCACCCTTATTCAGTGGTCTTTGTCCTATTATGGAACAATAAGTGGTTACATAGGTGGTTCCCTCTAAAATATACATATATGAGAATGGATAATTTCACTTCAGCGAAAAACAGTTTTTTTTAGTTTCTCAAGTAATGAAAAATTACAATTGGAAGAAAATAGGTTACCCTATCTTCTTTCACATAGCATATAATTTAGATATGATGAAATAGTGGGATTTCAACTCATAAATGAAACTGATATGATAGATACTGAGAAAATAAGTATAAAAGATAATGGAAAATATCACAATTCATTTTTTTATGTATCTTATTGATAATTTTTATCAAATTATTATGGTTTTTCCCATTGTTAAAAAATATGACATAACTTGAGAATTAGGTATGAGGGAAATGAGAATGTTGAGGAATCCACATTAAAAATATGGAGAAGTATATTTGTGGATATGAAAATGGTTTATGATAAAATAATTTATAGTTACTTTTAAAGTGTAAATGAGAGCCTGATTAACACCAATTGATTTTGTTATAAGCTATATGATTCTATAAATTTTCAGAATCCTACGAGAAACATTATAGACAGATTTGATTCAAAAGTTCCAACTTTAGAAGACCGTTGTGCTTTATATTTGGATGAACATAATAATATTAGTCTATCATATTAATTGAGAAAATAAAATTTCTTCAATATGAATTCTGATGAATAGATTTTATTCATTAATTTGTTAAAAATTAAAAACCAATATTAAAAAGATGAAGAAGAATTTTGTGATTCGAAGGTAGAGGAAAAATCTGAATATTTCCATATAATTATTTACCACATTTTCATGAAATAAAATAAGGACAAGTTGAAAATTAAAACTCTAAAGTGATGGAATTGCGAAGGTAAACAAAAATTTTTCAAAATGTTTTTAAAGGAAGAAAATTTAAGAGTAAGAGTTGGAAGAAGATAATAAGAATTTCCAGAAAAATAATGAAAACCCATAAAGAATTATTTCTTTATGATAAGAGTATGAAAAGATATTTTGGTAGATTTGTGAATAATGATTTCTCATCAAATAAATTTTATTGATAAAGATATAAATGGAGATAATTCTTCCTAAAATAATTTTGGTGAATAAATTACAAAAATGGAGTGGATTGTTAAACCAAAATTGGAAAAAAAATTGAGTAGAAAACACAACTCATGAAATATTGAAAAAGATTCATATATATGATAAAGGTATGTATTTTCAATATTTTTATTTAATGAATAAATAGGGGATAATATCAATTTTTTTTCATCTCAAAATAGGATTATTAATGAGATTAAAATAAAACTAAAAAGTTACAATGAAAAATCACCTGGAAATGAGAACCTCATCATGAAAGAATCAAAACATATTGAATAATGTAAGAAGAAAACATTGAAGATATGTGAAACAAAAAATTGATACATCTTCTAAATAAATGGTTTTTTGGGAAATAAAATGAGTTGTTATAATCAAGATCAGTGCATCATAAAATATATATTTAAATAATAACGATGACATGGAACACCTCTAAGTCAGTTGATGTTGATGGTAAAGCCTTTAATTAGGGTGAAAATAATTATTTACAAAACTAGTTTTGTGATAAAACATATTTCACCAAGGACGGTTGGAATTATATCATAAAGAATATTCCTGAAAAAATTGGTCTATAGATTTTGATGAAAGAATATAAAAATGGAAAGAAAATATTTAATATCATTATGAAAAATAATATTTAGAGGTCGATGTTTGTGCTATGTATTTTTTATACATAGAGCTTACTTCTATTGGTTTAACAAGTCTACACCATGAATCATGTATTAATAAAGGGAGGTTTGGGATGGAAAATAATGATAAATTTTTCCTAAATTTTATGTGGAACAAAAAATGGTAAATCAAAAGCTGAATAAATATGTGTATGTTATGAAATGAAAGAAATGAAAATACGTTGAAAAAGAAAATAATGGATGGTTAGTTTTCAATACATAAGAATTTGACATGTCTTAAAAGTTAGAAGAAGTATAATAATAATTTGATGAAAATAGGTAAAATAATTCTAATGTTGTGAGATAATTTGATAAAAAGTAATCAACTGATTATGGTTTGAAGATTAAAAAATTATTCAAGTGATGTGAGGAAGAAGAGAAATTTAATCATTCATTTACTATCCATTTACTACAAGAGTAATTCAGTAAATTTTTTTTAAAAATAAATTTCAACACAAAAATTTACGAGATGTAAAAATTAGTTGACATCCTTATCGTAAGAGTCTACAGATGAAAGGAAACATGCTAAATAAGATGATGAGGATGATCAAAATGAAAAAAATAAATAAAATTAAAAATCTAAAAAAGGAACGAAAATAAAATATTGAGAGAAGATTATTAGACCAATCATTTCTACTAATAAACAAGAACGATCCTCCTAATTCAGATTTTTTTTTATTTTTATGAACATCAATGGAATTGAAGGAGTTGATGTAAGGAATATGATAATTGAGTCTCTTACATTTCATTAGAAAAAATGTAATGAGGTTATGAAAAATGGGGTTGTGGAAAATTTTTCTTTATACACATGAACATTTAAATAAGTTTTTCGAGATGGGTGTAGGTTATCTTTACCTTGAATAGTCCTTTAGAAATTTTCCCTTTAAAATAGATTTCAATAAGTATTATATTAGGTTTTAGGGGTAATATTATAATCAAACACACATGCACCACATGCACATAGGCTAGAAAGGCAGGTCAAAGACTACCTTAAGATAATTCCCACCCAACTATCCATTTTTTATTACATTTTTTGCCTAAAAGAAAATTTGGAAAGAAGATCATTACATGGCC
Organism: Viscum album; assembly: GCA_963277665.1. Classification (NCBI taxonomy): domain Eukaryota; kingdom Viridiplantae; phylum Streptophyta; class Magnoliopsida; order Santalales; family Viscaceae; genus Viscum; species Viscum album. The sequence goes on from OY728167.1 coordinate 978,919,462, forward strand.
AATAGGTCCAACATCAGATGGTCGAAAAACCCATCTTACATAACACCTAAATCACTACCTACAAATGATGCCTGTGTCACTAGCCCCTTGGATGGACCTAAGACCCAACATGGCTCGTAGTCTAAAACTAGTATCCCAAAGGCCTAACAAAGATGAATAGATCTGGCTACAATAATGCCTCTACGGTACCTACTACAGAAAAACAGAAATTTTCCTCCAACTAGATCGAATCATAGTGTTCATGCCGGATTATGGGCTGTGTTGACAACTTATATTACACCCATACTATAATATAATGGAAAAAATTACATGAAAATAAATTACATGATTTTTATGGAAAACACTAATAACCTTGATTATACATTTTTTCATACATTGGGTTGGTCCATATTGATATAGAGTTGTTATGTTAATTGTTCACAATTAAAAAACCTATATAGCACTCGTGTTATCCTAAAAAAGAGTTTCAAGATATCAAGATGAAATTTTCCTACCGTTTTTTAAATGAAATAATATGTCAAAAAATGGGGTAAACATGTCATGATAACACCTTTGAATTTTATTTTTAATAATGTGGGAATGATATATATTAATATAGAGAATCCTATGATAGTGGGAGCAAGAGTTTATGGGTATAATATATGGTGAATAATTAAATATTATCAACAAACACAAAGGGGAGATTTTTTAGACCATATTATGTTTTGGTTGTATTTATTGTCAATAAATCAATATGAGGAATATTTCGTTTAAGAATATTGACGAGAGTAAACAAAACACTTCATGAGAAGTTGGCGGAAATTAGGAAAAAAGGGAGTTTATTAATATTAATTTATATGTTTTTATGATTGGTCAAAAGTGGTAATAGAAATCAAAATATCAACCCCAGTTTTGATAAGAAACTCTATCAGTATTTGTTTTTTTATGAATAATTTTTGTGGAAGAAGATGGCTTTGGGACTCACCTTGGGTCCATAATGAATGTTTTCATCATAGATAGGAGTATTATTGGATTCCTAATGTACCCATACTAAATATGATCATGCATTAATATTTTTTTAAGTATTTATGATCAAAATTTTTTTGGGAATCATTCGATAATATCCTCAGGAATACAAGGGAAAAGGTTTATTTAGAGGGAGTTGTAGAAACTGGTACCTCGTACATATTCTAATTTCGATACATAGTATTCAATTTATATTTGAAAGATAGATATTCTATGAGAAGGAAGAGTGAGAAATTTACTAATCTATCATATACATGTTGAAACTGATACTCCAGCAGACATTGGATCATCCGTACAAGTGATTTATAAAGAGTAATAAATTAATGATATTTTACATGTGATTTCAATGAGATGAAATTGCTACTAATGTTTTTTGAATGGGGTTTTAACACTAAAGTATTGTCAATAATATTTATGGATGAATTGTTTCAAAATTTCATATGATACAAAGCATCATAATGAGGAGTTTTATGTCTTATTTGTTTCATTAAAATAAAGAAATTTATCATAATGGAAATTATATGACAAATATGATTGATTTCAAATCCTACTTCAAATTATATTGTGAGATGTTTTGGGTGACTACTAAAGTGTTTTGAAACAAATGAAATCTTTAGAAGATTAAAATATGATATTCAATGATGTAGTCAACCATTTTAATCTAACCCAATATGTTAGATTATGAAATAAAATTTGCATTGTTATTAAATGGGTCAAGAAGAATGTGATGATAAATTTTATTTCAATTTAGTTAATAGAAAATGAGTCAGAGTCAGAAGTGTTTAAGAATTTCCATTAGACGATATTTACACAGTAATCTCATGTGATTCATTTTATATAAGAAACTAAATAGGACTAAGACTGAGGAAGAAACATTTATTAGAGTCCCAAATCAAAGGATGATCAAAAAAAATTTAAAAATACCCATGATTTGTTTGTAATGTTTTAGTAAGTCTAAAAAATTGATAAGATTCAAGAATATTCGATAAGTTTAAATAATTCATGAGAATAGTTGAAGAAGTCTAATATGAAGACGTAAATTAACATGGAATTTAATATATTTAAAATTCGTTGGGAAGGAAGAAGAATTATTTTTCCATACCTTTTTATTACGGGATTTATATAAAGTTGGTATAAAGTACCATTGTACTTTCCAACATTTGGAGTACTATTCAAATGTTCTCAAGGTTAATGAATTGAGATTAACTTGGAAGGTATTGATATTCCATACAATATTTTTTTTAGGTTGATTTTGAGGATGATATATTAGAGTGAGTCCATTTGAGTAAGATCAATTAGAACCTGGTCAATCAGAGAGAGCTCCCTCACACTGAGTTCCATGTGAAGGAGTAACTGCGAGAAATAAATTGAGTTCCTCCCTCAGTTTAAGTATGATGGACATTAGTATAATATAAGAGAGAATATTGGATGAAGACCATTCAACATAGGTTACATGATGGGAGATGATTAGACTAACTTTTTCAAGGGAATTTTCCTAGAAAAATATTCTAGAATGATTGAGAATATTTTGATTTCATGAATATATAATTTAAGATTCAATTTAAAAAAATTCCTCATATATTTTTTTGCGTTTAAGAATATTTTACAAAGGTATTTTTTGATTCTTATTACTTGTGGAATAATTGAAGGACATTCTGAATTTTGATAGAAAATAAGATGTAATGTGAACCATGTATCTATGAATACTCACTAGCAATTAAAAAGGAATTTTTTTTACTAGGGTGTATATAACATTGTGGGAAAGTGGATATTAAATGAATATTTGGGTTTATACCAAATATAGTAGGAAATATTCTATTGGAGTTGTGATATTTTTAGAGCTTGTGCAATTGTATTCTAGAAAGAAGACATTAACATAATCCATACTGGTGGGACAATACATCTTGGAAGGAGTAAGTCATTTATTCAAACCATGTAAATACCATGTGTTTCCTTTTATTTAAATTTTCATCACATGAAAGGTAAGGATGGTGAGTTATATTTGAGTTTATTGTAACTATAAAAAGTATAATATTATTTTAATGTTTACTAAATAAGTTAAGAAACATTCTAATAAAATTAAAAATTATCCACTAATTCACACCCACCTCTCAGTGTTCTTGATTCAATTTGGGAATATCACTCTTGGAATATTGAGGTATTTTTCATTATCAAAGTCATGTTTGGTATTTATAATTCCATCTATTCCTTATATTCCTATTTTTTCCTATATCCCCCCGTTTTAACCCTACTATGTGAATGTGAGGATAATTTTAATAATCATGTTTTTCAAGTTTGATTCAGGTGGTGTAGATTTAAATGTATGATCCCTTAATATTGGGGTAGTAAGTATATAAAATTTTATGGATTTATAATATGTTTTTATATTTCAATTTGAATGAGTTTTAATGTTTTTAAAGGTAATGACTATTTCTATGTTATCAATGTGATTGGATATGTCTCCACATTCACGGTTGACCCTTTATTGTGGCTGATGAGTGGTGGTTTGGTTAATTATATTTTATAAATTAGTTCATCAGTTATACTAAGGTTCCCCTAGAAAATGTGACCCTATTTAAGCTATTCAATTTATTATTCGGTGATTTTGTATTTTTAAAATGACTAATGGGGTTGTATGATGAATTCCATTTCATTTTTTAGACTTTGGATCATGTTGTTTCTTATTTCCTACAACCTCATGTGATATACCTTGAGGGAGAAGGTATAAATCAGTGTATTTTAGGTAACCTCTCATTAATGATATGGGATTAGTCAATTTGATTGATGTAACCATTATTCGGTGAACATGGATTGGTTGGTGTGTGTATTTTGTCCATGACCTCATAAGTATGGCACAACCCATGTGTTGTGTGTAATATTATGGTTCGATACGAAGTCATACATACACAGAGATGTAACTAATAAAAATGGGGATTCATGGCATACTAGTTATCACATGATGGGACAAAGATTTTTGTTTATTATTTTTATATATTTTTTCTTTTCAATGCATCCACTTTTATACAATTTATCATTTATAATAAGGGATCATTAGTTGTGTCTTGATATTATTATTATCACACCCTAAACGAGCATCAATATGTTTATGAAGACATCATGTTTAGGGATCCAACAAAGGCTATGGTGCATGTGACATATTGGTGTGTTGAGTACGGAGGGTAGGGATTGAGGTGATTTTGGTACATGCCCTGTGATATTTTATAGTGATTATTTTTTATTTTTTTTCATTTTAGCATTGTATACCTTAATCCCCAACATGTGGGGATACTTTTTGAGTATATATATTATATATTTTATATAATTTTGATATCTAGTTGGTTGATTTTATTTCTATCACTTCCAAAAAGTGATATTCTATTGTAAAATTTATATTATTATTGATTATGTTGTCTCACTATTATGATGGTTGTTTTATATTAGGGTCATGGTTTTCCCTTTGTTCCATTTAATAACTCACTACAAGTTGGAAGACTCTTCTTATGGGGAGACCCATTTTAAGTCATGTGGATCACCCTCTCAGGCCTAATAATCTGTGTTAGGGCATCACATCCTTGTGCCCATGGTTTTCTTTGAAGATCATAAATTTGAATATAAATATGTATATAACATAAAAAATTATAATTATAATGGAAATATTAATAAATAATTAAATGATAAGGATTAATGATTTTAATAATATATGAAATTCTATATATAGGAATGATATATTGAATTTATATATATGATCATTTTTTATGGAATGATGACACCATACTCAAAACTGAATGACTCTTTTCATAATAAAAATAAAAAAGGTTACAAGAGTCTAAAAAGAGGTATTATACATTGTTCCCTCTAAATAATAGGAATCAGATCATCAAAAACATGATCAATCCACATAAATTAATTTCTATGAGATCTTTTTTTTCATGAATATCAACAGGAGGATCAAACTATCTATAGATATTCATGACAATGTTTTTAATGGATGAGAGAAAATATAAGAACTTGATCCATATATTAGTTTCCATCCTTGAAATGTGTGTAAAGAAAACACTAATGTGTTGATAAATTGTAGTGGAGTCACATTCTAAACAATGATTATTCCAACCTCAATTTTGTTGTTGTTCAGTTGAAATAATGACAGCATGAATTTTAGATTCATGTAAAGATGATTCCCCACATGAGAAAAATAGGCATCCTAAAACATCCCCATAGTGATCTCTAAAGACATATGTATAACATGATAGACCCAGATCACCCCTTGAGAACCCATCAGTGTTAATTTCTATCCTTCCAATAAACGTAAAATTCTAGAAGAAATAAATTTTTCCAAATGGAGGATGAAAATTTCCTTTGATACAAATCATATTAAGGATATATAGATCATGTGCTGAATTTTGAGAGAAAGACCATTGAGATGTATTGGATTCTTTGACACACACTAGTAGTTATTCCAAAGGTGTATGAAGCAGGTAAGAAACATGATCGTGGATCAATTTTTTATGTTCCTTCTAAAAAATTAAAAACATGTCCACTATAGCAACCTAAAATTGGTTAAACATTTGAGATAATAATGAGTCTTTTAAAAATCTTTTGTGGAATTCCATAATAGTGGTTTTCTGAGGAAAATTAATTTCATAAATTTTTTTAGAGAGTATTCAACATTATTGAATCTATGAAAATACTCTCAAAAAGGTGGTCAATATCTTCTCAATACTAATGAAAAGATATGAAGAGAAATGTAAAATGATACAGTTCTGTAGGTACACAATCAATAGAAATTTCTAATGTACCAACCTATATATGATCACATAACAAGAAGGTATTGTGAGATATTGGTTCATCCCATTAAACCATTGAATATTAACACCATGAATTAGTGCTGATAAGAAATATTATAAGTGGAGAAAATATTCACTACAAGTTTTAATGCCCATAAATCACCCCTCAGTATGTAACTGTAGCTGCGAACATCTGATTTTACGTGACCCATAAGATCATCCATTTATTCAATTGTTACTTTATGGATTTTACACAATAAAGACTAGTGAAAAAATCCATGACAGAATCAAACATAGGGTAATAACGTAGATTAAATTCTGGTAATTTAGAGAAAAATCCATGGATATAAACCAAATAGAATGAGAATAAATTATAGAGAAAACATATTTAAATGTAAAACAAACCGAAGAACAAATATAATTATAATTCTCATCTTTATCCAAGAGAATAAATCATTAACAATTAAATTCATGAGATTCTAAATTTTTATTTATAATCATTTAAATAAAAAGTTTTTTTAATGATGTATTGAAGCACAAAATACTTTTAATCCCTTGCCCCCCATTTCATAGGCTATACAACAAGAATTTCAGGAGACATTGACTAACCTTATATCCATGATTCTATCGATCAAAACAATGTTCAAGGTGGAAAAATTCATACTTTTTAGGAGATAATAATGATGATAATATACATTGAAAGAGTAATTAAATTTGTTAATGATTCCAGAATTAACTAAGATAACCATACTATCCATGGATAGATATTTACCATTTTAGTAGGAAAAATTCCTTCTAATCTGACTAATAATAACTTCATAATAGAAATACTTCATCCATCCCTGAAACATAGGAACAAAATGGTCTATAAGTTGTATAACTTCGTCTATAATACATAATTCATTGGTGGAATAAATTTTCCTTGTATCATGAATTCCCTAACCATAGTTGTTGAAATACTTGATCCAATCGACCTCCTAACTAGAGACCTCTATATAATTTTAAAGGGAGTTATTATAGTTTTTGATATTATCCATTATTATTTGGGTTAATATAATAATATAATTTATATAAAGAATATGAGTCAGGTGAGAGATCCCCTTACCAAAAAAAAAATGATTTTAGTTTCACATCGGTATCCATGATGTAGAGATGTATGTTGAGATAATCCTCTACAATGGAAAAATAACCACAAAAAGGGGATCCCCTTGTCTGAAACCACTAGAGAAACAAAATTATCACTCTAGAGGGACATTAACAAGAACATATATTTGAGAAGACCCAAAATGAGTTTAATAATGTTTTTGAAAACATCATTAGAACCAAATTGAGAAAGAACCAAACAAAGGAAATTCTAATCCATCACATCGAAAGCTTTGTTTGGTACCATATTTTAGTGAAATGTTACCTACTAATATGAGATTTTTGAGAAGAATGAAAAAAATTTGTTTCACTAATTATGAAATACTAATGTATCCTTCCCTTAATGAAGAAAACATATTTGAATATTCAATCTCATTTTAATTAGAGACGACCCTATTGGCATTGATGATTAAGATAATTTTATAAATAGTATTGACCAAAAAAACGTGCCTAAATATATGAATCTAATTATAATTATACACATTTGAAATTAGGTAAATACACAGGGAATTCATCCCATGTGGAAGTGAACCACCATTAAAAAAATAAAAAACAAGCCAGAATACATTAGCTTGAAAAATATTCAAAAAGGATTGAAAGATGAAATTGGTGATGCCATCCAGACCAGGGGAACATTCATATTTGAGACAAAAAATAGCCTCCATAATCTATTATTACAAATGAGGAGAAATAAGCCATGAATTTTTCACATGATTAAAATTACTTGGTATAATTACATCCACTAGATCAACGATGATAGGATAACTATTAAAAAAATCCTTATAGTAGGATAATATGTGATCTGATAGGACCTTCCTATTATCCAAAATCAGATCACTGTTTTTGAGAAAAGAAAATGCCTTAGAGACTATTCTATATATTTGAATGGAATTTAAGAACTTAAAATTTATCTCTCCCTCTTTTATCTACATTTCTTAGATGCCATATATTTTCATGATATATTTAATATTGATAAGTCTATTAATCATTCCTTCCATCTAATTTTTTTTTCATAATTCTATAAAAAAATATTATTAACTGTACAATGCTCGTGATAATACTAAAGATATGCCTCAATAGATAAAAGATCATAATCAGGAGATATGAACCATCTTTTCTCCACCTTTTCAATTTCCCCTAGATCGGTTTATGTTTAATAATCAAAGAAAAGAATCATTCCAAAAACCGACATAACACTAAATTTCCAGAACAATTTTCCCACACATAGTATAAGTCACCCAATCATTATTGAACCTAAAAGTAAAGTGAGTCATGGATTTCATTCTCACAAGATCAATCAGTATATGATAATGATCATAATTATGTATTTATAATGTTTTACAAGAAACCGAATCATAGGAGTCCAAGGATGCCTCATTAACAAATTAACAAACATGTTTTCCTTCCACAATGTCATTTAGATTCTTTCTATACTATGTGTACTTATCACAAACCTACATCACATCCATCAAGAAATTATTTCAATAAAATTCTTGAATTTTCTAAATTAAATAGAATTACCAATGGATTCTATTTTTCCATCTTCATTATGAAATGAATTGAAGTGACCAATGAAAACTGATAGACCATTGATATTACCTTTAAGAGACTCAAAATACATTCATAGCCTCTTATTATTTTAATACCTATTGTGAGCATTGATCATGTAATTGAAGTGTTGGATTCCTATGATGTTAAAGGCACATGAATCATTCTTCTCACTAGAGACAACCAATGATGGATCAAACATGGGGGAATGTTCCATAACCCAGAAATTGGTATCCTATGTAAAAGATATATTAGTTCTAAATATATGAAAACTAATATTTTTAGACACGAAATTATAGATTATAATATAATTTTAGTGTTAGCTAGTTTAGTAAGAACTTGCCAGAAATTTTAGACATGAATCCTAAAGGAACATGTTGTTTGAGTATTATCCAACCCATTTAATTTCAAAAATGGAATACTCATTTATATCTTGATATAGGGTTATATAAACCTAATATTTTTCCCCAAATAACTTCTTCTAATATTTTAGATTTCTTCATACTTTCCTTTTATAAGAAGTAGAGCCTTGTAGGAGGTCTATGATTTCAGTTCCCTTAATAACATCCTCTTAATATTCCCCATTGTGAGTGTCCAAATTATCACTCCTCCAAAAGAATTAAAATTATAATGGACCAATTATACTTCTATAATTTATGGGAACAATAGTATCAACATTTTTATAACCATTGTAATCCAAAACATTTAGTTGCACTATAGTGGGAGAAAATATTCCATGAGGTTCATAGGGATTCTGTGAAGAATCCATAGACATACCATTGATTATAGGGGAATAACATCAATAAAAATAACATCTAAAATGGATTATATGACAATATATTTTTCTTATAACATGATAATAAGATCCTTTATATATAGGTGATTATCGTAGAAAAGATCACAATCAGCTACTTAAATCTATAGTATGTAAACAAACTCATAAATTTATATTTATATACAAAAGGTTTGAGAGTTGTCATCACTTTCTTCATTTCCCATCTCAAAAATGTCTCTCAATATCACATTATTGATTTAATGAGGCATATTATGAGGCATATGTCCCTACACTTCTTCCTCTGTAAAGTCTTCCTATTATTTTTCCAAGTGTGCTAATGTTATAGAAGGACCAACTTTTTTCTAGTTTACATTGCATCCTTAGAAGCCTCCCCTTTCCCAATGATCACACACTTTTTCGTATGGTTTCTATCTATATCTTTCTAGTTTATAGCCCTAGGACCTCCATTCCCATTATTTGGATCACTATGTAGTTGATAACCAAGTGTCCCAAAACATTAAATACATTACGAAAAGGATGAACATGTTCATATTCTACCATGACATTAATACTACAATCATTTTTATGTAGAGTAATTAAATATGGTATCATATCTTGAAAGTAAATATCCACCACAATTTGAGCAATGAAGCAATTATTTTCATCAAATGTGTGTTAATCCATCCTGTTAGGGGTATCCAAATAGGTTTCCATATCATTTAGTATTTTCTGTTTCTAATAAAGCCATCTTAGGCCATGATGTATTATACATACTTTAGAATTGTATTTATTTTTATTTAGATGATTAAAAATAAATCCACATTCAGAGACTCTGAAAACACCTTGTCTATGTTTCATATTACCAATATTCCATGCCTCATTGTGATTATCCTTATATTGAAATATAATTTAAAAATTTCACTCTCATATTGGAATGATTTTACAATCCCAATTACCCTAATAATGAATCATATTATTCATTATTTCAATATAAAACAAAGGCATGTCACCATTCAAGTAAATGAAATGAACCATAAGTTAGAATTTATAGAGGTTCAACCATTTCTAAAGAGATTATAGATCAGACACAACTGAATTATTTGATGTGTTTATAAAAATAGAAGAATTATTAAAATACCAATTTATGGAAAAAAATTATATGGTTAGAATATAAATACATAATTTATAGGGGATGCAGGAATTATCATTAAATATTAAATGGGGAAAATTTTAAATGAATGTTTTTCAAATGTTATTAATTTCTTGTTTTAATAAACTGAATTCATCATTTATAAGAGATTATTATAATAAAATATATTAATTTTTAAACCAATTTATTATATCCAATTTAAATATTAAACTATTAAAAAATTGGATTAAGATAAATTAATGTTTAAAAATTGTTTTCTATATAAAACCAAAAAATGTATACTTAATATATATATTTAATCTAATAACTTATTATATATCAAAATTAGATTAGATTAAATGGAGTAAAAAATTATAATAAACATGTCAAAATTAGGTATGAATGATAATTTAAATTTTAGGCCAAATTTTTTTTTACCATGTTAAAAATTATGTTACCACAAAAAAGGTAAAATGAGTTATGAAAATTTAAAATTGAGTGGTTAAAAAAAATATATAATAAAAACATATCCATAAATTTTATAGATTGGTGTATGAATAAAATATTACAATTATTTTCCTCTTTTCAACAACTTTATTGTCAAAAAGGAATCCTTATTCAATAAAGACTAAATATTTGTGAAAATGCCACACAAAATTCACCTAAAAATGGAACCCCCCTCTATCCTTAACAAACAAACATTTTTTAGGATTCAATTAAATTTATAAACGATAAAATTTTAGGAGTTATTTTTTTTAATTAAATTTTTTAAATTTACATATTGCTTATACACAATAACATGTTTAAAAAACCACAATATAATTTTTAAATATTATAATTAAATTTGTTAGCTATTTTTATCTATTGGATTGGATGAGAAAAATTTTACCATATAATTTATTAAAATATATATTTTAAACATGTAAATTTTTTTAATGGTTTTCAATTTCTCATTAATAAAAAATCATTTGAATGCAAGAAAAAATATGTTTTTATAAAAAATATTTTTCTGCATGAAATGTGTTTTATCAAATTAAATTAAATGAATCTCAATTTATAAATCTAAAAAAATAATATTTATAAATAATATAATTAATAAAATATTTTAAAAATCATTTAATGGTTGTTAGTGGCAATGGAATTAGTATAAATATTATTTTATTCATAAAATGAATTTTTTGAATAGAGTTTTTTTTTAATATTTCAATATTATTTTAGACCGAATTTATAAATAGTATAGATACTAAAATTGATAAAATGAATTTAATATTTAGAATCATAATGTTTAATATTCTTGATAAGGACAATTTTTTTGGTAATTATTAATAGAAAATGTGGTACATGGTAATTACTTTGGTGGAGTTTAAAAGGGGTAATAAGGGGTTGAACTAAAGAGATTAGGGTTAATATAGAATTAAAACATTTATGAATCATAATATATGACTATATTTAGATAATATCTCGAAATAAATTTAAAATTGATTAAATTTTGAGCCAACTTTCCATCAGAGTGACTTTATGATATTTTCATATTCCTAATAAATAAAATGTTCCACAATCAACACTTATAAAGTGGAACCTCATATCCTCTATTCTAAAATATAGTTTATTCACTTATATTAAAACTCCCAAAACCCTTATCTATGACTTTGAGGTTCTATTTGTCCCAATATACCCATAGAATAATCCTCAAGGTGATTTTCAAAGGATGCTACCTAATAAAGAGTTATATGATTTTACTTATCTTCTTCATGTTTCATTCCTACTAATCATCCTATAAATTTTATATAATAATTTTAAATTATGTAATGTGTATTTTTAATGTAATGAATTTTTTATATTAGAATATGGTTTCCATTTTATTTTTCTTCCAAGTCTGTTTGAAAATGATGACATCGCTCATGCCTAAGTGTGGACTACCACCTTCAAAAATTGATGTGATTTGTTTAGCATTTTCACATTATATGGATTTTCATAAGGGTAGATATAATAAATATATGTTATATTAATGATATAGTTATTATTATATAATGTTGAATTGTTATTTAGCTTTTTTTTATTCCATCCATTGAGAAGTGGATACATTATTCATGCATATATAGAGTCTATCATATCCACGAAGGATGAAATTCCTTTATCATCAATTATCTATATTAATGGTAATCAAAATGAATATAAAAATAAATATGATAGCTATGAGATAAATAATAATAAATTTATTATGAAATCATGAAAAGGTATTAGTACATGAATCATCAAACCAAAATATACATGGAAAACATAATGGTTTTATCTCGAATGGACATTTTATAAAATAACAGTTAATAAATGGATAATTGGAAGTTATAATGAAATATTATATATATTATTATATATGAATACTTTTTTATTAAATAAATAATTAATATATATTTATTATATAGTATTTTTGATTGCATATGATGATGGACATGACTCGAGGTAAGTGTTTATTTTACAATGTCATTTCTTTTTGGGATTTTCAATGTTAATTTTACTCTCAATGAAATTATTTGATTCTTATACTTTAAATTCCATATATTTTCTTGTCATACGATTATTTATATGGTATTCATATTCTACATTATTTCTTAACTCGTTGGTACATAAAATTATTGATTTTTTTTTAAGAAAAGATGAGTTTTTTCTTCGTTGGCCGATGACCCTTTTCATCCAAATTCATGATCTTGAAAATGGTTCAAGATTGTTAATTTTTATGAAAAAATTCTTATAAAGGTAATTTTAAACTATATTTTTATATCTTATAAATAGTTTAATTATATTTTTATATTAATTTTATGAATAATGTACTTTTGGAATTTTAAAAAAATGTGTCAAAGTAATAATCATTTTAATATTTCTTACATGAATGGATTTTCATGTCGTCGTAACTATTTTTTTCCCAAAGAAAACATTTCATATTTAAATTTTTATCTTCAATTATATTATTTTTCTGAATTTTCAAGATATTTTAATTTTTGGAGATTCCAATGGAAATGGATGTTTTTCGTACATTCAAGTATATTTTTAAAATACAATTTTAATTATATGTTTATCTTTGTCAGCATCTTTGAGTTTTCTTATGATTAATTTGGGATAAGGTCTCATTGTACCATGAATTTCATTTATATGGATGACTTATAATTATCTAGTAATGAAATTTTTATGAAACCAATTTCTTTTCCAAATTTTATTTTATAATATGTTAAACAATTCTTCTATAAACATATCATAGACATGTGTTTAGTTTTCATTTTGTGATAGGTGTGTCCCTTATATCCCTCCAATGAATTGAGTAATTATTGACATCTAATGATATAATATGGTAATGTATATGGTGAAAATCTAGTTCATTACAAGTCTATTTCAACTATGATATTCTTGTGAGTGATCGTTGACTAATTAATTTATAGAATGTGTAGTAAACCCATTCCAATGTGGGACTTTTTACAAAATGATTATCATGTTAGTGATACATGACTTGTAAAATGATATTTTAAAATTATAAATTTTCAACAAAAAACTATGACCTATAAATATGATTATTCTATTATCACATAGTTCATGATTTATTAATGATTATTTATCACTCTTATGTCTTATATCATTTTACATGGAAATAATTTATTCCACGACTCATGATTTTTAATATGTGACTTATTATGTATGAATTTTAAAATTTAAAATCATGATCTCATATCATTATCAATATATTATTCTTGTATATGATCATCGATTGATGTCTTCCATATTTTCTCACATTGAGAATCTGAGCTCACCCTTTTATATGTTTCAATTATTCATAAGTTATAAATAATAGATTTGTGTAATTATTGTCAAAGATTGGAGCTATTAGAGAAGAACATTTTGTGAGATTTTGAAGCTATTATTTTTATATAAATTTATTTTGAATTTAGTTTTAAAAATCTTTAAATATTTACTACCCTAATACATGTATTATCTTGAAATATATTGAATATTCATCTAAATTTTGTAATAATTATGTATGTTACACTCATATTTCCCTAGTTTTTATTATAATATCCTTTAGTTTTTTGGAGATTTGGTTAATAATTTAATTATTGAAAACATTAGAAATCCAATTAAAAACTGAATGTGAAAAATATTGAACCAAAATATATAATAGGTTAATGAAAAGGTGTAATAAATTATCTCATCTCAGGAATGATTTTCATGAATATATTAGTAAATAATTATATTATTATAGGTTAAGGCTTACAATAATTTATTTCTTATATGTTTAAAAATTTGATTAATCATGATAATAATGAATATGGTAAATAATGAGATAATTGTACTCTTGAAGAACTAAATTACATGGAAGACATATTTCATAACCATCTAGTTATTATCCTATAAATATCTAAATATAAGAATAATGATGATATCTCTCATGGGAAAAGAGGGATCACTACTAAAAAATCGAGCATTAGCGACCACCATTGGCGGTCGCTATCAGCCTTTAGAGACCTCCCAACGACCGCCATTGGTGGTCGCTTCAGCTTCGTTGTTGTAGGCCAATAGCGACCGCCAATGGCGGTCGCTATAGGTGGTCGAAATGCCAGCCTTGGCGGTCGCTAATGTTACCCGGCAGGCACCATATAGCGACCGCCTTTGGCGGTTGCTACCCTGGGAATTTTTTTTTAAAAAATTCTACTGAAAGTAATATATATATATATATATATATTTATTAAATAATATATATATATATATATATATTAAAGAAAATATCTATATATATATTATTAAATAACATATTTTAAATATATATACACATATAATATGATTTAAATATTTTAATATATATATATATTAAAGAAATATATAAATATATATATATAATATTAAATAAAATATTTTTTATTTTTTTAATGAAATGTACGAATGATATTTTTTTTTCTTCACGGTGCAAAATCAGAGATAAAACAAGATAAAAATCATAAAAAATGGAAAACAATTTCAAACAGCATAAACATCAAGATCATCATAAACAAGAAATGATAAACGTGATTCAACGATCCAAGCATGTCCATCCATTTCAATCTTCTGCTTCAATAAACCTACAATAAGACAAAAAAACAACAAAACAAAACAAACGTAAATTGGACATAATTATTCAGTTATTATATACATATAATAAAATTAAATCTGACATAAAATCATAGTTCTATAATAATTTAAAACCCCCAATTTAAGAAATTCTTTCATTTCAGGTCATTTGGAGCACGTTTGCTCTGAATTCGACCATCTCACGCCGTTTTTGGTGTTTTATGACACTAGAAACGCGTTTCCGGTCACCACAGTCAAACGACACCTCCGATTGATGTACAATCTTCCCGACCATTTCAAAAATCACACAACGACTGTTGTTGTACGATTTCATGGTATTCTGAGGTCGTTCGGGTGGTTTTAACACCCCAACGTGCCATTTTAGCGCGCGCCGAGCTATTGAAAACGACACAATCGGCCGTACCACGCGCACCGCACGTCTGATGGGCCTTATGTCTCCTACTACACATCATGAATAATATTCCTAATGTTTTCGTGTGGTTTCAGGTCATTCAGAGCACATTTTCTCTGAATTCGACCATCTCACGCCGTTTTTGGTGTTTTGTGACACCGGAAACGCGTTTCCGGTAACTGCGGTCAAAAGACACCTCCGATTGACGTGTCGTCTGCCTGATAATTTCAAAAATTACACAACGACTATTTTCGTATGTTTTCATGGCATTCTGAGGTCGTTCGAGTGGTTTTGACCCCCCAACGCACCATTTTAGCGCGCGCCGAGCTGCTGAAAACGACACAATCGGATGTACCGCGCGCACCGCACGTCTTATGGGCCTTCCGTCTCCTCCTAAATGTCACGAACAATATTCATAATGTTTTCGTGTGGTTTAGGGTCATTCAGAGCACGTTTTTATTCTGAATTCGACCGTCTCACGCCGTTTCTGGTATTTTATGACACCAGAAATGCATTTCCGGTCACCGCGGTCAAAAAAAACCTCCGATTGACGTGCCGTCTTCACGACCATTTCGAAATTCACACAACGGCTGTTGTCGTACGGTTTCATGGTATTCCGAGGTCATTCGGGTGTTTTTGACCCCCCAACGCACCATTTTAGCGCGGGCCGATCTGCTAAAAATGACACAATCGGCCGTACCACATGCATCACACGTCTGATGGGCGTGCTGTCTCCTCCTACACATCACGAATAATATTTCTCATGTTTTCGTGTGGTTTTAGGTCATTCGGACCATGTTTTCTCCGAATTAGACCCTCTCATGCGGTTTTTGGTGTTTTATGACACCGGAAACGCGTTCCCGGTCACCGCGGTCAAACGACACCTCCGATTGACATGCCGTCTGCCCGACCATTTTAAAAATCACACAAAGGCTATTGTCGTACGGTTTCATAGCATTCCAAGGTCGTCTGTGTGGTTTTGACCCCCCAGCACGCGATTTTAGCTCGTGCCGAGCTGCTGAAAACGACTCAACCGGCCGTACCGCGTGTACCGCACGTTCGATATTCCTTCTGTCTCCTCCTACACATCACGAATAATATTCATAATGTTTTTGTGTGGTTTCAGGTCATTCGGAGCACATTTTCTTTGAATTCAACCGTCTCACGCCGTTTTTGGTGTTATATGACACTGGAAACACGTTTCCAGTCACCGTGGTCAATAGACACCTCCGATTGACATGTCGTCTACCCAAACAATTTTAAAATCACAAAATGGCTGTTTTTGTACGGTTTCATGGAATTACGAAGTCATTCGGGTGGTTTTGACCCCCCCCCAATGCACCATTTTAGCGCGCGCCGAGCTGGTGAAAACAACACAATCGTCCGTACCGCATGCACCACACGTCCGATGGGCCTTCCGTTTCCTCCAACACGTCACAAAAAATATTCTTAATGTTCTCGTGTGGTTTCAGGTCTTTCAGAGCATGTTTTCTCCGAATTCGACCGTGTCACGCCGTTTCGGGTGTTTTATGACACCAGAAATGCCTTTCCAGTCACTACGGTCAAACAACACCTCCGATTGACGTGATGTCTACATGACCATTTTAAAATTCACACAACGGCTATTTTCATATGGTTTCATGGCATTTCGAGGTTGTTTGGGTGGTTTTGACCCCCCAACGAGCCATTTTAGCGCGCGTTGAGCTACTGAAAATGACACAATCGGCCGTACCACACGCACTGCATGTCCGATGGGCTTTCCGTCTCCTCATACACGTCACGAATAGTATTCCTAATTTTTGTGTGTGGTTTCAGGTCATTCAGAGCACGTTTGCTCCGAATTCGACCCTCTCACTCCGTTTTTTGTGTTTTATGACATCGGAAACGCGTTTGCAGTCACCGCGGTCAAATGACACCTCCGATTGACGTGACGTGTGCCCGACCATTTCAAAAATCACACAAAGAATATTTTCGTATGGTTTCATGGCATCCAGAGGTTGTTCGGGTGGTTTTGACCCCCCAACGTGCCATTTTAGCGCGCGCTGAGCTGCTGAAAATGACACAATCAGCCATACCACGCGCACCGCACGTCCGATGGGCATGTCGTCTCATCTTACATGTCACAAATAATATTCCTAATGTTTTCGTGTGGTTTCAGGTCATTCAGAGCACATTTTCTCTGAATTCGACCGTCTCATGCCTTTTTTGGTGTTTTATGACACTAGAAACGCATTTCCGATCACCACGATCAAACGACACCTTCGATTGACATGCTGTCCGCCCGACCATTTCACAAATCACACAACGGCTATTTTCATATGGTTTTAATGGAATTATGAGGTCGTTCGGGTGGTTTTGACCCCCCAACATGCCATTTTAGCGCACGCCGAGCTACTGAAAATGACACAATCGATCGTACCGCATGCACCGCACGTCCGATGGGCCTTCCGTCTCATTTTACACATCAAAAATAATATTATAATTTTTTCGTGTGGTTTAAGATTATTCTGAGCACGTTTTCTCCAAATTCGACCATCTCAGGCCATTTTTGGTGTTTTATGACACCAGAAACGCGTTTCCAGTCACCGCGGTCAAACAACACCTCCGATTGACGGGTCTTTTACCCGACCATTTTACAAATCACACAATGGATATTGTCGTACGGTTTCATGGCATTCCGAAGTCGTTTGGGTGGTTTTGACCCCCCAACGCGCCATGTTAGCGCGCGCCGAGCTGCTGAAGACGAAACAATCGGCCGTACTGCGCGCACCGCACGTCTGATGGGCATTCCATCTCCTCCTACACGTCACGAATAATATTCCTAATGTTTTTGTGTGGTTTCAGGTCATTCAGAGCACGTTTTCTCTGAATTCGACCATCTCACGCCGTTTGTGGTGTTTTATGACACCAGAAATGCGTTTCCGGTCACCGCGGTCAAAGGACACCTCCGATTGACGTTCCGTCTACCTGATCATTTTAAAAATTTCACAACGGCTGTTGTCATACGATTTCATGAAATTCTGAGGTTGTTCGGGTGGTTTTGACCCCCAATGCGCCATTTTAGTGCGCGCCGAGCTACTAAAAACGACACAATCGGCCGTATCGCATGCACCACACTTCTGATGGGCATTAAATCTCCTCCTACACATCATGAATAACATTCCTAATGCTTTCGTGTGGTTTCAGGTCATTCGGAGCATGTTTTCTCCGAATTTGACCCTCTCACGCCGTTTTTGGTGTTTTATGACACCAGAAACACGTTTCCGGTCATCGCGGTCAAATGACACCTCTGATTGATGTTCCGTCTACCCTATCATTTTACAAATCATATAATGGCTGTTGTCATACGGTTTCATGGAATTCCGAGGTCGTTCGGGTGGTTTTGACCCCCCAACGCACCATTTTAGCGTGCACCGAGCTACTGAAAACGATACAATCGGCCGTACCGTGCACACTGCACGTCCTATGGGCCTGTCGTCTCCTCCTACATGTCACGAATAATATTCCTAATGTTTTCATGTGGTTTCAGGTCATTCAGAGCAATTTTACTTCGAATTCGACCGTCTCACGCCGTTTCTGGTGTTTTTTTACACCAGAAACGCGTTTCTGGTCACCGCGGTTAAACAACACCTTCGATTGACATTCCGTCTGCACGAAAATTTCACAATTCACACAACGGCTATTGTCGTACGGTTTCAGGGAATTCCGAGGTCGTTCGGGTGGTTTTGACCCCCAACGCGCCATTTTAGCGCGCGCCGAGCTGTTGAAAACGACACAATCGGCCGTACCGCGCGCACCGTCCGTCCGATGGGCATGCAGTCTCCTTCTACACGCCACTAATTATATTCCTAATGTTTTCGTGTGGTTTCAGGTTAATCGAGGCACGTTGGATCCAAATTTGACCCTCTCACGCCGTGTTTGGTGTTTTATGACACCAGAAACACGTTTCCGGTCACCGTGGTCAAATGACACCTCCGATTGACGTTCCATCTACCCAAACATTTTACAAATCACACAACGGCTGTTTTCATACGATTTCATGGCAATCTGAGGTTGTTCGGGTGGTTTTGACCCCCCAACGCGCCATTTTAGCGCGCGCCGAGCTGCGGAAAACGACACAATCGGCCATACCGCGCACACCGCATGTCTGATGGGCCTGTCGTCTCCTCCTACATGTCACGAATAACATTCCTAATGTTTTCGTGTGGTTTCAGGTCATTCGGAGCACGTTTGCTCTGAATTCGACTGCCTCACGCCGTTTTTGGTGTTTTGTGACACCGGAAACACATTTCCGGTCACCGCGGTCAAACGACAACTCCGATTGATGTGACGTTTGCCTGAAAATTTCAAAAATCACACAACGGCTGCTTTCGTACGGTTTCATGGAATTCCGAGGTCGTTCAGGTGGTTTTGACCCCCCAACGCGCCATTTTATCGCGCGCCGAGCTGCTGAAAACGACACAATCGGCCGTACCGCGCGCACGACACGTCCGATGGGTGTTCCGTCTCCTCCTACACATCACGAATAATATTCCTAATGTTTTTTTGTGGTTTTAGGTCATTTGGAGAACGTTTTCCACGAATTCGACCGTCTCATGCCGTTTCTGGTGTTTTGTGACACCCGAAACGCGTTTCCAGTCACTGCGGTCAAACAACACCTCCGATTGACGTGCCGTCTGCACGAACATTTCACAATTCACACAAAGGCTGTTTTAGTATGGTTTCATGGAATTCCTAGGTTGTTCGGGTGGTTTTTACCCCACAACGCGCCATTTTAGCGCGCACCGAGATGCTGAAAATGACACAATCGGCCGTACCGTGCACATCACACGTCCGATGGGCCTTTCGTCTCTTCCTACACGCCCCGAATAATATTCCTAATGTTTTTTTGTGGTTTCAGGTCATTCGGAGCATGTTTTCTCCGAATAATATCCCTAATGTTTTTGTGTGGTTTCAGGTCATTTGCAACTTAGTTTCACGATGCATATCTTCTTTTATCTCATTAATGTGTTTCCTGCAAATGATAACGTGATGTTTAAATGATCAACTTATTCAAACAAAATATGTAAAAGTTAAACAATAAAAGTGATAAGATACTTACTGCATTAATGGTGC
The DNA here is from genome assembly GCA_963277665.1 of Viscum album. NCBI lineage: Eukaryota > Viridiplantae > Streptophyta > Magnoliopsida > Santalales > Viscaceae > Viscum > Viscum album. The sequence goes on from OY728167.1 coordinate 978,940,461, forward strand.
AACTGATGGAGTATTGAACAAGATATATCGATGCACTTGTATCCACTCGATGTTGTCCATATCATATGTGGTTCCTTCTCCAACTGGACCATCCTGAATCCGAGAGGGCTTATCTAATATTGTTTCAACATCCATAATATATTCTGCAAAAAAGTAGTACAATCATCCATCAAATAACCATTGGCTATTGATGCCTCAAGATGAGCTCTGTTGTGTACAAATCATTTCAATGTACTCAAATACTGCTCAATAGGATACATCCACCTGAATTTCACTAGACCAACAACCATTACATCATCAGTTGGGTGCACTGTCAAGTGGACCATAACATCGAAAAATGAGGGGGAAATAGTTTCTCAAAGTGACATAGCGTAAGTAAAATTCGGTCCTATAAACTTTTTAAATCACTCATTCGTTGATTTCTTAAACAAAGATGTCTAAAAAATTACTCATCTCAATCAACGGCTGAACAACATTGGGGGATAAACAATCACAAATTGTGATTGGAATCAACTGCTGAAGTAGTATGTGATTGTCATGACTTTTCAACCCTTGCAATGTCTTTCTCGTCAGATTCACATGCTTTGAAATATTAGAAGAGTAACCATCAGGAACCTTGAGAGTCTTCAAAATGGAAAGAAATGTCGCTCTCTCCTTTGTAGTCATTATATATTGTGCAGTAGGCATATATGCCTTGTTTCCCTCAGCTAACTATAAATGCAACTGTTTCCTTAAACCCATTTCTTCCAAATCACGGCGTGCATTAACATGGTCCTTTGATTTTCCTCTGACACCTAAAATTGTCTACAATATGTTATCACAAACATTTTTTTTCAATGTGCATGACATCCAAATTATGCCTCAGCATGTTAGTTTTCCAATACGGAAGAATATAAAAAATACTTTTTTTCCAATTGTGACTACGCTGCCTACCCGCAACTCGAATATTACGTACCGGAGGAGCCACCAAATCCTAAATTTCATATACCGTGCGGATGTTTTCTTCCTCAATCTGTGATAACATTTCAACTCCTGTCATGATCTTTGGTGCTGGGATGAAATCTCTAGAACCATCAGATGCCACTCTGTCCTTTCTGAACCTGTGCTGAGGGGGGATAAAATGTCTGTGACCCATGTATGCCCATTTTATGGAATGCTTAAGCCATAAAGATTTTTTTACTTTTGTTGCAACAAGGGAAAACAAATTCCTCTTTCGTACTCCAGCCTAATAAATATGCATAAGCTGGGAAGTCATTGATTGTCCACAATAAAGCGGCATGTAGTTTGAACATTTCATTCGTTTCACAGTCATAAGTCATCACACCATCTCCCCAAAATTCATTCAACTCATCAATCAATGGCTGAAGGTAAACATCAATCTTATCCCCCAGACTTTTAGTTCCATCGAAAGAGTGGAATGTAATATAAATTGTTGCTTCATACAAAGCCACAGAGGATGATTATATAGAACCAACACCACGGTCCATGTGCTATGAGTTGTACCAATCATAGACTTGAATGTATTTAAACCATCAGCTGCCAATCCTAATCAGACATTACGAATATCTTTAGCAAAGTCAGGATGTCTCTTATCAAAATCCTTCTATGCATGAGAGTCTGCCAGGTGGGTTAACATATCACTTTCATAAACTCTTTCTGCATGCCATCTCATTAAATTAGAAACTTTAGATGACATAAAAAATCTTTTCAACCTCGTTTTAAGGGGAATGTAATTCATTTGCTTTATGGAAATCAGTTTCCCCTGTATTGCAATCTGACTTTAATGAGTCTGATTTCCCCTGTTCTCTTTCCACCTCGAAGCACCACAAATCGTACAAATATCCAAATGGGAAGTTTCCCTTCTAAACAACATACAGTTCTTTGCACATGAATCTATGGTCTCTTATGTAAAACCTAAGTTCTCTGTCAGCTTACAAGCATGGTAATACGACTCAAGAATCTTATAGTTGATAGTAATAACCTTTTTCAATACACCAAAAGCATGTCGAATGATGTGTCTGACCAATTATTCAAAGTCTTCAAATGCAACAACTCCACGATAAACGACAGTTTACTGTAAGAAGTACATACATGATATAATTCTGTTTTTACATCATCAAGTGCTTCATAAAACCTCCTCGAATCATGATCTGCACCAGAGCGAAGATTTATCTCACCGGTCTCAAGATTATGGATGTCAATGCCTGCATGATCAAACCCACGTACCATTTTAGTAAGCATTTCATGCATTGGATCATTCATCCTTGCATCAACATCCATCTGAGCAGCATCCGTATTTTTACAACGAACTTATTCTTATCCATGACGAGTCCAACTCTTATAATTCTTTAGAAATCCATTAAAAAATAGGTGCTCCTTCATAGCATCTCGTGTGAATTGATATCTGTTAGCACATTTTCTACATGGACAACTAATATAGTCACTTTTAAATCCTATGGTGAAGTCAATAAACTGCATAATGCCATTGAAATATCCTCTAGATGTTCGATTTGGAAGATCAATACAACTCTTATCCATAATAATATCTGTATAACAAACATTTACACAATAATTCTTACATTTTCATTTTTCAAATCAACTATGTTTAAAATAAATACAAATCATTTGTTTATGAACCATTGATAAAATAATAATTTAAGTGAAAGTCCATGTCATACCTGATTGCGATACAAACCTGGAAGGGAGGGGAGCCGAAGGCCGTGCTATGAGGGAGAGGAGAGGCATCGAAGGGGGTCCGTAGCCAAAGGTAGTGCGGCGAGGGAGGGGATGGGCAGAGGTGGCGGCGGGGAGCCGAATGAGAGGAGGTGGTGAGGGGACGGGGGATGGGCAGTGGGGGGGTGGGGCTGTCTGAGGTGGGGGTGGGGGCTATCCGGGGTGTGGGAAGGGGTGTCCGGGATGTGGGGGGGGGGGGGCTGTTCAAGGTGCAGGGGTGGTGCGGGGGGGGGGGGGGTGTCCGGGGTGCAAGAGGGGGGGGGGGGCTGTCCGGGGTGTGGGGGCTGTCCGGGGTGGGGGGGGGGGAGGGCTGAGGGGGAGGAGGGCCGAGGGGTAGGAGACAGAGGGGGCGGAGGGTGGAGGATGGATGGCGGAGGCCAGAGGGCGGAGGGACGCCGGAGGGGAGCGGGGGATGGCTAGAGGGCAGAGGGCGGCCGGAGCGGGAGGGCCGAGGGTGGAGGGTGCGCGGAGGGCAGAGGGTGGAGGGAGGAAATAGGGATGGCGGGGGACGGTGCCTGGAGGGCGAGGCAGGGCGGCGGGGGATTGCGCCTGGAGGGCAAGGCAGAGCGGCGGGGGACGACGTGCGGGGAGGGCGGAAAGGGGGGGGGGGGGCGATCGATGACGATGGGGGGGAGGGGGGGCTAGGTCGAGGGAAAGGGGGTGGGGGGGGGGGGCGAAGCCCTTAATTTCTTTTACAAAGGGCAGCGACCGCCTTTGGCAGTCCCTCCTGTTAGGGGGATTCAAAGCCCAATATTCTAGTAGTGGATGAACACACAATTGAGTATGTCATGAGTAAGAATATACCTACACATGATGGGTCATCTAATCCACTGTTTTCTAGAAAATGTAACAACACCGATAATATTATAATTTTCATTATCCAATACTAAATTCATTAATTTTATTCCTATTGTTGTATCGTATGGAATTCAAAGCAAACAACTTGTGGAATCTTATTAAAAATTAAAGGAAAGATGAAAAAAATTCAATATATGTAATATAATTAGTTTAATATGTTATTTATAGTAAATAATTTCCCAAAACTCATTCTAGAAAAATTGAAATAAAATTTTTTATCATAATAATATGATGATAAATTTATTGGTTCCTACAAGGAATATTTTTCCAGACTTATGAGTTAGGCTTCTATTTTTTTCATCAACTCTAAATGAAGGATTAACCATTTATTCAATGTCCTAAAATCAATTTCAGAATGGTGTTACATATAAGAGATATTAGATTATATGAATAAGTTTTAATTTTTTCACTCAATAATGAAATGGAGAGTGGGGATTACATTCATACTCATGTATTTGATAATAATATAAAGATAATATTTTGATGAAACTCTAGTAACAAAAGACATGGATAAATGAAAATTAATCATATTTATTGAATGAAGAATGGGGGAAATCATCTCAAAGGGACTAGAAAATTATTCATGGTAGTAAATTATGTCTATTAGAAAAGTGAATTATGAAGATATATAAAGTGTGAAGACAATGAAATGAATGTGGATAATGATTAGTTAAATACACCATCCAAACTCTAACACTAAATCATGATGGATTATGACAATTATTCCAAAGAGTGGCTGAATTGATGGTTTAAAAATGAACATTTATGTAAAAAACTTATTCATCTAAGAGATAATGGTATGGATCATACAATCAGAATCACTAAAATGGGTCAATAGAATGTAGTGGTAAAAGAAAAATTATCAACTATTCAAGAAAAAAATGTATTATTTGATTTTTGTTTTACCCACTCTTTTATATATGAAGAATTAAATAAGGGTATTATATCACCACATCCATTATTAGATATTGAATTATTGTTGAAAATTTTTAATGGTTCAATGATCGCATTAGCAATATATAGTTTATTTCCAATATAGTTTTTTGGAGTGTATTTTCTTTGAATTTATTTATTCTCCCCAAGCTGAATTTGATATTATTTTTGGGAATAGATGGAATTTATTCATATAAGGACCATATCAATTTACATGGAATGTATGTAAAATGTGGTATTATAAATTAAACTAGGATCATAATTCAGTGTGAAGATGAATATGAACTTCAAAAATAAATTACAATTTATATGGGTTATACTACCTATTCGTTATGAATATTTATCTCAAGTGGTTACAAGAAACTCAAAAATGAAGGTATTAATATTGTTTGGGGATATACAGAGGTATTTTATAATTTTATTCCAATTCCTCCCATAAATCATGAAGTTGGGTTTTTAGCGAAACTCATACAATATACTATTTTATTTGAAATCCTCTATATATATTGGCCCTAAATGAGTTGTAAGAATTGTAAAATCAACTACATGAGAGTCTATAAATGTAATTCATATTCCCATGTGTTTCACCATGGGTTTCACATATTATTTTTAATAATAAACAATAAGGTTCAATATTTTTTTCATTGATTATCTTAAACATTAAATGATTAATATGAAGTAAAAATATCATATTCCACATATTGATGGATCTTTTAGAAACTTCTCATTGCTTGAAACACATACAATATTGGCCTTAATTGTGGAAGTAATCAATTGAGGGATAAAGAGTAAATACCAAATACTCTGCTATTATTTATTGTCATTAAGAATTTATAGTGATATAAATTAACATTACGATTCCCCTTATAATATCATATTTGTAAGGAATATAAATGTTAGATATTAACTCAATTTTTTTGTAATCTTTAATTATGATATTCATATATATTATATGTGAAATGATGAATAATAATATCATTTAATTATTTTTATGATGTTATTATTTTTAGGATAAGTTTTATTATATGATTAGTAACTGTAAATTTTATATCCACAATATCTCATATATAGGATATACAATCTCATATCAATGGATTTCTAAAAGGATGGATTTATTGATAAATTTCAGAGACTACCCATAGTGTCCGAGATCCGTAGTTTTATTTGTATGATTAGATAAAATAATGTATTTTTTAGATATTCCACATTGATATAAAATTCCATATCGATGTTTACATGGGAGAGAAGTAAGTTCATTTATACAGGTGAATGTGAGGACTATTTGATTGAAATAGTGTGAAGATTGGTTAGTAAATATGCACTCACACTACCATTTAGTGGAGATGGGATTTTGATCTAATGTTATGCATAGAATAAGATATTATATTGTGTAATAATTTAAAATAATATGGTGATTTATTTTTCTTCAAACTAATTAAATATTCATCAATAAATTTCTTGAATAAATATATTTGGTTGTAAATGGTAATTTTTTATTAAAAATATAAAGGCATTTTCTTTATAGTTATAAATTTGATATATATATAATAAAATTTCATGGTATACATTTATATGGAAATAGTTAAAAATTATCCAAATGATGTGGTTGGAGTTAATTAAGGATTCTGACTACTCAATAAATTATCCCCTTTGGAAGGGGAATGTGGTGAGTAATTCCCTAATTCAGATAGATTATGCTAGTTTTTCAATGATGACAGATGAAGAAGATCTAATTTATATATATTTTTTAAATGAGGGATCCAAGAATTATGATGAATAGTGATAGATCATATCTTTCTCAGGTGAATGTTCAACCATCTATCAATGTTTGGATAATTGAGGATCAAAAGGAAGATATGGAACAATATAAGAATGTGATGAAATTTACTAAATACTATCACGATATTATTTTAATAATAATATTCATTAATAGACTATGTGACTCCTAAATTATAAAAATTGATGAACACACAATTGAGTATGTCATGAGTAAGAATATACCTACATTTTATGGGTCATCTAATCCACTAGTTTCTAAAAAATGTAACAACACCGATAATATTATAATTTTCATTATCCAATAATAAGTGCATGAATTTTTTTCCTATTGTTGTATCGTATGGAAATGAAAGCAAACAACTTGTGCAATCTTATTAAAAATTCAAGGTAAGATGAAAAAAATTCAATATATGTGATATAATTAGTTTAAGATGTTATTTATAGTAAATAATTTCCCAAAACTCTTTCTAGAAAAATTGAAATAATATTTTTTATCATAATAATATGATGATAAATTTATTGGTTCCTACACGGAATATTTTTCCAGACTTATGAGTTATGCTTTTATTTTTTTCATCAAACCTAAATGAAAAATTGGCCATTTATTTAATGTCCTAAAATAACATTCAGAATGGTGTTACATATAAGAGATATTAGATTATATGAATAAGTTTTAAGTTTTTCTCTCAATGATGAAATGGAGAGTGGGGATTACATTCATATTCATGTATTTGATAATAATAGAAAGATAATATTTTGATGAAACTCTAGTAACAAAATACATGGATAAATGAAAATTAATCGTATTTATTGAATGAAGAATGTGGGAAATCATCTCAAAGGGACTAGAAAATGATTCATGGTAGAAAATTATGTCTATTAGAAAAGTGAATTATGAAGATATATAAAGTGTGAAGACAATGAAATGAATGTGGATAATGATTAGTTAAATACACCATCCAAACTCCAACACTAAATCATGATGGATTATGAGAATTATTCCAAAGAGTGGCTGAATTGATTGTTTAAAAATGAACATTTATGTAAAAAACTTATTAATCTAAAAGATAATGGTATGGCTCATACAATCATAATTACTAAAATGGGTCAAGAGAATGTAGTGGTAAAAGAATAATTATCAACTATTCTAAAAAAAATGTATTATTTGATTTTTGTTGTACCCACTCTTTTATATATGAAGAATTCAATAAGGGTATTATATCACCACATCCATTATTAGATATTGAATTATTGTTGAAAATTTTTAATGGTTCAATGATCACATTATAAATCTATAGTTTATTTCCAATATAGTTTTTGGAGTGGATTTTCTTTGAATTTATTTATTCTCCCCAAGTTGAATTTGATATTATTTTTGGGAATCGATGGACTTTATTCATATAAGGACCATATCAATTTACATGGAATGTATGTAAAATGTGGTATTATAAATTAAACTAGGTTCATAATTCAGTGTGAAGATGAATATGAACTTCAAAAAGAAATTACAATTTATATGGGTTATAATACCTATTCGTTAGGAATATTTATCTCAAGTGGTTACAAGAAATTCAAAAATGAAGGTATTAATATTTTTTGGGGATATACAGAGGTATTTTAAAATTTTATTACAAGTCCTCCCCTAAATCATGAAGTTGAGTTTTTAATGAAACTCATACAATATACTATTTTTATTTGAAATCCTCTATATATATTGGCCCTAAACGAGTAGTAAGAATTGTAAAATCCAATACACGAGAGACTATAAATGTAATTCATATTCCCATGTGTTTCACCATGGGGTTCATATATTAATTTTAATAATAAACTATAAGGTTCAATATTTTTTTCATAGATTATCTTAAACATTAAATGATTAATATGAATTAAAAATATCATATTCCTCATATTGATGGATTTTTTTAGAAACTTCTCATTGCTTGAAACACATACAATATTGGCCTTAATTGTGGAAGAAATCAATTGAGGGATAAAGAGGGCATACCAAATACTCCGCTATTATTTATGGTCATTAAGAATTTATAGTGATATAAATTTAACTTTACAATTCCATTTATAATATCATATATTTAAGGAATATAAATGTTAGATATTAACTCCATTTTTTTGTATTCTTTATTAATGATATTCATATATTTTATATTTGAAATTATGAATAATAATATCATTTAATTATTTTTATGATGTTCTTATTTTTAGGATAAGTATTATCATATGATTAGTAACTGTAAATTTTATATACATAATGCCTCATACATAGGTTATACAATCTCATATCAATGAAATTCTAAAAGGATGGATTTATTGATAAATTTCATAGACTAACCATAGTGTCCAAGATCCATAGTTTTATTTGTATGATTAGATAAAATCAAGGATTTTTTAGATATGCCACATGGATATCAAATTCCATATCGATGTTTACATGGGAGAGAAGTAAGTTCATTTATACAGGTGAATGTGAGGACTATTTGATTAAAATAGTCTGAAGATTGGTTAGTAAAAATTCACTCACACTACCATTTAGTAGAGACGGGATTTTGATCTAATTTTATGCATAAAATAAGATATTACATTGTGTAATAATAGAGAATAATATGGTAATTTATTATTCTTCACACTAATTAAAAATTCATCAATAAATTTCAGGAATAAATAAGTTTGGTTGTAAATGGTAATTTTTTTATTGAAAATATAAAGGCATTATCTTTATAGTTATAAATTTTATATATATATATAATAAAATTTTATGGTATACATTCACATGGAAATAGTTAAAAATTTTCCAAATGATGTGGTTGGAGTTAATTAAATATTCTGACTACTCAATAAATTTTCCCCTTTGGAAGGGGAATGTGGTGAGTAATTCCCTAATTCAGATAGATTATGCTAGTTTTTCAAAGTTTAAAGGTGAAGAAGATCCAATTTATATATATTTTTTAAATGAGGGATCCAAGAATTATGATGAATAGTGAAAGATCATATCTTTCTTAGGTGAATATTCAACCATCTATCAATGTTAGGATAATTGAGGATCAAAAAGAAGATATAGAACAATATAAGAATGTGATGAAATTTACTAAATACTATCATGATATTATTTTAATAATAATATTAATTAATATACTATGTGACTCCTAAATTATAAAAATTGATTTCAAATCTATTAGATGAATCTCATAGTTCATCATTCATTTACGTCCTAGATGTACAAAGATGTATAGATAACTGAAAGTGTGTTTTAGGTGGGACAACATGAAAGAGGATATTTTAGAGTATGTATCATGTCTCATATAATATAAGAATTTTGATTTTGATATATTGAATTATAAGGGTGTCTTAATATCATTACCTATATCAAAATGGAAATAAGTAAAAACATCATTATTCATTTCACTATGGGGCTTCCAAAGAAGTCTAAAGAGAAAAATGTTATATATAATTTAGTAGATATCACTATGAAATCATTATATTTCACTAAAATATATACTATTTATCTCATAAATGGATTACTATGTTATATGTTCAAGATATGGGAAGGATTGATGAAGTAACATTCTTAATTGTATCTGATCAAGATATGAGGTTTACCTTGATGTTTTGGATAATTCTTCAACATGATTTGAATTTGGAGTTGAACATGAACATTTTATATCATCCTAAGACAAATATAATGTATGAGAGGACCCTACAAACAAATAATATATATTTTGATAATTTTATAAGTATTTTTAATTTTGGTTTCTATAAACAAAATTCCTTATGAAGTTTACTTGTTACAATATAATTCACATGATCAATCTGATGGTTCTGTATGAAGAACTGTGTGGTATGAAGTGTAGAATCCAATCTAGGTGGATGATATTGGATAATGGTAGATATTGGAAATTGATATTTATAAATAATTTTAATTTGATGTTATTTAGATTCATCTGAAAATCTGAATGGATATGAGAAAACGGAAAAGATATGATGATAATCATTGGCGAGATCATGATTTTGTAGTTTATGAAAAGATATTCTAGTGAATAAACCATTGGATGAGGGATATGATATTTAGAATGAAATATATTAGAATATATATATATATATTATTGAGATTAAAAATATTTATTGCATTTGGATGGTTATTTATCACACGGTGTTTCCACCTAATCTCGCTTAAGTACCTGATGTGTTCCATGTATCTCCCATGAGGAAGTACATACTTCATCCTGCATATGTAATTTAGCCAATGGTTAATAAACTAGATAATGAAATACATTATATGGAATTATAAGTGGGGATTCTATGTTGAATATAAAATATCTAATGAAAAAATACCATTCACATGGTCAATGTTTTATATAGAAACTATATATTTGAGAAAGCTGTGTGGGAACTCGAAGATATCACATGGAAAAAAGAATACTTAGTTTTTTTTATAGATATAATATTTGAAGGATAAAATTATTATAATGTGTTAGAATTTGACAACCCATTTTAATATTTTATAGTCATATTTATATAAATTGTTTCAATGATATCTTGATTTATATTTAAAAATAGGTATAAACCTCATGTAATATAGAATTAAAATTTTTCTGTTATAGGTGTCCATTATCACAAATCTATTGGATTGGATGATATGAATAAGAAAACCAATATTATGAAAAATTATTTTTTACCCATGTATAAAAATTGTAAATTGGTTGTTAATTAGATATAGATGAAAATAATAACAATTGAATGTAAAAAAAGAAATATTTTTTTGAAGAACTATTTTTATGTGTGAATTTTGCCTTTATCATAATAAAATACGTTAATCATAATTTATGAAATATTTTAATGAAATTTTTATACTGTATATTAAATCAAATATTTCAACATTCATTTAATAGTTATTAATAGGGATTGAATGTCCATAAATATTGTTGTATTCCTTAAAATTCATTTATCTAAAAAATGTTATTGTTGTGTTTTTTGTGATTATTTAAAAATAAATTTATATCATATAAAGAAATTTTATTTGCATATAATTTTAATATATTTTTAACTAGAAATTATAAATTTGGTATTGAAGAAACATTAATTTGTGGTCCTAATGAAGAGTAATCGAGGCATAAATCCTTTACTATGGTAAGGTTTAGTGGGTCAATGTGGTGTCAAACTAAATCGATGACATGTATAAATCATATTATATGAATGGATTTTTTTTCCTCTCACAAAACATCTTAATTTTTCTAAAATTTGGATCCAAATTTAGATAAGGTTGACATTATTATACTTTAATATTATTCAAAAATACAAGTGTGCCACTCCCCACATATAGAAAAGTGAACCTTTTCTCTTAAATTATTCACACCATATATGATACATTTATAACAACCAACAACATCCCAAATAATCTACGAATCATCATAAAATACATTTTTATGATGGTATTCCAAAGGGACCCATCCTATAAGGCTTAGGTTTCTCTTCAAAGGAGGATACTCGAAGAAGAGGTTTTATTTCTTACCGATCATTTTCTTATTTATTTGATCATTAACAACATCCAAATATTCTATAGAAATAATAAAACATTTATGTATATAGATATACTATAATAATATGCTATTATGTTATTATTTTTTACATTTTCCATCTCTTTACCGTCCATTGTAAAATGATAACTTTTCTCATACGTATAGGTAGATTCCGACTGCCAAAAAGATTGTGTCATTAAAATTTCTATTCCACTTAACATTTATTATCATAATGATATATTTAATTACTATATAAATTTATTATTGATATAATTATTATTCTTAAATGGTTATGTATTTTCTATATTTCTCTAATTTTATCCCTTGAGTACTAGAAAAGGAATTCCATCGTACAGATATACTTGTGTCTCCATAATGTGATTGAATTCATTTTGCATCACTAAGTTAATTGATTTTTTTAAAAAAGTGTATATACTATATAAATATTATAATTATAAAATTATGGATATTATAAATAATAAAAAAACATTTATCCTAGTTTAAGGGTAGTATGATTCAAACTGAAATAATAATGAAAAAATGGACTTGTTTTCACCTGAATGATAATTTTAATAATGAATTGTTAATAAAATTATAATTTGAAATTATAGTTATATGAAAAAATTATTTATTCATTATAGTTATTAAATAATAAATTCATAGAAACTATTTTTATTATACATGATAATTGAACTCGTATAAATCCAAACATTACTTGAGGTAAGGGCTTCTGAAACAAATTCAATTTGTTAGGATCATCTATATCAAATTTCCATTTAGGGATGTTTTATGATCCATATTAGTTAAAATTAATCAATTTTATAATAAGTTATTTATTTATAGTGGTTTTATGGTTTCTTTTCTTTATTCTCTATTAATTACATAATATAGTTAAGAAAATGTTTTTATCAAAATTAGACTTTATTTATTATTTGGTGAGATAACTTTTTCTTCCATGTCCATGAAATTAAAAAAAATTCATGTCTCTTCAATTATATGATAAAATGATTATTTAATATAATTTTCAACAATATGTTATTATATTTTCATTTATTTTATATGAATGTTCTTAATTTTTTCATGAATTATTTTTTAAGCTTTTTACAAAATGTTTTAAAGAAAAAACTATTTTAATATTTTTTTATAAAAATATATTTTCCCATCAGCAATACCTTAATTTTATATGAGTTTTACTTTAAGTTTTCCATCATTATTTTCAATAAAATTATTTGTATCAATAATCTAAATTTTTTTTGTTCTAAATATGTTAAAAGAAATAGATATTTTCCCTTGTATTTTTAAGGTCAGAATAATACAAAGCAACACAAGAGGGGGTGAATTGTGTCATTTCAAGAAACTTACATAGTAAGGGATTTTGAATCCATTTATAACATATATAGATATGAAGTGTTTTTCTTTTGTATGAAATATAATTAGTAGATAAATATAAAGAAAGAACACGTAATTTCTATATTGTTTTGGGGAACAAAGGTCCCCTAGTTCACTCCACCAATTACTTTCTATACAAGCTTAGTGAATTTCACTAGAAAGTTTCTATTATCATAAAGCATAAATCCAAAACTAAGTGAAGGAAGTTGACACCTTTTAAAATAAGTCTAAATAAGGACTTCTAGTTCTTCTAAAAAGGAACCAGTTATCCATAGATATGATCGAGAAGATGATACTCCATCACAGCTGAGTATGAGTAGTTAAAACTCCAATAAATCAAAAGATATTGACTTTTAGATGGATTGTATGGAACATTACAATTACAGTAGCTGCAATATTATTCTTCAGAAAATCAATTTATTCAATAAAGGTATGTATATAAAGTAACCCCAGTTGTAAAATGATATTCGAATAAAAGTATCAATAAATAAAATTAGCAATCTTACATGAGTAAAAGATAGAACATGAATGTCTCTAAATTGTAGATTCTTTCTGAATCGATCGTTTGTTTCAGTATAACTATAAAAGATGTTTATGATACTGAAATCATTTTTAAATAAATTTGAATTGTATATCCTGTATATTGAAATGATAAACTGGTGGAATATATAATGTAGATAGCCATCTCTTGATTTCCAGATCCAATAATGTCGCATGAATGATCGTGAATATTCAAATTAAAAAATTTCATGGAGAGTTGAAACATCTATTAGAAATAGTAGTGAATTTCACTGTTTAATATGTTTCTTTGAATCGATCATAACGAAAATTGAATCAATTTTAACTGTGCTTTGAGACATCCTATCATCCTATAAAGACTATTGTAGAAATCTCAGATAAAATTGCGAAATTAAATCTTTTATTTTGAAAAGTCAAACATAGGGTTACTTCATAAATTGAAAAATTAAAAAACATTTATTTTAACATCATAGAATTCATTATCTGAACATAAGGTTGACATCATAAGTTTCATCATAAAATTAGGGTTGATGAACCATATATTTATGTCCTTAAATATAGATTTTCTTATAAACTTATTTTTATTTTACCATACTTTATCCTCTGTACAAGTATAAGGTTACAACCAAAAGTAATTTCTTTTGTCCATATGTTCCTTCTTATGTAGGGTTGATGATCCATATGCACCTTCTTCCAATATATGTTTGAATACAATGGTATGGTCTATGATCTATACACATTTTTTCAAGCATATTGTTTATTCTTAATGTTACGTTTTGAACGTACTGTATGATAAGCGTATTTCAATTCATCTATATGAGCTTGTAGCTTTTTTGTACGATTTTCTGCAAACATTTGATGAAAATTCAAAGAATCTTGGCATTGTTTTAATGTTTCAATCAAATTGAAATTCAAAATTTTATAAAAAATATCACTTCTCATCAAAATTGGATATAACATATCAATAAACATATTGAGTAGTAACATGATACATTGTTTTATAATGTCATTTTCTAAAAAAGACACACCAAATTGTTCTCCAAGACTACAAGGGTGAACTATTACAATGAATATTATGTTTAATGTCATTCATATATTCCATAACTATGGTGATGGCTTGAAACCTTCTGATTAAATATGGTGAGGTTTTTGGGGGTAGAGGTAGAAGCCCAAGCCTGGTTGATACTTCCCTTGATGGATTCAAAAAGACTCCCCAAATACCATTTCATACTTGGAAAATATATTATTGAAATGGATTAAGATTGTATCCCCCAATATGACCCAACATTTCTCATTTAGAATCATTAAAATCTATTTTTTGATAGTAATTTAATTTGTGTTCATGAATATAATTCTTAACAGATTGTAACTCTATCCTCAAATTAGAAGAATTTTTCAAAACATCAAAATATTTTCTTGAAGCCTCTAGCTTCGGTATGAGATTGTATTACTCCTCATATACATTGTTACACATGATCTCAAGATCTTTAGTCTAATTTTTCATTGAATATGATGTCACATAATCTAGATTTTTTGACTGAACAGAATCTTCCACAATAGGTAAGGGGTTGAAAGAATATTTTCAACATATTTCTCACATGAGAAAGATTAATTATCAATAAATTGTGTCCTTTCTCAAAAAAAAAGATTCAGGTCACTCTATTGAATGATCAATGGTTGATATATCCCTATTGTTAAGATTTTAATTAGCCGTAGTGATTGATTTCTGAACTGCGCGTTCTGCTTGGGAATGTTTTTATTCCTGGTTACCATGTTGAGGAATATTTTGAATCTTCAAAGATTATCTCTCTGCTTATTGATCCTCCACCTATTCAGGTTCTTCTAAATGAACTGAACGATTTTCATCTCTTGATCCGAACACTAGTTCTTGATCCTATGGGTCTTCTCTGTGACTTGTTTTTAAAAAAAGCCCATCATGAACTTCTTCTTCCTATTCTATGGTAATAAATTTCATATCATTAAATCTATTCTTTATCTTGTTAGAATTATCCACTCCTTCTTTTCTAGATTCTCCAACATTTTCATTTCCTAAATCACTTATCTCCCCCTAAGAAAAAATACAGATTTCTTGTTAGTCATCCGTAGTAACACGAATTAACATTCCTTCACTATACTCGTGTATAATGAAAATTTCCTAAGAGTACCAACATTTGACACGTTTCTGTCATGAAATTTTATTCGAGTATCAAAAAAATTAAAATTCATTCTATATAGAATCAGATAAAGTATTCTTCCTTAAGAGTAGAATGGAATTCTTGCTTCATATATGGGAGAAATAACTCAAATAACTTATCATAAATTTGAGAATGTTCATCTTGATGTCACTAATGAACTGAAACATTATATACTTATCTGGGTATAAAATCTTCTCCATCTTAGAAACTCTATGATCAATAGTATTTTTAATATACATAACTAATACATTTTATCCTACATCATAATAATTTACAAACATTTTCCTAATGTTTGTTAATCCAAACAAAAAATAAATTAAATCTTAAAACTTATGCTCTTGATTTTAAATTTGTTTAAGATCAATATGGAATACTATTTCCTAATAAAATTTTAAAATTTTGAGCTATTTTAAAGGAAGATATTGAACGTTTCTTATCTTATATTTGAAAGGATATCATATATTTTGATTCACCGAAACTAAACTAAAAATTACTATGAAAATTATTTATCTCTACTACATACATAAAACCTCTATTATCTTCATTGAATTGAAATTCAAAACCGTGTAATGTAATATAATTCTTGTGTCGAATGTTCTTCTGATATATCCATTCAAAATTGATAACTTATCCTTGAAGAATCATTTTTGAGGGATACAGTGACACATCAAATCACATGGATGAACTTCATCAGTCATCTTGGCCTTCATCATTTCTAAGAATATAATGGTTGAAGGTTTTCATATGCTAGGGTTTATGATAAAGAAGGGGTATGAAAGGTGAAATGTTTTGAAAATGAAACCATAAGATATGTCAATGGGTTTTCTGATAGATGATGACACATTCTAGTTTCTCATGTCGATTATCTAGTGTAATAATTATTTTTTTAGTTTTTTAAAACACGTGATACAAAACTAATAACGAGAAAATATTTAATTAAGTAAATGAATGAAATACTAATTTCGATGAAGAAAATAAATTAAACAAATATAAACAAATTTTACAGAAATAAAATGAAATAATTTTAAGATAAATTCATTGTATAAAATAAAAATAAAAATTTTTATTTAAAATTAAATAAACCTAAATCCCCCTTAATGAAATAAAAAATGAATAAGGAAGTGGTTTTGTGAATATATCAACTAAATTATATTAATTATTAATAAAATTAAATGATATATCCATTTTTAGAACATGATCACTTAAAAATCGATTCCTTTTATCAATATGCTTATTTCTAGAATGACTTATATGATTATTTTGAAATAATTATAATAGTTTTATTATAACATAAAACATGTATACTACTAAAATATAATCTAATTTCCATTAGAGTGTTTTTCATCAATAATCATTGTGCACAACAAAAGCCAATAGACACATATTATTCTTCGATTGTTGATAGGGAAACTGAGTGTTATTTCTTACTTGACCCTGACACTAATAATATTCCTAAAAAGTGATGGGTTCCGAAGGTTTATTTTTTATCTAATATACAACCTCCAAAATCAGATTATAAATATGAAATAAAATTAGAATCAGATGTTTTAGGGGTAAGGAAGATATCGCAACTAATTACTTTTAAATATCTAAAATATATCTTAAGAGTAGTAATATGTGATTCTTTTATATTTTATTGATATGTAGCATATATAAATATAAAAAGTATAATTCCTGGTCTCCTAGAAGTATTATATAATATACTAATAATCAAACCTCTATATAAATTATTGTCAACTGGTTTTCTAGATTCATCCAAATCATGTTTCATAATTTTACACATAGGAGTTATGTATGTATTCTTGATCTCAAGTCCACACTTTTTCAATAAATCTATTATATATTTATCAGGATTTTATAAAATTATGTAATCTATTTGATAAACTTTAAATCCAAAAAAGAAATTCATTTCTCATATCATACTCATTTCAAATTATTTTTTCATGTGTTTCGAAACGTCATTATGATGCTTTTTATTTGTTAAACAAAAACTAAAAACATCAACATTAATTTGTACAAATAAAATAATACAACAAAGATTATTCTTAAAATGTGTTGGATCTTTCAGTCCAATAGTTAATCCATTTTTCAAAAGAAAAGAATTTAATATTTCATACCAATATATATGTGATTTTTAAGGCCATAAATAGCTTCGAGAAGTTTAAAAATAGAATTTGGGTTCTGTGGGTTTTTAAAACTAAAAGGTTGATAGATATAAACTTCCTCCATTAAATAACAATTTAGCATGTCATATTTAACATCCATATAATATATTTTAGTTTTCAATTATGAGGCACTAGATAAAAGGATTATAATGGCTTCTAATATTGCTACATAAGAAAGGTCTCATCGTAATCTATACCTTCTTTCTAATTGTAACCTTTAGCTAATAATATGTCTTTATTTATGCTAATGATACATTGGTCATCCTGTTTATTTCTAAAGACTCATTTAATTTCTATAATTGGATAATTGGATAATTGGATAATTGGATGGCCTTTCTACTAATTCCCAAACAACATTCATTCTGAATTCGTTTACTTATTCTTGCATTACAAAAATCCAAATTTTATATTCTAAGGCTTCTTCGATTGACATAGATTTTAACTAAGAAAAAGGAAGATAATTCTTCCAGTATTCCTATATTTCTTTATATTATAATTCTTGTATCTAGTTATCCTCTAATAGTTTCTTGTGGATGGTTCTTTTGGGCTCAAGATTTTTGATTCAAGACACTTTCAGGTTCATCAGTATCATGTTCTTCTAAACTAGACTAAATTTTATTAACCTTACATACAAAAAAATCAGTGTAAATTACTTTTGGTTGTTTTTTATTCAAAAGTTCACAGGGTTTTATTTTAAAAATAGGTATTTTTAAAACTCTATTCATGATATAGCCAGTTGTTCTTATATCTTCTTCCATAAATTAAGTTGGAATATTATATTCATGTAACACTGTCCTTACCATTTCATAAATAGTTTTATTTATTCTTTCAATAATTCTATTTTTTTCGAGGTGTTCATGGTGTAGAGAATTTTTTTAATACGATATTTTGAGGAAAAATAATTAAATTATCGATTATCAAATTTTCCCCCATGATCAATTCTTAATGAAATAATTTTCAATACATTTTCATATTACTTTCTTTTAAAAAAAAACTATCAAAAATAGCGAAAACTTCACTTTTGTGTATTAGAAAATACACCCATGTAAATCGAGAATAATAATCAACTAAAACATAAACATATGATTTAACATACAAACATTTTACTCTGGATGGTCCAAATATATTCATATGGGTAAGTTCAAATTTTTTAGATGTACCAATTTTTTTAATAGATTTGAAAATAGATTTTTTCCATTTTCCAATTTGGCAAGCATCACGTAGTCTGTCACTACCAAATTTTAGTCAAGGTATATCAGAAACTAACTCATTCATCAATAATTTAGGTAAAGAATAAATATTATAATGACTAAGTATTCTATGATAGGTACAAGAATTATTTTCCTTAGCAGTTGAACAATTAAATTTTTGTTTTCATAAGAAATTTAAATCCAATTTATAAACATTATGAGTTATAAGTTCTCTAAATTTAAGCATTTTATAATAAAATGCATAGTAGGAATTTTTAGAAAAGTCAACATAAAAACCACCATCCCAAAGATGATACATACTTATTAGATTTTGATTTAGTCCATACACATACAATACATTTTTGATTGAAATAGTCTTTGGGTCTCTAATAGTTCCAACTCCAATGATCATTCCTTTCGCATTGTCACCATAAAGAATTAACCTCTATTAATTTGAGTTAATGTATGAAAATACATTAAATATCCACTCATGTTACTAGAACATCCACTGTCGATATACCATATAGATTTTTAATCCATGTATCATGTTTCTTTCAAAAGAAATTAAACATATGTTTTTTCTGGTACCTATAATGTTTTGGTTCCTACAATGTCAGTAGGAAATGATCTGAGAATCCATATATTCTTTATTTTTCCATAATTCAAATTATGTGCTTCATAAAAACATCTTGAAATAAAGTCTCTTTTAATACCACTAACGTGAGTATTTTTAAATAACAATTATTCATGAGATGTTCTTCAATTTCACAACAATAACATAAAGAATTTTCTGAATTGGGAACAAAATAATTCTTATATATTTTTTATTTTCACCCTTGGTTACTATTAAAAATATATTTATTTTAACGAAATTATTTTAAAGAACTTAATCTATGAAAACATCTCATTTGGAAAATGAAATTTCATTACTCTTATAATATTCTACTTCATTATATAATTCTGTATTCCTTTATTCATGATCAATACAGTTTGATGTAGATGAAATAAAAATTCAAACTAAATATTGATATTGATTTTGAATAGAATTTATTTCTCCTAAAAAATGAATGTTTCTAATTTTCATTGATTTATGTTTCTTTAATAAAGAATAATATTTATCTTCTAACATTATACAATAAGCACACAGTTTACCACTTGAAAAACAATCATTACCAGAATCGAAAGATTAAAAGGACTGTACCTCTTATTATTTATCCATAATGCACATGTCAACTTCAAGTTTTGTGTCTCAATATCTTAATTATATTTTGAAGATCTACTGAAGTACGTAGTGACACTCCACATAGAATTAATTTCAATTTTTTCCTGTATTCTCTTGATTAGCATTCTTCTGATATCTTTTTTCTAGAATTTTTGTTTCTTCTATCAATTGATGAAAATCTGGTCCAATGTGACCCAATTTTTTTCATTCATAACATTGAATGTATTGAGATTCAATATCATTATTTTAGAATTATTTTTTGAATCATATTCTCTTCTTATAGATACTTCAGAACATTCAAGCAAGTTGATCCAGTTCTATTTTAGAATTTAATGAATTATAATTTTTCATTATTTTGTCTTTCTGTTTTATTTTTCTGCAATGCCTCTGAGATGTCACGTTGAGAACAATGTATTTATTTTATTCTAAAACTATATGATATTCAACATCCACTTTCATTTCTTCTTTATACATCATCAGTATTCTAATTAATAATTTCATAGTCAAATCCATGATAGATGATGATTGATGAATACTTAGAGATATGAAATTCCATTATGAGGGTAGTACTCAAAATACTTTTAGTGCTTGATCAGAATGTTTTTTGGGTTCTCCCAATAAAGAAACATTATTAATGAATTTTATCATCATTCCATTCATCTGTGTGATGATTTCACCATCATAAATTTTAAAGGTGTAAATGTTTTCCAGGAAATTCTGAACCAGGAGAAAGCCTGGTCCCACAAATTTATTAATGAAAAAATATTGCAGATAAAAGTAATAGACAAACTGCATCATTACATTACATCAAACCCATACTCATCCTTCTCCCCATCTCTGTCCCTGTAGTCAGATCTCTCATCACCAGGATCAGCTGACTCCCATTCAAAAGACTCATACTTCCGTATCATCTCAAGATACATCATTTTCTTTTGGAGCATTTCCTTGGAGATTTTCTTCTTTGGTGGACGTTTGATACTAGGTTCTTTGTCCATAATATGGGTGGACACTCCTCTCGATCTGTTGGCATATCTGGTTTCCACGGGCTTCGAAATATCGGAGTAGTCTTTCCTCGTCCTTCTTTTGGGTGGAGTGTCGTAGCTCACATCTTTACTCAGGTTCGTTTTGCATCCATTTTTTGTGATGCCACTATACGATGCCCTTGGAGTAACATTCTCCTTTTCACCTCCCATTACCATCCCCATCTCTGAGCATTTTGGAATGGGGGTTACCAGTACATCAACCGATGGGTTGACATAAATAGCATCTCTACCCAGACATGGTTGTTCTCCCTCCATCCTGTTAACCAGATCATGTTGCTCACCCAGCACATCAAATCTGTTTTTGGAAAGTATGCTTGAACAACCTCCTAACTTTACATTATTCAAGGGAGAAGCAGATTGTTTAGCCAGAGTAGAGGCCTCTGACTGTCCAGTATGCTCATGTCCCACTTCCAAATCCTGGTGTGACTTCATATTGACCATAATCTCTTCACAGATCACATATGGACAACACCCATTGACCACTTTCAAGCAGGTTTTCTCATTCTGTCAGCCCTGCTCACCCTCCCCTTCGAGGATCTCAATCCCAGTGGAGCAGGCCTTTAAATCCTACCCTAACTCACCAGACCGAGGTAAACCAAGATCACTTTTTAGTCACTAGAAAACATTAGGAATGGTTACCTCAGATTCATTCAGTGAGGATTCCTTCAGGATATCCCTGCTAGCCCCCAGTGAAATAGGAATCACCACATCTGGAGACGCAGGGGCATGCACCTCAGAGGGAAGTATGGTCTGCACCTTCCCGCTGGTTTTCACAGAAGCACCAACCTCCTTCCAGCTACCACCAGGAATATCACCTGGGTTAATCTCCTCACAGTGGACAACTGCTTCAGGAGGCTCATTAACGAAGGGAGAAGAAAAATTCTTCCTCTTGCGACAATCAGAGCTGCAATGTCTCTTTTTGTAACAGAAATTGCAGAAATGGCTCCAAGTTTCATACCTTATTACTTGGGAATATCTATATTCACCTTCCACAACAATCCAAACAAGCTCAAGTAGCAGCTTGGATGTGTCCATTTCAACGCTCAATCGAGTATCCATTGTGTAATTGAGTCTTGTCGTACATTGATCACAACACAAGAAATGACCGAGAGAATGGCCAATCGACCGAAGAAGACTGATATTCTGAAAGGGAAGTGGGAGGCTCGGTAGTTGAATCTAGATCGCCAAGGTGGGAGGATCTCTATTCATATGTAGGTCAAACGAACAATGAAAGAGATGAAAGCTCTCGCCACGTAAGGATCGAATCGCTCTAGACTAGGCACAGATCAAGTCCTCTTCATCATCAAAGCATATCAAGAACTTCTTCGGACCCAAGACCCCGATGACCGCCCTACGATTCAAACCCCAAGACTCGTTAACATACCTGTCAAACTCTTCAATCGAGGGACGACTCCACACGAATATTGCAACCAGTGCATTAGAGAACATTGAAGAGGCCTCGGTGAATTCTTGCACAGAGACTGGAACAACCAGATGACCATTGAAGCACACCGAAACCCTTGGTACGACGTGTATACAGGGCATGAGACTGAAATCAGAGGGGAGATGAGAATTACGCCGATGCTCCTGAGGGCGATGAGGTCCCTCCCCCATGGAGAGAGGGGCCGCCTCGATCTCCATCACCACCTAGGGTTGGAGCATCGCAGAATCGCCGAAGAAAGCTCTGACCAGTCTCCAATCAATTATGTATACTGAAAAAATCATGTAAAATTTTAGTTTTTCTATAGGATAAAACTCTTTCCTTATATTATTTGATCTTTTATAGGAAACTTCAATAGTTTTCTACATATCATATTCTATAATAAATAGTGAAACACAATTAAAATCATCTAGTTAAATACCATAGATAATAGGATTTATTTCTTTGGAATTGATATAAATACCCTTACAGATAATTTATTTATAGTGTTATTTTTATAAAACAGGACGTTGAAGGTATGTTATTAATTTTGTGAGTAAATGTAATTATTTTACATTTGAAATTTTCATTCTTTAAGGTGTGTATCATTTTATTGAAAAAATATTAGTTTATATGACATAAATATAGCACCATTAACTTCCATCGTCTTTATTAAATATTCATTAATTTTATTTACTTTCCAATTTTTTGATACATCATTCATATTAATTGTATTAATTTAATACTAGATATGTTATGGGGGTTTATTAACTCAACATATTTTGGTTTAATTATAATCATTATTAACACATTCTACATGATCATAAATTCCCTCCATCCTCATTATTTTTATATAATGTTATACCTATAAATTTTTCCAGGGTATTACAACGTAACTACCACTATTATTATTTTTTTAATTATATTATTATAATATAAGTTTTTTGAAATTTATATTATCTCTCATCAAAATTTCATTTCATTGAGATGTGTTCTATTTCCATAACCTGTTTTTATGTGTGATTTATATACTAATAATGAGTGCATTTTATAAAAAATATCTTAATATAAATTTTATTAAAAATAAACCTATGTTTATCTCATTCATCATATTATCCATCAATTATTACCACTGATGTAAGGATTGACTATCAAATCTCAGTTTGAAATCGATATATTCTATACATAAAATTACCTAGGAAGAAATTGAATATTATTCACTCTAAAAATATATATTTTATTCTAATATGTATATTTCTATGAATTAAATATCTACTTACAGTTTCATATCCCTTTGGCTCATAATTTAATCTAATAAAGGTTTGTAAGTGGAGATATCCTTATCTTTTATTTTTTGTCAAGAATATTTTGTATCTATGTATATATATTTATAATATAATGTATATATATTTCATTATCTTTTCTTATATAAATTATTGTTTTAGTTATAAAATATTATTATTTTTTATAGAAGAAATCTACTTTTAACCTTTTATGTATGGTTTTTCCTCAAAAATTTATCATTTATTACAAAAGTGTGAAAAAGAATATTTTTTTTAAAAAATTATATCTAATAAAATTTATATCAAAAATTGTTATAATTATTTGTGAAAAATAAAATTCATTTTATCATATTTTTTTAAATTAATTTACTTTCACACTTTTTTAAATTATTTTCCATTAGAAGGATTGTTACCAAAAGTAGTGGATATCTATTCCTATTTTTAGATCAATTTTCCAATGCGCTTGTAAATGTTTTTTTTTATATATTTCAATATCATATACCATTTATTATGCATTATTAGTGAAATTCCCTAATGATATAATCCACCTTATTTCTCTTGATAGCCTGTCAGAATATATTATAGTTGTTTTCGTGATACATATTTATTTATTCAGGGGTTAGTTAACCTATAAAGGAATTATAAATGTTTTCATATTCATTTGACACACACATAGAAACATATATATAAATATATATTAACATTATATGATGGGTGGGTTTTTTATATTAAACTAATTAATTTGGTAAATTAGTATAATTCTTGAGATAATGAGGTGTAGACTATATTATTGTGTTCATAAATTTATTCATGGAAATTGTTATTATTTTATCAACCATGTGCATTGAAATTATTGTTGTATTCACAACTCTATGTGTGGTAATTATTGTTTCTTGATTTTCATTCCAACCATTTTGTCTTTAGTGAGGGAATGAATTTTAAATAAAGATAATGGGGTTTTGCTTTATAATATCAACATTGAAATTATTTGATTTAGTAATGGTTATAGTAATTCCATCAAATCATGAAGTGTCACTAAGACTATTTATTCATGACCCTATTGACTATATATTGAATTATCATGAATACATATCATGTTATGATTATTTTACACCATGTCTATAACTACTCTCAAATAGAATCTTGTGAAAATGTGCATCCTATAAATCCTATTATGTTTCCTTTAGTGAAATTTGATTTTATTCTAGGAATGGATTAGACCTTACTACATAGTGGTTGAATCAATTTTTGGGGTAGGAAAATCTAAATTCACTTCCCAAATCACCCCATGATCAATTATTAATTTATAAATGATAATGAAATCCCATTTGAAATAATTTTTTGTTATTAGACATGATAACCAATAATCAAGGATACCTGTTTTAAATGGTTGTAGAGGAACGTAAATATTTTTGGTTTTTCAATGGTATGATAAAAATGGATTTATTTTCCTTTGGACAACTCAGTGTTCCTTCAGAAAATAATTTGGTTTTTCCAATTAATATTAACAACAATAATATTATTATATTAAAGACTCTTTATAGAATAACCCCATTAGAAATAGAATAATTTGATAAGAAACATGGTTATAATATTGAAAAGAAATTTAAAATGTAACAGTGGTTTATTATCGACTGCACCAATTCCCATTATAAAAAATGGTTTAATAAACCATTGTATTGATTATCAGGAATAAAAACAACTTGACAAATAAAAAATTAATTAAATTATATTACTGATTTATGTGACCAAATTGGGGGTACTAAATACTTATTAAATGTTGATCATCGATCTGGATAACATCAATTATGGAAAAAGAGAGAGGACATACCCAACATAGCCTTCCACACTAGATATAGACTCTATGAAACAATAACGATTTTTGATATAACATAAAAATTACCTTTATATCTTCATGTATTTGATTAGTATAGTCTTTATATATTACCATGAAAAATTTCTTATATTATTTTTTAATATGTTTTTATATTTTATAAAATAAAGGAATATTAAGAAAAAAATTTAATATTATTCCAAAAATAATATAAAAGGATAAATTTATTTCTGTGTTATACTAGTGTGTTTTTTGGCTTTAAAAAAAATATCATATTTCAGTTATTTTATCATAATAAACGGTATAATATTAAATTTTTTAAAGGTATAGGTGATTAAAAAATAACATAGAATAATATTTTTTATATTGATATATAGTTTTCTTGTAGTAAAATTATAATGTTGACCCATTGAGAGAAATTTATCATTATATTCAAATATACTATCCACGTTTTCATATAAAGTTTTGATATTACTTTGGATAAAATAATGTAATGACATATTTATGGAGCTTAATAATAGTTTGGAAACACCACATATACTCAAATTACAATAAAATGGGGAATAGTTTCTTATTTATAGTGAAACTTCAAATAATTTATCATGACGTGTCCTTATGGAAGATACTAAGGTAATAACTAATTACTCAAATTAGTAAAAAACCCACGAGAAAAATTACCTTATGCATGATTTGGAAATAGAAACATTAATTTTTCATTAATCATGTAGAGGAATTATATTCATCGTTAAATGTTTGATATATACTCTATTCAAAAAAGTGAAAAGTAAATATTAACAAATACTGGGTTTAAAAAGATCTAGAAAAAAAGATATTTATATTTAATAAAAGTATATTATTTCTTAATGTAATACCATCCTAAGAATGCATAAAAGGTATCCAATGCTATGACGAGAAAGGATCAAGAAACCCTATACTTGATACGGTTTGAAAGAGAAACAATATTTATAGATATTTAAATAATGGATATGGAAATCATAAAAAAGAGATGGAATATTACCTTTACCAAATGTTAAGTCAACCATCTATTTGTGTAAAGACTTAGGAGAATCAAAATGAAGACATGAATATATAGGAGAAGATATAAAATAATTCAATATTAAAATTTAATAATTATTGGATAATAAGATTCATGAAATGAATATTTACAATGATAATGTTTTTATATGTTTTGATGTGTATTATAAAGTATAAATCCCTAGAATTTCATAAATTTTATTTGAATTGAATCATTTTTTTTACTTTTGGTGAAATTTTAACTTAATTTCAAATATAAATTTTTTTGTACTGTTTAATTATATCAATAACTTTTATATGTTTCCTATATTATATTTTATACTATTTAAAATTAAATAATTTATTTTTCAATGCTCAAATGGTCTTGATTTTGTATTTCCTTAAACATTACTCAAAAAGATTCAACCATTTTGAGGCCTAATTAAATCATAAAAAGTGTACATCTTTTGGGTTGTAAAATTGACTAAACATTAATAAATATAGAATAACATGGTATAAAATAATCCCAATTGGTGATTTTTGTTGAAAAATAAATCAGACTCAATGTTTCACAAGGACAATAAAAATCATGAAATATTCTATGATTAAGGTAGTACATGGATGCAAGAATATGGAGAAAATTTAATCGTCTATTTTACCAGAAAACATTACCATAATAATTATATGATATAATTATCTACACATGTAAAATATATCTCCAATTTCATGGGTGGACATCCATGATGTTTTAGAATAAAATTCTAGAAAAACATAAATGGATATTTAGAAAATTATTTTGCCAAAAAATCACATGTTTCTTAAGGATATAAATTTTAGCTAAAATTCCCCACACATCTTCATTAGAAGGATAGGTATCCACTTATATTAAAGATGTTTATTGAAGAGGTTGAGTTCAGGGATATAATAAAAATTATACTATTCGGGATAAGAGTTGAAATGGAGTAATTTATATATTAAGGGATAAACCCCCAATGGTGTTGGAAGTATACAATCAAGGATAATCATTTCTGAGTCACTATATTTATTAGTATCATTATTTTTTTTCTATGGAAATTTTAGTTTTGGATAAATAAGTGAATTTTGTAATCAAATGATTGATCTTATAAAATACTGCAAATATTTTTTCAATTTACATGAGAAATGATGCAATTCTCAACAATTAGACTTCTTTAGTAAGGCCATGACTTTGATTATTGTGAGGCTAGCCAAGTTCAATTTCTTAGTGTTCTTTAGTGTATTAATCACATAAATATACAATCCCAAACCCAAAAAATTTTCATGGTATGGTATTTATATATACATTTTGTTCAATAATAGTTTATTTCTTAAAATATGATGAATAAAATTAAATAATAATATTTTAAGTGATAAGGGTGATTTTGAATGATCAGAACTTGTCTTCTACTAAAATCATGATTCATATTTCTCTTTTATTTTCAGTCTATCCTATTCAGAGTTTTTAATATTTTTTTCTAATATTTTTTTTAGTTTTATTTATACTTTTTGATCATAGTTTTTATAATCTAAAATTTACTAACATTTAATAAAATTAATTTTTAAAAAGTGATAATTTTGGAAACATATTCTACAACCACCATGTGAGATAACCTAGAGTACCTATTTACTAAATTTATTATAAGAAAATTATTAATAATTGATTTAATAACTATATAAATTCAAAAAAAATAAAAAAAATTAGGATGTAATTTTAGTGGATTTCACTTTTATTTTTATTAACTAATATCCTAACCCCAATATATTTTCATTTAGATCATGAATTATATTGAACGTAATCTTCTTGGTAAATAACTAGAAGAGATTACGATATTACTAGTTGTGATTCCACCACCAACAGACAAAGAAGAATCATTTTTTAACATAAAAATTAAGTGGTTTAAAATAGAGAAATACAATAATTGGATTTAACATATGAAAATAATCATTAAAACCCTTTAAAATACCTTGATGAACCCACTCAATTTGATACTAAATATTATTTTATTGAAAAAATTATAAATATAAATATATTTCATGGTGAAGGAACCCACAAATAACATAAAATTTTGATTTATATTTGTATCAATATAAAGACAACATGAATTAGTTGAATTCAAATGAATAGTAGACAATATAATTTTCTATTTGATGGAGTTTCTAAATAATTATTCTTTTCAACACTCCCAATATTTAATAGAATTATAATGTTGAAAAATTGTTTCCTTCTTAATGAAATTTATATATTAGGAATGAATTATTTGTAATTAAGAAAATAGAAATTGAAAATAATCATGAATGATGGAAAATATTTCAATTATTTTTTTGGTTCTCCCATCATCAGATTACTGACAATATTTTGATATAATTTATTTTTGAGGAATATTTTATTACTAGTATAAATATAATTCAATTTTTACTCGTTAATCATTAATTGGGAAAATAAAAATTTATGTTATAAAATTTATTAGAAACATGTACCAAAATGCTTAATAGTTTGATATATTCATTATTTTATATGTTTAATGCAACCTATAAGATCCCACCCATGATTCTATAAATAATATTATTTGAAGAAAATTTAGTGTTATTACATCCATGCTATGATCAATGATGTTATCATAAACTCCAAAAACATTTCCCAAGTTGGATGTATCTTTTCATGTAAAAGTTCACTATGTAATGTTTTCTTTAAATAAACATTTTAGTGTTCAATTTCCCAAAATGATAGATCCTTCTAAATTTTGTAATTTTGTACTTCCAGAAATAATTTTTAAATCCATTAAGAAAATATATTCTCAACCCAACCAAAATTATATACACATATGTAATAATAAATCCCAAGAAATATTTAGATTTCATGAAAAAGGAAATATACTCTTTCAATATATTTAGAGTAATTCTCATATTGGATACTTCATTTAGAATTTCAGTTCTTAAAAATAAATAATTTATCTCCAACTCAAGTAGTCCATATATTTAAAAAAACATTGATGAATCCTTGAGATAATAACCAAGGGCCATAAAATAATAAAAATATATGAGGAAATACGAAAAAAAATCCATGACAACAAGAAAAAATATAAAATCATTCATGAAACAAGTGGATCAAATATCTGATGATTTATGTAACATGAGAAATAAAATGGGTATAGGTATCCTTTTTTAACCCCTAATGAATAAAATGGATAAATGAGAAGAAAATGTGACTTCTATTGAACATATAAGTGAAACCAAGATGAATAACCACCTAACTTAAAATATCATATTGAATTTTGCGAATCAACAAAGCCAAGAAGATTTTAATATTATTTTAACTATTTTAGAAACATTTATTGAAAAAATAATTGTAAGGATTTTAGTGAAAGATCAATGGAATCTGAAAATATTGAATAGTTTTATTGTAAATCAATATCACAAGAAGCTAATTTACTAAAAAGGAATGATTAGAAAATGAGTTTGGCACATATATTCAAAAAGGTCAATAAATATTAAAATAACCACTAACCAATCTTATAAGTAACCAAATATAGATAAAAATAGTTGGGATTTAATAATATAATTATGTTTTAGGATCATTCATAAATGTAAAATTTAATATCCATTGGTTTTATTTTTTTAAAAAAATTACAAAGTAAGTTTCTTTAAATACATTTATTCTTGGAAGAGGAAATTAAAAATAGGAGAGAAAGAGGACATATACAAAAATGTTTCTTTTGTGATACCATATGATATACCTATCAAATTAAAAGAGATAATAAGATTTACCATTACATGAACCATATTTTAATATGATTCCATGGTTGAGAATCTAAAACTGGGAGATTAATTAAATGTTACGTCATGTTCTATTTATTAACTATTTCAGGTTTTAGAATATAAAAATACTATAATTAAAATCCAAATCCTTAATCTCGGTAGAAATAATTGAATTTCATTTATTGAATATTTTTTTGTTCATGTATGAAACAAGTATTTTCTAGAAGGATTTTTATGTAATATATATATATATATATAATATGATCATTTTACCTCACATGCACCTCTCTCTCTAATAGTAGATTCTTGAGTAGTACTAAAATTATATTTAATATTCACAAAGGACCCCATTAACTATAATTTAAAAGGAAAGAAATAAAATTAAATATTTTTCAATCCATGAATTACCTAATTAAGGATCATTAAACCTATAAAGTGAACATGAATTATAATTTTTAATTTTTGATGTTTTAAAATTTTTAATTTTATATGCGTGAATATTCAGATATTGAAAATATTTATTCGCCTTTCAATAAAATTACTATTAATATAGAAAATTATTTCAAAATATTTATTAAAATCCTAAAAAGTAGTGAACCTGTTTTTTGGTTTTTCAAATTAATGACTTTAATATATAAAATCACTGTAGAATATTTCAAATGTGATGAATCTTTTTCATATTTTCCCACTATTTTTGAAGGTGTTGAAACTTATCTTCATAGTCTTATTAATATTTCAAAATATGATTAACTTGTATTATTTTATATGAGTGAAACTAATAAATCTAAGTATTAAAGTAATGATGAATTTAAAAATATTATGAATATTCTATTATAGAATATTATATTATTAAACCACTGAAATCAAAAAAATTTGACATTGAAAAACATGTATATAGAATACTATAAAACAGATTGTCTCTAACATAAATATAATGTACACTCATTTTAGAGATAAAATAGGTGTTAAATTTATGTAACTTATTCACATTAATTTTAAATGGTCATTTATAATTCCCCACATGAATTAATAATGAATCCATTAACCAAAATTTCTTGTATTACATTCAAGTCGATAATAGGAATTTAAAAATCATTATTTCTAAATAGATATATAAGGACCAAGGTAAAAAAATATTAGGACTCATTAGAATTGGAAAGAAATACATAGGATTAAATCTCTCTCATATATCTCAAATTAAAACTTCCACATGCATTAATAGAATTATATTGAAGGTATATCCACAAATCGTTATATATTTCGAAAGGAAATTGATCATAAGCATATTATATGTTCATAATAAAGAATTTAGAACATTAAGGTCTTGAAGAATAATTTTTTCAAACATTTATAACTAATGGGTAGGCCCCATTAATGTTTTCAATCATTAAAGTGGATTTAATTCATTATAAAATTAATTAATTGATATTTTTTTCTATTATAGTTTTAAATAAATGTATAATGGGTATTAGATACATAAATCAATGAATTGTAACAAGGAAATATCATTTCCCATTCCATTTATTGATCATAATATTGAGAGATTAATGTAGAGACTCATTATTTCATCATTTATGGATTCATTGGTTGTTTTCAATCCACTTACCACTATAGGATCAAGATAAAACTACTATCACAATTCATGTTGTAAAATTCTATATTGGATAATGACATTCTATTTTTATAAATCTCTATGACCTTTTCATAGGCACATGATCAGTAGTTGTTCTTAATTCCATGAAATTTTCATGGAATTATGTATGGATTACCTTCTAATGTAAGAGTCATATTTTAAAATCTTCTTGACGATTTTCACAACATTCATTCAAACATGAATTCATAATCACTATTTTTATTAATTATGAAAATTTTAATTTTATTTTGAATAAATTGATTTTATATGGAATAGTTGTGTCTCAAGATATTATTCAAGATAAATCATCCAATGTTTTTGTATTTTTTTACTAACCTACATTAAAAAAATAAGATATATGAGGAAATATCTATGTAATTAAAAATAATATAGATGATTCATAAATAAATAAGTAAAACAGATGTATCTTTTTCCATGATACTTGAAAAATAATCATTTTTTTGTTTTAGGGGAGATATAAATGTGATATTAAAAAGATGAGAATAAAATATATAACTCTCCCCCTTGAAAAATAACCCCATTGCATATTTATATTTAAAATAATTACAGTCTCTTCTATTTTCTCGCTAAATTATTCTTTAAGTGATGAAATAGAAAATAAATTAAAGGTCATTGCTCATAAATTATAGAATCTAGAACAAGACAAAAACAAATTATACCACCACTAAGAAAGAAAATCTATATATTTTAATTTTTGTATAAAAATTTTGATTCTTGTTTCAAAGAAACAGAGTAATTATTTCCTTTGGTCTCCCTAAAATTTAATTTTTTATTACAAATATTGAAGAAAACCCAATAATTTTGATATTGTTCTTATTATTATTAGAATTAAATGTTTAAATAAAGGATAAAAACTTATGTAAAAATTTTTTTGTATCTCTTTATAATGTATATATTAAGAATTTATTTAAAAAAATCATTAAATAAATACCCCAATAATTGAGACATTTCTTGGGAAAAAATCTTATGTTATTAAGAGTAATATTCCATAGCATACTGATTTAGTTAATTACATAGATGTTGGTGAAATTCCACAATGGTTTTATAAAAATTATTAATATTTTGGTTGATTAAAATATATAAATTTGGGTTATTAATTACCTATAGATTATTTTCATGTGATGATATGATAAGAATATGTATTCAAAATTGTAAATTTTACTTATTTATATATTTTTAATAAATAAATAATGGTGGAAAATTTGAAAGTTTTTGTATTTCTATAAAAGTGGTAGATTTTTTAGCCCTTTCTTGTATAATCATTTTAAATATTACAAAACCACTATGATCTTATACTTTAATGGAAATAGTTCAACAATGATTAAATTCTATAATAAACACTCTTTTTTTTGTTTGTTTTCAATTTATAGAGAAAATATATCATGGGAGCCTTTCTAAAATCATTTAAATACCAATACATACTTCCTGTGGAAGATTATGTGTCAAAATGGGTGAATTTTATTTCCACAATGAGTTATTATTGGATGGTTGATTCAACATGTTTCAAGGAAATTCTATTTTCAAGATTCTTTTTTACCATGTTTTTAATCACTAATGAAGAAACCACTTCTATAATAGGAAATTGAAAGATTTTTTTTAATATATATATATATGGAATCATTTATAGGGCTTCTACACCCAATAAATCACACACCAAAGGATTGACTAAACTATTAAAGAGATATATCATAAATATTATAAAAAAATAGTTCACCCAAATGAAATATAATGGAGTTTAAGGAATGATGATTCACTACAGGCTTATATAACTTCATTTAAAATCCTAATATGAGATTAATCTTTTCAATATTGATTATTTAATGGAAAATATTACCACCATACTATTGAGTTGGAAGAAAAGGCTTCAAGGGTGTAACAACATGTAACATGATATGATTTGTACTAGAAAAGAATGAAATTATTTAATTTAGGATCTAGAAGAAATAAAAAAACACTATGAAAGTGTTTCGATGTATATGTAGAATAGAATGTTTTTTCACGAAGAAATGATATATTAACAATACTTCAATGTATGAGATAAAGTGTTATTTTATGCCACTAGAATGAATATATTTTTAAGTAAACATCATTCCAAGTTGTCAAGGTAGTATATTTTTTCAAATATTCTTCCACTAGGTGTTATAAAAATTATAAAAGCATTAAAAAAAGCACAATTAATGGTTAATGGATAAAAATTAATATTGATCACTGATAATTTATAAGAGCCTAGTTAAGAGGAGGTTCACCTTTATGATACTATATACCATTGGTTACTAGGTTGTGTCTTTCCATTGAACTTTTTTATTTTTTATCAATGAATTTTGACTTTTTATCAAGACTATTAATTGTATCACAATGATGAAATTTCACAGAACAATTAAGGTTGGATTCATATTTTTTTATTGATTTTGGAGTTTTTTTGTAATTTCTTATTCGTGTAAATTATGTTTTCTGTTTTCCTTTTCATTCTTCTATCTACAATTTCCTTTCATTTTTTTGTTCCTATTTCAATTTTAAATTTTTTTAAAATATTATATGTTAAAATAAAAAAGTATTGTAATCATTTAAATTCAATATAATGAATGAAATAATTTTCGCATTGAACTAAAATTATATAAATTTTGAAATACATATTTCCCAGATTCATAAATTTAGAAACTCAGAAAATGACCAGGAAATTTTTCATCCGATGCCTCAATTTTCATTATTAGTTTTGAAACAACCATTAAATTATAATTTTGATCCATATAGTAACATGTTGTTTATATTCACCACTCTTATTGAGAGAACTAAACCATTAATTTATTGACATGGATTATATAACTTTTTTTTCAAAAAACATTAGAGATTGAGGTATATGGATTAAAGATTATATAAAAAATACATTTATCTCAATTACCTTTCCAAATAAATCATTTATATTGTAGTCTTGATGTGATTTTTTTTGTGATACCATATTATCCATGAATGACATGTCAGATAGCCCTAATACAAGCCACTTTTCCCTCTTCAGCTTGTTATAAATGTACATATTTAATGATATAATTCAAATTTACATGGTAGAAAGTATCAATTTTGTAATTCCACTAAAATAGATATTTTTAGTAAAATTATTGAAACTTATTAAAAAAATATAGGTTTTTATATAGTTATTGTAAAATCAAATGAAAAAGATATTTAAATGTAAAAACTGATGAATAATATTTTAAAAAAGTTATGATAAGCTCAAAAATTATTTTAAAGATCATATATTCCTCTATTATCCCAAAATTATAAAATTTGTCTTATATTATTTATATAGTTTTTGTAGTTTATTTTGTTTCTGAAGGTAGAATGGGGGATCCATTCTAGAGTGTAAATAAGATTCTTGAATTATTTATTCTAAAAGATATATCCCTCCTTAAAATGACTGGAAATGATTGATATATAAAACTTATGAACACTGAGGGATAAATCAAGAGAAAAAAGTGCTCCTCATTAACACAAGTCCTTGACTTATATCCCTATGAGACATATCAATTTATCAAGCCTATTGTGAATCAGTTATTTTTGTATTTAGAAAAATTCCTATTGAAAATTCATATTTTTGTGATGATTGAAAATGAATGTGAGGTTACTGTTTTATGGGAATGACAAAGTAATTGAACTATAAATTTATTTATTTATTTAATTAAATAATTTAGTATAATGGATATTTTGGATACATGAAATTCTCTATTTCTTGGTGATTAAATGATGGATCTAATGGTTACAATCATTTAAATTTATCTGTCAGGATTTTGATCCTTTGTTTTCTAAAAGTTCAAATGATAAGTCTAGGACAATTTATATAGTTGATATCTTCATAACTTATCTATTTAATTAAATTATAAAAACCAAACCAATTTTAACATTTGAGTTTACTTGCAAAATTTTTTAGAATATTGTTGAATTTTGATCTTAATTGTAAAACAAGATTTATTGTAGTTTTTATCTATTTTTTATTTTTTTTATATTTCAATAAAAAAATTCAAATTGATAAAAATTTATAAAAACCATATGAATCATTATTCAGTGGGATTTATTTCCATAAATTGGAACCGGGGTTGATGAGAAATTTATGAGTACAATATAAATCAATTAAATTGTAAATGTTTCAGGTGTCAAAATTCCCTAATACACAAAAAGTTAATAACAAGATTGGGTAAAAGAATATAAAAAAGGATATTTTATATTTAAATTAAATATGAATATATTGTGGATATTTCAAGTAAATATCATCGAAAATATTATTTATTATGAAAATCTATGGATGTCTTGATTTGAAGGTAACTCAAATGACTCTTTTGTAGAAAAATTAACAATTATTGCTAAAAAATATTTGTACACATATAAATATATATAGAATAGTAAAAGTGGATATAAAATTCATTTTTATAAATATTTTAGAAGAGTGTAATTCAATATTGATCAATTGATTTAGGAGAAAATGAAAAAACATTGGAAGGATTTCAGAAAGGGGGAAAATTTCGCGCACATATTCATTATAAATTTGGGTCTCCAATTCTATTAAAGGGGTTGGTTAAAAAATTATAGTTCATGTTTAAAAAATAGTATAATTATATAGGATATAAGAGTGTGTATTGATTAATCTATCCATTAAGGGTTAATCTTTATGTGTCATAGCCCATCCCATAGGGGGCCGTGACATTACTACCCCAAGCTTGCCTCTGATAGGCCAGAGGCCAGTGACTAGCACATAGTAAGAATTTGACACAAATTTGTGTCATTAACCTTATGTACATTTAAAAATACACACATATTTAAGCCACAAAATGATTAAATGTAAAACAACTGATAGAATGCATGCATACAACTAAGATCCCACCACCAGAGTACAAAATGAAGTAAAGTAAAAGTAAACAAGTACAATACCAATATAAATAGTCTTTAAAACCAGTATAAAGGAATGTTTAAAAGTTAAAATTACACCAAGGGAGATGATTAATTCAATGGCATGCTCCTGATAAATACCACAGTATTCCCATCTGAAGTTATGTCCACCCACTCCTAACCCATCTATGACACCGTCAAAAGATCCATCTTCTACACAAGTCATGACATGTGCGGGAAAAACCCATGTATGGGTGATAATAAGAATACTCAGTATGACACCCAAAAAAGACTAAACACAAAGTATCAAGTATACTATGAACAATAAAATATGTATTAATTTATATAATTTATACAAGAAGTAAAAAAACCAGATATACTCTAGAGAGTAACCACTCCCTCAGGTGGTATAACCAACTACCAACCAAATTGTTCTGCTCAAACCAACGGTAATTCAGGGAGAACACACTCCCTGAGCTATGATATCATCATATATACTCAATGAAGAGGTTTAGCTAATTTGGGCCCATCCCAAAGAGAAAACAGTATGCTGAGAAGACTATTATACATAGAGGGGGGGGGGACACCCAGAACTGCAAGGGGAAACCAAGAAACCAATATGGATCAAACTGCTGCATAGGCAATTATATGCCAATGATTCCACAAACCCTACCAATACGGACCGCTAGGTGGAGGATCAATGCCTATATCAAAAAGTTCGTGTCGATTCCACAAACTCTACTATTTGTGATAGAGGATCGCACTCTATTCTCATAGAGGGACTTTACATATCTATCATATACTTGGCCTCTAGAGGTGATTATAGTCCAGTGATGTGGTTGTAACGACACACTGTTCCATCAAGGAAAAGGCCAAGAAAACACACATAACCTATACTGGTACAAACTAGGAAAAATAAGAGCCTCAAATCTAAATAAGGTAATCAAAATTTATCTTAGGTCGCCCATCTTAATGTCAGTGTCACACTAATATTGATGATGCATTGTTTAGATACACCATTTAGGAGTTGTGAACATTTGAATGATGTTTTCCATAGAACTTATGAGGCATGTACCCCTATTACCGCAGTTAGTACACCTATTGATGTGGTCATTCCACCAACCACATAGACCATCCGGATATAAACATACGACTATAGTTAGTCCATATGCCATGCCTGAGTATACACCATGGTCAACCGCTACAGACCGGTCACGCGGTTGATGGGCCCACAGTCAAGCACAGCCCGACTCTACCTCAATTTCCCCAGATATGACATGGGTCCACCTTTCCTAGCCTATCCCACCAGCCTGGCTTAGACCACTGACCTAGCCCGACCCCCAAGAACTTATCCCACTTGGCTTGACCAGCTCTGCATCCCCCACCGCACCTGCATCCACCACTGCATCCTCTACCCCTTATCTTATATTTGACCATCATTCCCACCTTCATTGCTCTCAGTTACAACCTACAACTCTATCACCACTAGTAGCATGTGGATCCTCCAAACACATGTGAGCCACCACCAGTAGCCGGCCACCACCGCCACACGATGGTTGTCTGTTCTGTGGACTGCAGTGCCTTCTCTAATGATCGAAAAAGGAAAAATCATAGATATGAACTCATTGGTTCCCAAGCTACATATATCCAACCCTCGTTGTTTATTTTCCTAAAATATGGCTGTCCTATTGAGTTAGAATCCTCCCAATAACTTTGTGTTGGGACCACATGGATCCAACTGGCAGTGAACAAGAGAAAAAGGGGAGAAAGGCATAAGAAAAAAAAAGTTAATCCCCATTTTCCATGAATTCTTTTCCAATATTAAAGAATGGTGGATTTGGGTTAGAATACCATACCAAATAAATCATGTAATAAAACCCTTCTTCAAAGCGATTGATCCATAATTCAATTTCTTCGTTGATTAATTTTTATTCATCACAAAAATTATGAATGGTGAATAGAAAACTGAAACACATGTCGTACTAAGAGTTCCGATTGATCGTTGATGAAGAATGGTTTTATTTTCAACGTTAATGAGATATTCTAACTATAATGGTTTGGAAATCACTGATTCGATCTAGATATGTTTTCATCCACAAAAAATGAAAACCTCCAACAAAGTCTAGGTCTCCACTTTTTAGTGGAAAACACTGATATAAAATCTATTTCTATATAATTATATATGCGAATTTTTTTTCAGTAAATAAATATTGAATGAATTTTTCTTTTAATTTATTTTATCAATTTCACTTCACCGAGATGTTTTTCACAGATGACAAGCCCTTAACAACTTTAGGTCATGACTAGGGTAATTTGGTTATTCTGATCTCAATGGTTCTGCAATATTTTGGATCTGAGGATCCATTTAAGTGCAATTCATCTATTTCATAATGACCGCATGTGCATGATATTTTATATTTTAATATTTTTCAATGATTTATTCCATGCACAATGGTATCGTAATGTCATGTATTCTTAGTGCCAGCTCCTAAAATAAATCCTTATAATATCTATAAATTATAACCATAAAATATGAGATGTTACATTCTCCCCACCATGTAGATTTAGGTCCATAATAATCCAAAAATTATTTTACTCAAACATATTGTGGTACTGAGCACTAATTTGAGCCTCTCGCTCCCATGTGCTCTCTTGGAGATTCTCGTGCTACCAATGAACACACACCAATGAAATAGATCACCCACAAACGATCCTCTCCTACCAATCCTTTATCTAAAATGGGTACTAAATAATGTTCAATTCATCTATTATGTACATCTCCCCCATATAAATAACATGTTATAGGTTATGCACATATATCCTCAGCTACGACACATGGAATACGTCATGTTACCAGTATAATTATGGAGGTAGATCTAAGAGGTATACCACATCGATAAACATCCTTAATATCTGGAAAGGGCCAATGATTGATAAAGATAGCTTGATGGCCTCACCATATATCTATAATCCTCATCAAGGAGATACCTAAATAAACTCATGGTCTCCTTCCTTGAACTCCAAAACCTGAAATCACCTATCAGCATGAGAAATTTTTATGCTATGTGAAGTCTTCATCCGCACTTATATGATCTACACCTATTTTGTAGCAGCTCTCACCAACTTGAGGACCACGAGTGATGACTCTTCTAAGTCATTCCAACAAAGTGGTGACCTATAGGTTCCCCCTTACAATTACTCAAATGGCGCCATACAAGTGGTGGAATAGTAGATTTTTTTCTAATGGAAATATCACCAGTGGTAGGTGATCCTCTTAACTACATCCAAAGTCTAACATGAAAGACCAGAACATGTCCTCTAAAATTTGAATGGTCTTCTCATTCAATCCAACCATATTTTTGTGAAGCATTGCTCCCAAGCATAACTTGGTCCCAAAGGCCACCTTTAATCCCTCAAGTATCGAGATGTATAGTTATCATCACGGTCTAAAACAATCATCAAGGGAACTCGATAGAGTTTAACTATATCCTGCATGTAGAGGCATCCCAATCTCTATAGTGAACTCTACTCCTAGATAGATAAGAAGTGGAATGACTTGGTGAGTTGGTTAATAATCACTTAGATGGAATCATGTCATTAGGACATACATTTTGAGACTATCACAAAGTCCATAGATGTCTCATACCACTTCCATATCGGTACCTCAAGATGTTGAGATAAACCCTTTAGAACTTCATGCTCATTGTTTTTTTGCTGACATGTAAATCATCGAGAAACCAAATTCACAACTTCTTTTTTTATTCATGGACAACAAAATAGACATCAGAGGTCCTAGTACATCTTCTCCACACTTAGATGTACCTCCAAAGTGGATTTATTAAACTACCTCAAAACATCATACCCTAATGTCTCTGGTACAATCGCACATCTTCTGAAGAGAATGGCGTGCTCCTCACCATTTTAATATCAATCAGGTGCATGCCATAAGAACATCTGAGTACATAGGGTCTCACTGTATGTATCCCCAATATGTGACTTCCTGACTCTCTATAAAAGTAGAGGGGCGGAAACCATCGACATGAGGTATGTTTCTCCATCTCCACCCACAAAGGATATCTGCAACGTGGCTAACTTCTCTTATGCCTCGTTCAGTAAATGAAAACTGGATATCCTACTAAGTGCTTCCTCCACCATGTTCACATTCCCAGGAGTATAGATGATCTCAATTTCATTGTCCAAAAATAAATCAATCAATTGATCTTGTCTCAGGTTGAGATCCTTCTATGAGATGATATAATTAAGACTTTGATGATCAGGTTAGATGATAAACCACTTGCACATCAGGTAGTGTCACCACATCTTCAGTTTGAATACTAGCACTACTAACTCAAGATCATGGGTCATTTAGTTCTGCTCAGTTGTTCTCAATGTCTATGAACTATAGAAAATCAACCCTTACCGTTGCATAAGGAAATAAAGATTATTGGTACTTGATGCATCACAAAACACTATGCACTCAACACCTTCCTATAGTAACCTCAATTTGGAAATACTATTCAACCTCTACCTCAGCTCATAAAATCAATGATGAAACCTTTTGGCCTATATGAAATGTTTCCCATTTCGATTCAAATCCATAAAGGGTGATACCACTCTAGACATGTTTGG
This sequence comes from Viscum album, assembly GCA_963277665.1. NCBI lineage: Eukaryota > Viridiplantae > Streptophyta > Magnoliopsida > Santalales > Viscaceae > Viscum > Viscum album. The sequence continues at coordinate 978,982,495 of OY728167.1, forward strand.
TACCAACCTCTGACAGTACCCTTTGAGTCCAAGGATACTCCACACCTCAGTAACACTCTTGGGTGTCTCCCAAGCAATCACTGCCTCATGTTTTGTTGGATCCACCACAACCCAATCCACTGAGATAATGTTTCCCTGAAAATAGAATTCTTGAATTCAAGAATGACATTTTGAGAGATTTCTTTAAAGCTAGTTCTCTAAGAGGGTTTCCAAATTAACCCTTAGCTATCTCATGTGATCCTCCTCAGACGTTGAATACAGTAGAATGTCATTAATGAAGGTAACAAAAAACGAGTCTAAGAAATCCTAAAAGATATAGTTCATGAGTTACATGACCTATTGTAAAGTGTTCTGTCTTCCATACGGAATCATCAAGTACTCATAGTGACAGTAACAACATCTTCAGGTCATTTTTATTATATTCTCTTCATGTACTCGCACATAGTCATAGACTGATCTGAGTTTAATCTTATAAAAATGTTGTGCTCAATTCAGATGATCAAAGAGTTAATTGATTTGCATTAGTGAAAATTTGTTCTTGAATGTCACATGATTTAATAACTGGAAATTCAAACATAAACTTATGATCTTATCTTCTTTCATGGAAAACAAAATTGGGCCTACCCAGTGTGAAAAACTGGGACTTACAAATCCATTCATATGCACGTCCACCAACAATGTCATCATCTCATAATAATCTGCGAGATCCATCTGATATGAAATTGTAGACATCGGTTCCATCAAAGGGTGTTGAACAATATATATGTCTATCTCATAGTGGGTATGTTAACCTAGAACATCTTCCTGAAAGACGTCCTCATACTCCACCACCACTATAGAAAACCATGGGTTCGTTTCATCCACTATATGAGAGGATAGGTTAGAAAACTAATGAGTTATCATCTACACCCTCATATGTGTCAGTTCATACTATGCATCCTAGATCTTTTATTCAACAAAAAATAAAAACATGGGTCCATCACCACAGAAACACCACACACTTTAAAGTAAAATATTCAATATGAGCATAAACTATGGATAACCAGTCCATACCTAGAATGAAGTTGTAAGACCATGATGCTGCTACCAAGATATCCCAAAAAAACTCTCACCTTAATGAGTCAGGTCACAGTATTGGCACCAATGTGTGATCATCGAGTCTCTTCTAGTAGGAGTCTTCAATAGTATAGTTCTATTCAATTGTTAAACAGAAATCTCTCAATCTTGAACAAGTATTGTTGGAATAAATGAATGAATAGAACATGTACCCATCATTGCTAATGCTATGGTATAAAGGACATAATTCATACCTTGTATCATCTCTAGATCATTGGGGTCATAATCCTCCATAACATACATCTGGCCTTATCCCATTCCACCAACTCCCTAAGCCTAGCATGGACCACCTAGTGGTGGTTGTGGTAATATGTCAAACATATGACCACCTCCATAAACCCGATATCACTCCCCTTCTACATCCACCACCCTATGAGAAACCTTTCTTATATATCTATATCTATATAATAGTTCCCTCAATCATTTGTAAGAGATATTTATGACGAGTCATCTAATCTTGTGAAAAATGTTCCCAACAATGCAAGAGGAATCATGCCAGATCATTGGATGATTCAAGCCACACAAGGATACCAACACTACAGACCCTCATTCATGGGATCTACTCTTGATGTGCCTAAACTTCTTATACCTGTAACATACCAAGTAAGTAATGAATAATAGATATTTTTATCTAGGTCTATTAATGATTAAGATAGTGTTATAGAGGCTTAAAATGAAAATAAATACAATCTTATGCATGGAATACACTAATATTCTTAAAATATTGTTTTACTGCCTTTTGATGGCAAACCATTTTTGAATCTATATTTTGAAAATTTTATAAACTATGTTTGTCAAAATAAACTTATCCTTTATGATTGAGACATCAAAATTTACTTTGTTTGAATTTTTGGTATTTTTCTGACAATGTTCATTTTTTAAGGAATAGTGAAAAATACTGCATTTTACATCAAAACTGCTTTTTAATCTAATTTATTTATATGATTAGATTATGTTTTGAATAGGTTTTTAAGTGAAATTAGAATATATTTTTACCATTTAATCTAATGGTGGTCATTGGAATCAATTTCACTTTGAAATTAGACTTTAACTGGTGTCAATCTTTTGATACTTATTGTTTCATAAAAACACGCTATTTGCTCTGGCAGCGGGAATTAATTATTGAATTGATTAATGTGACTTATATGATTTGAATTTTGTAAAATAGACTTCATTTTTGAATTCGGAATATCAAATATAGCTTAGGGTGAATTTTTGGTAATTTTCTGAAAAACATCAATTTTTTATGAATAGTGAAACCACTAAGTGGTAATCAAGAAAACAGATTTTTCAGTTAAATGAAAGTTTACCACAAATGTGTATTGAATTTTGAAAATCCGACATACATGGTTGTCATTAAGAAGTAAAATGTGGTTCAATGAGATTATAATAATTTTTTGGTGAATAGTAACTTATTAAGTTTTTAATCGCGATTAGTGGTAATTAGTGTAGTTTAAGGTATAAATAATGCTTTAATAATATGAAATGACCTAGACACATGTACCAACCTTATTTTTTGTATCATGGCCGACCAAGACAAGCCATGGGTCAACTTGGGGACCCCATGGATCCACTTTTGTTGGGAAATGACATAAATTACTTTTTATTTAATGTTAAAGTGAAAATGACACAAGCATAATATGTTTTGCGAAAACAATTTTTAAGTGGGGTTATACAAGTCCCAATTTTGATTATAAATTTTCATTGGAAAGATAAAAAGATTTCCTATATCATAGTAATTTTTTTATAATTTTTAGACATTAAATAAAGTTAATTATTTATGACATAATAATGATGCAGCGATGACATCATTATTTGACGATTTAAATAAAATAGAAAGATAATGTAAAATCTATGAACTACACATGTCCAAAACCAATTGGATGAGTGGATTTCGAACCCTTATCACCTTATCCACGAATTATATCAATTTGGGACCTTTTAAAAACGAAACACATTTTCAAATAAAGTAATGTTTCTTTACTTTCCAAAAGTTCCCCTCCTCTCCCCTTATAAAAGACCCCCACCTCTACCTCATTTCACACACTCTTCAAGCATTTGGATCGGCCAACCCCTGACCATTTGCACTCTCCACATCCCTATCCTCATCCTAGAGGATTCCCTTTGGTCAGAATCCTTTCAAAGGAAGCCTTTAGGCTCAACTCAAAAGGAGTTACACTTTTAAAGGTAATTCATTCTCTCATGTTCATTTGTTTTATTTTGCTTCTCCAACCCCCTAAACTCTTTTTATTTACTTCTTTTGTAACAACACCAGTATCTTCAATATACTAGGATGTTGTTATAAGATATATTTGAGCTACACTCTCACACAACTACATCAAATGGTTAAAGAACATACGGTTTCCGTGGATGGCGAAATTCTGCCTCCCGAAATGATGATTGTTCAACACTAATTAAACACCTTCAAAGGTGGCCATTATGATGTCACTATTTTTATATATGATATATAATATGTTTATGTTTTCCTTAAGCTTCTGTTTTTTCATTTTGGGCATACCTTTATGGTATCCATTATGGGTAAAACACGATATCTTCATTTTAGGAAGTGCGGACTACCGCCCCCTAAAAGTGATTTGATTCGTTAATACCATATGTGGGATGTGTAAAGGATAAAGTTAATGATATTATATATGTTATTATACTGGAATTATAATATACTCTTATATCATTATGATTCCATTCCAGAAAATATGAAATAGAAATGGAAGTAGCGTTCATGCGTACGTACGGCTTACCGTCTCCATGAACGGTGCATTTTATTTCTTACCTCTAAATGTGATGTAATATTATAAATGAATGTATGTAATGGATATATATGACATATATGATATCTACATCATGAATACCATTCTGGATATAATGAACCTTTGACCAAATTAACAACATGTAAGTATAAGTAGTCTATTTTTGACTTAAGAACCAAATACCGACAAAATGAACATTATTAACTTAAATGATTACATGATGTTCATAACATGGTATAAAAGGAATAATGAACTTGAAAAAGATTCATAAGCAAGTAGAGATTAACTCAAGTTTATTATTCAGGAGTTTAAAGAACAGTCGGGTCAAGTCGGATACGAGGTATGGGACTTCGTCTCAATCTCCTTTCGTTGAGGCATATTTTATTTTATACACAAATTTCTTTTATACGGTGTATAAACCACTTTGACTTTTACATTTATTCAAAAGGAATCTTTTTTATATGAAGCAATTACTAAACGACAAAAGGGAATGTTTTTGTCGTACATATGTGGCGACAACGACTTCTCCGCCGTCGTGACCGTTATTTGAGTTTCGGCTTCCTCTACAAGACATACCTTCTTTTTAAAAGAAAAATAAATACCATGTTTTACTTTTCTTTTATTTTGGTATTGAAAATGGTTTTCATAATATTTTTATATCAATGTGTGGTATTGATATCTTGTGATTGAATGGTGGAAATGTTATGTTTCCTTTATGCATGTTTTATGTGATACGTTTATGTTGAGTTTCTTGGGCATTATTATGAAGACGGGTGGTTCCGTGATAGACTAAGGGCGGGTGAGCCCGTTATAGCTCTCCAATGCATTGGGTAACGCGAAGGAGTGAAACGTTAAGGTTTCTCCGAAGAGATTTTAGGGAATATACTGTGATGGGTATTCCAAATGTAACCAAGGGGGTTACTCCCTACGTAAGAATGTTATGAATGCCTCAAGTTACCTTTATGTCTTATGATTTCTATGATTTATTCATGATTTTATGAGGTATTTTAAAGTGCCTATGTTTTATGGGTAAAGTATGATTTCATTCTTATGTATATATGAACTCATGTTTCCTTTCCATGTTTTTTTTATAACCCATACTGAGTTTTTATGCTCATCCCAAGTTTTTGAAATGTTTTTCACAGGTCAAGGGAAAGGTACATGATAAGATGATAGAGTCAAGGATGTGTCAAGAAATAATCCATGTTTTATTTTAAATGTGTTTCCATTGATGGGAATGAAGAATACTATCTTTAGGTAACCACTTTGTTTATATGTGGAATGTAATGCAAGTTTTATGATCTAATTCTCTAAAACTCTAAACCTGAAAAGATCCTCAACGTGTAATCTTGTAATAACTCAAGATTAAGTATGGTTTAAGGCTGGGGCCTTATAGTTGGTATCAAAGGTCGGTTTAGATAACTTTAGGAGTTAGAATTCTATTAAATGATTATCCAAAAATATTTTTTTTGAAATGATATAGCATTTAAAGATTACCATGTTGCTTCATCTAAGACATGTTTGTTCAGAATGGTTTTCCGCAGAGGAAACAGGGAAGCAGTGCTAGGAAGGCATACAGAAGGAAATAACCTTCCGAATCAGCATCCAGAAATGGTCGGAATTGGAACTGAACAGTTTGTTGCAGTAATGGCGCAGTTGACTCAAGCGATAAATGGCGGTGGTATCCATGCACGAGATCAGCCAGATCAACCGCAGAGGAACATGTCAGTGGTGGAACATTTCATGAGGCAACATCCCCCATCATTCAGAGGATCATCTGACCCTGTGCTAGCTGAAGGGTGGATTAAAGCACTGGAGAAGATTTTTGATGTCATGGGGTGTTCAGACAATCAAAAGATTAGTCTTGCTATTTACCGTTTGGAGGGTGAAGCAGATCAGTGGTGGTCTATGGTTAAAAATATCAGGGACGCCGATGAGATTGATGCTCTTGAATGGGATGAATTCAAAGGTATGTTTCTTGAGAAGTATTTTCCTAAGGCTGTTCGACTTAGGATGGAAAAGCAATTTTTGGAATTGAGGCAAGAGGAAGACTCAGTGGCTGCCTATGAAGAAAGGTTCACTCGATTGGCAAGGTATGCTCCAAATTTTATCCGGGACCTTGATAGTAAAATCAATCGTTTTTACTCAGGATTAAAGCCAAAGTATCGAAGGGCATTAGCTTCTCGTGAGTTTAAAAGTTATGAAAAGCTTGTTCGATGTGCTGAGAAGGTGGAAATGGAGTTTTCCGATGACCAAGTTTTCTATAACAACCAGCAGAAGAAGAGACCGAGGAGGCAGGAGAAAGGTAAGAATTCTTCAAAAAAGTCTGATGGTAAGAAAACTAAGTTTCCAGTTTGTGATAAATGGAGCAAAAGGCATGTTGGGGAATGTCTTCTGAATTCTGGGAAGTGCTACCGATGTGGTAAGATGGGACATAAGGCTCGTGATTGCACTGAAAAGGATCAAGGTGAAGGTAAGAACAAATTTGATTTACAGTTAGTGAAATGTTATAAGTGCAATGAGATGGGTCACTATGCAAATGAGTGTCCGACAAAGAGCATGAGTGATGGGAAGCAGTTAGACTACAAGCAGAAAGGGGTGGTGAAATCCTTTGCAACTACTTCAGCAGATGTCGGCCCATCAAATGAAGTTGTATCAGGTACTTTGCTTGTTTTTTCAGATTATGCCAGTGTTTTTTTGATTCGGGGTCTACACATTCTTTCATCTCTGAAACCTTTTCTAGTAAAATGGGAATACCATCTCAATAAATGACTCCTGAACTTTTGGTAAAAACACCTGGGGGAAGTGTCGAGGCAAAAAGAATTTATAAGAATCTTCCTATCCTTATCTGTGGAAAGAACCTACTTGCAAACCTTATTGTTCTACCTCTAGTAGAGTTTGATGTTATCCTGGGTATGGATTGGCTCTCTATTTACCATGCTAAGATTGACTGTAGAGCTAAAGAAGTTTCTTTTCAGAAAGACTTTCAGTTTGTTTACAAGAATGAACCCTTACTTTTGATAACATATCAAGAGGCCGAGAAACTTGTAGAATATGGAAATGAATGTTACCTTGCACACGTCGTTGAAAATAAAGGAACTGTTCAGATTAATGATGTGCCAGTGGAAAATGAGTATCCGGATGTTTTTCCTGATGAGTTGCCTGGAATAATACCAGATCGGGAAGTTGAGTTTACTGTTGACTTAGTTCCTGATGCTAAGCCAATTTCAAAACCCCCTTATCGAATGGCACAAATTGAACTTTTAGAGTTGAAGGATCAATTGCAAGATTTATTAGAGAAAGGTTTCATTAGACCTAGCACATCACCATGGGGTGCTCCTGTTTTATTTGTTAAAAAGAAAGATGGTTCTATGAGACTTTGCATTGATTATAGAGCCTTGAATAATATCACTATTAAGAACAAATATCCTTTGCCTCATATCGATGATTTGTTTGATCAGCTCCAGGGAGCTCAGTTTTTTTCAAAGATTGACCTGAGATCGGGGTACCATCAGCTGAAGGTTAAGGAGGAAGATATTCCAAAGACCGCGTTCCGTACGAGATATGGCCAATATGAATTTGTAGTAATGCCTTTTGGGCTAACCAATGCACCTGCTGTATTCATGGACTTAATGAATAGAATTTTCCATGAGTTCTTGGATAAGTTTGTGGTGGTTTTCATTGATGATATTTTGGTGTTTTCTAAAAGTAAAGTGGAGCATGAAAAACATTTAAGGGTTATCTTGCAAACCTTAAAAGAAAAGAAACTGTATGGGAAATTCAGCAAGTGTGAGTTTTGGTTGCAAAAAATTTCTTTCCTTGGTCACATTGTTTCTAAAGATGGAATAACTGTTGATCCTGCAAAAACAAAAGTTGTGGAATAATGGCCAAGACCCACAAATTTAACCGAGATTCGTAGCTTCCTTGGTTTGGCGGGCTATTACCGAAGGTTTGTTAGAAATTTTTCATGGTTATCTAGTCCAATGACTAAGCTAACTCGGAAGGGTGTTAAGTTTATCTGGAGAAAAGAATGTGATGATTGTTTTCAGGAATTGAAAAGAAGATTGGTGAATGCTCCAGTTTTGGCACTACCTTCCAGGAATGGTGAGTTTGTTATATACAGTGATGCTTCATTGAAAGGACTTGGTTGCGTCCTAATTCAGAATGATCAGGTAATTGCTTATTCTTCACGACAGTTGAAAACTCATGAGGTAAATTACCCTACACATGATTTGGAACTAGCTGCTGTTGTTTTTGCTTTAAAAATTTGGAGGCATCATTTGTATGGAGTAAAGTGTGATATATATACCGATCACAAAAGTTTAAAGTATATATTCACTCAGAAAGAGTTAAACATGAGACAAAGGAGATGGCTGGAATTAATCAAGGATTATGATTGTAAAATTCATTACCATCCGGGAAAAGCAAATAAAGTGGCTGATGCTTTGAGTCGAAAAAATAATGCTTCATTAACAATGTTGCGTTTGGAACGTGATCCTTTGGTTAAGGATTTGATGAACTTTGGCATAGAAGTTGTTGGTGCAGGAAGTCCTTCTGTTTTGTTTCAGGTATCAGTGAGATCTTCTCTATCAGATAGAATCAAGCAAGCACAGAAGCAAGACAGTGAGTTGCAGAAAAAAGGTAGAGTTGGTTCGGAAAGGTAAGTTGCCTGAATTCAACATTGATAGTGATTGTGTTTTGAGATTTGGGAAGATATTGTGTGTGCCTTGTGATTCACAGTTGAAGAGAGAGCTGTTATGTGAAGCTCATAGTTCTCCGTTTTCAGTTCATCCGGGCAGTACGAAGATGTATAGAGATCTGCGGGAGTATTACTGGTGGGATGGAATGAAAAGAGATATTGCTGATTTTACGGTGAAGTGTTTGACTTGTCAGCAGGTTAAAGCAGAGCGGCAGTTACCGAAAGGGATGCTTCAGCCTTTACCAGTGCCAGAGTGGAAATGGGAGAATATATCCATGGACTTTGTTGTTGGATTACCAAAGACATCTCGAGGTAATAATGCAATCTGGGTTATTGTTGATCGCTTGACCAAATCTGCTCATTTCCTTGCTATACGAGATACTTTCTCTCTTGATCAACTGTCCCGTTTGTATCTTAAAGAGATAGTCAGGTTACATGGAGTTCCTCTCTCCATTGTATCAGATCGTGATCCCAAGTTTACTTCTAACTTTTGGAAAGGCCTTCAGAAGTCGTTGGGTACTGAATTAAATTTTAGTACAGCTTTTCATCCTCAATCAGATGGGCAGTCAGAACGAACTATTCAGACATTGGAGGATATGCTACGAGCTTGTTCTATGGATTATCAGGGAAGTTGGGACCAACATCTTTCTTTGGTTGAGTTTTCATATAATAACAGTTTTCATTCCAGTATACAGATGGCACCATTTCAGGCATTATATGGGAAGCGGTGTCGAACTCCAGCTTTCTGGGATGAAGTGGGTGAAAGAAAGTTGATGGGACCAGAATTGGTAGAAGAGATGGCAGAAAAAGTTCAGCTGATTCAGAAACACATGAGAACAGCTCAGAGTAGGTAGAAGAGTTATGCGGATAACCGGAGGAAGGATCTATCTTTCGAGGTAGGTGATCATGTTTTTCTCAAGGTTTCTCCTTGGAAATGTGTGATGAGATTTGGTAAGAAAGGAAAGTTGAGTCCAAGGTTTATTGGACCATACGAAATTCTGGAGAGAGTTGGATCAGTTGCATACCGAGTGGCTTTACCTCCGAGTTTATCTCAGGTACACAATGTTTTTCACGTTTCGATGTTGAGAAAGTATATGCCAGATCCATCTCATGTTTTGAGTCCCGAGGTAGTTCAGCTGGAAGAGAACCTATCTTATGAGGAACAGCCAGTCCAGATTCTTGACCACAGGGAGCAAGTGTTACGGAATAAGGTGATTCACCAGGTAAAGGATTTGTGGAAAAACCACATGATTGAAGAGGCAACATGGGAATCTGAAAATGCAATGAGGGATAAGTACCCCCATTTATTCGATAAGTAAATAAATTGCGGGGACGCAATTTTCTAAAGGGGGGAAGGATGTAACATCCCAAGTAAGTAATGAATAATAGATATTTTTATCTATGTCTATTAATGATTAAGATAGTGTTATAGAGGCTTAAAATGAAAATAAATACAATCTTATGCATGGAATACACTAATATTCTTAAAATATTGTTTTACTGCCTTTTGATGGCAAACCATTTTTGAATCTATATTTTGAAAATTTTATAAACTATGTTTGTCAAAATAAACTTATCCTTTATGATTGAGACATCAAAATTTACTTTGTGTGAATTTTTGGTATTTTTCTGACAATGTTCATTTTTTAAGGAATAGTGAAAAATACTGCATTTTACATCAAAACTGCTTTTTAATCTAATTTATTTATATGATTAGATTATGTTTTGAATTGGTTTTTAAGTGAAATTAGAATATATTTTTACCATTTAATCCAATGGTGGTCATTGGAATCAATTTCACTTTGAAATTAGACTTTAACTGATGTCAATCTGTTGACACTTATTGTTTCATAAAAACACGCTATTTGCTCTGGCAGCGGGAATTAATTATTGAATTGATTAATGTGACTTATATGATTTGAATTTTGTAAAATAGACTTCATTTTTGAATTCGGAATATCAAATATAGCTTAGGGTGAATTTTTGGTAATTTTCTGAAAAACATCAATTTTTGATGAATAGTGAAACCACTAAGTGGTAATCAAGAAAACAGATTTTTCAGTTAAATGAAAGTTTACCACAAATGTGTATTGAATTTTGAAAATCCGACATACATGGTTGTCATTAAGAAGTAAAATGTGGTTCAATGAGATTATAATAATTTTTTGGTGAATAGTAACTTATTAAGTTTTTAATCGCGATTAGTGGTAATTAGTGTAGTTTAAGGTATAAATAATGCTTTAATAATATGAAATGACCTAGACACATGTCCCAACCTTATTGGTTGTATCATGGCCGACCAAGACAAGCCATGGGTCAACTTGGGGACCCCATGGATCCACTTTTGTTGGGAAATGACATAAATTACTTTTTATTTAATGTTAAAGTGAAAATGACACAAGCATAATATGTTTTGCGAAAACAATTTTTAAGTGGGGTTATACAAGTCCCAATTTTGATTATAAATAGTCATTGGAAAGATAAAAAGATTTCCTATATCATAGTATTTTTTTTATAATTTTTAGACATTAAATAAAGTTAATTATTTATGACATAATAATGATGCAGCGATGACATCATTATTTGACGATTTAAATAAAATAGAAAGATAATGTGAAATCTATGAACTACACATGTCCAAAACCAATTGGATGAGTGTATTTAGAACCCTTATCACCTTAGCCACTAATTATATCAATGTGGGACCTTTTAAAACCGAAACACATTTTCAAATAAAGTAATGTTTCTTTACTTTCCAAAAGTGCCCCTCCTCTCCCCTTATAAAAGGCCCCCACTTCTACCTCATTTCACACACTCTTCAAGCATTTGGCTCGGCCAACCCCTGCCCATTTGCTCTCTCCACATCCCTATCCTCATCCTAGAGGATTCCCTTTGGGCAGAATCCTTTCAAAAGAAGCCTTTAGGCTCAACTCAAAAGGAGTTACACTTTTAAAGGTAATTCATTCTCTCATGTTCATTTGTTTTATTTTGCTTCTCCAACCCCCTAAACTCTTTTTATTTACTTCTTTTGTAACAACAACAGTATATTCAATATACTAGGATGTTTTTATAAGATATATTTGAGCTACACTCTCACACAACTACATCAAATGGTTAAAGAACATACGGTTTCCTTGGATGGCGAAATTCTGCCTCCCGAAACGATGATTGTTCAACACTCATTAAACACCTTCAAAGGTGGCCATTATGATGTCACTATTTTTATATATGATATATAATATGGTTATGTTTTCCTTAAGCTTCTGTTTTTTCATTTTGGGCATACCTTTATGGTTTCCATTATGGGTAAAACACGATATCTTCATTTTAGGAAGTGCGGACTACCGCCCCCTAAAAGTGATTTGATTCGTTAATACCATATGTGGGATGTGTAAAGGATAAAGTTAATGATATTATATATGTTATTATACTGGAATTATTATATACTCTTATATCATTATGATTCCATTCCAGAAAATATGAAATAGAAATGGAAGTAGCGTTCATGCGTACGTACGGCTTACCGTCTCCATGAACGGTGCATTTCATTTCTTACCTCTAAATGTGATGTAATATTATAAATGAATGTATGTACTGGATATATATGACATATATGATATCTACATCATGAATACCATTCTGGATATAATGAACCTTTGACTAAATTAACAACATGTAAGTATAAGAAGTCTATTTTTGACTTAAGAACCAAATACCGACAAAATGAACATTATTAACTTAAATGATTACATGATGTTCATAACATGGTATAAAAGGAATAATGAACTTGAAAAAAATTCATAAGAAAGTAGAGATTAACTCAAGTTTATTATTCAGGAGTTTAAAGAACGGTCGGGTCAAGTCGGATACGAGGTATGGGACTTCGTCTCAATCTCCTTTCGTTGAGGCATATTTTATTTTATACACAACTTTCTTTTATACGGTGTATAAAACACTTTGACTTTTACATTTATTCAAAAGGAATATTTTTTATATGAAGCGTTTACTAAATGACAAAAGGGAATGTTTTTGTCGTACGTATGTGGCGACAACGACTTCTCCGCCGTCGTGACCGTTATTTGAGTTTCGGCTTCCTCTACAAGACATACCTTCTTTTTAAAAGAAAAATAAATACCATGTTTTACTTTTCTTTTATTTTGGTATTGAAAATGGTTTTCATAATATTTTTATATCAATGTGTGGTATTGATATCTTGTGATTGAATGGTGGAAATGTTATGTTTCCTTTATGCATGTTTTATGTGATACGTTTATGTTGAGGTTCTTGGGCATTATTATGAAGACGGGTGGTTCTGTGATAGACTAAGGGCGGGTGAGCCCGTTATAGCTCTCCAATGCATTGGGTAACGCGAAGGAGTGAAACGTTAAGGTTTCTCCGAAGAGATTTTAGGGAATATACTGTGATGGGTATTCCAAATGTAACCAAGGGGGTTACTCCCTACGTAAGAATGTTATGAATGCCTCAAGTTACCTTTATGTCTTATGATTTCTATGATTTATTCATGATTTTATGAGGTATTTTAAAGTGCCTATGTTTTATGGGTAAAGTATGATTTCATTATTATGTATATATGAACTCATGTTTTCTTTCCATGTTTTTTTATAACCCATACTGAGTTTTTATGCTCATCCCAAGTTTTTGAAATGTTTTTCACAGGTCAAGGGAAAGGTACATGATAAGATGATAGAGTCAAGGATGTGTCAAGAAATAATCCATGTTTTATTTTAAATGTGTTTCCATTGATGGGAATGAAGAATACTATCTTTATGTAACCACTTTGTTTATATGTGGAATGTAATGCAAGTTTTATGATCTAATTCTCTAAAACTCTAAACCTGAAAAGATCCTCAACGTGTAATCTTGTAATAACTCAAGATTAAGTATGGTTTAAGGCTGGGGCCTTATAATACCCCTATGACTACCAATAGTTACCTATATCTGAGGTCTTAGATATTGAGTTCACACTATTAGCTCCCACTACTGTTGTCTTCTCTTCCAAAAAAAATTCGACAAACAGGGCTCCCTCAGGTAGCCCCACATTAGTAGAAATACTATGGGAGACAAAAGATTCTAAAATGTCTTAGCTTAATCCCTGATCGAAGATCTGAGAACTGCTGAACTATTCCCCTACCATATCAAATTAGTATCATGAATGATTAGTAAACATCAATTAATAATATTCCATAATTATAGTACCCTACTGTATATGAATAAGATCTTGAATATGTACTAATCACAACATGTCCATATAGAACTCTTCTCTGATGGGAATCTCGATGTTTGTCCAGAAGATAGATATCTTAGTTAATGAATGTATAACCAATATCCAACATCGCATTGTAGATCCCGGAAGAATAATCATGATAATGACTCATATATTATCGGTATGTTTCCTCACAAGGTGGAAACCACAAGTGACTACCTCTATACAATCCTTAGCCATTTGGTGGACTTCCTCACCCCAAAACCTAGGAGGTTTCTACCTCTGAAAAATGTGCAACACACTTATCATGCATGAATCCTCAGATGATAGTACTGGTAGTATATACTTCTCAATGGGTGGTGGTATAGCTTTTAAAAAACCATAGCTACTATCTTCAATACATGACCATGAACTGATGCCTTATCAATAGGTAGATAATCCCCATGATGACATAGTAGAATTCTAGATGGTTGTTTATGTGGAGGAATCATGAAATAAAACATGATTTACCATAGTAAAGAGAGTATATATGGGGAGCTTAGTCAAGAAGACATATAAAACAAAACCATTTCTATATGATTCATGCACCATTGATTTACCCTACAACTAGTTTTTTTCATGTACCAAGTTGAAAAGTAGGTTCTAAAAGTCCTGGTGTGTGGATACATCAGTCGCCACACTACACTTGAGTCCCTATCCTGAAATCTAATCTCGAAACACGTAACACGGTTACCCATAACCAATATCATATACTCCCAACCCTAATGTAGAAATTACATCCTCTGATACCAATCTATCACGACCTATCCCATAGGGTCCCATGCCATGATTTCCCTAATCCCAACTGTGATGGAATAAGGTCTTGTGACTAGAATTGAGTAAAAATTTCCCCCAAACAGGAGGCATTATCTTAAATTACCTATATAAATGCACACACATCATGTCACAAAATGGACAATTCTGAAACAATTTATAGACTCCATGCATAAAACTAAGATAACACAACCATAGTAAAATAGATAGTAATGGAAATGTAACTAAGGCCATATACAATCCCACCATAATGATTATACAATACAAGTCTAACTAAATCTATATAAGTTCAAAAATCTCCAACTACAAGGACTACGTTAAATGTATGTTCTTGGTAAACACCTTAGTCTTCCATGATCTTGATATCCTCAAGTCACTCCCATTCTTTATGGGAAACTGTCAAAATGGATATTGTTAGCTAATGACACGACACAGGTGGGAAATTTCCATGCATGGGTGAGTATAACAATATGAATTATGACACCAAAAAAATAGTAAACACTAATAATAAAAAATATTCATCTTTATACAAGACGTGACACAGTATAATAGATACAATAATTAAATAAAATATATATATACTCATTAGAAACTCCATTCCATCAGTCATTCATAACCAACTGCCATCCACATGATTCAACTCAAAGGAACATTTGTTTCCAAAGAACTCACTCCTCTATCCATTATATCATATGAGACACTCAATGAATAGTTATATCTCATTAGGTCTATATTGATATGGAACATAATGCTGTGATAATTCTATGAAACAGAGATAGGGGTCATGCCTAGAATCATTTGGGGACCCCACAAACCCAATCAAGATAAAAATTTAGTACAGGGGATCATTTGTCAATGATTCCGCAAACCATCTTGATACAACATACAATATGGAGGGTCATCACAGTGCTCTAGGAGGTCATGTCGATTCTACAAAATCTACGAGGGATGATAGAGGACCTCACACTACTCTCATAGAGGGACACCACAACACTATATGAGACTTGAACTATAGTGGGGATTACAATCAAGTGATTTTGAAGCAATATCACAATATACCCCTAATTAAAGGACCAGGGGAACACGATACCCCTTCACTTGTAAAATATTGGAAAAAGAAGAGACTAAATCAAAATAAGGTACCCAAAATTTGTCTTGGGTTTACCATATGTATGTCTGGATCATTTCGTCACCAATGGTACATCATTTGGATGCTCTGTTTAAGAGTTATGATTATTTGAATGAAGCTTTCGTAGACCTGTCAGGGCCTACAGACCTACCACTATGGTTGGTCCCTCAACCTCCATGGTCGGACCACCTATCCCATGGGCCGACCACTTATGGTATGAAAATCACTATCAATCAACATTACATTCCTGACTATATGTTGAGGTAGAACGCATGTGGATCGGTCACACGGTTGCTATTCCCAAGCTCGGCTACAACCATGTTCCCCCTCAGTCACCCTGGATCCGACCCGGGTCAACGTCTTTAGGTCCATCCCATCACACTGAACTAGCCCACCCACCTACCCGACCCACTCAAGTGTAGCCCACAAGGCCTAGTCATCGGCCTTCGCTATCATGTCTGATGTGGTCAACAGCTGCATCCACCACTACCGCTCCCAACCGCACACCATGGCTTCGCTGCCCACACACGTGCTGCTACCGTTCAACACTATCACATGATGGTCACCGCTTCCACATTCCATTGTACCCTTTTTTAGACCATCATGCCTCCTATGATTCCTCAAAAATGAAACAATCATATATTTGTGATCCTTGGGTACCTATCTAAACTAATTTAGCCTCATTTCTGAATTTTATTTCAATCTAAGGGTTAAACCAGGTTCAGAACCACTTGAAATTATCTAGCTGGGACCACAAGGATACAATAGGAAAAGAACACAAGAATATAGAGATAAATAATGAATAAAATATGTTTTTCAATATTGGGCAAAAATTATTGGCCTATGTTCAACAATAGGGGATTTGGGATAGAAAACATATATCAAATAAAACGCGTAGCATTAAACCCTTCTAAAAAGTGATTGATCTGCAAATAAATCTGTTCACTGTTTTATTTGCGATCATAATAGAAATTAATAATAAGGAATAGAAAATGAAACACTTCCATACTTTGAGTTCGGATTTGTCTTTGATGAATAACCGTTTCATTTTCACCATTGACGAGATCCGCCAACTCCACTCACACGGCCATCCATGATCCAACCATGATCTGTTGTCATTTCCCAAGAATACTCTCCTCTAATGGAATCTAAACCTACAGGGATTTGCATCCAACCCTGAGAAAAAATCTATAGCGATATAATTTTATTGGATCAAGTCGCTACGTAAAATAAAATTGAAATAAACATTTATTTTAATATATTTTATGAATTTCACGCCCTTGATAAAATTTTCACAAATGACCTACGCCGACCAATGTTAAGTTGTTCCTAGGGTAAAGTCCCGATTCAGGACTCAATAGTTCCCTAAAATATTTTATCTGATAATTTTTTTTGAATTTCTTCCATGTTTTTCAAGAAAATCACTCATGCATGCAATTTAATATTTTAATATTTTTTGAAAATCTATTCCAAGAACACCGAGTCTAGGAATTGCACGTTGTCAGGATGCATGTACTTGAAATAAATCCATATAATATATAAAAATAATACATTAAAAATCTGAGACGTTACCCCAATTTTTGGGGGATGTATATACCCAAATACAATCTCTTCTGAGTCTCTTTATTTCATAGTATCATCAATGTATTTTTATGAGAATTTAATTTTTAAAATAATTCTTTTCCATTCTAAAATTATATATATTTTTTAAATAACTCTTAATATTTTTAAAATTAATGAAAGTAAAGTGGTCATTCTTAATATTTAATGTTCTTTGTAATTATCATCCCTTTGAGCATAGAGAGTTTGATCAAGATCAATTTCATGGTGTTCATTTGTGTTTTCAATCACTTTCATAAGAGGATAAACACCCATAAATAGTTCTTGGTATGTTATTTAGATAGATTTAGGTGTTTGAATATATTTTTTTAGAGAGAATTAGGGAATAAAATTAAAAACCATTTTATTCAAAGATGAAGTTGGAGTTTGAAATGTCAAAACATGTCTATTACTTTTATCTCAATTCTTCTCCCACAATTTGTTTTAGTCTATTCAGCCACTAAATTCTAGAATTAATGTGTGACATATATTTTGTCTTATTTATCTAATTTATCTTCATTTATAAAATCCCAAATACAATATCATTTATGTATAACTCATTATAAAAAGTGATATTTTTTAAAACATATTCTGAGACCTCCTCATAAGAAAATCTAGGTACATCTATTATTCATTTCATCAATATATATCCTCTACATAATATTATTAATATAAATATAATTATTTATGAATATGTTGTCTGATGATGGACATGACTAATCCTTCTCTATCTATCCTAGAATAATAATAATATACCTATATCTTATGTATTACTTATAATTTGAAAACATGACGAATGTGATTTTATACTATATACCAAAATGCTTTTCATTTCAAAAAATTAAAGGATCTATGAAAGGTACCTATGGGGATTATGAAACCATTACCTAAATTGATGAAAAATTGGGTGATCACCACCATGGATTTCATTATTGGTTTTCCCAACACCAATACTAGATATAATGTAATATGGGTTGTCACTAATCGACAAAATATTGTGGTATATTTAATTTATATTTTTGATGATTATTCCCACGACCAATATTACAATATATCAAAAATTAAGAGGCAAGGATTCAGGAAGTACCACTATCAAATGTATTTAAAGGTGATAAATGGTTTACATAAATGTTTTAGAAATTTATTCAAGACACATTATATATTGATGTGATATTCATCATAGATTATCATCCTCAAACATATTGTCATTCATAACAAGAAAATTTAAACATGGAAGGATATTCTAGTATCTCGTTAATTGAATTTTATCAGAGGCTAGGACCAACAAATTCCATTGGTAGTGTTCTCATATATAAACTATTTATATTATATAATTAAAATGAAACCATATATAAAAAGGTGAAAAACTCTAACATTTTTTTTTGAAGATAGATATTATAAACTATTAGAACACTATCTTGTTTATGAAAGGATTGATACAATTCAACTCATTCGCGGACATAAAAATGTAATATTTTTTTTATAAGATATATTCAAGTAATAGTCGATGATATCGGGTGTTTAAAGTGTGTGAAAAAGTATACCCTAAAATATTACCATGGATGATTGTTTTCATATTCCCAAAATTGGGAAATATGATTCCAGGGTACATCAATCCATTTGAAAGTCTGGATTGTCTAGGGACTTTAGCTTATATTTTATAATTTCAATTATACCTTTGATATGTACATGATGTTTTCCTTGTGTCCCTTTTGATGAATCATATTCCAGTTCTATCACATATTCTGAACTAAAAAAACTCATTATTAGAATACGATCTCTCTAATAAGGAAAAAACATTAGAAATCCAGAGTCAAAGAGATAATGTACTATAAATCAAGACTACTTACCATGTTAATGATATATATAGGGATCATAAGCTTGAGTAAGAAGTATGGGAGTATGAATATGTAATGAATTATAATTAGAAATAATTTTCTTCATCAATGAAACATAATAGTCTAGGGAAAATTATTTTAATGGGGTAGTATGTAACGCCCAAGGGTTTTAGTATGAATTAACCTTTAAAACTGTGTGTTTATATATTATATGAAAGGAAACACTGAACCAAAATGATACATGAAATATCTAATTCAGATATAATATTATGATAAATTTTAATCATCAATACATTAATATAATGTAATATTAAAAATATTAAGAAGGCTATATATGGAATATAACCATAAGTAAATAAAAATACCATGAAAATTAAATCCTATTCCTCTGGTTTTGATTAACTATATACATCAAATTATAATTTGTTAATGAATGAATAATATTAGAAATATATTATACATGTTGAGATAGATATAGTGGAACATGATGAATGATTTTATTTAAAAATTTAACACTATATATGTGAATGAAATATACTGGTTATATATGGTCACTGTAAATATGGAAATTGGAAATATGTGTCATGAACCAGGTTAGGCTACCATCTAACCAAGAACCATATTTGGCCCGGGACAAGGCCCAATATGAATTATTGTTCTTTTCAGGCTGGAGACTTTCACCATTCATCAAATATATCATAATGGGAATGAATTGGACCAAGGTAAACAAATAGAAAGCATCACACAGAAAAAAAAGAAGATCCAATAAAAACTTACATCATGTGAATACAATAGATCTAATTAAACTACATGATAAAAAAATAGAAAACTATAAAATGAAGCTAAAACAAAAGCAGAAATGATACAATCTCTACATGACCACCTGGTCACCACTAATCATCAAACCAACATACTCTAATTGAAAAACCAAACCAGAAACCTGTACCTGAGAAATAGCTCAAGCCTACCAACACAGAGTGGTACTAGAATAGTGTGTGGAAATAATCTTAGTAGTCAAAAATTGTAGTTTCCATGCATTTACTTTCGCAAAAATATTCGAAAAAATTAGTTTTAAATAAATTTAGAAAATAAGTTTTTTCCATTTTGAAGAACCAATCACAAATTTCTAGAAATTGTCTTCTGAAAACGATTCATACTACCATGTTTTTTCAAATTGTTTTCATTTTAGAAGATCCATTTTATCAAAATAAAATAAAAATGAAGAACCAAAAAAGGTTATCAAATATTTATGATATAAATAGAAGAAGTAGTATAGGTTTGTGGGAAATAATAATTTAATAACCCATTGTAGTAAAAATACAGAGAGCATACAGATTGATAATTATGGGAATTTCCTAAACATATATAGAATGAATCTATAGATGTATTCAAAAGATACTCACAATTCATTCTCTAGTGAAGCTCCCTTAAAAAAACGATTCTTTATATTAGTCTCACTAGTAGCACATCTTATATGGCCTCTATACAGATCCTAGGGGTACCAATGTGTCTAGTCGGGGTCGATAATCAATGGTAACTCAATCCTCTAGATGACTCATATGAATCCCATGATAATAGTATATAGTGAAGGATGAGGTATGAATAGACTTGGAATAACCTAATTTCCTACATATGTCACTATTCTTGCCTATACCAAACACCAAAACCACCTATACAATGACCATGTTCTCAAAGGGACCAACATAAAGGTTCCCACCACACATCAAGCATAATACCAACCAGGCCTATACATCATGTCACATTAAAACCCATTTCCAAATCGTCCCAAATTACATTCCTTTCCTTAAATTATACATTTCCAAATCCATTTCTATGAAATTTTCAAAACCCAAGATAAAAAAATACAACAAGTATCAAATGTTCCACATGAGATTTTATTACCATTTATATATCATTTCTCATTTTATGGTTTCAAAATCGTCCATCATTATGATACACATTTTTTATTAGAATTTTAGACCATTTTTAATCCAAATAAGCTTTTTGAAAACATGAAATGTTTTTCAAAGATCCATTATGATAAGCTAGATAAATAATAGGGTGGAATAGTGTACAAAATTTTGGGGTAAAACAGATCATCATTTTGTATATCTATTATAATTTTTTTTTCTATCCATAGTTTCATCAAATAAACATATGGACATGGACAAATCCAATGGAATACCTATATTAAACTATAGAACCACCAAAAAAACAAATTCAATGATCCACCACATTCATTTCATTTATATATAGAAAGAGCCCACATAAGGCACCACAACTCACTTAGATGGTTCAAATCACAAAC
The DNA here is from genome assembly GCA_963277665.1 of Viscum album. Classification (NCBI taxonomy): domain Eukaryota; kingdom Viridiplantae; phylum Streptophyta; class Magnoliopsida; order Santalales; family Viscaceae; genus Viscum; species Viscum album. The sequence goes on from OY728167.1 coordinate 979,003,986, forward strand.
CAACTAAGCTATCACCCCAAAAACAAGGATAAAAAATCCAATGAAAGTTCCCAAATTCATTACTATATATAATTTATATTTTTAATCACTTTTTATACATAATCGTATTGGCATGATTTAATAAATCTATGAAAACTCATTTTTTACCAAATGAAAAACATAAAACAACCACTATAATTTACACAAACAACTAAAAAGAATAAAAATCCTGATTTTAATTTCTTTTGAAACACATAACCATCAAATATAATGTTTCGTAATTAGAATGGAAGGAAACAACCACCTCAATGGTGTGCACATGCAACGAATCTCTCAAAGAAGGAAGAATAAGGATCGAGAGACAATCTACACACACTAACATCCATGAATCAAAATCCAATCATCAACCTAGCCTTTAGGGTTTGACCAACGGAAAACCCCACCATGAAATACCAAGGAACCAAGAATGGAGGAGGAGAATAAAAGAAGAAAATTCGAAAAAAACCCCTCAATAACACCCCATAAAATCATTGTGAGACAACTATGGATGGAGGAGATCAAATAGAGTGGAGATTGGGAGGACCTATCATGAGCCTTGTTCTATTCATAGTGCATAAACCTGAAGGGGGTAGGGGTTAAAAATAGAGAGGAGAAAAGTGGCAAATTGAAATTTTTAACGATCTAAGAAACCTTCATGGTTTAAAAACATGGTTTCCAAACCATGTGTCACTTGATGTACCCCACTAGAAAAAGAGGACATACACACAATTTGGCCACACGGTTTGGGAAAACATGCACTAACTATGAAAAATGTAAATTTTAAATAAAATACCCCCACACACTGCATGATTTCTCCTAACCATACACAAGTCAAGTGGCTTGTCCAAGACACAACCGAGGATCCACATGATTTGTTGGGGGTGGGGTCACACGGTTTCGATCAAACCATGCTCAAACATTTCAGGGGGAAAAAACTCACATGTATCCTCTAAAACATGAACCATTTCATTAGTAAATAGACAAAAAATTCAAAAAAATAATTCGGAAAAAATTAAAATTAAATAAATTATATGTTCGGGGTGTGATAATTCTCCCCACCACAAAAAAATTAAGTACCCAGAAATTCACCAAGCCTAATAAATGTAAAAAACGTGGGCTCATAGCTGGAGAAGGTAAACAAACCATTAACATCATGATGACCTTTCAAACTACTATCCAAACCTTAATATCTCTAGGGAAAACCATAATAAAGAGATTCATGGGGGAAAACAGGATGGTTTTGGACACCATATGAAACCAACCCAATTAACAACACCGATATGGGAACTAACCACTTGAATAAAAAATCCCCAACATGAGGGAATATCACCACAAGGAATTTTAGTAACATCCAAACAAAACCTCTAACAAAAAGTAAATATCACAAAAATAATTCGAACCAAATAGAAAACCAAATCATGATCCATCGATTCGAAAATACATGTGATTCTCTAAAATAATCACAACCCAAAACAAAACTAATTCACAAGATAACCACAATGATTTCCAAGACGAACCATATCTATAAAATTTACTAGAAAAACAGGCCACATATTCTTTTACAATAAAGACAGGCTTACTACAACAATGAATACCACCACAGAAAGACATAAACTAATTTTACTCAAACGTTGGAGATGCAAATTGGGCCAAAAGTCCAACATCCTATAATTCTTAACTAGGTGAAGAGATTTAATCTGGTGCCTATGGATAGAGACCTAATTTCATAAATCATATGTTTTATCATAGTCTATATTTGAACACATTTGACTAAGACTTACTCTCAGGGAAACACATTTGATAGAAATTCTCTAAGTAATCTAAAAATCCACACCCCTTATAATACATCATATGATTACGACAAACTGAATATGAATGACTAAACCGAATGGAATGTAAGAACAAGAGTGAATTTTCAAATTAATAAATAGGTATAATTGAAATAAAAGACTATAGGAATTGGTTTCTCTAGCATACACCTCTCACTAGATTGGGAACATTAGTGAGATTTGAGAGAAACAAGTCCATCAACTGCCACCAACTTCACTCTAAGAACAAATTCAACTTCAAATTACTCATGCACTAAATTATCAAACTAAACATCCACATATAAGTGAATTCAATCTATAATCTCTAGAAAAATACCCCATATAAAACAAGACCATTAACTGATCCTTTAATGTTATCTCGTGGGAAAAAGAATTACGTTCCATTAAGTGGTCAATATTGGTCAGCACTGTCTACTGGATGTGATGGACACCCAACATCTCTTCAAATTTCCATGACCATAACTCGTCATGTATAAACTATTAGATCAAAATGTCCTTAAACACGTCCAAATACACCTCATCATTCAACGATGCTTTTACAAACACCTTCCATGATCCAAACTCAGACATTCCAATGAACTTATAACAATATATAATGTCATTTCATTGGGAGTTTCCAACAACATGATGACACCACTAACATACTCAAGCAACTCTATAGCTTCTAATATACCTCAATCTACCAAAAATCATTCCTCACCTTAGAATAACCTAACTCAATCACCGTCGTAGGATTCTAGACATGGACATCATCAAGAATGGAATCTCTTGAAACTATATAGACCTTTCAGTTTGTGATACTCTACATAAAAAACAAAAAACTAAAATCAACAATCATCCCAAATATAATATCCAAGATCAATTGGATCATTATCCATGCATCCCAAATCAAAACCGAATTCCTCTTTCAAAACACAAATGTCTGTTCAAAGGGAACATTCTCAAAATACCAAACTCACTTTCAAATTCAATTTATAAATACCCAAATACCAACATTGTAAACAAAACCAAACCCCAAAATCATATTCCTTTTGAATAACTCTTTTACAGAACCACTTTTCCGTTTCAAAATTCTCTCACACAGACAAAAATCAAACAAAATCAATAATTACACCTAAATTTCAAAATAGGGAACATGTGGCCACGCTTAAACCAATCACATGGTTTAGTAGACCATGCCCCACATAATCACCAAACACTATGAGGGAATTGAACTATTAACATTGGATCCACATGGGTCATCACTGTATCTAAGTCCACTGTATATCATAGGTTCACCTACATTTTCATTCTTCATTAACACAACCAAAACAAAAAAAAAAATCGAATCCTAGAATACCAATGGAAACTCAAGGCTACCGATGATTAAGACTTCATGATGATCTTCTCGCACCTAAATCTGGAGTCATCAAAGAACTAATATGAAGTCTAATTAACACTTCAAATAACAAAGGGATCATTTGATATTATTTTCTTATTAACCATTCAATGATTTCATCTATCCCAACACAAAACCCAGCTAGAGACATGGATTGAGTGGTGTTCACAATCCTCTTACTCCTACGAATAAAACCATAAATAAAAGATTTTACAATGGGAATAATTTATCCATTGGTAAAAAACCCATGCAGAGTATGTAGAAAACATTAAAGATGTAATTAAAACTAATATTATCTAAATATGCTAGATCCAAAAACAACTATAGAAAATAAAATGAAAAAACAAAAAAAAAATGAAACAAAAACCAAATAGAAAGGGATATAATCTCTACATGGTCTCTTGGTCACCACCAATCATTAGGATAACCTATTCCAAAAGAAAAAATTGAACAAGAAACATGAACATAAAAAAAAATCAAGTTTATTGAAACTATGTGGCACAAGTTGGGTGTGATAAAAATAGCTCAGTAGAAAAACCACACAAAGACCATGCATTTAGTTTTCCAATTAGTCTATTAAAAGCAGTTTGAAATATATATAGAAAATATGGTTTCATAAGATTGATGATCAAAACATGGATTTCAATAAATTTCTTTTTGAAAAAAACTCAAAATACCGTCTGTTAAAAAAATATTTTTCAATGTTTCAGTTAATCAAACCAAAATCTAAATAAAGATCTAAAAAATTGATTGAAGTATTATATTGTAAATAAACGAAAGAATATAGGCAGGAGGGAACTAGAACGAACATAACCTAGTGCAACTGAAATATATAGAACATACAAAGATATAATAATTATAATTTATTAAACATATCTAGAAGAAATACCTAGATATACTCATATCATAATCACCTACCCTCATATGGTTAATCTTTATATTTAATAACCAAATAGTTTCTCTAAAATAGTCTCACCATTGGCACATCCCATCTATTCTATTAGCAAATCAATGGGGTACTAACCTGTCTAATCGGGATTGATACGAACCTATATATCAACCCTCTGGATTCTTCCATAGATTTCAATGATAATAGTTCAGGGAGAATAAGGATCCCCTCACATGTGTAACATAACCCTTTAACCAAAAGATGTAATCAGGCTTGCCTATCCCAAACACTGACACCACAAATGTGATATCCCTCTTTTCAAAGGGACTACCATATAGGTTCTGATCACACATCAAGCCATTCAAAAGTGAAAAATAGGACTACATATCATGCCCAAATAAAACCAATTTCTATAAGATCATAAAATACCAACCGATCATTAGAATATACATTTATAAAACTATTTCTCAATAATTTAACAAAACTAAGAATAAAACCTAAAAAATGGTTTAATGATTTCAAATGGGACATCATTACCATTTAGATACCATTTTATGTATTAATGTTCCGTATGGAAAGACCATTTATAATGACATTTAGATTCACATTTGAGACCATTTTTAATTCAAATAAACATTTCGGAAACCGTAGATGTATTTAGAACAACAATTTTGATACGTTAAAGAAGGAAAAATGGGGGAATTGTGTTTGAAAATATGGTGTTAAATTCATCATTATTTTTTAAAAATATTATTATTATTGTACCAATGCTTTGGTAAACCCAATAATACTATATATATGACCACATGTAATGCAATATCTATATTAAAAGATAAAATTGATAAAAAATATATTCAACAATTCACCACCTGCATCAAGTATATGTAAATCAGTAACTAATAAAAGACACCTCAACTCCCACACAAGTCTCAAATTCCAAAACATCTATGATATCAAACATTAAAAAAATCCAACCACACTCTTAAAATACCCAAATTAATTTTTATAGATCAGTTGTATTTTTTTTTTCAAGCACAATTTTAAAAAAATCATAAAGGCATGATTTAAGAAATCATTTAAAAATTATATAAAAAATTACAACGTAATACCACCACATAATTCATACTAATACATCAAAAGAATGAAAAAAATGTTTATAATTTATTTAAAAACACACAAAATCAAATAAAAATATTTTTGAAATAGAACAGATGGAAACACCTATCTCGATGATGTTTGCACGTAATGAAACTCTCAGATAAGGAGGAATGAGGCTCAAGAGACAATCTACATACCCTAACATCTATGAAACACAATACACACATAAACCCTAGCCTCTAGTGTTTATACAATGGTATCCTCCACCATGAAAACCTAAGGAACCATGAAGGTAGGATAAAAAATGATTAATATTGGCCACAAACCATAAAGAAATCACATTATAATAAAGGAGATAACTAGGGAGGAAGGAGAGCCAGTGGAGGGGATATTGGGAGGCCCTCTATTTCTCCTAGGTTGATCCAAATAGAAGAAAAATAAATGGGGGTTAAAAATAAGAGGTAAAAATTTGGACATTAATCATTTTAAAGATCTGTGCAACTCACATGGTTCGAAAACAAAATTTTCGAAATTGTAATCCAACTGTGAACACCCCACTATAAAAGGTGGACAGTCAAACTGGATTACTGCACTGTTTGGTAAATCATTCACCAAACATGTAAAATTATTCTGTGAAATTATTAATAAACCCAAACTCTTTCCGCATGATTTCACCCAACCTTTCACAAGTCATTCACCATGTTCCATAGACTAATTAAGAGACATGTGGCTTTCTTGGGCCTCATTTAGTTTGGCTCAAACCATGATTAAATCATCTATATGAACAAAACCCACCCAAAACCTCAATAAATGAATATATTCCCCAGGAACGTGACTTAAACTTCAAAAAAAGATCCAAAATCATGAAAATAATAAAATAAATGAAATTCTAAAGTATGTGTGTAACAATATGGCTATTAAAAATATTTTAATTTGATATGTTTTTGGTTGGTATACATATAGAAAGTCGATACATTAGTATTATATATCAATTACAATAAAATTTTATGTAAAATAATTCAAAAAAACAACTATTTATGAATTGAAAAAAAATTGATATTTGGTTAAAATATTTTATTATTTCTATTTATTACTTGATATTAATATTGTTGTAATTATTATTATTTTCAAAAAAATTAAACTGATTACATTAAAAAAAATTGAAATTTTTTAATACTAATGTAATGATAAAATTTTATGGTTATTAAATAAGTAAATAATTTTATAGGGAGTTGATTAAATTATTTTATTATTAAAATGTACTTTTTTTAAAAAGATTTATTTTTTATATGTTTCATGTATTTGATATCATAATATATTATCTTAATCACATTTATAAGATTATTATGATAAAATTTTTATATTTATAATCAAATGTACCAACTCTTGTTTAAATGCAAATTTATGTGAAATTGGACTAAGAACACATAAATTTTGAAAACCCATTTTTCGATAAGAACATTTTATTTATATATTTTATTTTTTAATTTTAATGAAAAATTATCATATATTAAAATAAAATTAGGATAAATTGAAGAGTAATTTTAAATCACTTTTTGATAATCAGGTAATAATCCACACTACAATTTTACTCATAAACATTACTTATCGAGGTAAAAATTGAGCTACCACTATAAGTGTAATGTGATGTAAAAATGTTTAAACTAAGTAGTAATGATATAATATATCATTAAATAATATCTATAAATAGTTTTTTTATATAATTCATCACCCATATCCATTATTTCCCACATTTTATCAATATTCAATTTTAATATAACAACTATATGTATTGAGTAAAGAATATTTATAGAAAGGAAACTGAATACTCAAATTTAACAGGATACTTCATATACCATTAAAATACACTCTTTTAATTTATTTATATATTTAATCCTAACATATCATTCATATTCTTAATTATTTTAAAACATTTGGTGGTCTCTGGTACCATCAAGGACCCTTAAATCCTTCATTCTAAATGAACCTGATTTTTGAAGGATAAAATTCAGTAATGTAAGTACCTAGAACCTTCCCATATTTTTCAATTATAGTTTCACATAAAATATATATAAATATAATTATAAAAAATAATGATTTTATATTAAAATAATTACTTCTATGATTAAGTTACATTAATATTATATAGCTACACAGTCTTACTCATTCATTAGTATATCATGTTCTTTTTTATGTGTGTTCAACCACCTACTTGAATGATGCAATAAAAAAATTATAATTTTCATCACGGTTATGTTACAAGGCATTATTATTAGTGATACTTTATAATAATAAGTAATTTTGTTCATCTATATAATTTTTGTTGATTGATACAACAATTGATAGTCATTATAACAAAATGTTTTGTCATATATAAATTACATGAAACATACTAATCATGAATTAAATTCTCCCGAACCATACCATATACATCTATAAATGGAAAATTGAAATAAATAATTAATTAAAATATATTAATTCCACTAGAATTAAAAATATGGGAATAATGAATGTGGTATCAAATAATGAGGATCGATTTTAGCTTTACAAGACAAGTATGAATCACTAAAAATATTTGATATCCAATGATAAAAATAAACTATAACTAACTAGTATATGTATAGTGAATGATTATAATATAAGAGTGTCAAAAAAGAGAAATAAATAATTTTTTAATTATTTTAGTTAGATTTTTATGTCTAACTAATTGGAGGTTAAAGAACTTTCATGGAATTTATTAGTATATGTAGGGTTTTTTCATCTCAAATGTTCATTCATTGAGACATGTTTCATATTAAAAACTCATTCATCATTTATATGGTGTATATAAAGCCACATTCAAATTTCTTATTACTAATAATGTTAATTTAATGGGATTTATAATTTTATTTTATAACCCCTCTTTCATATTCATATGAGTCTTTTGTCACTAAATTTGGAAGAGTATTTTGTTAGCTTACATTTTTTTATTGAGTTTCAGTCAATTTTAACTATATCTGAATAATTATAATTTAATATAATACACATTAGAATAGATAAGTGCATTTATCTCCTTATTTTCATAGTTTTCAGATGTAATTTTTACTTTTAATTTTTATTAATTAGTCTATTTCAATTTTTTAAAAGGTATGAGTTTTATAAACAAAATTTCTTTTTATTGAGATATGTTTAATATTAAATACATGTTTAATATTTTTTCTCTTATAAAAAGTAAATTAATGTATATTATATTAATTTTCATGAAAACAAACGTATTAAAAATAATTATAAAGAGATAAAATTAATAATTTTTTGATTCAATAGTTACAAAATATGAAAGGTTTTAAATTCCAACACCACATTGAAATAATGATTATGTATGTTTGAAAATAATTTTTGAGAAATTAGATGATCATTTTCTCTATAAATAAATCTATTATATTCTACGGTGGTTATTTCTAATGTTTAAATCTCTTAATAGCATTTCATCTCCCTTTAGTTCAAAATATGATCAAAATGATGCATGTAAATAGAGATGGACATACCATTTCTTTTTTATGGGTAATATTTCCCTTTAATATACATAATCATTATATTTTTCTTATTGATGTAATTTGTTTCCAAATAATGTTTCTTAGCAAGGTATTTTTAAATATAATTGTCTTTATTTACAAAATAAATCTCATTTTAATGATTTTTATAAATTGTTTCCTACTAACTAGAAATTTCTATAGAAATTTTATAAAGGAATATCTTTTTAAAATTTTTTCCATATGAGTGAATTTTCATGTCATCATTTTGAGTTTTATTTAAGAAATGCCTCTCTAATTTTTTATTCCTTTTTAATGTAATTTCTATTAACTTTTTTAATGATCTATTTTGATTTAAAATAAATATTAGCAAAAGTAACGGGTATTTATTCCGAATTAAAATTTAATTATCTATTTATTTTATACACTGTTTTCAAATATATGTATATAATTTAATATTTCTTTTCATTAACTAGGGATATACTCTAATGATACAATACACCTTGTTTTTCTAGATGGATTAAGATAATATATTATCTGTGATTTCATGAAACTCATTTCTTCATAACTAGTTAATTATGCTATGATGGAGTTATGGATGCGTTCATGATTTTGTGTCACCAATATGAATGGATTTTCACTATTTGAGGTATTGGTAGATAATAATTTATCGATTAATTGAACGGTGATTTATTTTTCATAAGACAATGATTCTTGTAAATTATTGTTATGTTCACAATTCAATTAAAGGTCATTATTTTTATAATCAATTATCATTCATAGACATTATTATTATGTTCACAACTCATTATGGGGATTATTATAAATAAGTTCAAAACACTATATGGGGAAATTATTTTTATTTTCACAACTTTATACGTGGACCTACTTGTGGTTCTCTATATCCACAATGTTGTGATTTCTTATGCTTATGCTTATGTCAGATTTCTATGTTATTTTATATTACTATATTGTGTTCAATATTTTAGGATTAATACCTCGATTGATCATATTATTAATCTTGGGATATGTTATATAATATAATTATATTTTATGATTTGTTAACATTTTTCTTTAATAACTTTGGATTTACACAACCCCGAATTAAAATAAACCCTAATATAATATACCATTATAACATTGCCCTGAAAATTGAGAGATGAATAATAATAACCAAATTTTTAAATAAAATATATAAACTAATTTTAGATAAGAAAAATATATTTTTTAAATAAATTATATTATTCTAAAATAAATATTTACTGAAAAATTGTTTCAGTTTCTTTTTTGTCAAAAAATAATATAATTTATTCTTTCCAGGATTAGAAAATTTATTTGACAAAATAAACATAACTTTTTAAAATTATAATGTCAAAAGTAACATACTATGAATAATTTAATTTTCTATGAAAAGTTTTTTTCTGTTGAATAATGAAAATAAATTTTTTTATAGAAAATTGTATTTTTGATTCAATAATTAATAAATATGTATTTCATTTCAAAAACATTTCAATGTAACATTAGTAATATTATATTATTAGTTATCCAATTCAGGTCATTAGAATCAATATTATGGCTTAATTTGGTATAACATTTTTTATACTTATGAAGAAATTTTTATGACTATAAAATTCCCATTGCGCATTGCAGTTTTATCTTCATTCATAATTTTTCACCCCTAATAATTAAATATTAAGTAATTGATTGAATATTTAAAATCAAGAGGAAAAAATTTAAAAATAGGTACCTTTTGTTTATGGTAATTATGAATAGTAACTATAGTAATTTTTTATTACCATAGTAAAGGTATAATAAGTTATTTAGGCTTAAAATATGCATGATAAGTATTCAAAGATCATTTAAAATAATTAATTTATTTCTTATTATGATGTTATTTCATCCATAAAAATATAAAAATCGAAAACATTACATATTTCCATTATTATTTTTTTAACAATATAATATTTAAGAAAATTATAAATTGAAAATTTTCACATTAATTATTTTAATAACTATAATATTTTCTGATAGGTATATAAATACAATATGTTCAGTTACAAATTTCTATTTGAAATATGTATCAATTTTGTTTATGATGGTAATTGATATTTGATTTTTTAATGAAATTATTACCTTAAATACTTATGAAACATTGAAAAAGTATTTATTAAATTAATATAAAAATTAACAAGATAATTTTTAAATTATTTTCCTGATTAATTTTTGAGTTATTTGTTTTTCAGATATATGTAAAGAATGTGTCACAATAGGTAATTCTAAAATAAGGATATTATAGTTGATAACAATTAAAAATTTCAACACTAATCATAAGTGGAAATATAACACCCTGATACCTTATGATATAGTTATTGTTAAAAATATTAAATTTATTTAATTACATGAAGCATTGAGTTTTTGATACATTACATGAAATAATGTGTTTCTATGAAATATAGTGTTATATGAAAGTTTGATTTTTTCCGAACAATAATTGATAAGTGTTTTTATTTAATATGTTATCTATTTCCAATCCATTAAAATAGAAGACATGAAAATAATTAAAAAATTAGAAAATATATAGTTTACACAACTTTATTAATTATCTATTTATTAGTTATAAAATAATAATAATTTCAAATATAGTGAAATGTTTTCTCAAAACCCAACATTTTTCTAAAAGATGATTTAATCACATTTTTCAGAAAAAACGTTCAAATAATATTTATCAAATTTATAAAATTGATATGAAAAAAGATTACTTTGTAAAATAATCAAACCAAAATTATCTGAGGATGATTTTTTTAGGTTTTTTTGAGAAGATTAATTTTTTGATGAATAGTAAAAAAACATAATTTTAATTGAAAACTAACTTATAATTTAAATAATTAACAATAGTAAATTCTTATTTTTAATTTGTTTCAAAATAACATTAGTAAAATTTTGTATCAATTAATCCAATTTATTCCATTTGAATAATTGTTTTGATGATTTTTTTTAAAAACATTGTATCCACTTTAACATTTTTTCATTAATAATATGCATTCTTAACACGTCTAAGGGAATAATTATAAATTAAATTCTAATACATCTGTGTGTTTAATTTTAAAATTTTATTCCATATATAGAATCAAAATATTTTATATAATATTATAACGTCTACTTTACATTTTACAACTATGATTAGTAAAAAAAATTAAATATCACTAGAACTATTGATTATAAACCAATGTTTTGTGCATTAAATGTGTTTTTATTAAAAATATTCTGACACAAACAAAGTTTTTTAATTTAATAAAATAGATTTAATATTCAAGATAATATTTTCTAAATTATCCAACATATTTTAATTTAATTTTTTTCTTAAAAGATAAATTTATATGTAATATACATAAAAATAAGTTACCATGGTAAAAAATTAAAGTGTAAAATTGAGTTTGCATAAATAATAAGAAAGAAAATGATAGAAATATATTTATTTTATTTTTTTGTTGGATGTGTTTATATCCTATATCTACCATCACATATATTTTTAATTTATTTTTGAAGCACATTAGGTAAGAGAGACCTCCCAATAGTGAATATTTATTTGTATTTATAAGATTGTCACTCCTCTTCAACTATAAAAGGGCACTCACTCACGTCACATAATCAAAAATTAATACCACATTTTTTTCATTCAATATCCTAAATAACTTCCCAATTTTTATCCCTTGATCATATTAGACTTATTTTTTGGATGAAATCCAACCTAGGAATGTTTTGGTGTAAACCAAATGAGGATACCAAACGAAGAGGTATTTCTCATCAAAAAATAGTTTAATTTAACTTCTTTATCAACCTCTATAAATTAGTTTTAAATATTATTTATATAATAAAAAATTATTTTAAATATACAAGTAATTTTTTATAACAAGTTCATGACCTCCACCCACCCCACTTCTAACAAATGGGTTATAAAATTATTGTTTGTGTGTATGTTGGACTATATTCTAACAAACAGATGTCATTTGTTATTTCATTAATACATCTCAATGTAGGATATTATGGTGGATATAATGTATAACTATAATATACATGAAATAAATATACATATAGAGTCATTATTTTACATTTAACTATGTGACTTCCATTCCATAGGATACATAATAATGTCACATTTGTTTGTGGCGTACTACCACCTCACAATTATACGTGATTCTTCTTTCACTAATGCTTCACGTAGAAGGTTAGAAGGTATAATTATAATGATTATATATGATATAAATTAAATAATTATTATATTAATTAAATATCAATCATTTTGAGAATAAAATATATCTTTATATATTTTACACTTAAAGATGATGAATTCATTTGTGTACATATGGACTATCACCTTCATAAAGCGATGTGACTATATTTTCATCGCCACACCACAGAAATGATATATATATTGGTACAAATAGGGATATAATATATTATATATGATATTATTATGATTTTGAAAATATAATATATTAATTACACCATTTCTAAAATGATCATTGAATAATGGAAGTCATTACTCATGTGCATATATGACCTACCACCTCTATGTTCACAACATACATTATTTTTCACAACCATCATTCATTATTTGATTTAAAAGTATAATTAATGTTGAAATAATATATTAATATCATTATTATTTTTATGTATACGATGAAACAATATAATATTCACATGAAATGGATCTTTCTAGATGGAACATCTATGAGAAACAAAGGCTTTTAACAAAAGAAACAATGAAAATAATGAATGATTATTAACAAATGGGTGATAAGATGTTACAAAAAAATAATATATGATACTATAAATATTAATATGGTTAGGGATTAATTTAATAGCTTGTTTAATACCACTATAAAGAAGGTTATTTAATGTTTAACCAAAATGAAGCATGATGTAATTGATTTCATATCAATTAGTGTTACATTAATAATTATTAGTTATTATGAACCAATTTACTTTTAGTTGGTGTTAATACTCCACTTTTTCGTGAAATATCATGGTTCATTCATAAATAATTTCCTTTAACATTTTAATTTGAATTATTTAATCTAGAGGATTTGAATAGAAAATTACCTATTTGTAAAAGTTATTGTTCAATCTCACTTTCCATAGTGATTGTTAACGTTATCTTGAAACAATCATTTGTTCATAATAATATTTCATTAGAATTTACATTTATCTTAAATATAGATATTATTTTATGATTATAATTATAATTTATTATACCATATACGATTTTAACATATGGTGTTTACATTAAAATGCTTTTGATTAACTAGGGAAATTTTGATAATTTTTTTTGCCTTACACAACATAAATATTTGATAATAATGAATATTGTTGGATGAACTATATCGATTATTCAATAAATTTGGAATTATGTTTAACTATAGTGAAGGGTGGGGACTAACATTACATATACCCTTGATGCTTTGGTAGGACTCATAAGGTAAATCAGTTTTAAAATATAAACTAGTTTTGACATATAGTTTTAACAATGGTGTGAAAGGACTTGATCATGTTGGTATCATGATACTAAAGAATGACATCAAATAATTAAGAATTAAATTCTGTTATAATTTATTTATTATTATCAATCATATTTTCACTATGGTATTATCTATGGTTACATTTCATTAATATTTTATTGATTAAATGGAATGTGTTTTCAGTTATTTTCCTTTCCATTGTGATTATTCTTTATCAATTTATTTAAATTGAATATATTCTTAGCTATTTAGATTTTTAAATTTATGTTTCTTATTAAATCATTAATGTTTTCTCTATTCATAACCATTAATAATAATTTTAGCTCATCCTAATTCCATTTCCATTCTATAGGATATGAAGAAGAGATCATTGAATGTTATTTAATAGATGCATTTAGTTTTATGATCTTGTATATTTTGTTTTATTTTCTAATCCCAATGTAAAAAATAGGTATCATATATTTATATAGTTATATGAAAATACTAAACTAATATTTTATCATCAGGATTCAACCAATTATATCTATTGTAATGTAATAAATTATGGTGTTGGTTCTTGAATACTAGGGATTCAATTGTTACAATTCTTATCAAAGAATGTTTAGTAGAAAAGGTAAACAATTTATTTCGGAAAAAATATAATAGAGATCAACAACCTATGATATAATTTGAGAGTAAGTATAAAAGTTAAGGTAAATATTTTGTTAATGATATTATTATGTTTTATTTCCTTTCAATACAACCCTTTTAGATTTTAAAAGTTGATGTGGTTCTTGTATAAATATACATAGTGTTAATAACTCTGAAAAGGGTACATTGGCCTTGACCGTATGAACACCTAGTGCACATCAATGGTTCTTACTGTGGACCTATTTTAGAACTTTTAGGGTATATTTTTAGGATATTTCACATTTTATCTATAAACCATTATAAACAGTTTTAAAACAAAGGAATCGCTATGATTCATATTTTAGTTTCCTCATAATAATAATCATGTATAAATTTTAATTAATGAAACATGTTACACTATATATGGAATTATAAATTTTGATTTAAAATTCATAATCTTTTGAGATAATTTAGTAAAATTAATTGTTAACAAATGGAATACACATGGAAAAATAGATTCAATACTCATTACTGATATAGTGGAACCAATATTAATGGTATTGGAGTTGAGACTGTTATGGATATATTAGAGATGCTTAATAATTTTGTGAAAAATAAAATTTCCCATATGGAGTATCCTATTTCAAAATTAAATTACCCTCTCATGGACATATTTATGCTACAGAGTCCCCAGTCATTTAATATGGCTAATGATCTAATGGAAACTCTGAAATGGATTTAGTATCTCGAGAGGATATTTATGGAATTAGGATGTGGAGAAATAGAAAAGTTTACTCATTTCATGTATTCAATCATAGGGGATGTTTATAAAGTGTGGTTATTTATCTATAATACAATAGAGGAATAAAATATAGAACTTATGGAATAGAAATATTTTAATGTGAAATTCGTTGAAAAATATTTTCCTTATGAGAAACAAACATATATTAAGTGAATGAACCATAGATTAATGAAAAATAAATAATAAATTTTTTTCATGTATCAAGGTACATTTATAAGGTAATATTGGAACTCTATAGATTTCATATGCAACACAAAGTTCATTATTGGCCATTTCATTGAAGGTAATTTGACATGTCTCTAAATGGAATGGGCCTCTAAAACATTTTATTCATACATTCAAATAGTTTTATGTGATATCAAGATAGAGATAAAATTTACACATTCATATAGATTCAGTAGAAATTAATATAATAATTGGACATAATAGAACATAATAGAAAATGTGCTAAGGGATATAAGGACTTTCCCACAAGGAATAACTATGGAATTAATCACCCTAAGAAATTCTTGAATAGATTGTGAGTTTATTATGCGTGTGTAGAAAATGGAAACTAAAAAAAATAAAGAAAAGGAAATAAATGGAATATTTTTTTCCTTTATTCAATTATAGGTAGATGGGGAACTAGAAAAATAATTCCCCAAGATTTAAAGGAACATAAAAAAAATATTCCATTTGGATAAATAAATGCTTCTGATATTGGAAGCTTAATAGTTGAATGAAATGGTTCTGGTGTATTTAGATCCATTAACTATGTTGTAAAATTATTTTATTGATGAAATTACCATCATATGAATTATTAAATATATTATGATTATACTATAGTATTATTTAATTAAGTATATGTGAGAATATGGTGAATGGTCCCGACGAAAAATGAAAATGATTTTGGGGAATGTTTAACTTCATGAAAAAAACATGATCGATTGAACTATGACAAACAATATGTTCCTAAGTTTGATATATTGATGTTGGGATAAATAAATTATTTATGTGGATAAAGTAAATTGGATATTACAGACTTCCTTCCAACTGATTGATGATTTTATGAAGAATTGGTTTATGATATCATTGATGGGATTAAAAAAAATTCATATGAAGAATACACTCAATAGAATATGATTTGATTTTATAATAATGAATGATTCATGTTTAAATATGTTTTATGGTAATATATGTTATCACCGCGTTTTAATAGATTATAGGATGAAGGTATCCACATCATACATATGTGAAAATTAAGAGATACTACATGTTATTGAGAGGTTATTAGTAATTTCATTTTGAAAATTTGGTTATCTTCTTCTAAATTTTTTCATCATACTTTTTTGGGGCTATAAGGTTAACCAGTTATGTAATTGTTTATGTTTAAATATTCAATGGACTTAAATACTAATTGACCAGCTCACCATATGGATATTTAAGCTTATTATATGACCTATGATAAATGATTTATCATAATAATAAATATAAATCAATGGAATGAATTATCATTCTATTATGTAAATTATGATCTCTGAAAAGTCAATTTTAGTATATTAGTAATAAAAAATTCTATTTTGGATACTCATTTTTTAGAGTAATGGAAGAGTTTTAAAACAACTAGAAGATGAAATTATCCTTATAAAATAGAAACATATTAATTAAATATATTTCCATATATTATTGCATTATAAAATAAGTCCTCAAATTCAAGAAATAATATAGTAAAATAAAGTGTTATAATTTATCTTATAACTTCATATGATACCATTTGTGATTTCGAATACCCAGATGCCACTTAATAGGTTCCTGGAGGCCAGTGGGTAACACAGACTGTAGTGAATCTCCTCGGATGCCAGAGGATACCACCATGCAGGGAGGTCTTATGGTGTGCTAGTGGGGAGACTATGCCCTCACTACCAATGTGTAGTGAAACAGATGAATATAAAAAGGTATATATAAAGGAATCAATATATTTAATTAAAAGGTACAACAAAAAATAATGACACCTTTAAAAAAACTGAAACAAATAGAATAGGATTCAACAACTGATGATATTTCATTTCACCAGAAAACTAGAAACAATGATACAGGAGAGTAAGAATAAAATGTTACACAAATTACAAAGGAAATCATAGACTATCCTAAGTATCACATTTCCCAAATTGGTCCTCTACTATCAAGCTCTATAAAAAATTAAAAGAAATCGAGTGTTTGAATCCATATGCTTCCCTTTATCAACACCTGAAACCATGTAATATACTATGGGTCCCAATGATTCCCTGAGATTGTGTGAGATAAATCTCAATGGGGTTCCACCAATGGTGTCTATAACAGACGGCCCATGTAATAGAAATGTAACAGTGTGCCAGGATTCATATATAATGAACTGATGTATGATGTACCTAAATACTAAAGTACCTACTTTATCCCTTGGCTAGTGACTAAACATACCTTTTCCATTAATTGATTATTACTAATTTATAAATACGTCACATGTTACAACATTGACTATTAATTGTTACGACAAGGCAAACTATAATGACATTTAATAATGAAGTTCCATGGTAATAACCAAGGAAACATAGATCTCATGGTTCGCCAAATAAGGAATAACTGTAGAATAGAATGGGGTAAGAGTGTAATCCAAAGAGAATAGTCTAAGTAATTCCACAATGAGATGCCTACTAAGTCCAAGGATTTCATCCAAGGTAAAATAGGGATAAGAAATGATTGGGCCAGATGGTATTTAACCATGGAACATATTTTTCAATGGTGGATCCAAAGAGTATAACCAAGGAATCCTATAATGATATTGAAGGGATACTATGGTTTCATATCAGGCATCCGAATAATATACAAGGATCATGATCTTGGTGGGTCTTAACCAAAACAAGCCATATCCTTGAATCGGAATGGGGCTACAGAGTTCTCAAGGCATTACTCAATTAGTATCCAAGGTGAGCTCGAGTCAGGCCACTCTTATTTGATTATGAAGTCATGTAATATTTAATTTTCTTTGATCATTTATTTTCATTAATGTGATAAGTCCATGTTACATGAAACCTTTTAATTAAGTCATAATTAATCAATAAGTCCATTTGGTCCAAGCCTTTCCTTTCATTAGTGTGACAAGTCCTAGTAGCATGAATCTTTTATTAATTCCATTTATATAAAATTCATCAATTATGGTTCATTCCACTACATTCCATTAAAGTGGTATAGTGTGAAACAGACATGAGACCTACTAATCATTCACAATTAATATGGTCAAGTCATATACATGGTATACTATCCAATTTCCATTTCACAATTGATTATTAATTGAAGCACATACCTTAGGTGGGTAAATTGGTTAGCAAAAATGGTTCTTCAATTTATGAAATTCACAATATAAATCAAAACATTTAAAATAGAAATGCTTACCCCTAGAAGGGTCAAACAAAGTCACACTCGAATAGTGGATCAAACATGTCAAAAACTAAAAACCCAATTATGGAATAACAACCCACATGGGATGGATAGAGTTTTGGACTTGAACACCAAAATGTAATCACATATACGAAAATTTCATATTTATAAATTTCTAATGATTATAATCATGACATATAAATTAAATAAACGGCCCCCAATAAAATTAGTGGGCCCCATATGATAATTCCAAAATCAATGAACTTGAGGGTTGATTTATAAACCACCCCCATTATCCTTGTATGAATCTCTTCATTTTGTATCAGCCCCTAATTTGGATCAGATCAGAGTAGATCTATGAAAAATGGGAAAACATTCATACCCGGATAACTAGTTCAAGAGTAACAGAGGAGAAGAAAGGCTTAAATATACATGATTACTTTTTGTTGCACATCAAACTTGAGGAACAAAATCTAGATCAGATCTCAGATGAATGATATCTACCATTCCTTGGATTTAGATTTCTAAAAGCTCTAAAATGAGATCCAAATGGGATATCTCACATTACCTAGACATGGAAGACATCGTGCACGGAACATTACCTCTAAGGTAATAGAAAATGATATGCTAGTAGCCTAACTCTATATATAATTTTAAAAGTCCCTATACAATGAGTCAATAACTTCCCTTATTTCCATAACCATTTATACCCTTTCATGGGTTACACCCAATGGAAAACACGATCCCCAACCTCAAACTCTATAGGACATCAATGATGGTTACCATTAGAGTTTTTTCTAGATTGATCAGTAGTCACTTGGTTTTTGATCAATTGAACCTATTATAAAGTCTCCTAGATTATATGAGGACCATGTAGGTCTACCTCAACTACCTCTAGACAACATATGGGTGAACAGAATAACCAACTATATACAACCTCAAAATGAGCAATTTGAATTGTCTCCAAAAATCTGTTATCGTAAATGAACTCAATTAGTGGTATATGTTTCTCATAAGAACCTCCAACATCCATGACACATTCTTGAAGCATATCCTATAGAACCAGTACTGTATATTCTGATTGTATATTAGTTCGAGGGTGAAAAAATGTGCTTAGAATCATTTATGTTCCCATAGACTTTTATAATGCCTACCAGAACTGTGATGTAAAAAAGAATCCATATCTGAAATGATAGTATGAGGGACCCCATGGAGTTGTATGATCTCACATACATACAATTTTCCAAGATAATTGACTGATAAAGTCTACCGAATATGAATTAAGTGGGATACTTTCATCGGTCTATCAATGATAACCCATATAACATTACTCCATCTAGGAAGCCTAGGTAAACTAACTACAATGTCCATAGAAAAGTTTCCCATTTACATTTTGGGATTGGAAGAGAATGTAACACGTCTATAGGTCTTTGGTGGTCCACCATCACATACTGATAATGGAGAATCTAGTGATAAATCATACTACATTACATTTCATCCTAGACAACCAATAATAGCAGTGCATATCTCGATACATCTTGGAGATGATTGGATTAACTGATTACTAGGAAGCATGGGAAGATTTCATTAATTCCAACCTCATTTTTGTAGGAACCTAGAAATGTCGATGAATATGCAGGATATCATCTTGGTTCGCAGACCAATCTGAAGACGGGTTATCTCTTGATATACATTTATAGAGAACCAAGTCTTCAAGATCTGAAAATTTTCTACTCTTTACCGTCTCAAGAAGGGAAGAGGTAACTGTCAAGGATAAGAGGTACGACTACTCAGGATGGTCATGAAACTTTAGATCTAGCTTTGAGAAGAGGTCCATTAACTTGTATTCATCAACAACTTCATGTAATACCTATGCTTGGGTTCTCCAACGTAGTGCATCTCCAACTATATTACCCTTTCTAGGTTTATAAGAAATATTAAAATAAAAGGATTGTAAATACTCGAACCATATCCAACTTATAAGGTTCAAGTCATGCTATGAAAAGATATATTTTATTCTCTTGTAGACTATGTACACCACAAATCTCTCACCCAATAGATAACATATCCATCAATGTAAGGAATGGAAAATATTGATAGATCAAGTTTTTTTATTGCGTAATTTTTCTCATGGGTCCTCAAATGACGTGATCCATATGAAATGTCTATATCTTATTGCAACAACACTACTCTTAGTCTGATGCTAGATATATCCCAAAATATAGTATAACCTAGATCTGGCTCATGAAGATTCATAATAGGTGCTGATACAAACCTCCCTTTTGATCTCTTGAAAAGATTTCTCACATTCTTCAAACCACATGATCATAACACCCTTCTTTGTAAGGATATTAAGAGGTGAATCAGAACGTGTTAAATCTTTTATGAAACACCTATAATATTCATCCTTCCCAAAAAAACATTGTATATCAAAAAATTTCATAGGATGCTCCTAGGAAACTACAACACTAACCTTTTCACAGTCAATAGATAGTCTTGGTATTGAGATAATATAACCGAAGAAGTGAAGAAATTTATCCATAAGTGTCACTTACCATGTTTGGAAAAAAGCTGGTGCTCTCTCGGTGTACTTATAATGATCTAAAAATGTTTGGCATGGTCACAATGAGTATGAGAACATACCAATATGTCTTTCATAAAGACCATGAATAAAGAGTCTAAATAGGTGCGGCACAACCTATTCATCATATGCATGAAAATAAAGAGCATGTTCGTAATACCGAATTTTATAAAAAGGTACTCAAATACACCATACCTACTGCAAAATGTTATACAAGGTAGTTTTGATGGTCTAAATTTCACTTGATGGTTACTTAATCTCAATTCAATATTAGAAAAGAGCCTTTCCTCTCAAATATGGTCAATGAGATCATTTAATCGAGGCTGTGGATATCGGTTCTGGACTGTATGCTAGTTTAAACTTCTATAATGCAGACATAGACATAAGGTTCCATTGGCCATCTTGGTGAAAAGCATGGATGAACTTCAAGAGGATGTATATTATCATATACATCCTTTAGAATCTATATCAACTAACTGACGATTGATCTCTTGAAACTATGTTGGTTCAATCCTATATAGAGGAATTGAAACTAGAGCTTCTCCTACAACAATCTCGATAGAAAACTCTATATCTCTCTCATTAGTTAAGCTAGAAAAATCATCGGGAATGTAAAACCTGAAAAAACTCATGAAATAAAGGAAATATCTTTTTCATAATCCTTGATATTTCATGAAGATATTTCCAATATGGGTGGTCACTCCACCTAGCCCATGAATATTGGGTTCATACTCCCCCGATGAGAACTTTGAGAGAACGTTTCCAACCACCACAAAAACTATTGGATTGATACAACAATGATCCTATAAACCTGGAACTATTTTTATCCCTTAAGATATAATCAATGATTAGATCATGATTGACTATCATAGAAAATGTGGTAGGTGAAAGGCATTCACCATTATTTGAATGAAGTAAAAAATCCCATCCTCAAACATCTAGCATGTAAAATCTCATCACTTCCTAGAAGTAGTGAAAAGCACTAAAACTCAATAAAATGCACTGAATATTCCATAACTAACATAGAAATCGTATTGGGATGCATGAACTTTCTGGGTCTATCATCTCTCAGTATCTGAGGACAGAACTAATCATAGGAGTATGTCTTGAAATCGACCCATAACATTCCATTATGATGACTACACTAGTCAATAAAATCCCACTAAAGCTTGGACGAGTCCCAAATAATGAATGTTGCAAGCTTGACTATGCCCTTTGGGGGTGTTTCCAAATGATCAAAGATGCATAAGATGGTCTCTAGCCAAGACTCAGTAGGATTTGGACTTCTATCCCAGAGAATTTAGTAGGATGCTGCTGCAGAAACTCACGAGTCAGATCATCCATCATAGGTGCTAGCCATTGAGCACCATGCATTAACTACATATATGTAGGAAACTATCATGAACATGGGCATCAATTCCTAGACCAGGTATAGTAGGTGGTGCCTTAAGTGTCACTCCTAGAGGTAATATTGGTGGCTAAGGGACCACCAATCTTAGGGCATGGTCATCGCCACCCTCCAAGAATGCGATATGAGGACGTCATAGTGGCATTGGTATACAAATTACAAGCACATGCCTACGAATAATCTTAAGCGGGAAGATATCTTCACAAGTAGAATATAAACATAGTAAAACTCATTACCCAAGGAATAATACACCAAATACCCACTTAACTAGATTGGTATTGATAATTTCTCAATTATAATTATCATTTCATTTTATATTTAGTTACCAATTTCACTCATTTACCTTTCATAAACAAGACATGAAAGGATTGGGTTGTGAAACAAATTAATTTTAGATGTACTAGTTCAATTTATAGTGGATATTCATTTCCATTGAATCAATCCCCATACACCTTATCAATGAAATATTCACTAATTTATTTATATCATAATGGATCAACTCGGTAAATTACTCATCGCAACACATGAGGGCTCAAACACCTCATAAATTGAGTTAGCAAATCACTAAATTGAGACCAAGAGTAACATAAGTATAATCTAAATATTAAATCATCAATCAACAATCCAATGAATATCATATAATGAAAAATAGTTAAATTCACCTATATAGCATGGAAATATGCATGAAATGCAAATTCTAGGTACCTATATTGAGGCATGTGACAATGATTCTTGCCCTCATATCATCAATCTAAGGATGAAAGAAAATTGTCAAATAGAGTAATAATCATCAAATCCACACAAAATGTGAGCCACCAAAAGGTGAAGTAATATCAACTATAATAGGAAAAAATAAAAATAATAATTATAATTTAGGCAACTACATTTTTACCTTGAACAAGGGTTCACGACACCCAAGCACAACTTAAGATCAAGTCCCATGCATCATAATCTCCAATTAATTTTATACAAATAGTAAAGAAAGAATGTAACCTCCTTTGATACCACTTTATGATGTCAAAGACCTAGATTCCACTTAACCGGTGACCTGATCTCGGTTGGCCACATAGTCTCAAGTGCATCTTCTCAATTTCTAGATGCCACTTATTAGAAGAGAGGTCCTTTAGTGTGTCCTTTGAGAGACGATTCCTTCATTTCCAATGTGTAACACATCATATGAATATAAAAGGATGTAAATAGTGGAATAAAATTAAGTAAATAGAAGGAACAATCGAAAATAGAGACTACAATAACAATAACTGAAACAAATGGAATCGAATTAAACAACTAATGATATGAAATTTTACTAGAATAGTGGAAAACATGGATATGAGATTAAAGGCATAACATGTTCCACAATGTATAAATGAAATGATATAATATCCCAAGCATCTGTAGTTCCAACTCGGTCTTATGCTAGTAAGCTCCATACTAAATGGAAATCAATCAAGTGTCTGAATATGTATACTTCTCTTTTTCAACACCTACAAACACTTAATCTACACTAGTTACCAAATGGTGCCCGGAGAGGGTGTGAGATAAATGTCAGTGGGCCACCACTAATGGTGTTCATATCATCTGACTCGTGTAATGGAAATGTAGTAATGCGAAAGAGTGTATATATATTGATATATAATGTAACTAAACAACCATGTATCTCTTTCATTATTTGGATATCATCTGAGTATAACCAGGACATTAATTGATTATTACCAGTTTATAAATAAGTCACATGTTACAATAGTAAAGTTTCCATGTCATGACAAGGAAACCTATAATGACATATAATAATAAAGTTCCAAGGTAATTACCAAGGAAATATAGACATCAAGGGTCTCAAACTCATTAATAATTATATCCTAGAATGGGTTAATAGTGTAATCCAAGGATAATAGTCTATGTAGTTCCACAATGAGATCCCCATCGAGTCGAAAGAGATCATCCAAGGTAAAACGGGGCTAATAAATGACTATCCCTAATGGGATTTAACCATGAAACTTACTTGACAATGCTATATACAAGGTGTATATCTAAGTCATATTATAATTATATTGATGGGATTCTAGGGTTTCATACATGTCATCCAAATAGTATACATGGATCAGGATCTAGGTGGGTATCAACCTAAGCAAGTCGTATCCTTGATTTGGAATTGGGTTCTCGAGTGCTCAAGGAATTTTCTTATAAGAATCCAATGAGTGCTCAAGTGAATCACTAATATTTGAATATAAAGCAAAGTAATATTTCATTTGGATCAATAATTTCCATTCATTAGTGTGATAAGGTCATGAAGGATGCAACTTTCTAATAAAGTCATAATCAATTAGTAAGTCTATTTGGTCCAAGCCTTTCCTTTCATTAGTGTGAAAAGTTTATGTAGAAATAAACCATTATTAATTCCACTTAAATCATATAAAATAATTAATGTTCATTTTGATACATTACATTAATGTTTGAAGGGGTAATACAGAACTGAAACCCAATAATCATTCACAATTAACTCGGTCAAGTCATATAGTTGATATACATGCCAATTCCTAATTCAAATGTTATTTTCAATTAAAGCACTTACCTCAGGTGGGTCAAGTGGTGATCATATGTTGTAATTTATATTATGAAATTCAAAATATAAATCAAACCATTTAATATATAAAAGATTACCCTTAGAAGGGTCAATAAAAAACACACCCGAACTGTGGCTCAAACATGTCTAATAATAAAAACCTAATTATGGAATAACAAATTATATGGGATGGATAGAGTTGTGGGTGTAACCGTGAAACATTTATAAATTATATATAAATATAAAATCTATAAGGTTCTAATGATTATAATCATGGCATATAAATTAAATAAATAGCACCTGATGAAATCATTCAGGCCCTACATGACAATTCCTTTATATCAACGAACTTGAGGGATAAGTTATAGACCAACCACCATAGCCTTGTAAAAATCTACTCCTCTGGTACCAGACCTTGATTTGGCATGTATCAGATTAAATATATGATAAAAGTTAAAATGATCATACCTTGATCATATGGTCGAGATAAAGGGAGGAAGTTAAATGCTTAAATAGGATCGAGTACTTACTATTGTACATCCATCATGATGAACATAAGCTCAATGTGATACTGGATGAAAGAGATCTATTAATCCCTATATTTTTCCAAAAAATTGATCCAAAATGAGATCCATGGATAAAAATCCCACTGGAAAACATATTAGGTAATACGAGGTGTCTTAAAAGACCATTATGGGATAATCTATAAAATTACACGGAAAAATAGTTTATGAATGGTTTGTCCACATGGTTTGAGAAACTGTGTGAATCCCATGCATAGTTTCCTATAAATAATGGTCACATTCACTGTTAGGCTACATAGTTGTCCACAAACCATGCTATGTGGTTCTTTCAAAAAAAAAATTCATTTATACGATTATGCAAACTCTATGGCAATCATGCGAGATAGACTATTTCCACAAAATATGGTTTCTAGGATATGAACATTTCATAGGCACCAATGATACCTTTTATAACACATTTATATTTAATATTATGTAAAAAATGAATAATTAGTCCAAATTTTAAAGGATCCATAACTGAGTGAACAAATGGGTTCTTCCACCATTGATCTTTTTTCACATGTATTCAGTTTATGGTTTTGTGGTTAGTAACCTTTTCTTGATCTGCCAATTTCTTATGATCAATGTTATCAATCAATCTCCATGAGTATTTTAGTTTAATTTTTCTCTTCTATGTCAATTTTTTCATTTCCCACTTATGTTATCCTACTTAGAAACATAGTTATTAGATTATACTAGATGAATCTTTTAATTTATTCTCTCTCTCTATCTCTTATTAAGAGTATATTTTATTATACCTATTAGGATATAGTTTTTCAAAAAATATATTTTCAAATATCATACATTTTATAAGAATGATCATGTTTAAATTCAAGGGATAAAATTTACTTAAGGTGGGGATAATGTAACACCTTGAAATTCTAAAATAATGACACTGTATTTTATAGCTTGTATAATAGAAAACACCAAGCATAGGGGGAAATATAATACCCTCATAATTTGTGATATATTTTTAATTAAATATCGTAAATAGATTTCATTACACAAAACACTACTTTTATCGTTCATTACATGAAATGGTGAGTTTTTTAACTACTTACGTACACATAAGGATGGGGTTTACTGAACAACAATATATTAATATTAAAATTTATTATCACATTTTTTACCTCTAAATTAGAATATGGAATGTGAATATGGTTATATATATTTTAAAAATATATGTTTTACACATGTTTATTAATTTTCTAATGATTATTAGAAAAATAGAAATTATTAAAAGGAAAATAATTTTTTTCCCATAAATGTATTTTTCTAAAAGATTGTTTAATAAAGAATTAGATACATAGTGTTATTTAATTTTTACCACATATATAAAATTTATATAAAAATATAAAATTAGTTTCCTAAAACATTTTACCAAAATTATCTTAGGTTGAATTATTTAGATTTTTTAAGAAGTTTGATTTTTTTATGAATTGTAAAAAATACTTAATTTTTATTAAAAACATCCATTTCATTTAACATATTTATATTGATAAATTATAATATTAAATTTTTAAAGAAAAATAACTTCAATTGTATGTAAATGATTCCAATATAGTTAATGGGAATAATTTTCTTATTTAATTCTAATATTAATATTTTGAAAACCTTTTAATAATTTCACTTTAAAAACCTAGTTTCTCAACATTCCTGTGGGATTAATATTAAATAAAATTATTCCACCTCTATGAGTTGAATTTAGAATTATTTTATTCTATATTTCTTATAATCATAGTTTATATTATATTATAATTTCTTTTTAAATTTTTACCATAATTATTAGTGAATATAGTTAAAAGTAATTACCATGAAAAATGTTACAATAGGGTATAAAAAATCATATGTTTTTATATTTAAATAAATTTTACCCACACTTATGATTTTAATTTAATATATTTTATTTTATACTTAGAATCATTAGGTGTAAATTATATAATAAAATTCATTTTAATTTTATTCTTGAAGGATAAATTACCTAGGTAAATAAAAAGATATAAGTTACCATTTGAAAAAAATAAAAGGATTAAATTTAATAAACATAAATACAATGGAATAAAATGATAAAAATGTATTTCAATTTGTGTTTTGGTGGTGTCTCTCTACCATATAAATCCTACCCCCATTATTTATCTATTTTGAAGGAACATGATGTAAGAGAGACCGCCTAGTAGTGAATACATTTCAGTATGTACAAGAATAAAACTCTTCAATAATTATAGGGAACTTACTCCCATTAAATTTTCACAACATAAAAAAATTTGGTCTAGACAATACCTAAGAAAATTCCATCCCAATTTCTATCCCCTAATCATATAATTCTTAGTTTGGAAAGGTATCCAAGCATGGAAGGCTTTAGTGTAAACCAATGGAGGATACCCGAAGAAGAGGTAATTTTTTATGACATATTAATCATTATGAATTTATAATTTATCATGTTATTTTATTCAGGAAATATTAATAATTATGAGAATATAATTTATAATTTTAATTTTTTACACACAAATATGATAACATTGTTCATGTACATGTGGACTTTATACTTCATGAAGCGATTTGACTCTCTTTCCATCACCACACCACATAAATGATATATGTAGGTACTCATAAAAAATAAAAAATAAAAAATAATATTATTATCATTATAAGAATAAAAAATATTAATTAGAGACTTTTCATAATGATCATTTAAATTTGAGACGTTATTCAAGAGTATGTATGACCTAATATCTCAATGATCACAACATAGTTCATTTTTCATAACCATCAGTCATGAAACGTTTTAAAAGTATAATTGATCTAAAAATATGATAATTATTTAATAATAATTATTATAAAGATGATATAACTATATAATTTGTGTAATAAATTGATCTTTAATAACAAAAAATGAATGATAACCATGTCAATTAACACTAAAAATAATATAAATAATTAAGTATTTTTAATTAAGGGAAGATAAGATGTTATAAAAGGATCACATATGATATTATATATTTTAATATGGTTCTAGAAAAATGTAATGAAATTTTTACGACCACTATATATGAGTTAAACATTTTTTAATCCAAAAGGTCGTGTGAGGTAGTGATAATCATCTCAATTGTCATTACTTTGAGTATTATATGTTTATATGTACTAATTCACATTAATGTGGTGTATAAACTTCCCCATTAACAACTAATATCAAGTTTCATTCACAACTCATGGTATTTTTGTGTCTCAATTAGAATTATTTCATCCATAGGGATTTAATATGAAAATTATCATGTGGTAAATGTTATTATAAAGTCTCACTTTATTTTTTGATTGTTAATTTTCTATTGAAACAATCACATTATTTTAAACATTTTTCAGTAGAAAGTAAATTTCTCTAAAATCTTGATATTCTTATATAATGGATATGATTATTTCCAAAATAAATATAATTCTTATATATGGAGTTAACCTTGAATGTTTTCTGATTAACATAAGATATAATGATTAATAAATATATTTTACATTATATGTATATTTGATGATAAATAATATTTATTGAAAAAAATTATTCAATTATTCAATATATGAAGAATGATTTGGACCTAATGTGACAGGTAGTGAAAAAAAATATAGATTTCCTCGATGCATCTATAGGACTCATGAGAAAAATCTGTTAGAAAAAATTAAATGGGTTTTTACAAATTGTTTAAATCGTCTCATGAAAGGTGTTGGTGGTATATGTATTATGTTATTAAGACATGACATCCAATAATTAATCATTTCATTAATAAAAAACTGAGATGATATTATTTATAATATTATCACAATGATATTATCTATAGATAAAATTCATTATAATTTTACTGATTATATGGAATGATATTTTAGTTATATACCATGACATATTAATTATTCCTTATCATGTTATTTAAATTGAATGTGTTTTACTTTATTTACCATTTTATGTTGATTATTCTTATTAATTCACTATGGGAATAACTATAATTAACCCTTAATAAGAATTTAATATCACCTTTATATTGATTCATTTACTAATGATATGAATAAGATATATTTTAATGATATTTCAACTATGAATTTCATATTATATTGTTGTGTATCTTGGTTTTTTTATATTCTAAATGTAAAAAACAGTATCATGTATGTATCTGGTTTTCCAATACTAGTAAACTAGCTGGTCCATTGGGATTTTACCCATTGAATCTATTCTAATGTAATAAATTAAGGCACCACAACTTGGATAATGGGGATCAGTTAATTAATGTATTAGGTATCTATGAAAGGATTATATTTTATTTTCATACTAGACATTGTTTCATTAATTCCTTATTAAATGAATTTTGTCAAAAATGACCAAAAAAATGTTTTTGGAAAATTAATATTTTAATAAACAATTAAAAAATCATAAAAATAGTAAAATATGACAAGGTAGATATTATATTGTATAAAATTTTACATCCTTTCAATTTTTGGTCAATTTGAAACATTTTCTGTAAAATTATTACCTACTAAAATTGAAATATTTTTTTAGTATGAAAAATAACTAAAATGGTTAATGGAGGGATTAAACTAAAATATAAGGTTTAAAATGACCCTATATCCAATAAAATTTCATTTGATGATGTATTTTGGACATATAACATTTCCTTATAATCTCTAGAAATTTGGAATATTTAGGATTGAGAATTAATTAATTATATTTCAATATTTTTGTTAATACCAATTGTGTCCATTCATTCACTTGTAAATGGACACCTCTCCCCCCTTATATTTACACTAATTTAAACCTTCAAGATCTACCAAAGAAAACTCAATTATTTTATAAACTTATATATTCATTAATTATTGATTCTATTAATATTTTATGACCATTAAATGGGTCCTTAATAAATAATCTAATAGAGGCCTATAGAAGGAGGGGTAAATATCCTATCAGACCTCTTTCAGTATCATTATTTTCATACCAATATAAATTAATATTATTAATCATAAAATAATATCCTCATTATCCTCAATATATTTATTTTTTTATGATAATGGAACCACCAATATCCACCTTTATTAATTCAATGTGAAAGTGAAAGTAATGCTTGAGTGTACATGTCGACTACTACCTCCTTGTAGTGATATAATTTATTCTACATCACCATATTTCATGGATGGTTTTTATAATGGGATTAATATATATATATATATATACTAAATAATTATTATTATGGAATTATAATATAATATCTACCTTCTTACCTTCCAATCCATTGGGAAATGATAATATCAATTGGGGTACAAATATTGTCTAACAACCCCCATGAAGCAAAACAATTTGTTTCTAGTTTCGAATTTGTTTTGATGGAAATAAAAAAGTATTTAATTATAATATAAGATATATATATGATAAAATAATTGTTTTATAAATTTTAATTAATATTTACCTTTCTTTCATTACATCCGTTAAAAAGTGAAAATTTTATTCACGCGTAAGTACGTCTTACTGTCTCCATGAATAGTGTAATTCAGTTGTATATATTTATCAGTTAAGGATGAATGAATATATATATATATATATATATCGAATATATATTTTATTTATATCATTTTTAATTTTTGTTATTGAAAAATTATCATGGTATATTGATTTTGTCATCAAAATAAAAAATGTATGAGAAATGAAGTAGTTATCACCTATAATTGAGGTTTTAATAACAAAATTATTAATAAATGGGTGATAATATGATATAAGTAAATAATTTAAGGTATTATTTTTATATGAAAAATTATGTAATATATTAATAGTAAATCAATATTTCTTAAATAGGGGGTTCGAACATGTGCAAATAAAGGAAAGATTTTGTGGTAAAGGATTTATGTCTCGATCACATTTTATTTGAGATTTTTTATTATTGAATATCTATTTATGAAATTATATAATTCTCATTAGTGAAATCACATTAATATATTTAAATAATTTTTTATTTTGTGATTATATATATTTTACATTCATTTTATTCACTCTATGTACTCAATATTAAGAATTGTTTTTATTAAAAATAGACACTGTTTTACTGTTCAATAATGAATATTTTTCATTTACATCCATGTTTTATTTAAAATAATTTCAAAATTAATTTAGTATTATCATATTAATGTTTAATTTCATTTTAACCCATGATTTACTTTTTATGAAAACTATTCAATTCATAATTCTTTTCAATTTTCAAATGATATACTTTTTACGTTTTACAAAAAATATGAATAGAATATTTATGTTAGCACATACAACATGAATTGAATTTCCTTCGATCCTGAATTATAATTTATTTGGTGATTCATATTACCTTTAATATTCAATGAAAAATGTTTTATATAATATTTTATAATATTTTATATCTAAATTATGTTATTTCAATGTACAAAAAGGTATTTTTCTCAAGAAATATTCTAGAGTTTTTAAAGAGTTATTAACATATAATAACATCCTTGATGTCAATTATGATTTACTAGGCATATGATCTTATGAAAATATCATTATTTATTCAATAAATGGTTTATTATTTTGATTATTTTATGTTTATGAGGATTTTTTTCTGTCCACATGTTAGATTATGATTAAATGATAAATGTTGTATTATCTTTTGAAAGAAATATGTTTGATTTTTATTACATGACCTTTGGGATTGAAATTATACATCCCTATAAAGAATTGGGTATTAATTTATATTTCATGAGATAATTTTAGGTATAAAATCAATTCAATTGGTTTATTATGAGAAATAATTTTTTTTACTGATCAAAAATGGGAAAAAGTCGATGTGCTTGATCCATTATGGGAAACAAATCAATGGGCCTTATACCAAATGGGAAAGAGGTGACCATTCCTGATATGTTATAATATAAGAAATATGTGTTTATTCATAGAACACTATGGTTATATGGTATATATATATAAACCATAAATATGAAATATTTTCTACGAGTATGATGGTTCCATGATTTTTGTCTTATCATATTGTTTATGATGTTTTCTCACTGTTATGAATCATATATTTCAAAATTATAATATATTATTTGATGAATTGTGTTTATGATATAAAATATATGGGGTATTAAATATTTATGTTATTTTTATGATCGCATACACATATTCTTTTGATATGACATCATATGATCACCAATTTATATCTCCCTTATTTTCCATTTTTGATCATCTTACCTAACACTTTATTATGTTTACTTTCCACAGTATATGAAGAATTTTTTCAATTAGGTTATGTCAATATGGTTAAAATTATTTAGAAACATTATTAGATATGAATAAAAATTAACCAAAAATAAAATGGCTAGGTATCTAGTCTCTACAGACACTAAACCTTTATGGTTCGAGAATGGATCGTAACATTTTATAAGGGATGTTCATTTAAAAGGATGAAATATTTTTTTTATGAAATGATTTTAAATATAGAGTTGGTATCATATTGGGGTTTCGTTAATCATTTTAAATTAGGGATATAATTCATTATTGAAACCAATATTTATTATTATGCGAATAGGATAAAATTCTAGATAGTTTTATAATGTCCATATATATCCCTGGTTAAACCTAATAAACAATTTATTAATAAGAAGCTATAAGAATATATACATCCTTTGTATTGTATTTTATGATTATATTATATCTCACTATGATTATTATAGATTTATTATTACATGTTTCTGTTCATTTTTAGTCAATTGATGGAATAATATGACATCATGATAAAAATGAATGTGATGATATTGCAATGATTTTCTATTAGTGAAACTAAATACTCTGGGAGATGGAATGCATAATCATGTTACTATAAACATTAAAATTTTATATCATGTGAAACATTTCATGATTATAAATTACCAATTGAGGTAATGACGTTGTGTTGAGGAATAAATGAGAAAACAACAATATTTTTTTTGTTGGTCTTCCGATCCACTTGTGACTGAGCGATTGATTGGTACCATTGAGAAAATATTTTCTAATCAAAATTTTTTTAACATTAAAAGGATTTCATATAAATTTATCAATTTTTAACATCAATATATTTTAGGATATTTTTCTCTTTGAAAAATTTGATTTCATTGATATATATATTTACTCGCAATAATGAGTTTAAATGAACCGTAATATACTATCAAATTTTAATAATGTGATAGTTATAACCTATCCATTTCATTGAATACTACTAATAAAGAAAACCAAATTATGGAAAATATAATTTACATAACTATAAAATGAATTCATTGGTTATTAGTTAATTACAAATAAAAATAGAAATCATTTAAAAAGTAATTTTTTCTAAAAAAACTATTTTTATGCATGAAATGATAATATATATTAATAAATTAAATTAATAAATATTTTTAATTTTTAGAATAAATATATATTATATATGAAATCAAATTTTTTATCATTAATCTATCCTTTTTATAAGAATTTGATATAAATAAACCATGTTTTATGCTAAAAAATATACTTCGTTTTTAAATTGTGTAATTCATCTTATTTTCTAGGAATTATATTAAAATTGAGTTTACAACACATATAAATTTCATATAGAATAATTGATTCCATCTTTGTAATAATTCGGTCAAAATTTTGTAAATATCCACTATTTATTTTTGCTAAATATGTATTGGTATCAAGGAAAAATTTATCTCCTCAGTAAATGGTAACTCAGGATACTCTAGGTTACAACATTGTGATAAAACCACAATTATTGATCATACATCTTTCTATACGAATAAAATTAGACCCTAATAAATTTAGGTAAGATGTTTTTTCTTTTTAATGGACACTTGTTTATGAAAATGTACAATATGATATTTTATGAAAAGAGAGTTGAAAATTTTCACATTATTAGTCTAAAATGACTCTTATGTGTCTGCATGGGGAAAACCTAATGTTACAAAATAATATAAATGTATATTTGTGAAAAATAAAATTATCTTTATGATGATAATATTTTATAATTTTTATTTATAAAAAATTTTCCTTAAATTTCAAGGCAACACTGACACATCATTTTTTAATTAATAGAAAATCAATATAATTTATGTAAAATATATTAAATGGAATATAATTTTAGTGAGTTTAGTCTTGAAAAAAATTATATAAATGAAAAATTATTAATTTTGTGTAATATTAATCGATAAAAATTTCATTTATTTATTGGTATCATTAATGTCAAACTTAATAAATTTCCCAAAATTTACAATAAGAATATATTATAATACAAAATAATATTTTAAATAATTTAAATTAAAATATACTAATATTACCCATTTTGATGGAATATGATTTCAAAAATCATCCATGATCTATTTATCAGTCAATGGTCCAATTATAAAGAAATTTGTGATCCATTGTAATTAAAATAGTTGATATCATGGTCAAAGTCAATAATAATTACTAAAAGGATTAATCTAAAGGATTTGGTTGAAAGGGGGAAAATTGTATAAATATTATTGGATGATTTTATTTAAATACTGTAATATTGTTTTTCTATGTTATGTAAATTTAATAACATTTTTATAAAGGATGAATTTATTATATTTAACTTTATTATGAAATTCAAACTATGTCCCCCTCCTCCTTTAAAACTGAACACCCATCCTTTCTCTTCCTCTCAGAAACATGGCCATTATGTATCTTCTATCACTTGAAAAAAATCACTTTTAAATTTCATTTTCAACATTTTATATATTTTATTCTTCTCAACAAGCCATCTTTAGTATCCTCAATATGATATTTAAAGGAGTTCATTCAGGGAAGAAGTAATCTCTTTAATCAATCACTTTGTTTTAATTATAATTTAACTACTCTAAATATATTATACTTATTATAAAATAATAATTAAAGTATGATAAATATTCCTAAATTTTATTATGATTATTAAACAACTTTTATTCACCACATTTTCATTAAAATCTATGTTAATATATCAGTCATGCGTACATAAGGGTTACCATCTTAGCATCGTGATATAATTGATTTTCCATCACTATATTTCCCTAATTTATATAATGATGGATTTAAAATTTATATAAAATATAATTCAAATAGTTATTCTTCTGTATGGATACTATTATATCTACCTACTCACCTTTCAATCCTTTATAAAATTATACCGTCTTTCGTGAGTATATGTGGCATACCACCACCATAAAGTGTTGTAATTCATTTATCTTTTATATTCATATTTGTAGGTCAAAATTATAGTTTGAATGAATATATATGATATGTAATATATAATAATAATTTTTTCATGTTTAATTATTATATTTTTTCTTTCATTCTGTTTGTCAAAAAATTAAAACAACATCCATGTGTGCATACGACCTATAGTCTCCATGAATGGTGAAATTAATTTTTATATCCCTACATCTATGGATGACCCTAAAAATTAATATAATGAATATATATGATATATATATATATATCATTTTTTTATTTATAGATATTATGGAGGAATGATCAAAATATAGGTTTTGAAACCACATAACCAAAATATACATGAAAAAAGATGCGTATATTACCTAAAGCAAGGATTTAAATAAAGATATAATAATAAAAAGGCCAGAAAAAGTTTTATTTAAATCGTATATAATGTGATGTATATGATTATTGTTATTTAGTATATTTATTATAAATTTATATTTATCATACATTAAGTTATAATGTGTATGATGGAAGTCAGACGTGAGGTAAGATTTGTTTATCTCACTTTTACATTATAAGACACATGCCATATTACCAATAATTTATTCTATGTGGCATATATACATCTAATCAACAAAATTTATAAGGATTATTATTAATTATATTAGGTTTTATATATCTATATAAGTTTTATTCATTCAAGGGGTATTTGATTCAAATGTAACAATAATGGTCACTATATTATGTTATAAACTATTTATTTTTCAGGATTGTTTATGGTTAAGTTATGTTGATTAAATATTGTCATCTATATATTAATAAACTAAAAAAATTCTTAATTTATTTTTATTTCATGAATGTAAATGCTTTCATTTCATTTTCCACTATTTAAATTCTTAAGATGCCAAATTCACATTTTTATGAAATACTGACATTATATCTCTATTAGAAAGAAAATCGTTTCTCTTCCATGTTAATATTTAAGAAAACATTATTTTCACAATTGATGTTACTAATTTCCACATATTTATAAATTAAATTATTACCCATTTTTTTCTTTTTATAAAATTTATTAAAAAGAACCGTAATTTATTTTTTTTAAGGTGTTTTGAATTTTGACTAACAATGTGAAAGGAATGATTTTTTAACATATATGACATGACCATAATTTCCCAAAATCATAAAAAATAAATTATTTTATGGTTAAATTATATGTATTTAATGTTATTTTTCAAAATAAAACTCATCTTTA
This sequence comes from Viscum album, assembly GCA_963277665.1. Lineage (NCBI taxonomy): Eukaryota > Viridiplantae > Streptophyta > Magnoliopsida > Santalales > Viscaceae > Viscum > Viscum album. Next base: position 979,041,589 of record OY728167.1, read on the forward strand.
TTTTATGGGAAAATTTTATATTTTAAATAACAGAATTTTTTAGAAATTATATTTTCCCCATGAATTGATCCAAATAATCTTTAAAATCAGCTTTCTTATAAGATGGAGTCCACTAATTATAAATATGATTTTATAGAGATATAATAAAAGTATAAAAACATTATTATTTATCTTGAACTTTAATTTTTATGATGACATGACATTTAGTAAATATGTTTCTTTCCCATGGGTTATGCAATAATGAAAAGAGTATAAATCAGAATTTTTTTTGTTTTGAAATTATGAATGTTTTATGACCATTTGGTACACATATGTATAATTTTTATCACATGATTCATAATCCCAGAATTATATATCCCTCTAATACATTGAGTAATGATTTATACCTCATGAAATTAATAGGATAGGAATGGTGAGGAAACTCAATTCAATGAGTAACTATATCCACTATAATAGTATTATGAGTGAAATATTACCACTAATATATTTTGTGGTTTAAACCCAATAAACCATGATAGTGTTGGGGATGGAACTTCACTACTATGATGGTTTGAGGAGTGAATGCAATTCAACATAATAGTCTTCATTGTGATTATTTACTACTAATGAAATGATTTTCTAGGCATAAGATTATACCAAAAAATTATGCCTATATTATTATATCATGGCCCCTTTTCTTTGATTATTTATGAGACATGTATTATGAAATTACAATATTTATTGCATTATTCATGATTATGGAATATGATATATTGGGTTTATATTTCTATTGTTATTATCATGTTCTTATACCCTTATGACCATGTTATGTTTAAGTGATCACTGATATCTCCGATTTTTACTCATATTGAGTATCTGAGCTCATCCATTTTAATTTTAATTTTAACCCTGTTATGAATAATTTTATTAACTAAGATTAATATAAGGAGGGTTCTAGTTATGAAAACAGATTGGGAGATGTTATTGATCATTTAGGTACCATATTTTTATGTTTCCATGTTTCTAAAGACACTTGACAAATATGATTCTAATTTGGATCATTATAAGGTGTAATTAATATTCATATTATAAAATGTAATATCTATTTATGAAGTCTATCTTTTGTTATATCTGTTATAAGATAAATTTTTGTTAACCTTTTGAAACTAGGATGAGAAAACATTAACGAGAACACTATGGACAAGTCTATGCATATGGGGACATCTAAAATATTTTTTAATGATATTGGAAATATTTGGTTCATCCTAATGTTTCAAACATTTAATAGAATTTATCTTCATGTATAAATATTGTCTTATATTTTTAATAAATATGTTTTTCCCTCATTGATTATTGGTTCTCACATTATGCTTTTTTATTTTACCCAATGTTTGGAACCTAGATGAATCATGTTAATGCTTAATGAAATAGACAATAAATAATTTTCCTCTTGAGAATCCTAATTTCATGGGTACTAGAATAAAAAATCTCATTTCTAATATCACAACTATTTTATATTATTTTAATTATAATAATATTTTAAATTTTAAAACGTAGGTGGATCATTCTATTAATTTCTTTATAATGAAATACTAAAATTTTATTAGTTGTATGGTTGATTAACTACTCATTGAGAAAGTGATAAGTACAAAAAAAGATATTTTCTATTATCCAATTTATATAAGAATAAGAAAACATTTTTATTTTATATCATTTTGGAATGTTTCACAGATCAATAGATAACTCTTATCAAGAATATGAGGCAACTAGATGATATTGGATCTTGGTATTGGGATTAGTTTAAGAACATTTTTTTAATAACTACATTCCTACAAATAATTATATGAAAATAAATAAGTAATAACTTGAGATAATATAAAAGGATTATTAATCCAATCATACATACATGGATACTTTTATGAGTCATATGACACTTCTGAAATTTTTATGAAAGAAAAAATTGAGGATGATATATTATTTGGAGGCTAAAAACAAGTTTCTAAATAGTTTTTTCCATAGGAGGCTTTAGAATATTTTACTAAATCATTCAATGTTCTATGAAGTACAAAATGGACATTTAATTTAACCATTAATAACATGATATTATGATGAAAACAAACATGCATATCAAAGGGAATTCCAAAAATCACAGAGAGAAGAAGATAATAATTTATTTATGCTCAATGTCTCTATGTAAACATGGTGTAAATTGTTCTATGTGGGTTTCTAAATTTTTAATCTATTGTGTGTAAAGTCCTCATGAAATATAATGTTTTTGGGATTATTGAAGTTAGTTAATGATAAAAAGTGAGAGAGTGATTCATATAATTCACCATCCACACTCAATTTTTTTTCAAATTCATAGAGTTTGTCCATTATTCCAAACAGTTCTAAACATAAAATTTTAATAAAAATGATTGATAAAATTTACCTCTCAACCCAATAGATAATGGGAAATATCATTTGGTTAGTATTGGTGATGGGGAGTATGATAACAATGTCGTGAAATGTACACATACCATCTATAGTTGAACAACTGATGTTTAATCTAATTTTAAGGCTACCCACTATATTATATCCAAACAATTTTGTAGTGAAAAAAACCCCATTGATTATATGTTTAATTTTTATGTAAAACACCTAATAGTATGATGGGATCATCCTATGTATATGATTCTTATAATGTTGAAGTTTATGGGAAAATTCTTCCTCTAAATATTTTAATTCTCTCTATGGTAAAATTTTATGTTATTTTTTTGATTTTATTAGATTTGATTACATAAATTCCATATCAATTAATGAGGAATGTATGTGAAATTTTATACTAAAAACCATCTTATGATATTAAATCATTTCAACAAAGAATTATGAACCACCATTTGAAATGACATCCATTGTATGTGTCTTGATTGCTAATCAAAATGGATAATTTTCTCATATAGTTTGGTAGAAACTCAACATATTTGATATTAATATTTTAAAGAAGTTAGTTGGTGTATTTATCATAAATTTCTTGGTCTTAAACTAAATAGAGAGGTTTTTTCACAATGTAAGACATACCTAGTTATAAAAAATTGTCATAGAATCAATAAATAATCTCCTTGATTGTGTTGTTTTAATTGAATAAGAAACTCTGAGAGAATATTGGCATTGGATTCATTCATCTATGTTCATCACCTAAGGGTACACATGTTCTTTTTATTAAAAATAAAGAAGTATCAAGTATTTTTTTAATAACATAACAATATCAGCCTCAATAATAAGTTTTCTTTTACCCATATTAATGACATTTTTGATCAACTACCCTGAGATAAATAAAATTATAATATTGATAATAATTCTATATATCTTTAGGTGAGGTTCAAATATGAGGGTATACCCCTGATATCAACTTATACATGGTATGGACCCTATGAATTTATAGTGATTTAATTATCTCTTAATAATTCTCCCACTATCTTCATAGATTTAAGGAATAGTGTCATTAGATATTACCTTGATCGATTTTGGGTATTCATTCTAATCAATATTATTTTCTATACAAATAGAAATGAACGAAATGAATATCTCTGGAAGATTATTTTGATAACCATGAGATTGGTTAAGTTGTATAGAAATTTTACCAATTCTAAATTCTGGTTACAAAATGTCACATTTTTGTTTCATATGATCTCATGTGAGGGTATATTATTGGATCCATCAAAGTTATATTTTATTAAACATTGTCAAAGACTAACCAATATGAATTAGATCCTAATTTTTCATAGTTTGGATGGATTCTATTGGATCCTTATGATGAATTTATCAAGATTGTCTATTCAAATCGCCATGATTATTCAGAAGTGTGATATATTATTTTAGACAGATGAATGTGTAAAAAATTTCAATGAACGAAAAATATGGTTAGTAAATGAACTTTAACTTTAATTACCTTCTCATAGAGATTTGTTTGTAATTTACTCTATTGCATCAATAATGGGAATTAGATAATTTCTCATGGAGAGTTGTATGGTGATATGTAGAGACCCCGTCTGTTTCCATTTTAGACATTGTCGTATTTCAATATATATTTTCTCATCTTGGATTTGACACGGCGTTTGATTCAAAGGGATGATGTTCCTAGAATTAATTTTATAATTTTTTGATATATTTGAAATTAAACATATATGGTTCAAAAAATAATAATAACTCTTAAATGGAATCGTTGATTGAACAACTAAGACCAAAGTTGTGTCTCGAACACATTTTGGCCTTAGGAATGACATAAAATTTTTCGTGGTTATGAGTTAAGAATCTTCACTTGTTTTGTGATACCTTCAGTGAAATTGATTAATTAACGGTATCATTTTAACACATTGGATTATTCTATAAGAATATTTGTTGGTTGAATTGGACAGGGATATCACCATAATACTGGAATCATAAATGATTCTATTCTTCCTCCTTCCATTAGTAGATCCCATCAGAGGATGATGAAACACCAAATCAGATCAGATCATGATGAATCAAACACAACGATACCTCTTCTGAATTTTTGATCACGTTCTTCATCATTGTATGATCTAGAAGCCCGTTTGGACTCATCCATTTGTGATTTAGTCACTTTTATTAAATTTACTAAGAATATACACCCTTATTATTGGGTATTTTCCAATTTCATAGACCACTATATTTAAATCCAAATTTATTTCATTGGTTTCTAAGATAGGATCAACATACTTGATTGTTGTCCAAGAACGGTTGGACAAAAATCATTAAAACTATTTTTTATTTTATTTCTCCAATTTCATCATCCTTTTCACCATCAGAAGGACCCCATGGTACTAATTTAATATTGATCTGTGGTAATGAGCTCGATTAGACTCTTGAAAATGCAACAAATCATGAAACAAATCAAAAATCAATGATGTATGGACATATTCAAAATCTATGTGAGGCAACAATATTTATTTTCATGATTTTATATCATGGAATCAATGTTCTTAGCATTGGAGGCATCTAATATGTAAGATGAAACCCATACTAGCCACTAAATCCAATTTTCATTGAATAAAATCTATACACTTTGAATTTTTCCTAGATCCACCATATTTTAATAGAGTTATGATCAGATCTGAAGATCCATGACTAGATTTAGTTGTGGGAATAGAATGAAATATTTCTATAATTATCCACACTACACATTATGTATGAGGATGAACACACAACAAGTATCCTCTCAGTGGTGGTGGATAGGGTTTTAAAAAACCTAAGTATGAAATGGTATGTAATATCTTCTACACACTGTGTACCCCTTCAATGGTTGGACAACACTTATGGTGGATCAAATAGGTGGGGAACAATGTAGATATTAATGGATAGGTACATGGCTTCGTTCTTCTGTAAATAGACACATACCTATCAAACATATGATAAACAATTAGAGGCAACACGCTAGGTAAATTTTATATGGAAATATGGTCTCATACGCAGACACAAAAAACATGACAAGACCTAGTCCTTGTTAGAGCGGACACTCTATGTAGTCCACCTACACTATATGTACTACCACATGGTATGTGATCTGTGTGTTGTCCTGGGAAACGACTAGGCTGTAGAGCGAGACTATACACTATGTAATAATTGGATTATTTTGAGGAAACATTAATCACTCTTATCTCTTTCATTTGAACTTTTACTTTTCCCATGAATAGAACATCCTGATTTTTTTCCATGTAGAAAACGATGGTACCCTTAATTATGGATTTCGAGTCCCTATGTGGAATTTCCATGGATGACATCTGGTTAGCCACTTCTAGATTATGGTACTGATCGCTCAGGATCACCAATACCATTCTGAGCAGTACCTTCAAAAACGTTTTGGAAATGGAGTTCTTCGATGGAATTTTTGAGAATAACTCGTTTATAGAGATAGGAATTGGAGTTCCTCGATTCTTTCTGAGTGGTACCCCATAACGTGGCTAGGCAGTGGACTTCATCAACACTTTCTGAGTGTTACACTATAGAATGACTTGATAGTGGATTTATTCAATGATTACATTATTGAACCTCTATTATAAGTATCTAGTGGATTTATCATTGATTACTAGAGTGGGAACCACATCATCATAGGCATGGGTCCTCTGCAGATACATTCCAAGTGGTACATTCTAGTAGAGATGGAAAGTGGCATCCTATGATTACAGTTTAACAGTATCCTCTAGAAGGGCTGGGAAGTGGAGTTTCTCGATGACTATGATATTGGAACCCTCATTTTGTACTAGGGAATAGGTTACCTACTTAGAGATTGTGGTTCATCTTTATTTTGATATAATGATGAAGCATGGCTAGGATTGGAGTGTTTCTACTAAGAAGACACATGATATACTAGGCATCTTTAATGGACTTTTTTAATTGTTGGGGACTCTTCCCCTTGGGATAATAAGTGATATGGAGATCCCCTTAATCACCAATATGGAAGTATTTGACCTAATAATATATATATATATATATGAGTGTGTGTGTGTGTGTGCATGTATGTATCAACCACTTGGATGTAGTTACTCTCTTTATAGGAATGGTGAAGATGTGCATGGTATGACACTAACTTTTCGAGTTTCACATTTCATGGTTGGATAAGTATACTTTTCGGCTATAGGTTTTGAAAAATCAACATGTTTATTAGATACTCACGATGTTGATCCCATTATTCTTGGATGAGGTTACATTTACTATTGGTTGGGGTTGATTTGTTCTATTTGACTGTATGTTGCCGTTATTGTCTTACTATTCCCATTTTATCTCTTACTTCATACACTTTAGCATTCATATTTTCCTATTGATAATTTATATACTTTCCATATATGGTATTTTTTCACATATTTTGTGTCATATGAAGAAGAATGATATGTCAATTTTGAATTTAAAGGAGCATAGGAATACTGAGTACTTTGGTACCTATATAGTTGCTGTAGTTTGGTATTCAGGAACTCTAATATCTTAGAAGTTTATGTATCTTGTTTTTTCATGTGGTGACATATTTATAGTCAGTCATGTATTTTTACACATTGATTTTTAGTTTTCAATATTGTACTCTTGTACACTATAGTGGTCGTTCATGCTTGGTTTCATTAATAGATGTGATGCATATTTTAAACTTTACCGCTTCACTTTTACTTCGAGATGGATCTGTGTGTATAGGTTCACAAGAAAAGGTCTCCCTATATAGTTAGTGCCTTTAGTTTTGGTTTCTAGCCCCTATCCTGCAGTAGTGGGTTTGGGGTATTTATGGATAAATCTCCTACTTAGACCTAGTTATGAAAAATTATTATCAAAGGTGATTCAATACTTTGGATGTTGTTCAGATTAGTCCACATACAAGGATTTGGTTGGTTTTAGGAAAATAGTGTCGAAGTGTATTAGTTGTGGATATCAATCCATGTTGTCAATTGATGGTGTGGGCATCCGGCATTTGCATTTATCATGACCTTGGTACCAGCTTCTCGACTTATAATACCACTATATTTGTTGCAAGTATCAATCGTAAGTGCATCATATTGGATTGTGTATTGGACTACCCTTCTTGAGTCAGCTCCCCATTGTTGTTATATATACATATGACCATACGAATGTTGTATGTCCTGATCAAAAATACTATAGAACTAGGTTTATCCATCATTAGGGTTTTAACAGTGCTAGGTGAAAGTGCTATTAAGAATCCCATTTGTCAGTGCTAGAAAAAGTGAAGCGAAAAGGGGTCTTTAACAATGAAAAAATTGGATGTTAATGTGGACATTAAAAATTCTAAACAATCACTATTAAAGAGAGACCTTTCTCCTCACTTGTAAAAAATAATGGATAATGGTCCCCCCATTATCATCTCCAGTAAAAAACGCTGATAAAAATGGCATTTATCAGCTCTTTTAAAAAATAATTGATAAATGGGGGGGGTGGACTTTATCAGTTATTTCTTACTATCATTGTTAATGGTTATATTTCATAAAAATATTTCATTAAAAATATTATATTCTTATATTAATATAAAAATAAATTTATATGAATATAAATAAAATATATATTTTTTAAATATGTTTTAGGTAAGGCTAAATTGACATTTACACATAATAAATATGATATTTATTTAAAATGGATTATAACTTTATAATATCCATTAAAACACAAAAAAACCCAAATAAGTGATTATAACTATAGAAACCCTCAAATCCCATAATACATTATGATACCGCCAAAACCCATAAAAATGATAAGAAATCATAAACCCTAAAATATCCATAACTTTTGATCTGTGATTAGTTTTCAGATCCATAACTAGTCAAATCAAAGTGATTCAAATGAACTAAAAGGAAATGAGATTTAAATTGAGTGATAATCAAAGTAATAAAATAAATTATAATTTAAAAAAAGTAAGAAATCAAACATGAATTTCAAAGGGTCATAAATTTTGATCTCGGTGTCCATTTGGGGTCCACCACATATCAAAACGAAGTCTATGACAAGCTCTATACTGAAAAAGGATAGAATTGTCTCTATGAAATATATCTCATTTTTATCCTCCCAAAGGGGCCATCAGTCCACCAGAACTATGTTTTTATTTGGGTTACCTCAATTTTATAAATTTTAGACAACTATAACTTCTATTCTATGTGTCTGTTTGGCCTATACCACATATAAAATCAAGTCACTTGATGATATCTATGATATAGAAACTCAAAGAAACCAATGATCACCTTTATCAATGAAAAAAACTAAACTTATAGAAATTGTACCCCTGTTTTTTACATTTGATGGCCATTCAAACCATCATAACATATTCTCTAGGTGTCTGTTTGGCCAATACCACATATGAAATCAAAGCATGCAATGAGATCTATGCTTAAGTGAACCACATTATCCCCTGATCACTTATTCTGAGAACAAAATGTCCCTTAACACCTCTAAAATTGTGTTTTTATCCTCTGTATCCTATTTTGTTAAAAGTCAATGGAATTTAAGCCTCATTAAAGTGGAGATTAATTCCATTTTTTAGTAGGGACTAAATTTATTTTCAAGTATTACATTCATAATAATATTATGGAATTAATATTTTATCATTTTTAACAATGTACTGTTATGTATAATCGAATATATTAAAATATATTCATATTATGTATATATTCACACATAAAAATTAAATTTTATAAATAAATAATTAATCATATTTATATATAAAATATATTTCCCAATACCTAAACAATATCTAAGTAAAAACTGATGTCAATTTTAAAGAATCTATAAAAATTAATATGTATTTAAATATATATATATATATATATAAACACATATATAATCCTATATTTAAATATATGGATTAAAAAATATAATAATATATATATATATATATAGAAATATAGATATATATCATAAAATGTAAAACAAAACAATATACGGGAATGGAAATTGAGCTGGTGTGTAAGATAGAGGTCTCGGGTTCGAAACTCGCTAGATGGAATGGTGCACGGTGGGGGTAGAATTAACTTATGCACTGATAAATGGGAGGGGGAAGCACTGATTAGGGTGGGGGTAATTAATAAAGGGCATAAAAAACATTTTATACACTTTATAAGGGGGTCCTTTATCTTATCTTTTTTGTCACTATTATGGGGGAACTTAGTAGCAATAAAAATAATTGATAAAGGTGACCTCTTACAATGCTAAATAACACTGATAAAGGACCCTTTTATTCATGCTAAAAAATTGTCGATACAGTACCCCTTTATTTGTGATTTTTTATTTCTGTTAAAGGGGTCATTTATCATCCCTTTTTATGAGAGATGTCAAAGATAACCGTTTAACATCACTTAAATTTTCAATGATTCTATAACTCTAATAAATCCCTTTTACTAGCACTATTAAAGTATTGATTTCCATTATTAAAATCTTAAGATGCCTCCGTGATGACTGCTAGCTAGGATACCAGATCCTAATTGTGAGGCTGATTCAATGAGTAATGAGGTCTCTGTTTAAGGTCTATCATGCTAGCCCCTTCTTAAAGGTGGGTATGTAGTATCACCTCCACCAGTGGAGAAGTAGATAATTCCATCAGAGTAGGCTGGGAACTTTCAAGGGCTTAGCACACTCCGTGAGTTTCAGTGTAAGAGGGCACTGAGGTTCATCGGTGAGCCAAATCCTCATGTAGTTGAGGAATGGATAGAGTAATTGTTTCTTATATTCATGATTTTCAGACCCTGATAGATCTGGTGGATTCACTAAGATCTAGCCTATTCCATAGACATGTTGGGAATTAGTGAAGCATCATTACGTAGATGTATAATGAGTCGACACTCTTATGGCATGACCTCTAGCAGTTGTTCTATGAGAAGTACTACCCCTCATTATTACACTCAGTGTATATCTAAGTTCTTCTAGAGCTTTGGAAGGGAGGGATGATGGTAAATTGGTATACAATGAGGTTCATAGACTTTATTATTTACTCCCTTTACATGATCCATGATTTCTATTTCTATGAATGAATGTTTGAGAAAGTAATCCATAGATAGATTCATTCATTCATAGTGACCTTCTACATCCACACCTATACTAGGGTGTGGGAGTGATCACTGATGATAAAGTGATTATTTATAGAGGGATTTCAGGCATCAATGGATAGTAGTGGGTATCATAGTGCTGAGCCATCTGCGATAGCTAGCAGGTTCCAGTTATTTGGACCTCGGCCCAGGAAACCCATTAAATATTAGACTTTGGTTCAGAGTCATATAGTATAAAAAAAGTGTAGAGATCCAGAGTAGACTAAAGAGGGGTGTTTCTTCACTTTTTACCAGTGAGGTCACAATTCATGTGACTATCTGACCAGATGTGCTAAAGAGTGGAGGAAGGATGTTGATGGTCAATCATAGTAGAGAAAACACTTTGAACAAGGTTCTATGCGGTTAGGAAAGGGTGGTTCTATAAGTCGTGAAGCTATCATAAGATAAGGATGAGTTATATATTGTTAATGATGTTATGGGATCGTTTCCCCACCACCACTTATTGTCCTACATTAGGATTAGAGAGCTAGTGGATTGGGATGTGGATATTTGTAATCTTTGGAGGTTTATGACAGAGTAGCATATGAGATGATTAGATGTATGATATTTTTGTTTTCTATTCTTTACTATGTATTAGTAGGCATAGGTTCCAGTCATTTATTCTTTTCAATAGTCATGATGTGCTAGATGGATCTCCCAGTTTATGTGCAAGCCCATCGACTTCATCTTGAGGTTCATACAAGGAACATTTCTTATGTATATTTTATCTACTGATTGTGAGATCTACCACTTGGTGTATATAGGTTTATTTGGGAACTTTTTTTGTGATGATTGGATCCTATGATGTCATATTGTGTATATATTTTTTCCATGGTTTGAGACCATATTGACTCTCACCACAGACAAGTAATCTACCTATGCACTATAAGGCGTGATTCTCTTTTCTAGAATGAGGTATCTCATGTAAAGACAAGAGGGCATTGTGAGTAGAATGCTATAACCCACCACCAATCAATTAGTGAGTGAAAACCATGGTGCTGGAGGATCTTCAGTCATCTAGATTCCTTTAATTATAGAGGATTATAAGAAAATCCTTCCTGAGGTCACTTTGATACTACCTCAAAGAAGATGTTGGGGTTTTTCATTCTATTACACCATGGGACCACTCTGATATCTTTTTCATCATATCAGATATCCCATACCAAGCTCTAGGACTTGCGGGTTTAGTTGAAGTACCTTCGAGAGAATGGTTTCATCAGACCTAGTGTGTCACCTTGGTAGCTCCAGTGTTTTTCATGAAATTGATGAATGGGAGATTGTTGATTTGAATGGATTATGATCATTTGAACTAGGAAATGACAACTAAAAAATACCCCTTTCCATGGATTTGTGGAATCTTTTACCATTTTTGAGGAATGGGATGGTCCTCATAGTTTGATATCAAGTTCAAATACCACCCATTTATGGTTCATGATGCTGATATTCCTATTTTAGAATTTTGATTTCGATATTGACACTATGAGTTCCTTGTAATTCCTATTTGTGTGATGAATTCCCCCGTAGGATTTTTTATTTGATAAATCTGTTTTATCCAGCCATACTGGAACAATTTTTTGTTATCTTTATTGATATCCTACTCGTCTACCTTTAATTGGAGGTGGATTATACAGGTCACATGAAGATAGTCCTTGAATTTCATGAGTTAATTATATTTATGGGAAGCTCTTGATGCTCCAGTTTTTGTTATACAAGGATCAAATTTTAGAGAATTCAATTTCTAAGCATTATTTATCCATTGACCCAGTGAAGATCAATGAAGTTGTTTCATGGTATCCTCTCATGTGAATGCCATATGTGTGGATCTCTCTTAGTTTACAGGGATACTACAAGAAGATTATTGAAGATTTCTCTAATGATGAATCCCTTTTGACCTTCCTAATGATAAAAGGGAATCCATTTGTTTAGTTTTATCATTTTCATAAGGTCATTAAGGAGCTTAGAATGAGGCTGATGATTGATCTGGTATTGATATTACTAGAGGAAGGTGAGGATTTTTCATTGTATTTCAATTCTTCTAGAGTTGGCCTCAACTGCATGTTAATATAGCGGCATGCAGTAATCACATAGAGTTCATGGAATTTGAGACCACGTGAGTATAAATATGCATCTTATGACCTAGAGTTGGAAGTGTTAGTATTAACCATGAAGATTTGGAGGCACTACCTTCTAAGAGAGTGCATTGTGTTTTAATCATACCATCAGAGTCTCATCCTTGTCTTCACATAGAGAGACTTATATCTGAGACACTAGTGTTGGTTAGAGTTCATAAAGGACCATATCTTTGAAATAGTTTATACACTAGGGAAGGTAAACATTGAAGAATATTCCCATATAGGGACGTCTCAGAATCCCATAGTGCAACAAGATTCAAATAAAGTTCCCCTCCTTGTAGCCGACCCTGATGGAGAATAAGGGTGCATCTTATTTGTATTTGATGGTCTGGACTCCTCTTTTTATTGAGTGTGTAGGGAATTATTAGAAAAAATACATGTACTTTTAAGTCTTATGTTATTAGATATCCATAGGTGACTCACTAAATATATATTTTTAAGGATGTAATTGCCTAATCCATGTTTAGCTATGGACGCTGGTCCCAGTCACATTGCTAGAGGTGGTGATGTGAGAGTTTCACATGTCTCTCCTAGCTAATCCTCCTGATATGGTAAAGATGTAAAATGATATTTAGAGTTATTTTTGTTTTTCCATCATGAGACAGATTGTAGCTAATTTCATCACTTGGTGCCTCACCTATCATCAGGTAAAGATTAAGAAAAATGATTCAATTTTTTTTTCATCCCCTTGTGGTCCCAATATAGAAACGGGATAGAATATCAAAAGATTTTTTGATAGGGATTCTATGAACAACGAAGGTACATGACTCTATCTCGGTTATAGGTAACTAACTCACATTGTTATAACACTTCCAATCTATCATGTATGAAGGTTCGGTGGAGAGTTTGGGGAAGTTGAAAATATGGTGAAACATTCTCATTCATTGGTTCCCTTCAAAGATTATCTCTAATCATGATGGTTGGTTTTCATCAATATTAATTAGAGTCTTTTAGAATACATTAATGTCCCAAATGAGGATGATTATAACCTTTAACCCCTAGACTAATGGGAAGACTGAGTGCACTATCTATGTATTAGATGATATGCTGAGGTCTTGTGTATTAGTCTTCATCCAGAGCTAGGATGATCACCTTCACTTCATATAGCTTTCATAAAACAAAATCTACCACTCTACCATCGAAATGAAACATTTTGAGGCCTTATACGCGATACCTAGCATGCCACTCTTTAGATAGACATAGATTAGTTAGACAACTCTTGTTTGGATTAGAGATGGTGCACATGACAATGGAGAAGGTGCAGTTCATATATGAGCAGATAAGGATATTCTAGAGAATATAGAAATCTGAAACATTTCAGATTCATAGTTCATTGGATTTCGAGTGAGGAAACCATTTTTTCCTAATATTCTCACCAGGATGAGCATTAGAGAGGATTGGACATGAAGGAACACTAACCCTAAGGTTCATCGGTCCATTCAAGATCATGCATAGGGTTAGTGATGTTTCTTACCTCCTCTCTATATCCACATTGTTGGAGAGGGTGAAAAATGTCTTCCATATGCTGCAGTTGAGGAGAGGCATGGTTACTCACTGATACGTTGTCAAATGGGGTGATATGGACATCAATGATATAGCCACATTTTTGGAGAACTCAGGGGCGATTGTGGATTTATAGGAGATTTCCATGTTTGAATGGTCCAACCCTTGGTTCGTGTGTTGTGGTATCATGGAAATGTGCAGGAGAGTTCCTAGGATTGAGAGAACCAAGTTCAGCATTCGTATCCTATGTTTTTTGTTTAATTTTATTTCTAGGAAGAAACACATGAAAGAAGGTATGATGTAATGACATAGTTTTTTCCTAGTAAGGCGAATAAATATTTCTATATTTATATATATATAGAATTTTAGAAATCTAGGCTCTAGGAATAAGTGTGATTCTGAAGCCTAATGTTCACAAATTAATTTTAGAAAAATAATTAAAATATTTAATTTTTCACACGTAATTCTTAAAGATATGAGGATAAATATAAAAATATAGATTTGATCAAAAATATGGGAAGATGGTTGAGTCTAGAATGTGGTTTTTAACATAGGAGTGAAATAAAATAGGTTTGTGTGGTGTGTTCAAACTCTTTTGTTATTAGGTGTATGTTTATTTAAATAAAAAATTTAGTAGTTAATAAATTGTTTTTTCAACAGAGAGAATTATTCTGTAAGAATAATTCCATGGTGATTTGGTTGGGGTCAGACTTATAATCCAAGAATCATCAATTATTCTATCATTCATCCTTTTATTATAGGATCTCTTTGGATGATAATGAAACACCAGATCAAATGAGATAAGGACACAATAAATTCAACAGTCACTATTTCTTTTCGGTGAGTGTGTTCTTCAAAAATGAATGATCTGAATGGAATATAGGAATAATAAATTGGTGTATTATACTAATTCATTAAATGGATTGATAATATCCTCCCTTTTTATAATAATTACCCAAATTATGTCAAATTCCATGTGATTTTGTATTGAAATCTTAATTTAGTCTGTTAGTCTCTAACCCTAGGTCACGTTTCTTGATTGTTGCACATGAATTCATTGAAAATGATTGTATTAATTTTTATGGGCTTTTTCTCTAGTTTCATATTATCATTCATCACCCGTAGACACTATGATCTTGGTTTGAAATTTTCAGGAAGTACGAGGCTCAATCATAGACCCATAACCATGAAGATTTGAGAAAAAAAGCACATATCGATACTGTAAGAATAGATCTAGAAATATCACATAGTAAAGATGTTGTTTGGATTATATGATATCAATTAATAAAATATTGAAGCCTTATTAGTGTGGGAGACAAGTGAAATAAAAACGAATCAAACAATCGTATCCTCTTTCTAGTGAATGATGGATGGAAACTAAGAGTTTTGGCTAGATCCTCTATTTTCGGATAGAGTTATAACCAGATTTGAATCAACAAGAATAAATTCTACAGTGGGAATATGATATGGTATTTAAAAAAAAATAACAACTATGCAACATGCACATGGATAAACACATGGTTTTTATCCCCTCAATGTTGGAAGCTAGGGTTTTAGAGAACCTATGGATGACACTGTGTGCAAGCTCTCCTACAAACTGTATACCCCTTCCACAATTGGACAAACAATGTTGAAGATTGAATGGGTGGGAACTCATGTTAATGTAAATGGCCTTGTACTCGATTGTGTAACAATGTAAATATACAAGTCTATGTCACACAGGTGGGAGCCCAAGTGTGGAAACATTCCATGTGCAAAGTACACACACATGAGGTCTAGTACACGAACATAAGATCTGGTAAACAAACACATCCAACAAGACATAACTCAATCCTAGTTATCTTAAAAATGTTATGTAGTGAAAATAAAAGGTGTTTCATTCTACATGTTATTGAATCCATGAGTTATCTAGAGAGACAAACAGGCATAGGAGCAGGACCACACACCATGTGGGTCCCCTCATATATCGTGTACCCCATAGTTTCTTCTCAGGGAACAACAATCGTCTATATATCCTTTGTTTGAACATAGATATTATACTTCAAGTAGATTATCCTAAGTGTTTTTCCAAATTTAACATGATATTTACCCCAATGTGGATTTTGAGATATGACGTTGAATTTTCCAAAAATGACATCTAGTTAGGCAATGCCCGATGATGGTAGTGATTACACAGAATCACCAGGAAATTTCTGAGTGGTACCTTTGATTAGTAATGGGAATTAGAGATCCTCGAGGAAAATTTCATGTGGAAACCTCTAATATAACTGGGAAGTAGAATTACCAAACACTTTTTTAGTGGTACCCTTCATTGGGTTGTGTAGTGGAATTCCTTGACTCTTTCTAAGTGGTACCCTCCAGTAGCGCTAGGAAGTGGATTTGCTTGATGATTATCAAGTTAATCCTATAGTAGAGTAGTGTAGTGGAGTACTATATGGTTAATATAGTGGGACCCCTCATTATCATGGGTTCAGCTCTCCTATTAACACATTTTAATTTGTACCCTCCAGTAGAGCAGGGTTATGGAATTTCTCAATAGCTATCGAGCATTACCCTCTAGTTGGGATGGACAGTAAATTTCATCGACAACTATCTGAGTATATGTCTTCTATTTTACCAAATAAATGGGTTACCTGGTAATAATTTGAGTCCCATAGACTATGTGGCATACTGAAGAGGTGTGTTTGGTCTTTAATGGATACTTATAGAAAGAAGTAAGAGATTCTAGGCATCATTGATGGACTTTTTAAACTATTGGCAGCTCTTCTTATTATGCTGAGCCGTGAGATGTAGATCCCCTTTATATCCTTTTTTTGAGTCTTTTACCTAATTATATTTATGTTCCTCTATATACACCCCATGGATTTGGTCACTCTCCTTCTAGGAGATGTGAAGACATGCAGGGTATTCCACTTGTTTTCAGTGTTTATCTTCTCGTGGTTGGATTAGTATACTCTCCTATTAAATGTTGTAAAGACTCAATGTTTAGTTCATATACTCACCTTGTCAATCCCCTAATGCTTGGATGAGGTTAATTTCACACATTTATTTAGATTGAGCTATTCTCTTTAATCATATCATGTTTCTAATTTCCTTATAGTCCTATTGTATCTCTTACTGCACCCCTTCATCTTTCAGGGTGTCCTATTAGGTATGTATATACTCACCTCTATATGAAATTTTCCCGCACATGTCATGTATTATGAAGATGATGAACATGTCAATGATGACTTTAGAAGAGCTTAAAAATACCTGGTACAATTTGCCGCATATGGTGGTAATGTATTGGGATTCAAGACTTGCGATCTCTAAAAAGATTACATTTCCAGTTTTGTCAGGTTAGGACAATTTTCTTGTCGGGCATGTATTTTCCCTTTTAATTTTCAGTTTTTACTTTCATACTCTTTTACAATATAATAGTTATGACTAATTGATTTAATTTATATCTATGTTGTATATTTTACTCTGTCCCTCTGCATTTTTCCCTAAATATTTCTATGTGTGTTCATATAGGTATATTGGAAAAATGCATCCTTATGTTGTTTATCCCTTCGACACTTCTCTCTAACCCATGGCCTATGCAGAAGGGTTTGGGGTAGTTGTGGCTGAAGCCCCAACTTGGGTCGGGTCATGACATGATGTATTATGTCTCACTCTAATTTATGGCTAATTATAAGAATTATTCAACTCATTATTTTGAGTATGTTTATTTAGATGAAAAATATTCTCTTATAAATATGTAACATCATTTTAGAGGAATATTCATTACATTACACAAACACACATGATGATCATAATGGTATAGAGCATTTGGAAACATAAATAACAATTCTATAAGTAAGATAATCCATCCCCCACTATTTTATATACAACAAGAACCCTTATTAGACATATCATTCATAATACCTTTCATCATAACCTAGGGAAACAAAAAATAATAAAGGGTGACTTCAAATTGTCATTAAGGGTAAATAAGGGTGATATCATTATATCATGAATATAAGGGTATGAGAATATGATAATAGAATTTGAAAAACATACCCTATATATCATATATCATAAATCGAAGTCATGGAAAGAATTCTATCAATTTATAATACGAAAATCCTAATGTAAAAAAAGAAAATGAACCATGGTATCATAACATTAGCATAAGACATAGATTTGTTACATACATGTAAGAATAAGAAATAGTTTCCTTAGTAGTTAAAGGTTTATTTATGATATTATCATATTAGAATGTGTTTACTCCCCAAACCATTAATGTAATCAAGTTTTAAACAAAATTCTATTATATTAGAGAACGTCCCTTACTGGACTGGGTTCACTTCCCATTCCAGACTTGTTTATCTCATGAGATATCTATCCTTTCCCAATTTTTTGGTTGGAGATATAGTTACCACCCATTCCATTATTAAAATAACAATAAATTATACCATGATCATTGATTTTATATTATAGTAGAAAAAAATGTTTAAAATTAAATTAAAATCATAAAGAAAAAAGAAAAAAAGAAATAGATTTAGGGTGTATAATGTTATGGAAACCTAGGAAATCTACTTAGATGAGGCTGACACATTAATTTTTATGGTTAACCATGCTAGAGTAAATCATAATGGTACAATTCTGGTTTCCCCCAAAGGCTAAAAGATTGAAACCTATATTTTATTCTACCCATGAATGATAAATGCTCACATGGTTAAAAAAATGGATTGTTCACCTTCGAATGAGATAAAACATTGACTAGTGGTGATTGATTTACCTTGGACATAATTATAGATCACTGTATAGTCAATTTCAATATTTTATTGTAATATTTTATTGGTTTTACACCCTAAAACCTATTGGGAAGGGCATTGTCGTCATCCTTGATCAAATCTAGGAGAGAAAAAAATAATTAACAAAATATCAACTGATTTTCTCCTCACCCGGATGACTCCACCTCTATGAATTACTCCATGGTTTCATGAACCATCCATGTTGAGATTGATACCACTAATAAGAGGATTACCGCACAACCATATCCATTGACTGTCTGAAACCTATGGTCTGATAACATTTCTCATTCATTCCATGATCATTGCTAAGGATTTATTGTTGTCCCACTACTTAACTAGCAAAGCCAGCTATACTGCAAGACACCTAATCTTGACCTGCAATACCAACAAAAAATTAAAAATGTAATCATAATGGGGTCTATTTCTAGTTCCCCATATGATCATGTAACTCGTTTCCATAAAATGTTTTCAGACGTTCATTTAGGATCATTTGTACAAACACCTGAGTGGAGGTAACAAGCACAAGAAATGAATTTTCAGTCCAAAAAAAAATATTTCGGAAGTACACGAAAACCTCTTATTCCAACTCATTTCAAAAAAATTAATTTTCAGTTGACTTCTCACAAGAATTATGAAAATACCTACACATTGAATCCTGATTAATCCTTATTTTCATTATCCATTCGTCCATAAGAAAGAAGTGGTTATAATCCTATATAACTAGAAGTTAAATTTGATATGTATTTATTTACACCATAATTATCTTGATACAAAAGTAGAGCCATTAGTGTTTTGATGCACATACCTGTACAAAATGTATGAGAAGATCCCTAATGGTGACTGAGTGAAAATTAACTAGGCTCTTTTTGAAGAAAGTGTAATGTGATCAAATGTTTTATGCTGTTAATGATTTATAATGGCATGGATAAATTAGGTGAACTAGATTTCCTTAGAAAAGGTGATGATAAGAGTTATACAACTAGGAAAGTTGAACATGTCTCTTTATTTGGGAACCAAATGTTTTTGTCAGCATAATCCACAATCCACAATCCACCATGAGTGCTCTTTATGAATTAGGATGTGTCCTGATGCGACTACCACAACCATTAAACCTTCCTCCTCAGAGACTCAGGATCATTCCCATATTTTACCATGATTATCCTACTCTCTGGGGATTAACCTTCATGGAATTCTCATTCCATATTTTCTCGAATAAATTTAACTAAAACCTCGTCACTCATGTGTAAATTCTCTTATCATTTATTGGTTCAACCATAATTTTCAATGAGTCCAAATGATATCATCCCTCTACATGTTTGTCATAGATGAAGTATGAAATTAATTTATCTACATCCATTATCAATTTATTAGCATCTTTATATACAAACAATGCATAAATGGGTATAGAGGTGGGGACACAATTCACCTATGTTATTATCCCAACAAAGGATGGGAATGGTTCTTCTAATTTATTATAAGACAGTTTATTTTATTAAAACTCCACTCAATGTGATGTATTTATATCCTAAAAAGAGAAAAAGGGGCACCAAAATATTCCAACTGGAAATGTTTCTAAAATATTCTCAATGAATCTCCCACCTTTTTTAATTTTTTGATTGAATAAACACTTAAAATAAAGATGATACTTTTATTCTAGTTGATTGTTTCCCCAATCCATTTGAAATATTCCCCCAAGACACCATTCAATAATTTAATGGATTTACTACATTAGTAAATTAATAATATATTTTCATCTACTTATAAAAGGTTGGAAATGTCAATAAAGTGGTTTTGGTATTTGTAGGGGATGATTTTTTCAATACTGAAGTTCTTTACGAGGAGCCTACTCATCAGGTCTTGGACCATGATGAAAATACATGAATAGAAGGGGTCACTTTGTCTGAGACCAAAAACCACTTTGAAGAAACCCCTTATTGGACTTATGAATATAACATGAACTAAGGGGAACTAATGCTTCTAAAAAAATCATGCCTCCTATTATGAAAACAGATTCATTTCATCAGTCTAAGAATGAAGCACAATTTCATTATGTAAAACTCCTTTTCAATTACAATATTAACCACCATATTGGATCCATGAGGTTTATTTTTAAGGTATATCACTATTTCATGTGCTATTATGATAGGTTATTTGGGTTATAATCTTCTAATAAAACCATTATTCTCTAGAGAAAATTTATCATGAAAATACTATGACAACCTCCTGTTAATGTCCATCACCTATGAAATATTATTGGGTTTTATAAAAAAACTATAATCATAAAACGCCATTAATATAAAGAATAAAAATATCATCCTTGTATTATATCCCGATTAAATAACAAGAAACATCAACAGGTTTCATTTTAAATATAAAATGATTTTGAACAAAATATCAATTGAAACGTTTTGAAGGAAACTAGCATTTCTTTAAAAAAAAATTTATAAAATTAAATATTTATAAAATATTTTGGGAATCATATTCATTGAAAATATACTAAAAAACATATAAGGAAACCTTATAGGGTAAAATTTTCATGAAATAAGTAAAATAGAATTTATGATATACATGTTAAAAAAAAAATTTCTTTCACATTTTTAGTAAAATCCATTACGAATTGTTTCGAAAAAACAAGAATAATCCTTTCAAATAATGTTTAAAAAATTAAAAAAATTGGAAAAATTCTATGGAATTTCTAATTTGGAAATTTTTTTAAAACATTTGTTAAAAAATATTTAGAAATATGGTTTGGAAAAAAATTGTTTTCGGCCGATGATAGAAATAATGGTGTTTTTTCTTAATGACATAATTTTGAACTCTTGAGTACATAAAGAGGAAAATGGGGGGAAAATGAATTCTCATAAAATACATATTGTAGAATAATATTCATGAGTTTCATGAGAGATATATAATATTATTTCACTATAGGATGTGTAATCATGAGCAATCCCGATTAAATATGAGATTGTGACATTATACCGTTAACACTTTGGTAACTTTGAATCATAAGATTCATGATATAATAACATCAAATGAAACCTAAAATATCATAAAAATAGATAATTCATGATATTACATGTTAAAGGTTCTGTATATACACCTCATAAACAAATAGAGGTGTATAATATAACATAGTATTGAAAGAATGCAAATTCTGATAAAATTCCTATACACTGAATTTCAACTTATTTCATACACATTAAAGAATAGTATATAATAAATATATGTTTTTTATACATTTATTTAATAAAAATACACACACATATATATATATAATACCATATATTATTTACATATAAGATGTTATTAACCATTTATTAACAATTCCATGTTCAACCCAGATGGCCGGAAGACCTTCTTTTTGTTGATTTTTGAGAACCCCCTACCATGGGATGAGGGGGAAACCATAAAAGGCCCATATGATTAGTGGATTACATGACATTAAGGTCTTACAAGAATTTATAATAGACATGACTACTTGGAAATTCCCCTCCCCAGCATCTAGATTTTGAATTCACCTTTCCACATTCACTTTTCTTGTATAGTTAGAAATACCTGTGAAGAGGTGAACAAACATATTCCTGATGAAAATTTTAATACCATATCATTCATCCAAATCCGGATAGCATTTTTTCAGTGAAACTGCCTACCCTGATTCATCATCTGGAGCTTGTTCCTTTGGTCTATCTTGTTGAATCAACACTTTCATTATCTGTATCAGGTGGCCCAAAGTTCTTGAGGTATCCTAATGGAATTAAGGTGGCACAAACTCTTTAATTGGACCAAAGGGATTTCATGGCATGAAGGCTTGTAGGACTCCATGCACAAACTGGCGTCCCGAAGGGAAATAGTTCAGGCTACTATAGTTCCAAACAGTACCTGATACAATTCCAGGTACAATACATACTACAATAGCTACTATAATTTTTTTACAGTACCCAGAAATATGCCTCCACCCGAATTTGAACTTGGGCCTCATGGATTCACTTGTAGAGTCCTCCCCAACAGGACTAAGGCTCATATTCTATTAACAATTCCATGTTGATGTCACATTTTGGGCAATAAATAAATTGTTTTTTATATATTTATTTTTTTCATCTAACACTGAAAATGTATCTATCATCTACCAAATATTTAATATTCTATATATATCATACTTAATAATTATATATGTATTTATAATAAAGCATAAAATTTATAGTTAAAAAATAAAATACGTAGTTCATAGAGACAGTAGGGCAAATGCCTGCAAGAACATTATTTCCATTCTACTAACATACTGACAGAATGAATGGTAAATAATATATTGCCATTATATAATTATACTTAAATCATATATGTCACATATTTTTATTAAATAATTATTATTACATTCAATGTAAATCATGAATGGATATCATTGCTTCGCGCTGCAGTATTCCTTCATCCACATAAACAACATTATTTTATTCCAATTGAATTAAATGCTTGGAGGTGTTTTTCATATAATAATTCAAAAATCATAATAAAATAATATGTGTAATGAATTAAAAATTACTCCATCATTATATCCATCCATGAGAGGTGGTGAGTGAAAATGAATAACATTGGTTCCCATTGGTAGTTTACCATACACATCAAAAATGATTTAATACCCTAATTGATGGATGTATAGATGGTTGTACGTCAATCCATAAACATAAAAATCCTATTATATTTAATATACAGAGTTAATTATATTATTATGGTTTAATATGAATTGAATTTGGTGTATGAAAAAATAAAATAAAAATTCTCTGTAAAGAATGTTACTTCATCTTCGAGAAACCTCATAATGTTGTCACATAATCCTTCATTTGTAAGATATCTAATAAAAATAAGGATTATATGATTAAGTAAGATTATTGGGTTGGTATTTTATGAGAAAACATGTTTTTGATGTGTGAATAGATGAGAAGTAGGGGTGTCATTTTATATGCGAGGTGAGTGGCACTATTTTAAGTTTTCGAAAGGAAATGATGTTCTCTGGTTTCTCACATGACACATGGACCTGAAAAAAACTGGATCAATAATTATACTTTATATGGTCTTAATATGGTCAGAAAATGTTATTTTATATTTTTTTGGTAATTTTACACAATTTTTTACATAAAAACCATAGTAAACCCATTTTTTACTTTAGTAGTGTTTAATATTTTTTTAGTGTTTTTAATATTCAATATGGCCAAAATTAAGATTAACCAACTAGATAATATAAATTATGATGATTCTATATATGGAAACTATGTTTCCGATTTTCATTTATAGATTTGTAAATGTTTAATTTAAAATTAAACCCACAGACATGATAGTAACTCTGTTCTCTAAAAAGAAATTATTAAAAAATGTAAAAAAATTATTTAAAAATTTTAAATTAAAAAATGATTCAAATCACCTTCATTAAATTAAGTGATATTTCATGAAAGTAATTTAACATTAAAAAAAATTTATATGAAAATATATACATTATATGTTCCCTAAATGAAAATATTTCTGTCAATAAAAACTATTATTTTCACTATTTTTCAAAAAACTATTCAATTTCTTAAAACTACCAAAAAATCACCCCAAGTAAAATTTTTATTTTTAATTTAAAAAATGAATATTTATTTATAAAATTAATCTTCTAAAATATTAAAATTTTTATTTTCATTACTAATAGATATAATAAAACATTATTTAAAAAAATTATTTTTGAAATAAATATAGACTTTCAAAAAATTGGGTATTTTATTCAAATTGTTTACTTATATGAAACCGGTATAAATATAATTTAAAAAATATTTATCATTAATCATAATTATTGGATTAATTTCACTGTTATAACAGATTTGTTTTAATTAATATATTAATAGAATAACGTGGTTTGTTAAAACACAATGTTTCCTACAAAACATGATATCAATAAAATTTAATTTATTAAAAATTATAATAATTGAAAAAAAGACGTTTCATTTCAAACCATTCAAAACAAAATTCTTTTTTTAAATTTCATCACGTTGATAGAAATGGATGATGATACTTCTAGATAATTATATTCTCTTATCCCCACATATGTTTCTCAATCTTGTGGTTTCTCCACAAATCATTAAGTAAGTGAGTGGTATTTTTTCATAGATATTTGTTATTACAGTACAAAATGTCCAACAATTATTTTATATTTAAAAATCATTCTCTTATGGTATGACCTCTGACTTCAGTGCAGGTGAAGTTAAGGTATGTACTTATTTAGTATGGATGCATTAACCACATTGTGGACATGATAGATATTACGTGAAAGAACTATGGGATAAGTTTTTGTACATATAATTTTAAGAATTTTCAAAGAAATGATATACCTAGGTATTGGTTTTACCTAATTTCCAAATCAAATTACATTTTTACAATACGAAATTCATATAATCACATTTTCACTGACTTCAAATTCTAGATCATGTCAATGATTGTCACTATTATTTTTTGATTGCCTCTTAACTACCGTGATGTGTTGATGAGTGGACTTAACCTACACATCTGTTTAATATTCTTTCTAAAGGCCTAATAGATTTATTTATCCAACATTTTTCTTGCACTTTAGATATATACACATCATTATATGTATGACTTCATAAGAATAAATTTGAATACTCAACTGAATGGTATTTTTTGTATGAAAACAAAATATGGTAACAGTGTTGATGAAAATCACCTATGAAATCAAAAGAACAAGATCACAATATATCCTCTTGAGTATATATTTTACCCTCATACAAACCATTTTTATGAGGATGATACAATGTGGTGAAACATAACTCCCTATATATAGAATGTTGAATACTTCACTTGAACTTCATGGTAAACCTAAAATCCTAATAAAAAAAGTGATTTTTTTCTTCCTGAAAACATCAAAAAAATTAATTAATTGATTTTATGTATAATGTAGAGAGAAATTTTCACTGATTGAGATATAGTATTATTATATTGTATAGTGATAAACTACAACCCAAGTAGAATTATTCAATTTAGCCTTTTGGGGTAGTCCAATTAAAATATACATTATATTGTTTTCCCATTTCTATTCTGGTATGGGTAATGGATGTGAAATCCCCTTATAATTTTGTCTCTTTGCCTTAACATTCCAACATACCAAGAATTGAGATAAAAACTATTCTATATCTTTTTTTATTCTACATCACTTGATTTACAATTTAAAATATCTAATAATATTCATACTACTAGGATATATAGATAAAATAGAACGATCAGCCTTCTCTAACAACTCCTTGAAATCATTTATAGATAGAAAACATACACGATTTTGGAACCTTATCATTCTATCAGGATCTAGGTTAAACATATGAACATTTCTAATATTTTCATACAACTCAGCATAAACATTAAATTCCTCATTAATATTTTACTTTGATCAAGGGTAAAAATATTATTAAGGTAGCCACTTTTTCTCCAATCATTTTATATTTCTATGTGCATCATTTAAAATTACAAAAATATTGGATATTTTGAGATCCACATAATTGATAATATAGAATGATCATTTATAATCAAATCATCAACCACCTAATTCTATTGCTTATGGTCGTAATGTATTGGGAATTTATAATCAATAATTAAATCTAACCATGTTATCTATAACATTTTCATCTCCACCTCTACCATTATATACTGTCAACATTTATTATTGAAATATTTATAAAACTTTTACCCATGAAAATAATTCCTCTGTATCATTAATGAATTTTTTTATAGATATATCCAAGTCCATAGATGCATAATTTTTCTTATAAATCAGCTATTTTCATGATGCATATTCTATAACCAATATATTTATTTGTAACAACACATCCAAATAACTTATTGAATGAATATTTAGAGATTAAAGAAACCTTTAAACTACATGGTAATGTAGGTAGAGTTTCACTAAATAATATTCTCTTCAGTTCCTTGAAATTTACCTCACATTCATCTTTCTAGATGAACTTCACTTCCATTACATTTAACATGGAGTTTTAATTAGATTTTCTTGAGAAATTTTCCATGAAACGTCATTAATTTACTATGAATCCAAGAAAATAGTGGATCATTCTCCATGTGATGGGTCTGTACAAACATTTAATAGCCTCATTCTTTAATAAATCAACGGATATACACTCTATTATTATTATATGATCCAAAAATTAAACATTTTTCATAAAAAATACACATTTTGTCATTTTTTATATAGTTTCTCGTTACTAATGTTCATTAGTAAAATTATCAAGTGTTCCACATGATATTATATTCATTTTGAATAGATATTAATATCATCAATAAATACTACCATGGACTGATCAAGGTAATATATAAAGACATTATATATTAAATACATGATGATTCATTAGGCATTTGTGGGATAAAATGGAATCACTATATATTCATAATGGAAATACCATGTACGGAATGCTATCATTGCTATGTATACCTTCTTGACCCTCAATTGATGATATTATGAATGAAGGATGGTTTTTGAAAATTATTTCAATGTGTGATGTTGGTCAAATAGGTAATCAATATAGGATAGAAGAAACGTTTTCTTGATCATGGTCATTCTTTGATCTCGATATATAATATATATTTACATCAATCCATCATTGTTGTTAATAAATAGTATAGGTCCACTATATAGTGATAAACTTTGGTGAATTAATACCTTATCTAGGTTGTCCTGTAGTTTCTAATTCAATTCTTGCAACTCAATTTGGGTTATTAAATAAAGTTTCTTTGAAATTCTTGTCAAACCTGCTATGAGTTCTATTGAAAGCTAAACTTAATGATTTGGTAGAGGACTAGGAAATTTTTTTTGAATGAAATGAAAAAAAATCCCTCACAATATTCATATCATAGATTCCGCGTTTAACAAAACCATCTACATTTAAATCCTATAAGAATTGGAATTAATAACCCTATAATGAATGTGATATCCATTATAATTTCATAATTATAATCAAATTAATATATGATCATAGGTTTTTTTTGTAAGGTTTCAACCCATATGTCACTATTTGGTTCCCCAATCCAGTTGGTAATATGTTTTCAAGAACATCTCCTGAGTTGAAAAGCTTGTCCACTTACAGTGATGGGCTTGGGTGTGTTTGTGGGGTGACTACACCTTCATGTCACTGTGTAACTCTTTGGTAGAAAACAAATAGATTAATCATATACGAAGACAAATAAAAATATAGATATTAACATCATAGAAAAGAAAATATAACAATGTGTGATGTCATCACAATATAAAAATTATATTGATAAATTACACGTCTCTTCAAAAATATCCAAAATAGGAAAATAAATATCACTACAATAAATTTATCAAAATACCATAAATACCAATATGAACTATCTCAAACTAGCATCAAAATCCAAGATCATTCTTACACTCCCCTACTCCCATGCATGGATGAAATCATGAATCATACATTGGGTGATTTCCAATGTCCCTACCTGCATCCATGAGGTCTTTATAGGTACCCAATATTGACCTTAGATAGTATGCGAGATATAACTCAGAACTCAACCAACAATTATGTCTATAACATGTCTAGGCTATACAATACATCATGAGTTGTGTGAAATGTATATCCATGGAATAGAATAAAATTAACAAGTTCTAATTGAATATGTAAAATATGTAAGTGAAACTGTATACCCAAACAAGGATATATAGAAAAAAATTTCCAAGATCCTATAACAATGAATAATTAATGAAAATATATTTAAACAGTACTTATATGTCGTATAAATGGTATATCCTAACTCCCATGGTGACACTATATAACCTGCATGCCCTATCACCCTCTTCCATGCTGTATAACTAATTGAATCATATCTATCATGACTATAATGTATAGTATAAATCAACTATCATGGCCACATCATATAATGTATTTGTTAGTCCCTGTAGGGCCATATAGAAGGTATTTAAGACTAGGGAATCCTCATCGAGTCCTAGGATCAACTTTATTGAATCTTAGTTAAAATGGAATGGGGTACAAGGAGATTTTCCATAGACTATGTCCACTATGATCCGAAGAATTCTAGATCCAAGGTGTATAAAGTTCCATGGAATCCTCTAGAATCAGGACCCAATGATAAATCCCGTCTCTAAAATCTAATATAGCTATCTTTTCATTTGAGAACTATCAATGGAATCCAATGGAATGAAGATCCAATATATATTAACCAAGAAATTCTCTCCCATTCAATTCATCACATTCATTCATCAATTCATAGTCCATTAAATCTCATGAGTTTACCCACTCATATTACATTTTATATTTAAATAGTTAAACAATTGAATTCATGTATAACAAGAAAAGCAGGAAACCCATATTCTAATCATCTCAAACAATTGAATTCAATTAATTAAAATATTTCTTTAATTATGTAATCACACATGTAAACTACATGTGTGGTATAACAATAAGAAAATACAAGGTCACACTCAATAGATGGTCTCGTCGGGGAAACAACCTCCAATAAACTCAATGAATCTATTGGGTATCCCAAACACATTAAAAAACATCCAAAACAGATATTCAATTAATTATTGTGGCACCCCAAGAAAGTATATCATATTTTATAGTTGTATATATGCATACAAACCACCGATCCCAGAAGGAAATATATTAAGCGCCTACCAAATACATGTGGCTGAACACTCATACAATATCTGATTCATATTTTGTCCATATTAGAATAAAAATGAAGAACAAGCATAATCCCTTGATATAGGAAATATTATATCACAAAAAATAGAACATATGGTACAAAGGAAAACGAATAATTACACAAAAGGAATATAGAACTCACCGACATCATTCTAATGTTAAAGGAGATATTCAAATCCATGTTCAGATGAAAAATCAATGGTAGATCCAATATTTTTTCTTCTTGGAGCTTCCTACTTATGAGAGAAATTAGGGTGAGGGAT
This sequence comes from Viscum album, assembly GCA_963277665.1. Classification (NCBI taxonomy): domain Eukaryota; kingdom Viridiplantae; phylum Streptophyta; class Magnoliopsida; order Santalales; family Viscaceae; genus Viscum; species Viscum album. Next base: position 979,071,530 of record OY728167.1, read on the forward strand.
TTTGTCAAAAAGATAGAGGCCCTACCTCTAATTTTTAAAATACATCCTTGGAAATTTTTACAACATTTAAACGAGTTACACATCTTGTAAATAACAGGGTCTTTGTATATAGGAAAAACCATGTACATGACATGAACTGGACTACATAAGGAATTTAATGCCATGTATTTAATAAAAACTATGTATTTCAATTACATGGTGTCTAACAAGCCCTTTTCCAACCTACATCCTTCATACCACTTCATTTCTAAACACTACCCTACCATTCTAGGGCCTGACGTAGGTTCTAATCAAATAAGAGAATTTAGATAGTGTTTGACTGGAAATAAAATAATCCATACCTCTAGAAAAACCTTAAAACCAATAATCATCTCCCCTTAAAGAAATTCATCTCTAAATCTCCCTTCTATGGGTGTCCAATAATCACTTGAGAATAACTTTGACCATTGACCACCGACATCAACCTTATACTCTCATTTCTCATTCTATAAATGGTCGTTCTTACATAGGAATGTATTGGAGGTACTATCTAACCAAAAATAATAGTCACGATCCATTCAACGACATATATATAGTGCTGAAAAATAAACACATCTACCTATAACTCAACCTCATCGAGATGAAAATCATGATATGGGTTTAAATGATAATGTCACATCTCAGATACATGGATAATTTCATGGATGGATCATTTCCACTATGGTGACTAAAGTGGATAGGCTACCGGCTCAACTCTTCCCTAAATAATGAATGGATGAAGATTTCAAAATTAAAACATTACCCTATCTATTGAACTTTAAATGAACCAACCATAGAGAGACATGTTAAAATACCATATCTCAATCCTATAACTCTAGAGTTCATAAACAACAATTGGAATTTGATTTATGTTGAGACTATATAGTATCCATCTGTTACCTGATCAACTAGAATTTCTCAGAAGTATCCTACAAGTTACATGGTATATATAAATGTTTTTCACCTAACTCTAACTAGAATATGGAAGATCAAAATTTCATACCATACAAAGCCTCATAATATGTCAATTATTTAGTCAACTAGAAACTGTTATTGTTAGTAAAAACCACTAGGGGAATATACCTCTTTCTAGAGCCTCCAAAATCCAAGACACATTCTTGTTGTATGTTCTTAAGAAACTATACCATATACCTTGATTTTCTATAATTTTTAGTGGGGTATGTTTTTCTCATTTTAAACTATTTACCCAACACCATAGAAAATCTATACAAGAAACATGACACAAATAGGAAGTCCTTATCTGAAATGATAGTATGAGGTACCTTCTGAATTCCTACTATCTTATGGATATACACTATCCCAATCTAATAAACTGAGGTAGTCTCCCTGATTGGCATGAAATGAGAATCCTTCTTGAGATTTTCAACAACAACCTATAATACATCACTACAATGAGGCGAACTCTATAAACTACTCAAAAAATCCATCAGGACATAATCCATTTTGATCTCAAGAATGGGTAATTACTGTAAAAAAAATTTGGTCACTGATGTTCTGACTTAACCAGATTATATGTGGAACAGCTAATAACAAAACCATATACCAATCATTTTATCCCTGAACATCTCTACAGGTGACTTAAATCCTAATATATCTTGGTAATGATAGGATGTACTTCCAAAACTATGTCATGAAACTAAAAAACCATCTCATCATTTGTATATACAAGAACCAAAATGCATCCATGGATATGTAAGATCCCAACCTCTCCTATAGTTCAATCAAGAGGTGTTTCCTCACATGGAACACTCTCTCGTAGGACAAGGTTGTCATAATTTAATAGTTGCCTCATTTTTAATAAATTTAGTAGAGTAGAGGTCGTAACTAAAGATGAGAGAAGATTCTTCCCTTGGATATCCATCACCCCCATATTCATCCCTAAAAATAGAACCATAAGATTATACCTGCTACTGCCCTGATGAACATCTTATGTTTAAGTCCTCGTGCTCAGTGCATCAGCTACCACAATTCCCTTTCAAGGTGTAAAAAAAAAATTATGGTCAAAATAATGTATATATTAAACCCAACTTTTCTACCTCAGTTTCAAATTGAGATATTTAAATATATATATGAATATTTTTTGTCCCATTTACACCCTAAAGTCCTCTTCTATTAAATAACATCTTCAACATGGTAAACGATGAACAAATATTACTTACTCTACATCATGTTTTGGGAAGATCCTCTCATATGTCATCATATATCAAGATCCAAATTCAATTAATATATCCCCCCTACATCATAATAGATACAATATTGAAACTTGATGTGTCATAATACATAGTGTAGCTTCCATACATCTCTAGATAAATATAGACAAGCGCTTAAGTAAATCTCTCTTTTAGCTCTTGAAAGGATGTCTTTCTAGTATCTAACCATACAAAATTCACACCATTATTTTAAATGGTCTTATATTATGATTCTCTGAATGATAATTCATGTATATAATTCATGTTATTTGTAGTTTTTAATTTCTTGAGGTTTTTTAAAGAGAAAATTATGTTCGATAGCATATATGATGCACAACACAGAAGCCAAAAAATGAATTTTTTAATACGACAATTGTAAAATTTATATTAAATTTGAGGATATGAGTAATATTAACTATATTATGATATATATATATATATATCCTAAATTTATTGATAAATTTATTGTAAATAATCAGTTAGGATTAGGTAATGTTTTTTCAATCTTCAAAATATGTTTTCTTCAAAAATCATTTTTTATGAAAAATAGTATAATTATTTTTCATAATATTTAGAAAATTATATTTATAAAAAAATAATTTTATTATAGAATCATATAAAATTAACTTGTGGTAAAAATTTTGGGATTTTTAGAAAATATTTATTTTTAATTGAATACTAAAAAATACCATTTTAGGAAAAATTATCATTTATTTTGATTTATTTAATAAAAAAATAATAATATTATTTTAATTTCATTTCAAGGTAACATAGTTTTTTTTGTTTTTTATTAATTTAATTAAATTTAAATCATATTTTTACTGTATTTTAGTATAAGTTTATTTTAAAGATTAAAAAAACATTTTTTTAAATGTTTTAAGATGAATAATGTTTACGTATTATCAATAATTAAAATAACATGTAATGTTATATAATTTAAATGAAAATTTTAGATTATATAAATATTTTTTTGATTTAATTCCTTATAATTATGATTACCAGTTGTATAGTTAAGTTAAAATCATCATTTCCACAAAAAAAGAATTTCTTGGACAACCACATTCAATTGTGCTTGCATGTTTTATATTTAAATAAATTATTCCACATATGTGAAATCAATTTTATAAAATGTATTCTACATTTTTAATTATAATAATAAGTATTAGATAATAATTTCATCACAATTCTTGAATAATATGAATCTTAACTATAATAAATATTTATTTCCAATTTATAAAGAAAATAAGGTAATTAAGGGTAAATTCTTTTTATAGAATGATAGAAATAATGTAGCCATAATTTATGAAAACTTTTATTTCATTTTCATTGAAATAATCACTATATTTATCCTTTATTTTTTTAATTTATAAAATTATTATGTAATCAGTTAAATAAAGAATATATCTTTATTTGACAAAATAAAAATTAATTTTTTTAGTATTATTGATTTCCAATTAACACATTGCTTTTGATGAATTAATTTATTTTTTAAATAAATTATTTTTTAATAAAATATATTTATTATATAATTTTTATTAAATAAAAATTATCATATAATTTTAATGAAGTAAAATGAAATTTTTATAATGGTTTGAAAACTAGTATTGTCAAAAAACCCAGTATTTTTCAATAAATATTGATTGTTATTTAAAAAATTAAAATTAACATACCTATAAATATTTTCTGATAAAATATATATTATTTTTGGAATCATTTAATTCAAATTATCCAATAGATAATTTTTTTTAAAAAAAATCTGAGTGTTGAATTTTCAGTTAAATTTTAATACGGTATAAATATATGGTGTGTATTACGACATCTTAATGACTCAAAAGTGATGTAATAAATAATATAAGTTAAATAAATTATATCATATATGTATTAAATTAAAAATAATGTGATTTTAAGTTTATTTGATTAATTTTATAAAGACTTAATAAGTCTTCCAAAACATATAATACATTTTATGGTTCTTAATCAATTGTTTTAGAGTGTGACTCACTTGCTCATAAGAGAGGGTATTATTTTAATAAGTTTGGTCCATTGCCTAATAAAAAAAAATAAAAACCCAACCCTATTTTGTAGAAATTATTTGGGAAAACCATGGTAAGAGTTTTGGTTTTGGTGGTTTTATTATATAGAGTCTAAAACCTATGTTTGAGAAATGATAAAGAATTACCCACTCATTTTCTATATAAACCAACCCAAGATATCATTTATTTCAATTAAATTTTTTTTGATAAAATTCTTAATAATCCCACCCCTCTATAGATTCCATATAAGGTTCCCACAAGATCTCAAGAATCTCCCCCAAGCTTTTGAGTCACACTATCAAGGTAAGAGTTATTTTCTTTTTCTTCTTCATTCAAGTATCTTCTATATAATATTTATTTTATGTTTATTTAATAATGTTGTGATATGATCTACCATAACCCCGTTACTATCCATATTATGTATTAAATATTATAGACCCCTTCACTTTCCTCAAGCCCTCCCATGATCATTTATATTCCCATTTTATGATTCCAAAATGTCACTATGATATTTTGTTGAAATAAATTGTGTTGTAAATACCCATACACTATTTCCATCAATGGTGTTCACCATAATTCACATTTAATTTTATAATTTTTGATTTCTATGTATTTATTCCACACTCCTTTATCATTAAATAAAATATAATGATGAAGGAGTCCATGTTGTATGATCAATGTCGAACATTTAATCATGACAATGAAATGAAAGTGATGGCTGCACCAAAAATTATATAGCACTTCAAATCCTTGGGAAATGTTTTAACCTCATGCGATCTCATGAAAGGGATTAGGGAGTGAACCTAACCCATCAAAAGACTTTTTAAATCATGATTTTTTTCATTTATCCATGACTTATGTTTATGATGTGATTTTTAGGTTATTTCCACATTTCCTATGTTTCCTTTATGTTGACATGTAATATCATGACTCATTATTCATGTTTATAATTATCTCCTATTTTATGCCGCATTTATAATACTATTGTAAAAAATGTTTTAATTTCATCATTTTATGCCATGTTTACTCCCCTACTGGGCTTTATAACTCACCCCTTTCTTTGTGTATACACTTGGTTATCCCTTTATGTTTTAAGTGACAGGATCTTAAGAACGTTTTCAATAAATATGATAAATTTACTATTTTATATAGTTATTTAATGTACCTCATTACCAAAAAAACTAGACTCTTATATATCCTGGGATTTATTGTGTGTAATATTATGTAATAAATCAAAAATTAATTTTTTATAATGACCAATATTGTCACAGTTGGTATCAAATATATGTTTATTTATTAATTGGATTAGGATAAGAATTTTTTTTAATCCCTTAGATATTTTACTAAACATTATAATAAATCATTAAGTTTTGTTAAAGTATAGAGTAACATTTTTTTCATGATAATACATCCCTATTAGGTTGCTATAAGTTGATGTGGATATAGAATAGATGTAATTAGGTGTTAAATCTGAAAACACTACATTTAACTATACTCAATAGTGAACAAGTACTAAACAACATACATGAACTGGTTATTTCCTTGTAAATATTTGAAATATTTTTAAATATATTTCTAGAGTTAGGTGTTGATACGACATGCAATCTCGAAACTTAGTGTTCCAGCAATTAATTATATAAAAATATTATAAATATTTTTATTTCATGCATAATTAATTATTGAAAATCGGAAAACTCTTAAATGGTTTATCATATTGGAAATCTGATATCACATTTCGGTCTAGAACATGGTGTTTTCCTTAGGAATGACATAAAAATTGTCTATGGTGGACTATTTGATTCCGAGATCATTAGAAATGTGTTTATATTAAATAATTAAATAATTCTTTTTTTTACAAATAAAATTTTACATAATTAAAAGTTTATAAATAGTTCATTAGAGGTATTTATCTAGGGTTTAATCACATTTCACAGTTCCCTGGAGAATGTTTCCTGCACACATTCGTTGAAGAATTCCTCCAGAGAATTACTTCCAAAACAAATAACCCCTTATTCAAGGTTGGTCGAAGTGAAGAAAACCCAAAAAATCTTTCTCTTTCATTGGAAAATGAATTATTCACCACCTATCAATCCAAACAATTGTTAATACATGTCTTTAGTAAATTTTATTCTTATATTTAAATTTTTAGTGGATTATAAATCATTCATCGATCTTTTATCTACCATATACCCTTGGTTTATCCTAAATTATTGAAATTTGATCATCTATTTTGCATAATTAACTATTTCCAACCCTGTAGCACGTTCTAGATCATAAAAAAGTATCTTTTAAAAAATGATCATGAAAACCTTGGTGCTTGGTGATTTTTATACCCTCTTTTTTCATGTTCTTCTCTTTTTTGACCATGCAGTTTTCAGCTTGATAGTTTTTCGGCATCCAGAGCTCGATCGGGTTCCCATATTTTTGGTGGATCGACAAATACTATATAGATTTGTGGGTCTCTCATGGATCTGGGTTATCATATAAAGTAATGAGGACTGATCTTGTGATTAAACATTGAAATTATGATGAACATATGTGATATGGTGTGCGGAACTTTTGGACAAACCCTCATCGACGAACATAGATAATACACATCGAGAAGTGTACAAACATTAGATCTGATGATTTCAGAGAAAAATCATGTGATATCTACAATAGTTGAAGTAGATACGAAGTGAAGGATAGAATATGAGATTTTGGAAGAAAACTACACTACACAATGTGTTCAATGATGAACACACAACATCTAGTGCTTTTCTAGTGGAAGTGCAAGGGTTTTGAAATCCATAAGGATTATACGATGGGAAATTATTTAACACACCATGTATTGAATTATCATTTTTATGATCCATGTGATATACTACACTAACAGAGACATTTCATGTACAATGTAAACAGACACAGGTAGTATTCAGTGTGAACCCACACACCATATACCAAAGTACAAGGACATGAACATAGAAAACGACAATGGCTGTAAGAACTCGGATCTTCGTTTCAGGTACACCCTTCATTTTTCTAGAGTTTTTAAGAAAAATAGAGTTTCTGGAAAATTTTGAAGTACATGCCGTATACTCTTCTCCGGCTCGAAGCCGTGTGTTGGCCGTGCCCGGGCCACACACATGGTGTGTAGGGGTGACGTGGAGGCCGATATTGGCGGAGTACGGAAAAAAAACATAGTACACACTGTGTACTCTAAAAGTACACACTGTGTACTCTAAAAGTACACACCGTGTACTTTTATTTTTTTCACTAAACGCATCGGGGTCATGCCTAATAGACAGAACACACCCCTTCTCCAGGTTCTTCGTCCGAGAGCGACCCGTACGGCCAGATCTTTCCTGAGCCGCCTCCTCTCCGTCCGTTCTCTGATTCAAGCACGGTCGATTGAGTTGAAAGTGAAGCGGTGAGTTATTCCTTCTTATTGAGCATTGTTTTCCAATTCTTACTCATTCTCATGTTATCTAAGGTTGAATATTTTGGGCATTTTCTCATATCTACGACTTTCTAGGGAGAATCAGTCATCGTGGTTCAAGTATAACGATCTCCTAGGATCAAGGTAGGTGGTTTTAATCTTTTTGTAGAATGTATTTTAGTATTTTGTTCAATTGTGCCAAATCCCTTGAACGGGAATTGTGTGTTTTCCTTTATTTCCATTGATTTATTTCATGCTTGCTTGATTTCTATAGTAGAGGTTTATCATTGTGAATAGAGTAGTTTTTTTGTGTGCTCAGGTTGATTTTCCATGCTTGTTTTTCCTATTAGGTGTTTTTGCCAGTTTCCATGCGTAGTTGAAGGATAGTGGAACTATTGATTTATTATGCTATTAAGCCTTAGATAGATAGACAAGTAGTTCTTGAGGTTTACTTTGACAATACACGCGCACTGAGCATGTTTATTTTCACACAGGACTGCAAGAACCTAGTGTAGTAGACCATAGGGAGAATGGATTTAAGGGCTTCTCCAGAGTGTATTTTAATATGATGCGAGATCACAGGGGGAATTTACGATGAGTGCTTCCTCAGAGAGTCTATAGTTCCTCAAAGCGGGCCATAGGGGTAATGAGATGTTGAGTGCTTCCCCAAAGAGCCTTTAGTACGATACGAGACTATATGAGGAATTGACTGTGAGTGCTTCCTCAAAAGTATATTCTTTAGCTGAACCAGAGGGGTGAGACTGTGTGTGCCTCCCAGGGGGTTCCTAGTACTTGTAGGTTGAACCATAGGGGTTAGGCTGTGAGAGCTACTCAGAGGGTTACCTATTTTCTACTTATCGTTGGTTGTTTACTTGTGTACTTTATATGCTAGAACTGTGGATTGTAGCTGCTGTGTGCTTTTCTGCTTACTATTTTCCGCACTTTTACTTGCCTTGCATTCATTGACTGTTAGGAACAAATCTTCGGGTGATTACCTACTCATATTGTATCTCACACCCTATTTGAGCCATGCTTTTGGGCCCAAGCAGACTTTGTTGTTGCAGGTATAGATAAGGGCAAGCTCCCTTCAACTTCTGGTACTTGATTGTTTGGAGCTGGAGAGAAATAGACCAAGCATAGTCTTGCGATGCTCCTGGAGTTTCATTTTCTTTAGTACTTTGTGTTCGGTTTTATTTCAGAACGTTGTTGTGTTTGCTGCTTTCCTTAGATACTTGGATGTGTTGCATCATCATTATCGTTTCCATATATTTATTCTTCTTTTGTTTGGTTACAGATACGTATGTTGTTACTACTTCCACTTTTGACTATTGTTTTCCTTACCTTGTATACCTTACCAAATGAGGGCATAGTTTCCCCAATAACTTACCAAGGCCCTCGCTGCTAGTCGGCATCCACTAGCGTTCGGGGAAATGCGCTTGAGGTCATGTGGAGAACCGGGTATGCGGCACCAGTGGAGGGGCTCCAGATTCGGGTCATTATAAAGTGGTCTCAAAGGTGTTTTTTTCTCTTGATTTACTATTTGGATCCTTTAGCCAGGGGTAGGATGGATTTGGTACTTGGTATTAAGTTGTTCTTGGGATTAGCTAACTCGTGTACCGGGAGAAGCCATAATACCTCGTTAATTGTAGTTTGCTGGTTTTGAGATTTTACGGTTGATATGATTTCACCTAGAGTGATTTACATGCCTTGTGTTATTATTGTCTTGACTATTGCGGTTCTATTTCTATCGCAACCCGATGAGATGAGGGTATGCCATCTCATGCATCAAATAGGCACTTATAGAAATCACATGCCAGGCATTCTTGACATGCCATCTAGGAAGCATTAGAAATTGCATGCTGTTGTGATAGACATTGTGAAGACTTTTCATGTTGTTGTGATAGATGTTTGATAGAATCTATGCTTCCTTGTTAGAGTATTGTTTGTATTCTATCTTTCTTAAATGAATTCCAAGTTTTGATTCAAGGGGAGTATGGGCCCTCACGAATCGAAATTTGTCACCTCTCTGCCTTGTTTTCAGTGTTTTCTGGGTTCTGTGTAGTTTCTGAGCTACTGCCCAGAAAAACCCAAAATAAAGGGTGTGTACTTTTGACTACACGCCGTGTATTTTTTAGTCCATGTCACTGACTGTGTGAGCAGGGACATGCTGTTGTGGAAGTAACTTCAGGAACACGCTTTGTATGGTTGGTAAACGCCGTGTAGTTCGGAGCCGTGTACCCGGCCGTGTCACTAACAACATGGGTCGGGGAAGCTCGTGTAGAACACGCCGTGTTATAAAGGAAAACGGTGTCTAGTTCTGTCTAGGTACCCAGCCATGTCACGAACAACACGGGTCAGCATTAACTTCTCTTAGACACGTCATGTTTTTTCAGCACATGTTTTGTAGTCTTGTTCAGGTACCCAGTTGTGTCACGAACAACACGAGACGGTGTCACCTTCACCTATACACGTCGTGTTTGTTCGGAAGATGCCGTGTAATGTCCATCAGTGTAGACCGCCGTGTATTTAACAACATGGACCGCCGAAGCCTTGTCTAGTACATGCCGTGTTTGTTCAGAACACGCCATGTAGTCTCAAGATAAGTTGTAATTTGTAGGTTATCTGTGAAAGGAGACTCGGGCAGGGGAATAGTTTTCAAGTACATGATGTGTGTGGGTGAAACATGCTGTGTATTTTGAGGTGTACACGACTTATAGGGCATGAGTACATGCCCATGTTAGTGGCTTGAGAAGACACACCGTGTAGTTTTTATGCACGCCGTGTAGTTGAGTTTTGTAGACTTGTGTGTTTTCCTTCCCCTGTTTTTATCTTGTACTCTTTTGTTCTCTGTTCTTGTTTTTCTGATCTAAGTTGTACTCTTGATCTTTCAGAGCTATACCTCTGAGACGTCATCCGGTTGTACGTATATCGTCAGGTAGTGATCAGACGCCAGATATGGCTGATCAGGGACTTCCTGCTGACCCTCCAGTCGGGCCAGCCTTGGCACCGGCTGTCATACCAGTTGCAGGCGCTGATGGTCATTTCAGAGAAGGTTTTATGAGGGTGATGCAGACATTTTAGGGAGCACCACATCCTTCTAGGAATATGGAAAACTTGACATAAGTTTCCCAGCAGCAGCATCCTCCTACTTTCTCGGGGGAAAGAGGACCTCAGGCTACAGACACATGGCTGGAAGCCATGCTGACTATCTTCGAGAATCTGAAGACACCTCCAGATAGGCGAGTCAAGCTCGCAACCTACATGCTCCGAGACTCTGCCAAGAGGTGGTGGGATGTGATCTCATAGGCGGGCCATCCGTAGGTTATGGCTTGGGAGGAGTTTCAGCATGTCTTTTATGACTACTTCTACCCGGAGACCCTGAGGGCCGATCGAGCACGAGCGTTCATGAGCTTAGAGTAGGGTACTCATTCTGTCATGTAGTATTCCTCTCGTTTCACCGAGCTGTAGTGTTTCACACCCCTCCGGGATGGGATTGGGGTGTTTTTAGAAAGGAAGTTTGAGGATGGTCTCAGGCGAGAGATCTGATCGCAGGGGAATATCTTCCAGTATACTTCCATCACTTCCATCTTCAACCAGGTACTGATTTCAGAGCACAATCTGAGAGACTCCGGAGCTGTGATCTAGGGTGGTTCTGCTTCCAGAGCTAGTTTTCCTCCAGATGAAAGAAAGAAGCGTCGTAGGGAGTCTACGCGCGGTGATCCGAGGAATCGAGATGCATCGTCAGGCAGCCATGTGATTTGCTACCAGTGTGGCTGGTCAGGGATCCCGAGGCCGCAGTGCCAGAGGGACCCCGTGGAGTTCCAATCATACGACAAGATGGGTCACCTTCAGCATTTCTGCCAGGTTTTCTCACCAGCAGCGGGTGATTGAGGTTCTTCCATGACTCCTCATTCAGTATCAGCACCACCATTTTCTCACCAGTTGGGGAACTAGAGTTTTTCCGGCCGTTCGAGCTGAGGTGGAGGTTGAGGCCGTGGTGGTCAGCCACCAGTCCCTCAACACCAGCAAGGTGGATCAGCTCAGAGTGGTAAACCAGGGGTATATCGCCGCGGTGTAGGACAGTCTTTCACCGTGGAGCAGACCTATCAGGAGCAGGATCCCAACCCTTCTACAGTCGAGGTACGATTCTAGTAGCCTCAGTTTTATCTTTAGCTCTTTTTGATACTGGTGCTATGCATAGGATTATCTCTGTTGCTGTCGTGGAGAGCCTTGGGCTCTGTATCTTTTCTTCTGCCGACTTGTTGACACTAGATACACCTTTGGGGACAAGGACATCTAGTGTGCGCTAGTGTAGAGAGTGCCCTCTATAGGTTGCAGGGTATCATTTCTTATGGGATCTCTATGTCCTAGAAATGACATGTTATGATGTCATTCTCGGGATGAACTGGTTGGTTCCCTTCCAGGAAGTCGTCGACTGTTATTGTCGTAGTGTGAGTTTTGTTTCACCAGAGGGTGAATCTATTCTTCACAGAGGTGAATGGGATGTACAGGCGAGTCGAGTAGGACTCAAGCATTATGGGCTAGGAAGGGTGATAGCCCAGATTTTTAGTCTTTATTTGGATGATCAGGGGACTCTTAAGTTACACTTTCCTCCATGGTGGATCATTTCAGGTACGTCTTTCCAGAGGACTTTTCGGGTTTTTATCCGGAGCGTGAGGTAGAATTTTCTATTGAGCTCATGCCAGGAGCAGCACCAGTGTCCATTCCTCCTTATAGGATGGCCACACCTAAGTTGAAGGCGCTCAAAAAGCAGTTGGTGGAGTTTCAGGAAAAGGGTTTCATCCAACTCAGTACTTCTCCTTGGGGTTCGCCTATCCTGTTTGCAAAGAAGGCAGACGGTACCCTTCGACTTTGCGTGGATTATCGGAAGCTGAACCAGTTGACGGTCAAGAACCGATATCCCTTGTCATGGATCGATGACCTCTTTGATCAACTTCGAGGAGCCCGAGTGTTCTTGAAGATTGACTTCAGGTCCAGTTATCATCAGTTGTGTGTTAGACCATTAGATATACCTCTGACAACCTTCAAGAGCAGGTATGGTCTATACGAGTCTACAGTTATGTCGTTCGGTCTCACGAATACGCCTGTAGTTTTAATGGCACTGATGAACCGAGTGTTCCATCCTTACTTGGACTCCTTCATCGTGGTCTTCGTGGATGATATCTTGGTGTACTATCATACTCGACACGACCATGCTACCCATCTTGAGATCATTTTGATTACACTGAGAGAGCATCGACTTTATGCTAAACTCTCGAAGTGCCACTTTTGGATGGATCAGATTCACTTTTTGGGTCACGTCATCTTAGAAGCAAGAGTATCTGTGGACCCAGAGAAAGTGAGAGCTATAGTTTCCTAGGATCATCCGAAGAATGTTTTTGAGGTACAGAGGTTTCTAGAGCTGGCTGGATACTATAGACGCTTATTCAGGACTTTTCACGCCTAGCGGCACCTTTGACGGGACTGACCAAGAAGGGGGCGAAGTTCTTATGGTCATATTGTTGTGAGTCAGCCTTTCAGAAGCTGAAAGGAAGATTGACATTAGCATCGATACTAGTCTTTCCAGATCCAGGAAAGAACTAAACTATTTATTGTGATGTTTCAAGTATCGGGCTGGGTGTTGTGCTTATGAAGGGAGATGGAGTCGTTGCGTACGGGTCTCAGTAGTTGAGGCCACATGAGAGGAACTACCCGATGCATGATCTGGATTTGGTAGCTATTGTTCATGCCTTACACTGTTGGAGACAATATCTTCTGGGAGATCACTTTGTGGTATTCACCGACCACATGAGTCTCAAGTATATCTTCACTCAGCGTGATCTAAATCTGAGGTATCACAGGTGGGTTGAGTATCTTCAGTCTTTTGATTTCGAGCTTGCCTATACGCCGGGAAAGGGAAACATGGTGGTAGATGCGTTGAGCAGGAGAACTCAGATTCAAGCTGTTTGGGAGGCCAGCAATGAGTGGTAGCTTATGGATCTGTTCTCTGAGATGCATTTGGAGGTGCATGACAGGCAGGGACAGACTTACCTATCTTTTGTAGCTGTTACCTCTATGCTTCTTGATCGGGTATAGATGAGCCATCTATGAGACTCAGAAGGCTTAGTCCTGTGGGAGATCATGTCAGGAGAGGACCCTATTCCTGGATGGACAGTGGGAGAGGATGAGATCTTGCGTTTCCAGGGATGCGTATGGGTGCTAGCAGACATACGCGAGGAGATGATGCATGATTTTCATTCCTCAGTTTGGGCAGTTCATCCTGGAATCACCAAGATGTATCAGGAACTTCATCTCTAGTACTGGTGGCCAGGTATGAAGAAATATGTTGCTGGTTTTGTCATGAGATGCTCTACTTGTCAGTAGGTGAAGGCAGAGCATCAACGACTAGCTGGCCTTCTATAGCAGTTACCCATTCTAGAGTGGAAATGGAACGATGTCGTGATGGACTTCGTGACAGGGTTACCAAGGTCGCCTCGAGGTAACGATGTTGTTTGGGTTATCATCGGCAGGCTCACGAAGGTTGCTCACTTCTTACCGATCAAGGAGACCTTTAGTGTTGATGATCTGGGATTACTGTAAATCAGAGAGATCGTTCGTCTATATGGAATTCCACACTCCATTGTTTCAGGTAGGGATGCGCGCTTTACTTCCCGGTTCTGGTAGGGACTTCAGAAGGCTTTGGGTACCTAGGTACTTCTGAGTACGACATACCATCCCTAGACCGATGGCCAGTCCGAGCACACGATCTAGGTGATTTAGGATATGCTCTAAGCTTTCATCCTAGACTTTGGCGGTTCTTGGGAGAAACATATTCCACTGGTGGAGTTCTCCTATAACAATAGTTTCCAGGAGACCATTCAGATGGCACCTTACAAGGCATTGTATGGTAGGCCATGCCGATCACCCTTATTCTGGCTGGAGGTAAAAGAGGTATCTTTGCTGGGACCTCATCTTGTTCAGGAGACTTCAGACCAAATAGAGCTGATTTAGAAGAGGATGGGTACAACACAGTCTTGGTAGAAGTCTTATGCTGATCAGCGGAGATGACCTCTAGACTTCATGGTCGGGGGTCAGGTCTTCATGTGTGTCAGACTGTGGTTGGGACACAAAAGGATTCAGAGACAGGGTAAGCTTTCAACACGGTACGTCGGGCTGTTTGAGGTTTTGGAGAGAGTTGGTCTGGTCACCTATCGGTTGAAGCTACCTCAGAGGTACCAGGCCATGCACGATGTCTTCCACGTCTCTCAGCTCCGAAATTACTTTTCAGACCCGTCTCATGTCTTCCAACCTGAGGAGGTTGAGTTTGAAGAAGATGCATCAATTGGGGAGAATGATATCTGGATTATCGATCGCATTACAAAGGTTATCCGTGGGTGGTCTGTCCCTCTTGTACGGGTGCTATGGCAGCATGGGCGAGTACAGGACGAGACCTGGGAGAGGGAGGCCGATGTGCGGTCGTAGTGGCCGGAGCTTTTCAGGATTTCTTCTTCTACGTCTCTCTAGGGAAATTTAGGGATGAATTTATTTAAGGGGGGAAGTTTGTAAGAACCCGGATCTTCGTTTCAGGTACACCCTTCCTTTTTTTGGAGTTTTTATGAAAAATGGAGCTTCTTGAAAATTTTGAAGTACACGCCGTGTACTTTTTGAGTACATGTCGTGTACTTTTCTCCGGCTCGAAGCCGTGTGTTATCCGTGCTCGGGCCACACACACGGTGTGTAGGGGTGACGTGGAGGCCAATTTTGGGGGACTATAGAAAAAACCTAGTACACACTGTGTACTTTTTTTAACTAAATGCACCGGGGTCATTCCTGACGGATAGAACACACCCTTTCTCCAGGTTCTTCGTCCGAGAGCAACCCGTATGGCCGGATCATTATTGGGCCCCCGCCTCTCTGTCTATTCTCCGACTCAAGCATGGTCGATTGTGTTGGAAGCACAGTAGTGAGTTCTTCCTTCTTCTTGAGCCTTGTTTTCCAATTCTTCCTCCTTCTCAAGTTATCTAAGGTTGAACGTTTTGTGTGTTTTCTCAGATCTACAATGTTCAAGGGAGAATCAGTCATTGTGGTTCAAGTATAACGATCTCCTAGGACCACGGTAGGTGGTTTGTTCCTTTATGGAGAAAGTCTTTGAGTATTTTGTGCAATTGTGCCAATTCCCTTGAACGGGAATTGTGTGTTTTCCTGTTTTTTCCTTGATTGATTGCCTGCTTGCTTGATTGCTATAGTAGAGATTTACTATTGTGAATAGAGTAGTTTTTGTTTTGTGCTCAGGTTGCTTTTCCATGCTTGTTTTTCCTGTTAAGTATTTTTTCCAGTTTTCATGATTTGATACAGGATAGTGGAACTGTTGCTTTGTTATGCTATTGAGCCTTAGATTGATATCCAAGTAGTTCTTGCGGTTTACTTGGACGATACACATGCGCTGAGCATGTTTATTTTCATACAGGACTGCGAGAACCTAGTGTAGTAGACCATAGGGAGAATGGATATAAGGGCTTCTCCATAGTGTCTTTTAATACGATGCGAGATCACAGGGGGAATTGATGATGAGTGCTTCCTCAGAGAGTTTTTAGTACCTCAATGTAGGCCACAATGGGAATGAGACGTTGACTGCTTCCCCAGAGATCATTTAGTACGATACGAGACTATAGGGGGAATTGACGGTGAGTGCTTCCTCAAAGAGTCTATTCTTTAACTGAACTAGATGGTTGAGACCGTGTGTGCCTCCCAGGGGGTTTCTATTACTTGTAGGTTGAACCATATGGGTTAGGCTATGAGAGATACCCAGAGGGTTACCTATTTTCTACTTGTTGTTG
Organism: Viscum album; assembly: GCA_963277665.1. Classification (NCBI taxonomy): domain Eukaryota; kingdom Viridiplantae; phylum Streptophyta; class Magnoliopsida; order Santalales; family Viscaceae; genus Viscum; species Viscum album. The sequence goes on from OY728167.1 coordinate 979,088,046, forward strand.
GTTGTTTACTTGTGTACTTTATATGATAGAACTGTGGATTGTAGCTGCTGTGTGCTTTTCTATTTACTATTTTATGAACTTTTTCTTGCCTTGTATTCATTGACTGTTAAGAACAGATCTTTGGGTGATTGCCTACTGGGATAGTATCTCACACCCTATTTGGGCCATGATTTTGGGCCCAAACAGACTTTGTTGTTGCAGTTATAGATAAGGGAAGGTTCCCTTCAACTTCTGGGGCTTGATTGTTTAGAGCTGGAGAGAAAGGGACCAAACTTAGGCTTGCGATGCTGCTAGAGTTGCTGTTGCTTTAGTATTTTGTGTTCAGTTGTATTTCAACACGTTGTTGTTTTTTCTACTTTCCTTAGATACTTGTACCTGCTGCATCATCATTATCATTACTATATATTTATTCTTACGCTGTTTGGTTATAGATATGTATGTTGTTATTGCTTCCACTTTTGAATTTGGTTTTCCTTAACTTGTATACCTTACCAAATGAGGGCATATTTTCCCCAATAACTTACCAAGGCCCTCACTGCTAGTCGGAAGCCTCTGGCGTTTGGGGAAATGCGCTTGAGGACATGTGGCGAACTGGGTACGAGGCACCAGTGGAGGGGCGCCGAATTCGGGTCATTACAATGGCCTTGAATATTTTGGACACGACGTGTAGTCCACCAACACAAAGTGTTCTAATACAAGGTATGTGACCCATGTACCAACTAGAGACACAAATATGAAGTGAAGATAGACGACACGCCGTGTCAGTAACCTCACACGTCGTGTGCTATTGGAGCTCGTCCAAATGATCTTCAAACCTTCATATCTACATCATTTTAACATGTGTTTTGGACCATGATATTCCAATCCTAAATGTTCCTAAACATGTAACATGGTGATACCCTTGATAGAGGATTCTTATATATGATTTTATATAATATGGGTTTAGAACACACTGAGAAAATACCCGATGATGGAAGCAATCGTACAGAATCACCAGAGTAGTACTGGGCTTACCCTCCAGATGGGATGGGTTGTGGTATTACCCAATGGCAGTTACAAGCTTACCCTATAAGAGGAATGGGTAGTTGTGGTACCTGATGATATTTTTGAGTTACCCTATAGTAGTACTGGAAAGTGGAGTTCCTCAACGTTTCAGGCCTACCCTCTAGCTAATAGGGGTATTGGTGTTCCTCGATGACATCTTCGAGGCGTAACCCTTAAGAAGGGCTGGACATTGGAGTATACCTGATGACTCACTGAACATACCCTATAGTAGGACTAGGTAATGGAATTCCTTGGTGACCTTTATGAGTGGTACCCTCCAATAAGAATGGTTAATGGTGTTCCTCAGTGACTACTAGAGTAGGACCCTTTTCACATACCAAGGTAATATATCCTTTCTTAACTATGGTGACTATTCGACTATGTGACACAGTGGTGAGGCATGGATTGAAGAATCCATGGAATATTGAGAAATAGTGACACATTCCACACTGAGATGTGCTATTTTGACACAACTAGAAACTATGCGGGTGTGTCATTGCCACCCAAAGGGGATTGTATCAAGGTGTGTTAACTGATTCCCTTGGACTTGGGTGCCCTGGGTAGACACATGAGATGTTGGGCTTCATAAATGAAAATTATTTTGGAACTGTTGGCTACACATCTTCTTTGGATGAACAGTTAAATGAATATCTCCTTCCCCTATTTCTTGGTCTTCTTTGATTGAGCATGTTTATATACATATATACCTTGTTTTAGTACCTTTTTTCATGAATATTTGTTACTATACTTCCAGGAGTGGTGAAAATGTGCGATTCATCCCATGTGCTTTCTTGTGTCTAGCTTTTCATGGTTGGATGAATTTACTCTCACACTATAAATTGAAAATAATTTATGATAATTTAAACATCTCAATTCTTTGAGATCCTTGTGTTTTAATATTTTTAATTTTCCTCCATTGTTTGGTTGTGTTGTACACATTTATCATACCTTGTTTGGTCTACATATTTCATCTTCTGGTGTATCTCATAGTGCTCCCCCTTCTCATTTTTTGGTAATTCTAGTGGGTATGTATATACTCACCCCTCCATGGTCTTCTCCCAACCCACATCGTATCTTCTTCATATAGTGGATATGTCAAGTATGAATCTAAAAAAATTGAGGGATATAGACTATTTGGACCACGTATGATGGTCATAGCTTTGTATATAAGAACTAGGCACTCTGTTGTTATTTTTATATAGTTATTTTATAATGGTACAATCTTCTTATTGAGAACATATTTTTTACACTATTTTCATAGTTTACACTATCTATATTTGTAATATTTAAATGTCCATGCATATTAAGTGTATTTATAGCAATGTTTCAACATTTACTTTCCTTCCCTCTGAAAAATTTCATTGATTTGGCTATGGGTGTGTGTACATGTACTTAAGAAAAGGCATCTCCAAGTGTATTTGTGTTTATGATGCCTTTATCCATCCATGGACTATGGAGGCAAGATTGGGGTAATATCGGCTTATGACCATCTTGGGTCTGGTGGTAATAGATTGGTATCAAAGGTGGTTCTATCCTTTGTAAATTGTTTGGAAATCCCCTAAAAAAGATTCGGTTGGGTTTATGGAAATATTTTCAAACTGGCTCAAGTTTGGCTCTTAATCTAGAGAGTCTAGTGATAGTGTGATGACCGACATATCCATTCACTAGAACCTTGACAAGATTCTTCTAAACTCAGAATTTTGAGACATTTGTTGTAGGGATAAATGGTACATACATCATATAGGATCGAGTATTTGACTTTATTTCTTGTGTCATATACCCATTGTTGTTTATATATATATATATGTATCTATATTCTCATCTAACCATGATACTCTTTGATTACATTTTTGATGCCTCCATGATGATAGTCAGTTATGATACTAGCTATGGTCCATGGCGATGATCCTATATGTTTTGGGGATTTAGTTCAGAGTCCACCCCATGACCCCCCTTCATCATGGTTGGTACATAGATCCACCACTACTTATTGATCAAAATGTTTTCCCATCAAAGAAGGCCGAGGATTCGTGTAGGCTGAGCATACTCCTTGAGTTTTAGCATCAGATACTAATGAGGTTCTATGGAAAGAAGAATCCCCGGGTGGTGTAGGATTGGATAGATTTTGTGTTCCATATCTTTTATCTTATCCAAACAATAAGGGATATGATGGTTGATTTGGAAGCGAGTATTTTACATGGAGCATCTATAAATTTTTGGAGCCTGGTTACCCAAATTCCTTATGAGTCGACACTCTCATGGGATTACTTCCAACATATATCTCATTAGGAGTAATACACATCGTTCTTATGTTCTATACAGATTAAAGATATTCAAGATATATATAATGGATAGATAATAATAGATGAGTACGCAACTAGGTTCACCGGCCTTATACACTGCACTCATTACATGATCAGAGATGGCTACTTTCGAGTATGGTAGATTAAGTAGGGACTCTACAGAATGATCCAAGCAATCATAGTTCCCTTGTGCATCCCACCTATGATGGGTTGCTGGAGTACCACTTGTGATAGAGATATTTCTATGAGAGGGACTCCAAATATCTGGAGATTGAATTAACCATGACAAGGATGATACATCTACAGCAGAACTCAGATGCCAGAGATCCCAAAAAAGGAGACCCTTCCATGAGCAGGCTTATGGACATGGTCTTATAGTGTAGGGGAAGTGTAGAGATCTTGGGAAAACCATGGGGGTCTAGTGATATCATTATGTTGGGATATCTCACATGGCATAATAATTCCCGACCATACATGTAGATCATGCTAGGAAGATAAAAGATGGACCACCACAGCATAGACATAATTGTGATCTAAAATCTCTTAGGTGAGGACATGGTGGTCCCTATGAAGGAAGAGCTAGAATAAGAGAATGAAGAGTTTCATTATGGGGATGATAGTATGAGTTTCTTCCTCCATTTCCTCTAGGTGTCCCACATTAGGATCCATAAGCTGGCAGGTGGTTCTATAGATAGCTGCAAGCATTGGATGTATAAAATCATGTAGTACACAATATGATTCCAAGTACGATCTTTGTTAACTCTATTATTTCCTCAGTATTAGATGACATAGTTTCTAACGATTATTTTTTATATCGTCTCTTGGCGTGAAGTATAGAGATCCTAGTATAGAAAATATAAAAAAAGAACGATCTCAATGTCTCATCAGGGAATGATTCTTTAGTTTCATTAATATGCCGGCAGTGTGAGATATTTCTTTTTGGAGAGAGGTTCATGTTTGACCAATTAGTATTTACGATGGAACCCTATCCCATATTCTTGGGAATGTATTGTATTTCAATGGTTTGAGAAATGATTTTTTCTCCAAAGATCAATCAGATGCCAATGTCCCATTGGGATGAGGTTCTCATTTTTCATAGAGAGAGACCACATTGCAGGATAATAGAATGTTGTGATAATGAAATTTCATCCTATCACCCATCAATTAAGAAGTGTAACCCTTGGTGCATCATACTCTTTATGAATTTGGGTTACTTTAGTTTTGAAGGACTATACAGATATCTACCCCAAAGACATTCCAATACTTCCTCAGATATGGGAGATAGATTTTTTCATACACATGGATGTTGGGGCCACCCTGGATATCTTCTACGACATATTGGATGACACATACCAAGAACCGAGTTCCAAAGTTGTAGTTGGAGGACCTTACTGAGAAATTATTACTTAGACCCATTATGTCCCCATGGGATTATATGATTCTATTCATAAAGATAGAAGATGGAATAATTCATTTTTGTTGGATGTAATATGTAAAAATAAGATGCTCAAATACAAGAGGGGGGGTGAATTGTATACTTAAAAAACCCTAAGTAAATTTTGCGTAACCAAAATTCACAACACCTCTAAGTTCTAATAAATTTATTTATTCTGGAAAAGTGATTACAGAAATGAAACTTAACAAAAGTTTACAACAACTATGATTCTACCATAAAGCATATAGAATCCTATATAATCATAGTATAAGTATAAGGGAGTATAAGATAGTTACACTTTCCTCAACAATACAAATGCAGTGGAAAACTTGTAACAAAGAAAGTAACAAGTAGTAAGTCTTTTAACCCAAAGAGAAGGGTATCCAACAACCTTGGATAAAGGTCCCCTGATTTATACTTTAAATAAAGTCTGTCTTACCCCCCCCCCCCAGGGTAAGCCCTCGATATGAAGATCGGAGTCTGTCTTGCTATCCCCGCAAGCCCTCATCTTCAAGGTAGTCGACACCTCTATCTTCCTCAGCAAGGAAGCCATCAACATCAAGGTAGTCGGCACCTCTGACTTCACAACCCAAAGTCTCTGATTTTAATTAAATCGAACCTCTTCACTAAGAAAATATGCAAGAAGCAAAGTTTGAACAAGCAAATCAATATTTTAGCACAAATCCCGAGAGTTTACAAGAGCCTATCTCTCTAGAAATCACTTCAAAAGCATGTAAGAACAGTTTTCAAAGTTCAGTGACTCAAAATTTGTGAGCTCTTTCAAATGAGATCCTATTTATAGGCACAACGTAAATGGTCAGCTCCCTCTTCCAACGGTTATATTTTTCCTGCTATTTCGGAGGGACCTGTACACATGTCACCCAAATAACGGTTAGTTAGTAACTGAATGAACGACACTGTTTTATAAAAAAATAGGTGTAAGAAAAAATATGTTTACATAACTAAAAATACAATATTCAGAATGTAAGAAAATGAATGTTCACTATCTAACCAAAATTGAATTCGGAGTCTATAATACAAGGATATTAGGATTCTATTTTCTTAAAATTCGGAACCTGAATTCTATAGAATTCCAGAGTTTGAATTTTAAGGAAATTTGGAATCTAGATTCACAAGAATTTGGAACTAGAACCCACAATGTTCGAAGTCAGAGTTACTGAGAATTCGGAGTCAGAAATTATAAGAGTTCGGAGTCTGTATTCAGAGAACTCAGAGTCAGAACCTAGAAAAGATCGTAACCAGAATTTGTAATCAGAATTCAGAGTCAGAACTCAGAAATTTTTTTATCTAGAATTCGTATTCAGAATTCGGAGTCAGAACTCAAAATAATTCGTAACCAGAATTATAATTCAGAATTTGGAGTTAGAACTCTGAAGTGTTTGTATACGGAATTCGTATTCAGAATTTGGAGTCAGAACTCTGAAGAGCTCGTATCCCGAATTCATATTCAGTATTCAGAGTCAGAACTCTGAAGAGTTCATAACCAGAATTCTGATTCAGAATTCGGAGTCAGAACTCTGAAGAGTTCGTATCCAGAATTTGTATTCAAAATTTGGAGGCATAACTCAGAAGAGTTCGTAACCAGAATTTTGATTCAGAATTCGGAGTCAGAACTCTGAAGAGTTCGTATCGAGAATTCGTATTGAGAATTCGGAGTCAGAACTCTGAAGAGTTCATAACCAGAATTCTGATTTAGAATTCAGAGTCAGAATTCAGAAGAGTTCGTATCTAGAATTCGTATTCAGAATTCGGAGTCAGAACTCTAAAGAGTTCGTAACCAGAATTCTGATTCAGAATTCGGAATCAGAACTTAGAAGAGTTCGTAACCAGAGTTCTGAGATTTCAGATCCTAAGACAGAATGCTTCATATCTATGTAATTATAGGATTCTGAGGTTTTGGTTTCAAACATAATTTTACACTTGGAAAAATTATGATATGAATAATAAAACATAGTAAGGATAAATTTTCTTGGGGAAGGATGTTTTCCCTTACATAGGTAAAACAAAGGGTAAAATGATCTTTTCTTTGAGATAAGGTGTTTGTAATTTTCAAAACAAGAAAAAATTCTAAAGTCACAAGGAAACCTTATTGACTAAAAAATCTCCACCAAGTATGAAGGAATGGAAAATTCCTAAGGAAAACCTTATTGACTCATCAATATCTCCATTTTTGGAAAGCAAAAACCTCCTTATGGAAAAATAATATAAGGAGTTCGAATTTTTTTTCTAGCCATTGAAATAAAGCTTATCTCCCTTTTCACATTGGTAAATATGAATACCAATAACTTCTTTTAAGGATTTGGAACTCTAAGGATCATATTCTAGATTTATGGAATGAGAATTTTCATTATCATGAGTATGGAAATCTTCTTAAGGAGAACTCCCCCTTAGATAAACTCCCCCTTACTTTGGGATATTTCTTCTTTACTTGGAATTCTTTTTCCTTTATCCCCCTTTACGATTTTCAAAAATAAATTTAGGGAATGGAAAAGAAATATGCTACCTGAAATATTAGTACAAACATCCAAACAAAACAAGAAAGCACAATTTCATTAAGATTGGATGAATTTGTACACCGAAAAACAGATACAACAAAAGATCAGATTTGGATCTATTTTGCTTCTTTTTCCTTGGGTATCACCTTCTTCACAATGGTTTTCAGCTTCTTTAGTTCTTTGTAATCATACTCTTCATACTTCTCTTAGGATTTGATGATATCATCTTGAGCCTTTAGAGCCTCTTCCTGAGCCTTCACCAAGTCATATTTCTTCACTAGATTTTCTTGAACCTTGATCCTGAGATCCCTTTCTGTTTTTAAAATTTGTACAACATAGTTTAACTTCACATTCAGATCTTTGAAATCCAGGATTTGAGTATTTTGTTCAAGATTTATCTTTTTCTCAAAGCTATTTGTAAGATCCTTGATTTTGGTGTCTTCAGTATCAAAAGATTCCTTGAAATCTTCTTGAAATTGATTAAGATCTCTCAAATATACAACAATATTTTTTGACTAGCTGGTCATTTTCGTGCAAGATTTTTTGGTGGGGTTCATAGTTGATAAAGAAATTATTGTGTTCAGCCTCAATATTTACACACCTATCCATCACCATGGATACAGAGTCTGATTTCTGATTCATGCTAGGCTAGAGCATCTGGCATTGGGAGTCAATTGTTGGAAGGATCAGAATGGTGTCCACTAGATTCTTCAGGGACTGAATGACAAAATCATGTCTTAGAGCTGACGACTCCAAGTCTGACACTCTGTTGGGCTGTGGTTCTTCCTCTAGCTGGACAAGCTTCCTCTTAGAGGACCCTTCAGCTTCATTCTTCCTTAAAATTTCTTTGGTTGGGGTATCAATAACCATTTGTTTCCCCTTGTTGGTTTTCAGAATAGCTTCTTCATCTAGAGAGTCCTACTCACTCTCAGACAATTGAAAAATCCTATCCTCATCAATTTTTCTTTTCTTACCTCCTACCTCAATATATTCAGGGAGAATGATGTCATGATTATGAGTCTATTCCATAGATAATTTTTTCACTTCCTCTTCAGCCTTCTCATCCATTTAATGAGTTGCAAGTTTCAAAGATTCAGCTTGAGAAGTCCGGATTGAAACTTTTTCAAAAGAACATTCCTTCACATGAATGTATCATACATTCTTTATCAGATCAAATGTATCTTCAGTTCTTTTAGGTTCTTTTACTTCTTCTATAACTTCCTTTTCTTTGACACCCTTCTCTAGTACTTTTCTTAAGAGTGTCCTTGTCACCCTTTCTTGGAACGATAAGACCCTGAACCCATAACTCTAGGATCCAATTTTTGGTAGATAAGTGATAAATTTTTGTGGTCTTGACATATGTAAGTCCAAGATATTACATATGATTCACTTTTACAAAACTCCCTTTAGCATCTAGTAACTTTTGAGAACAAAATTATACCTTTATTTCATAAGATAACTCTATCAAGAAAGCAGCCTTGGTGTAAGAAAGTTTATATGTTTTTCTATAAATCATGAAGGAAAATTTTTCTTTACCATCTTCCTTAAAAAACAAGACGACTCATAAAATTCTATCAGAAAATCCAGATACACAACATCATGATCTCCTGTCTTTGATATGGATAAACTCTCCCATCTATTAAGCTTGATATTCATTGAAATAATAGAGTCCTACTTATTGAAGAAGTTCGGATACACCAACCTCTCCCTGTAAATTTGTCACTCCAAAATCGTGTTGATAGAAGACATTTCTTGAGAAGGAACATCAGCAGACATTCAGACTTGGGAAATCTTTCAAAATCCGGAATGGGCTTTTGATGTTGAGCATATCTTCGACACGCAAAAGCTTTGAAAACTGATGTGGGACAACCATCAGGTGTCCCATTATTATAGGTGTTGAAGTAACAGTTGAACTTCCCATCTGAATCCAATGGCAAAGAATTATTTTGATCTGATCTGATGGCTTAAATGATAAATGCAAGGAAAATTTTGTAGGATCTGATCTTTTGAGGTTTCTAAAGGAAGGGATTCAGATTTAAGGAAACTAGAATCTTAGAAATTTTAAAAACAAAAGAAAATAACAACAAGTAATGGTTTATTATAAAAACTCAAGGAAGAATCATACCTTTCGGATTGTCAAGAGAATTATTCGTATTGAGGAAAATTCTTCTTGAAGGACTTTAGATTCTGAAAAAAAAACATGAGTGCGAAAAAAACCCAGATCTTCATATTAAAAATATTCTTTACAAAAATCTTCATTATGAGAATCTCAAGTACGAAAAACTTCACTAAAAAAATTTCAAGTACGAAAAAATTCATTACCAAAACTATGAAAAAAAATTTCATTTTGAAAAATTTGAAAAACTACATTATGGAAAATATGAAAAACTTCACTATGAAAAATATGAAAAACTTATTTACGAAAAATATGAAAAACTTCATTACGAAAAATATGAAAAACTTCATTAAGAAAAATATGGAAAACTTCATTAAGAAAAATATAAAAAGCTTCATTACAAAAAATATGAAAAACTTCATTATGAAAAATATAAAAAAACTTCATTGAAGAAAATATGAAAAACCTGCTAGAAAATGTTCTCCCCCTATGAAAAAGAGTTTATTAATGTAAGGAGATTGGTTCAATATAAAGTTAATAAGGAGGATTAACTTATGGTTATAATTCCTAACTTCTATTTAATGTATTCAAATCTATCATAGGGTAATGATTTTGTGAAAATATCAGCAAGTTAATCTTGCATTCTGATAAATTGAAGAATGATACCTTTTTTGTGTGTGATATTTAAGAGAGTGATGCCAAATATCTATGTGATTTTCATGAGAGTGATGTGTAGGGTTTTTACTAAGGGAAATGGCACTTGTATTATCAAAAAAAATTGTGATTTGGTAAAACTCATACCATAGTCAGTGAGTGTGTGTTGCATCCACAACACTTGAGCACAACAACTTCCAGCTGCTATATATTCAGCTTCAGCAGTGGAAAGTGCCACTGAGAGTTGCTTCTTGTAAGACCAAGAAACTAATGAATCTCCTAAGAAATTAAAAGTTTGGGATGTACTCTTTCTATCCATTGTACATCCACTAAAGTCAGTATCCGAAATGCTTTTTAAAACAAAATCATTTCCAGAAGTATAAAAGATTCCTAAATCCATGGTTACCTTTAAGTATTGAAAAATTATTTTCAGTGTCTTTAAGTGATATTATTTAGTATTGGATTTATATCTTGCACATAATCATACTAAAAACATTAATTATGGATGAATAGCTGTCAAGTAAAGTAAACTTCCTATCATACCTCTAAAAGTTGTTTGATCTTCTGGTTTCCGAGCTTCATCAAGATCAAGTGTGTTTGAGGTACCAATGGGAATACTTATACCCTTAGTTTGGTCATATCCATACTTTTTAAGAAGATATTTAATATTATTATACTGGGATATATAGATTCATTATGGTTTTTGAGAGATTTGAAAACCAAGAAAAAATGTTAAGTCACCCATCATACACGTTTCAAACTCATATTTCATTAGATCTGAAAAGTAATCAGTTATAGATTACCGAGTTGAACCAAATATAATGTCATTAACATATATCCGAACAATCAAAACATTTTTCTTATCTTTATTTAAAAAATGGGTTGGTTTTGAATTTCCCTTAACAAAGTAATTTTGAAGAAAGAATCTTGTAAGTCTAACATACCAAGCTCGAGGGGCTTGTTTAAGTCCATACAGAGCTTTGGTAATCCTAAAAACATGATCAGGATGTTTTGTATCTTGAAATCCAGGAGGTTGTTCAACAAAAACATCCTCTTGAACATAACCATTAAGGAAATCACATTTCACATCCATTTGAAAAAGTTTGAAATTGAATAATGTTGCAAAGGAAAGTAAAATATGAATATATTCATGTCTTGCTACTGGAGCATAGGATTATTCATAGTCTATTCCTTATTGTTGATTATAGCCTTTAGAAACTAATATAGCTTTATTTTTAAAATGATTCTATTTTCATCACACTTATTTTGGAAGACCCATTTTACTCTAATAATAGAAGTTTCGTTAGGTATTTCAACCAAGGTCCAGACTTTATTACTTTCGAATTCATTTAGTTCATCTTGTATGGCTTTAATCCAATCATCACCACCTAAAGCCTCATCAGTTCTTTTTTGTTCTAATTGGGAAATAAATTCTAGATGTTCTACTTCATTTCTTAATGAACTTCTAGTCCTTACGAGTTTATTCACATCACCAATGATGCTATCACTAGGATGATTCTTTAGAAACAACTGATTTTGGTTTTGTAAAACCTGTTCATCAACATAGGGTAGAAAATATTCTGGGGTAAATGTTTGAGAAGTATTTTCTTGAACATTTTTCTTATCAGAAGGATCTTCTATCAAAGGTTTATAATCCGTTTTTAAAAACACATCCGAAGTTGTAGGTTGGGGTTGTTTAAAAACAAAAGGACCAGTTTCATCAAATTTGAAATGTACTGTCTCTTCAATAGTACGAGTGTTTTTATTGAAAACTCTATATTCATTAGAAGTTGTGGAGTAGCCTAAGAAAATTCCTTCATCAGATTTTGGTGTGAATTTATGTAGATTATCATTATTATTCATAATGAATACCTTGCAACCAAAAACCTTAAAGTAGGAATGTCTATGTTTTCTACCATTCCATAACTCATAAAGAAATTTATTTAGAAAATGTCTAATCAAAAATCAATTTATAGTATAAATAGATGTACTTTCATCTTTAGCCCAAAAATGTTTGGCTATAGAATACCCACTCAACATGGTTCTAGTTATCTCTTGAAGAATTATATTTCTTCTTTCAACAACACCATTCTATTGAGGTGTTCTGGGTGCTGAGAAGTTGTGAGTAATACATTTTTTACTACAAAAAGTTTCAAAATATGAATTTTGAAATTCTCCTCCATGATCAATATGAATAGCTTTTAACGGAAGGATTTTCTCATTTTTAAACTTGGGCTCTAAAAATTTTGAAATAAGAAAAATCTTCATACATCTTTGCTATTAAATAAACCCACGTAAATCTAGTGTAATCATCAACCAAGACAAATAAATAGTACTTACCTCTAATGCTTCCAGTTTGTGTTGGGCCAAAAAGATCCATATGCACTAGTTGTACTGGATCAGTAGTTGAGACTTCACCGACTGATTTATAAATTTATTTATGTTTCCTGACATATTGACAAGGGTCACAAACTTTTTAAGAATCAAATCTAAGCTCTGGTAGATCCTTAAATAATCTTTTCTTATAAAGTTTGCATAAGTTCCTAGGGTTACAATGTCCTAACATTCTATCCCACAACCATGATTGATCTTCCATTTCACTAAGGCAAGGTAGATCTTGACTCTTATGTTCTTATAAGTTTAGTGTGTAAATATTCTCTTGCCTATGGGTAGAAAGAAAAAACTCTTCCTTGAAATTGTGTACTAGGCACTTGTCATTCCTAAAATTCACATGGTAGCCTTCATCACATAATTGGTTTATTGTAATGAGGTTGTGCTTAAGACCCTTAAAAAATAAAACATTTGAAATTAAAGTTTTTCCAAGAAGAACGATGTTACCTATTCCAATAATTTCTCCCAGAGCATTATCTTAGAAAGTTACTTTTCCTCATTTCAAATTGAAAATCTTCTCAAAATAGTTTTTGTTACCAGTCATATGCCGGGAACATCCACTATTCATGTACCACATATTTCTGTTGGTACTCTCTCTACGTTCTTGAGAACAAAAGAGTTAGACTTTTGAAATCCAAACTTTCTTGGATCTAGAAATTTCAGAAAGGAAAATTATAGGCACCCAAAACTTCTTAGAAAAATAGGCTTTATGAAATCCTAAAGAGTGGATTTTGTTTAGAGAACAATTCATTGCCCAGTGTCCACCACACTGGCACTTATTACAGAATAGGGCACTTGGAGGAACAATGTAATTGTTACTAAAAATAGGTTTAGAACTAGTATAAGCAAAACCAGAACTATTCCATAGTGGTTAGATTTGAGAATACATTTTATCAATTTTATTTTACCAAAGGCAATGTTTGAGAAACACTACCTCATGGAAAATATATCGGATTTGGGTTTGATAACCAAGTTCTTATCTTCAAAAATATTTTATTTTGAACTATAGCTAGGATAGAAAACATTTTTCTTATAAATTACATTTTTATATATTTAGAGATTTTATTCTTCTCAGAACTTACTTCCTCAAGATTTTTTGAAATACTTTCAAAATCAAAAATTTTCATATCAAGATCTTTAGAAAGATCTGATATTTCATTTGTAAGAATAGTATTCCCAGAATTTTATTTATCAAGTTTTATCATGAGTTTTGAATTCTCAATCCTAAGATGTTTGGAAAACCTAGAAACTTCTTCATAAGAAGGTAAAGTATTATCTTAATCAGAAGAAGAATCTTCATCAGAAGAGTTATAATATTTATCATTACCATAATTTGCATTTAAATAAACATTGGTCAATGATTCATCATTATGTACCTTAGCCATTAAACACTGATTGTTAATAGGTTTTCTGGCTATTAGACCAAGATTCTTCTGTCTAAAAGATTCATAATATGAAGACTCATCTGAAGAGTCTCCACCACTGGCACTCTGGGTGTCATTAGATATCAAGACATTCTTAGCTTTACCCTTTTAATACATCTTTCTGTTTCTCTCTAAATTATTTTCCTTTCTTTCTTTTCTCTTGAGCATAGGACAATCATGTCTTATATATCCAGCTCCCTTGCATTCATAACATGTAACTCTTGAATCTTTCTTATCTTTCATTTCCTTGTTCTTATATCTAGATTGTAAGTTCCTCTGTCTAGCTATCTTGTTCATCCTTCAAGCAATATTGGCTAATTCATTCTTTGAGGATTCACTTCTACTAGATTCGGATTGGATAAAAACTTTATTATATTTGGATCTAGTAACTCTCTTAGGAGTCTTGGCTTTCATATTATTAGAAGATGTAGTAAAACCAACACTGCCATTTCCATTCTTCTTCTTTATGTTATCAACATCTCTCTTCATTCTAGTGTCATGATGAAGAAGAGTTCCAAACAGTTCATCTAAGGATGTCTGAGTAACCTTTATGTTCTCATCAATAATAGTCCTTTTGGATTCCCACTCATTGGGAATGATGTCTATGATCTTATCAATAATAGATTTATCCTCTAATCCTTTATCACCCATGGATTGTAAACTATTCACAATAGTCATGAATCATTTTTGCACCTTACATATGGGTTCTCTATAAGGGAAGAGGAAACGATGATATTCAGCTCTGAACATGGCTCTTCTAGTTTCAATTACTTTGGAAGTCCCAAAGTGAGTAACATCATGTTTCTTCCATAAATAATTTGATGCTTCACAAGATGAAATTTGGCTATATATGTTTCCAGTCTTGTAGAAAAGAAAAGTATTATGTACCTTATAATTCAGTTGATATTCATGCTTTTATTGATTTGTAAAGGTACTAAATTCTTTGTCAGGGATTTTATATCCTCCAGTAAGAATAAAAAAATTATCAACACCAGTAATGATAATGAAAGACTTCATTTGATCTCTCCAATATTTATAATCATTTCCATCAAAGATAGGTGGTCTAGTTGGATTGAGATTGTCTATGGAACCAACATTGATTCCTTCCATTTTAAAGAAAAATCTTTCCTCAAAATCTTGTTAATAGAAAATATTTGTAAATAAGGTGAATATTCCCTAGAAAGGAAAATATAAAACAAGAGTATCTCTAAGAAAAAATGAATCCGAACTATACGATTCCAAAAAAACTGATTACCAAAAAGTGTGGATCTGAAAATTCAATTCCAAAAGTAATAAAAAAACAATTCTCTTCTGATTCTAATCGTGAGATTAATTCAGAGGTCACCTCCTCTGACACCAATTGTTGGATTGGTACAGGGTACAAGGTAGTCTATCTTAGCAAGGAAAAAACTTTTGAATCGAAAACTAATATGTGAATATAAGTATTTCAGAAACCTCCTCTAATACCAATTTTTGGATCGAATATGTAAAGATGAGATGCTCAAATACAGGAGGGGGGTGAATTCTATACTTTAAAAAACCCTAAGGAAATTTTGTGTAACCAAAATTCACAGCACCTCTAAGATATAATAACTTTCTTGATTCCAGAAAAGTGATTCTTGAAATGAAACTTTAAAAAAGCATAAAACAACTAAGATTCTACATTAAAGTGTATATAATTCTATATAATCAGAGTACAAGAATAGGTAAGTATAAGATAGTTATACTTTCCTCAATAATAAAAATGAAGTGGAAAACTTGTAACAAAGCAAGTAACAAGAAGTAAGTATTTTAAACCAAAGATAAGGGTATCCAAAAACCGTGGATAAAGGTCCCTTGATTTATACTTTCAAAAATGTTTGTCTTACCCACACCAAGGAAAGCCCTCGATACGAAGATCGGTGTCTGTCTTGCTATACCCTCAAGCCCTCAACTTCAAGGTAGTCGACACCTCTATCTTCTTCAGCAAGGAAGCCCTCAAATTCAAGGTAGACGACACCTCTGACTTCACAACCTGAAGTCTCTGAATTTAAGGAAATCACACCTTTACACAAAGAAAATCTACACGAAGCAAAGTTTGAACAATCTGTTCAAACTTTTGGCATGAAGCCTGAGAGTTTATAAGAGCCTCTATCTCTAGAAATCACATCAACATCATGTAAGAATAGTTGTCAAACATCAGTGACTCGAAATTTGTGACCTCTTTTAAATGAGCTCTTATTTTTAGGCACAACTTCAATGGTCGACTCCCTCCTCCAATTGTCATATTTTTCCTTGAATTTCAGAGGGACCTGTACACGTGTCACTCAAACAATGGTTAGTTATTAACTGAATTCATGACATCAATTTATAACCAAATAAGTGTAAGAAAAAATATGGCTACATAACTAAAAATATAAAATTTGGAATGTAAGAAAATGAATGTTTGGAGTCTATCCAAAATTGAATTTGGTATCTATAATACAAGGATATTCAGATTCTATTTTCTAGTAATTTGGAACCTGAATTCTATAAAATTACGGAGTCTGAATTTTAAAGAAATTCAAAATTTGGATTCATGAGAATTCCGAACTAGAACTCACAATGTTCAGAGTCAGAGTTCATGAGAATTTAGAGTCATAACTCATAAGAGTTTGAAGTCTGTATTCATAGAACTCAGAGTCAGTACTCAGAAAAGTTAGTAACCAGAATTCGTAATCAGAATTCGAAGTCAGAACTCATAAGATTTTGTATCCAGAATTCGTATTCAGAATTCAGAGTCAGAACTCAGAAGAGTTCGTAACCAGAATTATGATTCAGAATTTGGAGTCAGAAATCTGAAGTGTTCGTATCTAGAATTCGTATTCAGAATTCGGAGTCAGAACTTTGAAGATTTCGTATCCAGAATTCGTATTCAAAATTTGGAGTTAGAACTCTGAAGAGTTCGTAACCAGAAATTTGATTCAGAACTTGGAGTCATAACTTTGAAGAGTTCATATCCAGAATTCGTATTTAGAATTTGGAGTCAGAACTCAGATAAGTTCATAACTAGAAATCAGATTCAGAATTCGAAGTCAAAACTCTGAAGAGTTCGTATCCAGAATTCGTATTTAGAATTCTGTGTTAGAACTCTGAAGGGTTCGTAACCAGAATTCTAATTCAGAATTCGGAGTCATAACTCAGAAGAGTTTTGATCTAGAATTCGTATCTAGAATTCTGAGTAAAAAATTTGAAGTGTTCGTAACCAGAATTCTGATTCAGAATTCAGAGTCAAAACTCAGAAGAGTTTGTAACCAGAATTTTGAGAATTAAGATCCTAAAATAGAATGATTCATATCTAGGTAATTATAGGATTTTGAGTTTTTGGTTTCAAACCGGATTTTACATTTAGAAAAATTATGATATGAAAAATAAAACATGGAAATGAGAAATTTCCTTGGGGAAGGAAATTTTTCCTTATAAAGGTAAAAGCGGGTAAAAAGATTTTTCCCTTGAGATAAGGTGTTTCTTATTTTCAAAACAAGAAGGAATTGTAAATTCATAAGGAATCCTTATCGACTAAAAAATCTCCCCAAGTATAAAATAATAAAAAATTCATAAGGAAAACCTTATTGACTCACCAATTTATTTTATAGATTATCATTTCCTGAACCAATACATGATAAATAACAAGTACCCATTGGCTAGAATTTAAGACCTCTTTGATCTGTTATGAGGTGCAAGATAGTCTTCCAAGATCTATCTCATCTTTGACTACCACTAGTTGTGGGTTTGTGAGGATGATATTCCAATGTTGGATTTCCAATGTTGATATGGAAACTATGACTTCTTAGTGATTCCCTTGGATGTGAAAAATTACCCAGCCAACATTATAGATTTGATAAACCAGATCTTCCAGCCAAACATAGACCAGTTTTTTTATTTTCATCATCAATGACATACTCATTTAATTTCCATCAAAAAGGATCTTGCAGAGCACTTTATAATGGTTATTGATTTTTTTTCGAGGGAACCGACTTTACATAAATCTCCCAAACTTCCAGTTCTAGAAATAGGAGGTTCATGTTCTAGGGAATGTTTTTTTAACATGGTTTATCCATGGATCTCGCTATGATTAATGTAGTGACTGATTGGGATCCATCCCTGAATGTCTCATTGGTGTGGATATTTCATGGATTGGTAGGGTACTATAACTAATTTTGGAATAATTCTCTAGAATTGTGGCCCCTTTTACCTCTATGATGTAGAAGGGAAAATCATTTACCTTTTCTGAGCATTTACAGATAGCCTTCGAGGAGTTTAGGTAGAGGCTGATGAGTGCACTGGTGTTATGGATACCAAAGGATGGTGTTGGGATTGTGGTGTATAGTGATTCTTCAAGAGTTGGGATCTATTTCATATTGATGTGATGGTAATCATTCATCACATATGTGTCAAGGTAGTTAAGACCCCATGATTAGTACTATAGGAATCATGATCTACAGCTATAAGTGGTAGTCTAATCCATGATTATGTGGGGTAATTACCATCTATGAGGGTACATTTTGGTTTACATAGACCACCAGAGCCTTAATTACGTATTCACATAGAGATATTAGAATTTATGCATGTGATGATGTATATAGTTATTTCAAGACTATGAATTCTATATATTAAATAATTCAATTAATGAAAAAAAAATTAGATTCCCTTAGCTGCAATTCCTAGGATCTATGAGTTCTGGATGATTTAGAGTAGTTAGCTTCCATATAGCTGACCCTGGTAGAGAAAGAAGGTGTTGGTTTCCTATAGTCGATGGGGTTGATTCCATCACCACTCAAGTGTGTGAAAGAGTCCTAGCTGGGATACATCAACTGTGAGGTTCTATATGATCATATATCCATAGGCAAGACACCATATGAGTATTCTAATGGAAGTAATTATGAGATCTTATTCTAGATATTAAAATTTGTTCTAGATGTGATAGGATATGAGTTGGTACATGAGTTCTAAACTTATCCATTAGGTGTACATCCCAGTGAGGGGAAGATATATAAATATCTACAAGTTCTTGTGGGGTTTTTCGAAGAGTCTTGAGATCTTGCAGTGTAAATGTGGCAATATATCCTTTAGTGACTTGGGTTTTTCCCAAGCTGGCTTTGAAATATTCCTACAAATAATTCTAGATATTGGTGCGAAGAAGGCGTGCGATTTCGAAACCTAGTGTGCCCAAAATATATATTAAAAAAATATTAATTTTTTAATACTAGGAATGTGGAAGAAACAGGTTACCTCTTAAATAGTAGTGTAGATCAGAAATCTGAAGGTACAGTTGCATCCGAAGTGTGTTTTTTTACCCTAGGGAGTGTGTATGTTTTGCGGGTGCAGGCCTGATGTGGAATAAGTTATCCAGTGTGTTTTTGTAAATACATTATTTGATTAATTTTTATGTTTGATCTCAAATAACTCTTGAATGGAGTCTCGAATAAAAATTCAAAGACCAAGGTTGAGTTCAGAACACCGTGTTTACCCTAGGTGTGACATAATTTTAGTCGGCATTGTGTGTCGGGTTGGAGGTGATTCATGCAAGGGTGTTAGGTGGATATTTATTTATTAAAAATTAAAAAAATGTCATCACCCCTATTCTCTCACTGGTGTTCATGAAACATTCATCTCCTCCACCTCCCCTTCATGTGACGAACCACCAGATCAAAGAAACAAGGTATTGTTAGACTCATATCTTGGCGGCGATCAGTCCCAGATCCTGCAACAATAGCACCAGTGAACAGATCTGGCATGGAAGCATTGAAGTTTCTCCCGCATGGTATTCAGTTTTAGTTTCAATGTGTCTAAACTATTTTCTGTTTGTTTTTTGTTTGAATCATCTTTGTGTTTGTAAAGATCACATCATGAGATATCTGAAATAGGTCTCATGTCTATTTTTTGAGCACCAGGGTGTTCCGGGTGGTCTAAACAATTTTTATAGAGGTAAAGACTAATTCTAATGGTGAACATGGATGAATCCAAAAAGGGTGTTTCAAGCATGGTTGGTTTTGGTGGAGTGTTGAGGTGGTATGGCAGTTTCCAGCAGTTCTCTGGCGACAATCGGACAAGATTGGTCTGGGGGACATTAAAACCTCATATCTTAAAAAATGGGTGTCCGATTCACGATCCATTTAAGGCAATGTGACCCTTGCCTCACGAAAGGCCCTTTGAAGATTATTTTAGTCAATAATAATGCTCGGTGGTATGAAACGTCCAAAAATATTAATAATATTTTAATTATTATTATATAGCTATACTTGAATCAGGTGTATCTTTTATGTGTGATGTTTGATTGGCACACGATCAGTGGAATTGTGACACTGACATAAATCTAGACGTTTTGAGACTGATTTTGGGTGCAAAAAATGTAAATTAGGGTTGAGGGCCCCATAAGGCCCGGTTTTGGCGCTTGTAGCGAAATGTGACTTTTTCACAGGGCATCCGTTTTGGATTAATGAGTATTCCACATTCTGTGTTTTTCCAAGAGGATCGCATTAGAGTGATATATTAAATGTGTTCAAGGATAAAGACATGGACCCCACTTAGGATTATTATGAATAGTACATTTTTTCTGGTTGTCTATTTCGGGGGAGTAAATTACTTATCCTATTTGTTTTTTCGCGTAGAATGCACTGATGAACATTGTTTTGGACTAGGTAAATGCGGGGAAAGGAAATGTTGAGGGATGATTGGGTTAGTGATGTTTGGACCTGCAACAGTTGAGTGAACTCAATTGGTTTATTCCTATGAGGTTTCACATGCCATTACAAACTCAGAACAAGTTTGTAATCCCCTCGATAAGATGGCCTAGATATATTTGGGTCATCCCTACGGAGTAGCCGATGTATGATTCTCTAGCATATCATTTACCCTAGATCAGGTTCCCTGAATCACCTTGACCAACACTATGTGAGCAGAAACCCCCTATATAGAAGAATAGGACTATAGGTTCTATTGTGTCTTTCGGAATATGATCCCCTATGTAGCATGTAGTTTCTCTATGGTTGTGAAATCATCAGGTATATGATCCCATACTCAGCAGATGTTTTAGGTAGGTGTTATGGTAATGTTAGGTGTATGATCCCATACTTCATGACTTATCCCATATGAATTCTATGGTATCATCGTGACCAACATTACATGGGCGATGATCCATAATCTGAGTGAGGTAATATCTCGGTTGTCAGAATGGGTTGTGGTGTCCCACAGTGGTTCATGGGTGTGATCCTCTCTCAAAGAGATTATGGGATATCTATTAGAGTCATGGTATCCCGTAGTTGATCCTAGGATTGACCACCCATACTTGAGGATTTGTGATTTGTAATTTTTCTTGTAGGGTTTATAGTATCCCTAGTAATTCTTGGGAGGGATTCTGTATTGGAGGTTTAAGAACCACTGAGTTTTAGTGTGTCATGATTTATGGTACTATCTGATGATCATTTTATCTTATTTATGTGTTTTCTTTAGAGCCTAGAGTAGAATTTGAAGCTAGGTTTGAGGTTGGACCCTCATGAGGCTTGGTGCTTTAGATAAATATGTCTAGTGGGATTTCTAGTTTCCCTTGACAGCTTCAATAGGTTTGTTAACAGCGCCTAGACCCTGAAGTCTCGTGTCATGGTTGGGCTGTTGGATTTGTGTCACTTTCTTCTCCACTTCGACAACGCTGATGATTTAGCCTCCGCATAGTCCAAAGGTTTGTTTGTGTGTGCTGGTTCCCGCTGCTTTCTATTCGGATGGGGATACAAGTTCCATTGGAATTGTGACCCACATACTGTTGCAAACTAGGTTAGTTTCTTGAATCTCCCCCTTCCATTCCAAAATCTAGCTATTCTGGTGATGTTGAGTATCCTAGTCGGGAGTTTCCTTTCTTTCGATGAACATTCTCGGTCCTTTGGCCACCTGATTGCTCCTCGGATCTGCGTTGAAGTTGATGTCTCAAAGGATTTTGTGGACTCTTTCTGGATTGAGGTTGGTGTTGAGTTCATATACTAAAAAACAGTGTTTTTTGAAAGCTTGACATACTTTTGTAGTGAATGTTATCGTCTGGGACACCTTCATCATGTCTGTTGTTTGACTTATTTTGCTCCTGATTTTGGACATTCTACAGGTAGTGTCCCCTCAAATAGTGGTGTTCCTCTTTGTTTTGAGGCTCAACTGTATATCCCTGACTCAAAGGAGAATTGTATAGAGGGGAGATAAGGGAGAGACCGTATGTCCCATGCTATTACATCCACCATTTCAGAGAATGCTGGAGTGCCTCATGTGAATGGCCAAATCACGGATCCCCCCACTGCCAAGAAAATGTCAGTTCACTCAGATCCAAAGATTGAAGACATATTTGTTAGATTAAGATGTGATTTGGATCCCCTTAAACCCATGCAGGTACAGGGAGAATGAAACTCTTCGGTGCCTCCCTCCTTTGGTGAAATGGTCAAGGATGGGGGTGTGCAGAATAGAAAGGAACTAGAGATTGGTGCTCATGCTCCAGGTGGCTATGAAGGTCGTGGCTAGGAGGAAAATTCCAAGCATTTTCAGTTTATGGGTCGTGGATTTGATCAGCTTGGTGGTGTTGACATGGTTTAGGGGATGTCCTCTTTGGAGGTGGCACTTCACTGCAGTCTGGAGAATAAATAATGTATGGGGATTCCCTCAAGTGCACACATTACCCACAAGGAAGGATCAGAGGTCAAGTTAGGGAATCGTTTTGATGTTTTAAAGGATGATTAATCTTCACTAACTCAAGATGAGGTATTTTCCAGTGATGACATGATTTTTCATTCTTCAATGGATAGCATGGACCACTATCAAGGGAAAAGACCTCAAAATATTAGGAGGAAAAAAGGGAAACAAGGAATTCGAGACCCAGGGGAATATATTGTGGTGCAGGGAAAAAAATCTAAGATTCGAAAAGATTACTCCCACATGCCAAAACCCATGGAGACCAGGTCGGCCAAGAAGTGTAGGGAAAAGGAAAGAACAATCCAACTGAAAGGGGAAAGTGAAGTAGCGGTAAGGACTACTAGAGATAGGTATGGAGAGGATATGGAGTGCTTGAGGCTTATCTTGCACTACACGGAAGAAATTATTGAACAATAGGTACGACCAAAAGTCTCATAAGAGGTTCTTAGAATCATTGATGATAGGAAGACACAAGTGGTGACCAATGAAGAGAAAATAGCTTGGCTAGATAAATAAGACCGTATTGTGGCCAGAGGATTCAATGTGAATAAAATCAAAACAGAGGAATTTATTCAGATAATGGAATATATGATCTTTCACCTAGAAGATATTACTACCAAGGATCCAGAAACCCAGGTTACTTCACTACACAGGGAACTATATCGAGTAGTCGAGTCAAGTAATCTTAGTTTGATGTTTAATTATTTTGTGATCTTTTTAGCACCTAGTGGTGTATGTCTTTGAACCATGGTTTCCATTTTACCCAAAATGGCCTTATCTTAATAAAAATTTAAATTTTTTGGTCTTCGGATGTTGTCACATCTTCAATAAAATACACAATTGTTTTAGCTAACATGTTTAGTTTTACATGGATGGTCATGAGATTGAGTTTATCTCTCGTTTGGGTTACCATGGGCTAATATTAGAGGAATTATACCTTGTAGTTTCTCTTTTATCATTTGGGGTTTTGGGGTGACTGCTATATATCATTATACTCACCCTTGCATGGGAATTTTTGACCTTGTTTGGTGTCTTGTGCAGACCACATTCCTTTCGATGATGTCCCCGAAGGACCTAGAGCTAGTGGAGCATAATGATCATTACCGACTGGGGTGTTTACCGGATTTGTGACAAAGAGAATACAAGAGAGAGTTTTTCATCATTCCCCTCCTTCAGAGCAGGTTGGATGCTTTTTCCGTTTTCTTTTGGTGGGCCCTATATTTTCCTTTTAGTACTGATTTTTTACTCTGGTTGTGGGATAGATGTATGCATGCCTTTATTTTTAGTTTTTATATATCTCTTCACTATTTCATAGAGGTGTACATGGGTGTGTGTGTGTAGAGGTACCGTATACTAAAGGCCTCCCATGTGTGTGATAGCCTACTCGGTGTTGGTCGTCATCCCCTAGCCTATTAAAGGAAAACATGGGGAGTAACAACTCAAGCCACATTGGGGAAGG
This sequence comes from Viscum album, assembly GCA_963277665.1. Classification (NCBI taxonomy): domain Eukaryota; kingdom Viridiplantae; phylum Streptophyta; class Magnoliopsida; order Santalales; family Viscaceae; genus Viscum; species Viscum album. The sequence continues at coordinate 979,112,070 of OY728167.1, forward strand.
ATATGAAATATCCATGGAATTTATCACAGTGTTTCTATTCATATGAAAGGTCCATGACACCATCTTGGTTTGAGTGGAATGACTCACAAAGTCGATGCACTTACTTTTTATAAAGGAATAGAGTTATATGGTGAGTTTGGGGCAGTTGTATATACGGTAGACCATGAACCTTATGGGGGTACCTTCAATGATTTTCTTTAATTATGACATGTGGATTATGTCATAGTTGTATAGGGTAATGTAGGGAAATTTAGGACCTAGATATGGATGACTATATCCATTCACCCACAGACTAATGGGAAGTCTAAGCACACTATCCAAGAGATAGAGTATATATTGAGGGATTTTGTGTTGGACTTTTTTTGGACCTGGGAGGATCAAATACATTTGGTAGAGTTTGTGTACAAAAACCTCTATCACTATACCATTTAAATTTTATATTTTGAGTCAATTTACGAGAGACACTGCAGGTCATCCTTGTGTGTGATGGATGTTGGAGAGCCAACTTTTATAGGCCCAGAGTTGGTGCAGGTGACAATAGTTAAAGTGTAAGATAGCCATGGACATATTAAGGTGACCTAGAGAAGACCTAAATCCTATATAGATTTTCCTCACAGGAATATGGATTTATTGAATGGATACTGACTCATCTTGAGAGACTCCCCACACCGAGGAATGTGATGTTTTGTATGGGGAAGCAAACTATCCCTGAGTGTCATCAGGATATTCGAGATCATTCATAGGGTTTGTGAAGTTTTCTACCACCTCTCCAAACCGACACAACTATAAAGGGTGTATAAAATCATCCATGTTTCTAATATGAGGAAATATATGCATGACCTAATGATTGTATTTAATGGGGGAGATTCATTTTCATGGATGAATCTACCTTGTTAGAGCACATGGTGGTGATCGAAGACTAGAAGGAGTATACAAAGTGAGGATAGAAAATCTCTTTGGTTTTTGTGTTGTGGAAGCACACAAACATTTAGGATACTTCTTGGGAATGAGAGACCAAATGAGGGCTCATTATTCCAATTTTACTACATTGGGTTTTCTTCTTGGGGAAGAAATTATTGAATTTTGGACTGAACCCATTTTTTCATTGTTGGACTTTGAAATTTTTCTAAATATATTTCCAGTACCAGGGGTTGAGACAACGTGCAATTATGAGACTCAGTGTCACCAGAATATATTTTTTAGAAAATATTAAATATACTTATCTTCTGCACATGTGGTTAATTAAAAACATAATAAAACATAAATGGATGACCGGATTGAGAATCCAATACCAGGGTTTGTTTTGAAATACAGTGTTTGCCTTAGCTGAGACATTAAATTAGTCGATGTGGGAAGACAAGATTCCCCACTCATTGGTGGCATTTTTAAATTAAATAAACCATTAATTAATTATTTAATGAATAAACACTGAACTAATTAAATACCTATAATTATGTCATTAGAGGGTTTTAGATAGTCTTGGATCACAATTCTCTGTTCACTGGTGAAGCAATTTTCCCCACCTCTGTTGGATAATTCCACATGATAATTCATTTGAAGAATTACAAACCACTTATTCAAGGCAGTTCGTAGTTAAATGAATGAAATAGATCCTCTTACCTTGTTATAAAACACATTATTCACTATTGGTCTACCCAAAAAAGAGCTAAAACTTAAATTTGATGATTTTTACACCTTAGAATAAATTTTGAGTAGTTTGTTAATCTGTAATTGATCTACACCCCTCCAAACACCCATTTTTTATTCCAAATAACTGAAATTGGATAACCTCTTTCTCTATATAAATTGTTTTTAGCCCTAGGTATTGTTCTTGATTATTTGACAAGAAATTTTTGACAATGATTTTCAAATCGATTGTTCTTAGTTGTTATTATTCCCATGTTCATTTTGTTCTTTCACAGTTGTAACCCCATTGTTCCTGGATCGATAGTGGCTAGGCATATTGAGTGTGATTTGATTCCCAGATTTGTAGAAGATTAATGAATTTTCAATGGTTTTTTATGCCAATAAAAGATATAAAAATATAAGAAATCATGGAAGACTAATCCGTTGACTGACAGATGAAATCTCAATGTACTGAGACAAAATAATGTGTGGAATGTTCATCCAAACCCTCTTCTATGAACAAGTATGATTCATGGTGATTGATTATGGGAATATTTTTTCTTCAACTAGATCCAAATATTTTAGTATGATATCAGCAGTTATTAGTGATTGTTGAAGAGAATTTGACGCTGCATATCAAATATTATATTTCTTGAAAAATTGTGACTACACGCCATGTTCAATGAATAAAACATGGAATTTATTCCCTTTCTAGCAATGATTCTAGGGTTTGAGAACCCATAATGATGGAATGGTGTGTACTTCCTTGACACACCATGTAATTCCTTCTCGTGTGTATGTGTTGTGTGATGGAGTACATAGCTAGAGACACTACATGTACAAAGTACATAGATATTGGTTGGCCACACATGATGCATCCCATGTGAACCCATATTCCATGTTCCAATGTATATGGACATGGGGTATAAGTACACGAACATGACCATAGGACATGGCCCTAGTCCTGGATTGTTAGGATGCGCTATGTATTCCACATACACTGTGCATTCTACTACATATGATGGGACTATTCTACTGACAAGAGATACTAATATGAAGTGAATAGGGACCACACACCTTCTGGGTCCCCTCACACATCATGTATTACTTGAGATCTTCTTGGTGATATTCAAACCTCTATATCTCCTACATTAGAACTCATATATTCATCCACAAGATTGCTCTCCTGAGTAAAAAACTAGAAAATATAGCTAATTCCAAAAACCAATAGCCATGGTTTTAGAACTGTGGCTATACATGGCTACTTCTACATTTATATAACTGTGGCTATATGTCAGTTTTTTGTGGGCTATAGAAATGTTTTTCAAAACCCTGGCTATAACCCAAACCTATATCCACTATTATGTGTCCTATGTCTATTGTTTCTAAAACCATGCCTATAGTTTATTTTTTAAAGGCCTATTTCAATGGTTTCTCAAAATCGTCGCTATAGGTCTCTCTCACTTCTGTGAGGAAAAAAATTTCCCATGAAAAAAATAGAGGGCTAGAATATTACTACAGTTTTTATTAATATATATTTATATATATGAACACCCACACAAATTGTTCTAAAGTTTAGTGGTGGGGTTGTTGATATGGAATGAGGATGTATAGGGGTCAAAAGGTTCCAGCCACATATTTTTTCAGGCTATTTCTATGGTTTACTGAGGCTATAGCCATCATTTTCTACCATGGAAATAACACTTATATCCATGATTTAATATGTTTCTATAGCACAAATTCCATGTTGGAAAATTCCAAGGCCTATTACCACAGTTTGGAAAACTGTGACAATAGGTCAGACCCTACTACCATAGTGATATCACCCATGGTATAGAAAAACTCTGGTTGTAGGATATTTCCATGATTTTTAAGACCTATTTATAGAGTTTATGGAAATTTACATCTTCTCTTGTTGTGGTGTTTTTTCAAGAAGAACATGATGGTTCCCTCGAAAAAGGATACTAAAATATGATGTGAAATCTTCTAGGTTTGGAACATGATGTGGTAGAAATCAATGATGACAGCGATCATACATAATCACTACAGTAGAATCAAGATTACCCTACTGCTAGGCTGGGAAGTGGAATTTCCGGATGGAATTTCTAAGATTAGCATCCAATAGGTCATAGTAGTGGTATTCCCCAATGATTTTTGTTGTTACCCTCTAGAAGGATTGGGAAGTAGATATCATTAATATTTTGGGATTACCCTCTAATGTGGATGGGGATTGACATTCTACGACGACATTTTCCAAGTGTAACCCATTAGATGGGATATTTAGTGTAGTATCCCTGAGGACTCACTAGAGATACACCCCATTAAGACTGTGTTGTGGAATTCCCCGATATCCTTCATGAGCAGTACCCTCTAGTATGACTGGAAGGTGCAGTTCTTCGATATTCTCTAGATTATGATCCTCATATCGTACTAGGGAATAAGATCCTTTACTAAAACCGGTAACCCCTAGACTATGTGGAATATTAATCGGGTGTGGATTGATGAACCTTTATACTCATGAGAAATAAGGATGATTTCCCTATTAAGACATATTAATATAATGCAAATTAAAATCACACAAGAGAGTTAGTGCTACCCAAAGTTTCATGTATCATCGTTTGGTGATTGAATCCCTTAGAATTTTGTGTTTTGTGCATACACATGAGATGTTGAGAAACATAGAAGGACTTTATTCTGGATCTATTGGCTACTCATCTTCTTATGATGTACATGGATATGGATATCACCTTACTCTCTAATTTTGGATTCTTTGACTAAACACACACACACACACATACACACACATATATCATGTTTCAATACCAACTCCCTAGATTTTGGTTATTCTCATTCCAGGATAGGAAATGACATGAAAGGTGTTTCACATGCTTTCCATGTTTAGAGTTCATTGTTGGATAATTTTACCCTCCTACTATAGGTAGATAAGACTCGATGATAATTTCATGTTCTCACCATTTTAATCTCCTTATGTTTGGATGAGTTTATTTTCCATATATTGTTTGGTTGAGTTGTACTATTTTATAATACCTTGTTCTATCTATTGATTTATTCTTCATTTTTATCTATCACTTCTACCCAACCACCTTTTAGGGGTTTTATACTAGGTATGTATATAACCACCCATGTATGGGCTTCTCCTAAAACATGTTGTGTATTTTGAAGAAGATGACCAGGGCAATTGCGACATTATAGGAGCTTTGTGATATAGAATGCTTGGACCATGTACGACAGAATTGGCATGGGATATAGGATTTGATCAGTCAGTTTCTACTCTATTCCAATTTTTCTGGATGCGGTTACTTCTTGTTGGGTGTGTATTTTCCCCCTCTTTTCTCAGTTTAAAGTACCATAAATTATATTTTATTGATGTACAAGAATATTTAGAGCATTGTTGCATCTTTTATTCTCATTCCCTCTACACTTTTGCAGTGATTTTTCTATCTATGTACATATAGGTACATAAGAAAAGGAAGATGTTAGTTTAGTCATAATAATAGTTCATTTCAAAATCACCTCAAACATTAAGGTAGACTTGAGTTGGTTGCGACACGATCCCAAATTTGGTCAGGTCAAGAAATATTGGTATCATAGTGGGTTTAATCCTTGGGATGTTGTTCATAAATTCACCAAAAAGTATTATTTGGGGTTTTGGGAAATAGTTTCAAATTTTCTTAAGTGAGGCTTTCAAGAAAAGGAGTATAGTGATGGCACAATGTCTAACATAGCCATTCCCCAGGGTCTTGAAAACCTTCTTTTGAACTCATAATGGTAAGACATTTTTATTTCCTGGATCAATGGTACATAAATCAAATATGAATGATTATTTGACTATCCTTCTTGAGTAAGATCCCCATTTTTTGATATATCTTTATTTTCTGATCTAACTGTGGTACTCATTAATAACATTCAGGATTCCTCCACGAGGACACCCAACCATGATAACAATGTTGGTTCATGATGACCACCCTATGAGAGATCACGCCTCAGTTTAGGTCCATCCCATGATATCCTTCCTCCAAGTTGGAAGGTCGTATCACTCCGAGATATTGACCAAAATATTTTCCATTTAGACTAGGGTGAGAATGTTATTAGGCTAAGCACACTCTGTGACTTCCAATGTCAGAGACTGTTGAGGTTCTGTCGCATGTCAAATCCCAAGATGATGGAGTATTTTATTGATTTGGTGATTCATATCATCAGGATCATCATTACACCAACAGCTTGTATGGTGTTTTTGGTATCCTATCATTTCCACAGAGAATATGGGAGTTGGTGGAGCCTAGTTACCCATATGTGTGATGATTTTTCACTCCCATGGAATGACTTCCAATAACTATTTCATGAGGTGTACTACCCCTCCTACTTACACTCCATTCAGATTCAGCTTCTTTTGGATAATCATCATGGGGGGATAGTTGTGGATGATTATGAGTTTAGGTTCATAGATCTTGTATGCTACTCTCTCTAAATAATCATATATGGATACTTTAGAGCATGATTGCTTGAACAGGGACTCTGTAGCGATATCTAATCCAATGTAGTTCCCTAAAGAATCCTTACCTTTGATGGGGTACTGGATTGGGAACATTTGACAGAGTTAATTTTGTCAGATGGATCATAGATAGCTAAATCATGCAGTGGGAAAGGAAAAGATGAGACATCTATAGTAGTAGGAAGGCACTAGATATCTTTGAATAAGAGACCCTTCCATGAGAAGGATCAAGGATTTGGTCATAGAATTTATGGGATGTGTAGAGAACTATGGAATCCCAGGGAGGGTTAGTGATATTATTGTGATGGGGGAGGTCACATGGAATGATACTAATTGGACAAACAAATTGAGCATCCAAGGTAGATAAGAGATGGACCTCCAATGAAAAGACAACTTCAAAATCAAGGATCTCTTGGGTGGGGATAGGGTGGTCCCAGGGAGGCAGATCTCGTAGAAGAGTACGAGGAGCTATGAGTGGGGCATGAAGGTATGATGTTTTTCTACCACCACCACCAGGTGGCCAACTTCAGGTTCAGGGAGCTAGCAGATGGGGCTGCAGATAACTACAAGCATTGGATGTCTGTGATCTGACAACGCAAGAGATGATTTGAGGTATGGTATGTGTGTAGTCTACTCTTACCTTAGTATTAGTAGATAATGGTTCCAACCAATCTTTTATCTAAGGAATCCTAATTTCAGAGCTAGATATCCCAGTATAGATGCTAGCACAATAAATTTGTCTTGAGGTTTTACATGGAATTCTTATTCTATATATTTTATCTACTGGTGGTGCGAGCTATCTATTTGTGGAGAGAGGTTCACATGGTACCTATTTTTCATCATGATGGAAGCCTATTATTTAATCATATCTATGTATTAATTTTCCATGTTTCTATCCCATATTGAATATCACTGTAGGATAGTCATTTTCCTACACTTTAATGGGATGAGGTTTTTCTTTTTCCGAAGAGAGAGACCTCATAGCAGGACCAGTTGATGCTGTGAAAAAGAGATTTGAGCATATCACCCATCAGTTAACAAGTGTAACCATTGGTGTGGTAGGCCCTTCAAGGATCTAGGATCCTTCAATTGTGGAATACTATATAGGAATATTCCTTAAAGACATTATGAGACCACCTATAATGTGGGAGAAGTATTTTTTGTATAAACATGCATCCTAGGACTGTATTGAAATCTTATGCAGAATATCTAAGGCCACATACTGATCTTTTATAGAAACGGTTTCTATTGGAGGACCTTCATGATAAGTGATTCTTAAGAACCCGTGTGTCACCTTGGGTATCTTAGATTCTATTCATGAAAAAAACATGATATTATATCTTTTTTAGATTATCATCATCTAAACTAGGACATGATAGAGAAAATATACCATTTCCCATGCATTGACGACATCTCTTATAAGTATTGAGGACTAAGATGGTTCTCAATGATCGATCTCGAGTTTGGGTACCAACAGTTGTGGGTTAGTGATGATGATATTTCATGTATGGCCTTCTGACGCTGCTTTGGACACTACAAATTTGTAGTTATTCCCTTTGGTGTAACAAATATCCCCACCGTCATTATATATTTGATGAACCATATATTCTAACCATACGTGGAATGGTTTTTTTGTCTTCATCGATGAAATACTATTCTACTCTGTAATAGAGGAGGAGCATGCGGAGCACTTGAGGATGGTTCTTTATATACTTCATGATAACCAGATTCATGGAAATATGGTGATGATCTAGTTCTAGATATTTGAGGTTCACATTATAGGGCATGTTATTTTTGAACAATTTTATTCCATGGATCCATCAATTTTTGAAGTAGTTCATTCATGGGTTCCACCCTAGAATGTGTTAGTGGTGAAAATCATTATTAGTTTGGTAGGGTACTACATGAGATTTGTGGCATATTTTCCAAGAATCATCTCTCTTTTGACCACCCTTACATTGAATAAACATCCATTTTATAGGGCTGACCTGTGATAGAATGGATTAAAGGAGTTGAGGCAGAGGTTGATGAGTGATATGGTGTTAAGGCTATAAAATTAAGGCATTGAGTTCATGGTGTATTCTTATTCCCCAAGTACTTGGCTTGATTCTATGATGATGCGATGATAAGAAGTCATCACATATGGGTTGAGCCAGTTGTGACCCCATGAGAAGAACAATGAGAATCATTACCTAGAGCATGCAGTGGTATTCTTATCCATGGGGATGTGGAGGAAATAACTTCTGGTAGCGCACATTTTAGATTACTCAAACCACTAGAGCCTCATGTACCTCTTCACATAATGATACCTGAACCTGAGGCAACGATACTAGTTCAAGTTTATGATATACAACGACATTGATATAGTCTATAATTTAGGGACAGAAAAAAAATGTAGTAAATTACCATAGTAGGAAGTCCCCATATTTTCTAGAGCATGAATATTTTACGTAGTTAGCTTCCAGGTAGTTGACCCTGGTGGAGTAATAGGGTAGACCATTTCTATAGTCAATGGTGGTGACTACTTCTTTCCTCAAGCATTTGGTAGAGTCCCAGCTAGGATATATGAACTATGATATTCATTTTGATCATATATCTAAAATAGACACAACATATGGTTATTATTAAGGAGGTAATCACGATATCTTGCTCGAGGGGTGAAAAATGGTTCCATTTAAAATATGAGAGGAAGTGATGTAGGACTTCCACAATTCCCCTTTAGCTGAACATCCTGGCGTGGTGAATATGTACATAGATCTTCAGTGGTAGTTTTTTTGGTCCTATATGAGTTGAAGAATATCTATTTTCATCTCCTAGTGACTCACCTTTTAGAATTTTAAATCTAAGAACCATGTTCTGGTGGGTGTGTTACAGCCTCTTGATATCCCAGAGTGTAAATGGGATATCATATCCCCGTATATTTTCATAGGGCCTCCTCACATAGTGACATTCCATGATGCCATTTGGGTGATGGTGCACTAACTCATGATGTTGGTCCACTTCATTACTATCATGTAAAATATTTAAGTTTAGTGTTGGGGATGTTTTACATATGGGAATTAATCCTAATTTGTGGGGGTACTAATGATGAATTTCTCCAATAATGACATGTGGTTTAGGTCATGATTTTAAAGGGGAATAAAGGATGCATCTGGGACCTAGTTTCAAATGATTGAAACCTTTCATCCCTAGACTGATAGTTGAACTGAACACACTATCCAGGTGATAGAGGATATATTGATGGATTTTGTGTGGGAAATCATAAAGAGTTGGGTGGATCACCTCCCTTTGGTATATCTTTCAATCATAAACAACTATCAATCTACAATCATTATGACACCTTTGTGTCCCTATAAGGGAGACCCTAAAGTTAACCCTTGTGAAAAAAAAGATTGTATTGTAATATCTTGTGGTCCCATAGTTTGTGCAAGTGACAACAGATAATGTGAATGTCATTTGTGAATGGATGAAGAAAACATAGAAAAAAAATCATAAACAGATCATCATCATAGGACCCTAGAGTTCAAGCAGGGAGACCACATATTCTTGAGAGTCTCCCAACAACGAGTAATGAAATGATTTGGATAGCAAAGAAATATATAAATAATGTTCATTATTTCATTGACAAGTGTGTTGAGGATAGTGAGGTTGCCATCCAAATCTCCCTAAAACTATTGTTGGAGTGAGTGCACGACTTATTCCATGTGTCATAGATGAGGAAATACAAACATGAGTCTATGCACATGATTGACTGGAGTGAGATAGTTATCAAATATGGATCCAACTTTTCATAGAACATGGTGGTGATCTAGGATGGATAAGAACTGACACTACAAGGACATACTATCCCTTTGGATAGTGTGTTGTGATGATCAGAAATGTGTAAGAGAGTTCCATGGAATGGGAGATCCAGATGCAGGATTAGTATAATGAGATTTTTTTCATTGAATTTTATTTTTGAGGATTAAAAGTGTGAAGGATAGAATGATGTAGAATCATGGGGTTTCCCTTATATTACTTTGAAATTTATCTATATATAATTCCTATGTTAGGTACTAAGAGTGTGTAAAATTTAGAGGCCCAGTATTCCTACATTGAGTTTAATAATGATATTAAATATATTAATATTTAATGCAAATTGTTAATTAAATAATATATTATAACAAATAATTAGTTTACCAGATCATAAATTTGAGACCACATTTGGGTCTAAAATGCGACATCTTTCTTAGACGTGACATGAAATTAGTTGACATGGAGCACCATGATGCCTCACTCATCGGCAGTTCATTTAACTTCAATTGATAAATATTTATTTATTTTACTAATCAGATTTTATAAAATTAAGTTCATATAAATGGTTTATTAGAGGGTTTTATCTTGGTTTATCTCACAAATTCACCATTTTCTAGAAAATCTATCCTCCCCACCTTCATTTAATAATTCTTCTAGATAATTCATTTGAAGAATAAAGAACTTCCGATTCAAGGTGGGTCAAAGTTCAATGAACACAATAGATCCTCCTCCCTAATTGGAAAACTCATTCTTCACTTAAGAATGATCTAAACAATATAGAGGACTCTTTTTTTTTTGATTTTTACCCCTTATATTAAATGTGTTAGTAGATTTTTAATCATTCGTAGATATGAATCCTTCTTTGTACCCTTTGTTTATCCCAAATAACTGACATTGGATAATATTTATTTCTTAATTAATTGTTTCTAACCATGGACTGCATTATTAATCATTGGATAAAAATACAAGAAAAACTATAGTCAATTTTATTCATGGTTATTTTTATTACCTCATTCATTGCATTATTCAACATTAGTACATTGTCGTTCCTCGATCAGCAATTTCCAGGCACCCCTAGCTCTATCGGGTTCCCATATTTGTGACAAATTAATGAATCATCAACTGTTTTGTGAGAAAATCCATAATCTAGAATGTTTTTGAAGTGAGGATGACCAACCCAGTGATTAAACATTTAAATCATGGAAAACATATGAGAGACAATGTGTAGAATATTCAACCAACCCCCTCATTAAATAATGAGGCTAAAACATTGAGAGTGATGATTTAAATCCATTGCCATCATCAATATCCAATGATTTTGTAATGAAACCAGGTGATATCAATGACAGTTGAGGTAGATTTGAGGCGGCAGATCAAATTTGAGATTTTTTAAAAAATTTAGACTACACACCATATATAATTAAGAACACATGATGAGTAGTCCCTTTTCAACAGTGGCACTCAGGTTTGGAAACCAATATATATGGAATGAATTGTACTTTCTCGAAATTCCATGTAATATCTCATCGTGTATATACATCATGAGACGAACTACATGGCCAGAAACTAACTATGTATAAGGTAAAAAAGATATGATTTTGTCACACATGTAGTATCCTATGTGAACCAACACACTATGTACCAAATTACATGGACACGGGGTCCGAGTACACGGAAACAGCCATAGGAAACAACTCGGGACTTTGATTTTTCGAACATGTTGTGTAGTACACCTACATAGCGTGTTATACTAAATAGGAGGGACCCATGTACCAAAAAAGACATGTATATAGTTAGTGAAGAGGGTCCACACACTGTGTGGGTCTCTTCACATATCGTGTACTATGTGATCTCTACGGAGTGATCTTGAAACACTTGTAACTTATTCGTTTGAACCAATATTTTTTTTCGTGAGATGCCTATCCTAAGTGTTTATCTATGTAGAATTCGATGGTATCCTCAAAAGCAGATTTTGAGATACAATTTGCAATCTTATGGGTTTGGAACACATCGAGGTAACACCAAATGATGAAAATTATTGTATAGAATCATCAGAGCAGTATTGAGTTTACCCTTCAGCTGAGATTGGGAGTGGAATTCCCCAATTGATGTTCCAGACCTAGCCTTATGTAGGACGTTGTAGTGTTGTTCCTCGATGATCTTTCTGAGTTAGCCTCTATAATGATTGGGTAGTAGTGTTACTCAATTATCTGGTCTTACCCTATAGGTTGGATGGGAAGTGCTGTACATCCATGACATCTTCAAGTCATAACTCTCTATCTGGGATGGGCAGTGGGGTTACCCTAACGAATCACCAAGATTACACTCAAACAGGATAGGTTAGTGACATTCCTTGGTGACCTTACTTAGTGATACCCTCCGGTAGGACTATATAGTGGAATTCCTTGGTGACTACCAGAGTATGTACTTCATATCGTACTATGGAAGGAGATCCTTCCCTGTAACACCCCAGTTAAATAAAGAATATGACCTTTTCATATTTATCCATATTTTTTAATATAATATTAATATTACTTTAAAGGTAATGCTATGCTCGAGGGCGTACCCAATACGCAACAACGAGTTTCTTTGAAATCTTATATTGCACACTAATAATAAAATAATATTATTTTAAAATGTAGTTAACGCCTAGACATTGTAATGGCAGGAATGAACGAAACTAACTAAAAAATGATTATATATTTTTGTCAAATATTTTTACTTTTATCCAATAAATGTTGGAGGCTTAAAATGCAAATGAATCCAATTTTAGGCATAAATCTTCTAATATTCTTTAAATGGTCGATTAACCGCCTTTTGATGGAGAACCCTTTTTAAATATACTTTTGACAATTTTATATGTTGTATTTGACAAAATAAAATCCTTCTTTAGAATCTTGACATCAAAATTTACTTTGTGTAAAATTATTTTTCCGATAAAGATCATTTTTATTGAAAATGTTGCATTTTAATTCAAAACATCCTTTTAATCTGATTTATTTATATCGATATTTATATTTTTAATTTTGATTATAGTTTATTTAGAATATATTTTTACCATTTAATGTAATGGTGGTCATTGGAATTAATTTCACTTTGAAATTGGACTTAAACTAGTGTTAATCTTTTAATAGATATTGTTTCTTAAAAACACGCTATTTGTTTTGACAATGGGAATTAATTATTAAATTAATTTATTCAACATATATGTTTTGAATTTTTTAAAATAGAAATTATTTTTGATTTCGTAATATCAAATATATCTTAGGGTGAATTTTTGGTATTTTTCTCAAAAACTTCAATTTGTGATGAATAGTGAAACCACTAAGTGGTAGTTTAAAAACTGATTTTTCGTTTAAATGAAACTTTACCACTTCTGTGATTTGAATTTCAAAAATCCGACATACATGGTTTTCATTAGGATGTAAAATGTGGTTTAATGAGATTAAAATAATTTTTTGGTGAATAGTAACTTTTAAGTTTTTAATCGCGATTAGAGGTAATTAGTGTAATTTAAGGTAAAAATAATGTTTTAATAATATGAAATGACCTAGACACATGTCCTACCCTCATTGGATGTGTCATGGCCGACCAAGACAATCCATGGGTCATCTTGGGGACCCCATGGAGCCACTTTGGTTGGAAAATGACATAAATAACTTTTTATTTAAAGTTAAAATAAAAATGTCACAAGGATGAGTTGTTTTACTAGACCAATTTTTAAATGGGGTTATACAAGTCATATTTTTGACTATAAATATTCATTAGAAATATAAATATATTTCATACATCATGATATTTTATTTATAATTTTTAGACAATAAATAAATAAAATTATTTATGACATCATGATGATGCAGCGATTACTTCATTAATAAAGGATTTAAATAAAATAAAAAGATAATGTTAAAACTATAACTTACACTTGTCCAAGACCTATTGGATTAGATTATTTCAAACCCTTACCACCTTATCCTCAAAATACATCAGTGTGGGAACTTTAAAATCCGAAACTCATTTGAAAATAAAGTAACATTTTGTAACTTTCCAAGAGTTCCCTTCCTCTCCTCTTATAAAAGGCCCCCACCTCTACCACCTTACCCACACCTCTCAAGCCTTTGGATCGGCCAACCCCTGCTCATTTTGTCTCTCCAAATCCCTCTATTACTCCTAGAAGCCTTAATTTGGGTATAAGTCTTCCCAAGTAAGCTATTGATCTCAAATCAATGAGAGGTACCTGATTTTAAGGAGGTTAAAGAACGATCGAGTCAAGTCGGACCCGAGGTAAGGGATTCTACCCCTCATTTTCGTTTCAAGTACAATATTTTATGTCATTCCTTTTCATCTCATCATTCTAATGATTGGGATGTTCTTTTATATTACTCTTACTGTACTTTTTATGTTCATATGATGTGAGACCCTATTTTATCTAATCAATCCATTTTGGAAGTTTTAATAGGCGCCGTTAGGCTGCCGAAATTTCGTAATGGGCTTTTTATATCACTTTGTGTTTTCGTGAGATTCATGCTACATTTTCCAATATTTCCTTTTGAGTTGTGTATTTAATTTCCATTATTCTAATCTTTGTGTATCATAATTTCGTTTATGAGTATTTACATCAATGTTGTATAGTCCTTCTTTCATGGGGTGTACGTTTCGAAAGTTACCCAAATCGGTAAGGAAACCTTTCACCCTCCTCTTTTTAAAAGACTTATTTTGGTATGTCTTTTAAATTTCATCTTATTATGTGGGAATATGTTCTTATATATCCATATTGTCGTAAATTTTATGTCCAAGTGATGAGATACCCTTTATCTCTCTCATCAACTCTTTTTCTAAAATTTGATGTGACGTCGTTAGGCTGTCAAGGGAACTTCGTAACCGAATTTCAATTTCTTTGGGTTAAACATGTAGTTATTGAATATTTCATCCTTTGAATATCTGTGAATGACCTTTGACTATTTTACACTTAATATCCACTTATATTGGGTGCATTTATATTTGGCACACATAGTTATGAGATTGATTTATCCTCAATTTAAGGATACCTTCTTTATAATGGATTTCATGTCATTTTACATTTCTATTGAGACTTCATTGTTGTTATGCACCAGTTCACTCTTATATGGTGTATATACTATCCTTTGGAATATTATATCATTAATCCATTTATTCTCATGATATTATAATGTTTTGATTAAATGTTATTCCTCAATTATTGTATTCAAGTGTCTCTCATTTTGTTAAAAACCCTTTAACTAAAATATCGTTTTAAATGTTTTAATGATTTATTCTTATAAATATTTCTCATTAATATACATGTTTTCAAAATGGTTTTAAGGATTTATTTACATGGATATTAATGGTTTAAAACGTTAAAATCTTCAATGTGGTATGGGACACTTTGATTTAAAAATCTCTTTATTAAATGTTTTAAATGGTTTTGAAAATGGTTTTTTAGAATGGATTCGTATTTCAATATCTTAAAATGTTATATTGTTATTGTGATGTGCTAATGTTATCTTTCCTTTATGCTATGTTATGTGCTATGATTATGTTATGGTTCTTGGGAATTGTTATGAAGATAGGTGGTTCCATGATAAACTAAGGGCGGGTGAGCCCGATATAGCTCTCCAATGCATTGGCTAATGCGAAGGAGTTAAACGTTAAGGTTTCTCTAAAGAGATTTAGGGAATATACTGCGATGGGTATTCCAAATGTAACCAAGAGGGTTACTCCCTATGTAAGAATGTTATGAATGCCTCAAGTTACCTTTATGTCTTATGTTTTCTATGATTTATTCAAGTTTTTATGAGGTATGTTAAAGTGCTTATGTTTTATGGGTAATGTATGATTTCATTCTTATTTATATATGTACTCATGTTTCCTTTCCATACTTTTTATAACCCTTACTGCTCTTTTTATGCTCATCCCATGTTTTTGAAATGTTTTTCACAGGTCAAGGGAATGGTACATGATATGATGATAGTGTCAAAGAAGTGTCAAGAATAATCCATGTTTTATTTTAAATATGATTCTGTTCCTGGGAAAAATGAATACTATCTTTTATGTAACCACTTTGTTTAAATGTGGAATGTAATGCAAATTTTATGATCTAATTCTATAAAACTCTAAACCTGAAAAGATCCTCAATGTGTAATCTTGTAATAACTCAAGATTAAGTATGGTTTAAGGCTGGGGCCTTATAGTTGGTATCAGAGGTCGGTTTAGAAAACTTTAGAGGTTAGAGTGTTGTTTAAGAAAAAGTGAAAAGTTGTGTATAACCACAATGGTTAGTATATTAGATGGAGTAATCGTTTTTTTGAAATTTAGAATGAGTTTGAGATAACTTGGATAAGTATATCTTGGTGTTTATCTTCCTCTTTTTTATTTGATGATTTTACTCATATACTCACACTGACCTTTTTGGTTTTAGTAAATGGGTTGATCTAGCAGCCACCAAAGTAACAGTGGATTTGAAGAAAACTGTGACAGTTTTATGAAAGAACAACTGAATGATATGGGAGCTTCAATAAGAACTCTTGTGGTAATCCTCAACCAACTATCTGGAGTCATGATCGACCACTTGAACCTTAGTGATTTTTATAAGGCATCGTGTATGTGAGAAACAAATCCCTACGGAAGTTCTGGTAATAATCATAAAGGTAAGTATGTTCAAAAACCTATGTGTCAAATATGTGGAAATAAACACATAGGAAAATGTTTCAAAGGGATCGAAAGATGGTATAGATGTGGAAATTAAGGTCATAAAGAAAGAACCTTCCATGGAAAAAGGACGCATCCAGTTGACTCTAGGAAAGGGAAAGAAGTTCTTTCTGAAGGATCAATTGAATGTTTTAAATGTGGTGTGCGTGGTCATTATGCAAACACATGTCCTATGAAGATGTTTCGGGAATGGGGTCACAAAGATCGTACAAATATTCATTTACCAATACCTAATGCCATTCTGATTGAGGATGAAGAAACTGACAATTAAGAATGAAAGGTATGGATTATTTCTTAACATTTGTTTTCCTATTATTGGAATCTTAGGATATGATTCATGTTTTTATTTGTAGGAATGAAGTATATCAGAATAAGTTGAAAATGAATGGCTAATGGATCATGAAGAATGTTGAATGTGTTAGAATTCATCATATAAAGGATTCAAGGGTTATGGTAGATTTTAGGATGGTGAAATTCTTAGATGTATTAAGTCTTTTTTGATGATGGGGTTACATTAGAAGACTTTTTATATTAACCCTGATGTTTGATATATGAAAATTTTATTCAAGGAATAATTATCCTTTCTTTTTTGGATATAGTTATAAAGAACCATTTGGGTTTATATGATCCTTGAATTTGAGAAAATTACTAGTTAATACATTTTGGGTTGCAAAATGGAAGTTATCAGATAACGTTTGTGGTTAAAATATGTTATGGTTATTTTTGATGAATTTATCTATTTTTGAGGAATGTTATAAAATTATATAGTTTTTGAAAAGGGACAGCATGCAGACAGTGTGAAAACCTGTCGCGTCGGACAAAGCTACGGGAATCGAACCCACAACCAAAGTGCAACTGGTATTTATCGCCTACCACTGGACTATGTGAAGTCACTGGTTAGTTTGAATGATTATTTTTAGTTAAGTGATTTTATGAATTAAGAGTAAGTCGATTTTTTTGGGTTATTAATGGAAATGATTAGCCTATCATGGAGGATATGTGATTAGGATAATTACTTTCCAGTATGAGACTGTAAGATTAACTGATTTATTTTGGAGAAAAATGTTAAAATTTATCTTAGAAAACTATGTGATTAAATCCTTCAGAGAATTGGGTTTCAATCTTAGTTTGGTTTAATTTTTATAATTTTATGGATAGATATTTATTGAATGGTCTTTGTTAAACATTTGGTTTTAGTTTTGGTTAAGGTATAAAGACCTGGGAAGTATATAGTTCTCCTTTGTGGATTAGGTGATTCTCTAAAAGTTGATTATAGCTCTCTTAATGTGAACAAGTCATCCTAAATACTCGTCTTTTGGAGAAAATATGAGTTCGTGTAAGTAATATAGTAAAAGTTGAAAGTAAACATGAAATTTAAGTATGCTTCCTTATGTTTTAGTTAAGGTCATAAATAAATTCCTCAATAAAATGTAACTTAAAACAAAAATGTTGTCTGTTAATTTTTCCTACTAGGGAATAAATACCGTTTAACCCATCACAAGTTTGTGATTTTCTTATTGTTAACTTTCTCCTAGACATGTTTACTATCACTCTCCATCAGAACATGAACCTTTATTTTTTCCTCCATATCCATATTTTCATACATGGAATCCTAGTATGGGTTAACTCGGGTGAAATTTGTACTTCTCTCCCATTCTTTTAAAGTGATAGTTTTACTGACTCTTGTTCCGATGTGGGATTTTCAATGAAGCTTCCAAGCCCAATTTTAAAATTGTGAGGACGCAATTCCCAAAAGCGGGGAAGGATGTAACACCCCAAGTAAATAAAGAATATGAACTTTTCATATCTATCCATATTTTTGAATAAAATATTAATATTCCTTTAAAGGGAATGCTATGCTCGAGGGCGTACCCAATACACAACAACGAGTTTCTTTGAAATCTTACGTTGCACAGTAATAATAAAATAATATTATTTTAAAAGGTAGTTAACGCCTAGCCATTGCAATGGCAGGAATGAATGGAACTAACTAAAAAATGATTATATATGTTTGTCAAATATTTTTACTTTTATCCAATAAATGTTGGAGGCTTAAAATGAAAATGAATCCAATTTTAAGCAAAAATCTTCTAATATTCTTTAAATGGTCGATTAACCGCCTTTTGATGGAGAACCCTTTTTAAATATACTTTTGACAATTTTATTTGTTTTATTTGACAAAATTAAATCCTTATTTAGAATCTGGACATCAAAATTTACTTTGTGTAAAATTTTGTTATTTTTCCGATAAAGATCATTTTTATTGAAAATGTTGCATTTTAATTCAAAACCTCCTTTTAATCTGATTTATTTATATGGATATATTATATTTTTAATTTATATTATAGTGTATGTAGATATATTTTTACCATTTAATCTAATGGTGGTCATTGGAATTAATTTCACTTTGAAATTGGACTTAAAGTATTGTCAATCTTTTAATAGATATTATTTCTTAAAAACACGCTATTTGTTTTGACAGCTGGAATTAATTATTAAATTAATTAATGCAACATATATGTTTTGAATTTTGTAAAATAGACATCATTTTGGAATTTGGAATATCAAATATAGATTAGGGTGAGTTTTTGGTATTAGTCAGAAAAACTTTAATTTTTTATGAATAGTGAAGCCACTAAGTGGTAGTTTAAAAACTGATTTTTCATTTAAATGATAATTTACCACTTCTGTGATTTGAATTTCAAAAATCCAACATACATGGTTGTCATTAGTATGTAAAATGTGGTTCAATTAGAATAAAATAATTTTTTGGTGAATAGTAACTTTTAAGTTTTTAATCACGATTAGAGGTAATTAGTGTAATTTAAGGTAAAAATAATGTTTTAATAATATGAAATGACCTAGACACATGTCTTACCCTCATTGGATGTGTCATGGCAGACCAAGAAAATCCATGGGTCAACTTGGGGACCCCATGGAGCCACTATGGTTGGAAAATTACATAAATAACTTTTTATTTAAAGTTAAAATAAAAATGTCACAAGGATGAGTTGTTTTACTAAAACAATTTTTAAATGGGGTTATACAAGTCATATTTTTGACTATAAATATTAATTAGAATGATAAAAAGATTTCCTACATCAGGATATTTTGTTTTATAATTTTTTGTCATTAAATAAATTAAATTATTTATGACATCATGATGATGCAGCGATTACCTCATTAATAAAGGATTTAAATAAAATGAAAAGATAATGTTAAAACTATAACTTAAACTTGTCAAAGACCTATCGGATGAGTATATTTCTAACCCTTACACCTTATAATCTAAATAAATAAGTGTGGGACCTTTAAAATATGAAACTCATTTGATAATAAAGTAACATTTTTTAACTTTCCAAGAGTTCCTCTCCTCTCCTCTTATAAAAGGCTCCCACCTCTACCACCTTACCCACACCTCTCAAGCCTTTGGCTCGGCCAACCCCTGCTCATTTTCTCTCTACACATCCCTCGCTTACTCCTAGAAGCCTCACATTGGGCCGAAGTCTTCTCAAGGAATCCTTTGAGATCAAATCAAAGAGAGGTACCCGATTTTAAGGAGGTTAAAGAACAATCGAGTCAAGTCGGACCCGAGGTAAGGGATCCTACCCCTCTCTTTATTTTTAAGTACACTATTTTATGTCATTCCTTTTAAGCACATCTTTATTATGATTGGGACGTTCTTTTATATTAATCTTACTATACTTTTTCTGTTCATATGATGAGAGACCCTATTTTCTCTCATCAAACCATTTTGGAAGTTTTAATTGGCGCCGTTAGGCTGCCGAAATTTCGTAAGGGGCTTTTTATATCACTTTGTGTTTTCGTGAGATTCATGCTACATTTTCCAATATTTCCTTTTGATTTGTGTATGTATTGTCCATTATTATAATATTTGTGTAAAATAATTTCGTTTATGAGTATTTACATCAATGTTGTATAGTCATTCTTTCATAGGATGTACGTTTCGAAAGTTACCCAAATCGGTAAGAGAACATTTCACCCTCCTCTTTTTAAAATACTTCTTTTGTTATGTATTTTAAATTTCATCTTATTATGTGGGGATATGTTATTATATATCTTTATTTCCGTAAATTTTATGTCCAAGTGATGAGATACCCTTTATCTCTCTCATCAACTCTTTTTCTAAAATTTGATGTGACATTGTTAGGCTGTCAAGGGAACTTCTTAACCCAATTTTGATTTCTTTGGGTTCAACTTGTAGTTATTGAATATGTCATATTTCGAATATGTGTGAATGACCTTTGAATATTTTATACTTAATATCCACTTATATTGGGTGTATTTATATTTGTCACTCATAGTTATGAGATTGATTTATCCTCAATTTAAGGATACCTTCTTTATAATGGATTTCATCTCATTTTACATTTCTATTGAGACTTCATTGTTGTAATGCACCAGTTCACTCTTATATGGTGTATATTCTGTCCTTTGAAATATTATATCATGAATCCCTCTATTCTCATGATATTATAAAGTTTTTATTAAATATTATTCCTCAATTATTGTATTCAAGTGTCTCTCATTTTGTTAAAAACCCTTTAACTAAAATATCGTTTTAAATGTTTTAATGATTTATTCTTATAAATATTTCTCATTAATATCCATGTTTTCAAAATGGTTTTAAGGATTTATTTACATGGATATTAATGGTTTAAAATGTTAAAAGCTTCAATGTGGTATGAGACACTTTGATTTAAAAATCTTATTATTAAATGTTTTAAATGGTTTTGAAAATGGTTTTTTAGAATGGATTCATTATTTTAATATATTAAAATGTTATATTGTTATTGCAATGTGGGAATGTTATCTTTACTTTATGCTTATGTTATGTGCTATGATTATGTTATGGTTCTTGGGAATTGTTATGAGGACAGGTGGTTCTGTGATAAACTAAGGGCGGGTGAGCCCAATATAGCTCTCCAATGCATTGGGTAACACGAAAGAGTTAAAATTTAAGGTTTCTTTGAAGAGATTTAGGGAATATACTGTGAAGGGTATTCCAAACATAACCAAGAGGGTTACTCTCTATGTAAGAATGTTATGAATGCCTCAAGTTACCTTCATGTCTTATGATTTCTATGATTTATTCATGATTTTATGTGGTATGTTAACGTGCTTATGTTTTATGGGTAAAGTATGATTTCATTCTTATGTATATATGTACTCATGTTTCCTTTAAATACTTATTACAACCCTTACTGAGCTTTTTATGCTCATCCCATGTTTTTGAAATGTTTTTCACAGGTCAAGTGAATGGTACATGATATGATGATAGAGTCAAGGAAGTGTCAAGAAAGAATCCATGTTTTATTTTAAATATGTTTCCGTTGATGGGAAAAATGAATACTATCTTTTATGTAACCACTTTGTTTAAATGTGGAATGTAATGAATGTTTTATGATCTAATTCTCTAAAACTCTAAACCTAAGAAGATACTCAATGTGTATCTTGTAATAACTCAAGATTAAGTAAGGTTTAAGGCTAGGGCCTTATATTCCCAAGCACTAGTGACCCCTCAATTGTAATCCATAGTTATGAGGCACGGTTCAAATAAAATTTGGAACCACAAGAAAGAGGAGCACTTTCCCCACAAAGACACATCCTTGTGGAATGACATAAAACCACATAGGTGAGTCATTTCTTCCCAAATAAGATAGTAATAATGTGTAGTGATTCATTCACTTATGATTTTGTGTAATGGGATGATTCATGAGTTGCTAGGAATCACATATGGGCATTCATTTGGAACTATAATATACTCATATTATTGGGTTGAGTTTGGAGAAGGTTATAAGCTTACTCTCTTATTTTTCCTTCATTGTATGATAATATATATATATATATAATCTATTTCAGTACCAAATCCTCAGGTTTTATTTAATGTCTTTCTAGGTGAGGCAAAGACACGCGGGGTATGCCACATGGTTTTTGTGTCTAGATTCTCATGGTTGGATGATCCTAGTCTCCGATTATAGGTATAACAGACTTAATGAGAAGCTCATATTTTCAATGTTTCAAGCTCATTGTCATTGGATGAGTTTACTTTCCCTCTCTTCTTCTGTTTAATAATACTATTTTTTCATACCTTGTTCTATATAATTATTTCTTCATCAATAGTATCTCTCATTGCTCCCCCAACACCTTTTCAAGGTGTTTTCCTAGGTATGTACATACTCACCTATGCCTGAGAATTTCCCAACATGTGTCATGTATTTTGCAGATGATGAACTAGTCGATCACAACATTAAAGGATCTTATGGATACATACTACTTAGAACATGTAAGTTGGTCATGGATTGTGATATATGAGTTGGGGATGCATTTTTTATTCTTTTTTAGTTTTGTTAGGATGCAACGTACTTCTGGTTGGACATTAATTTTACCCCTATTGTAACTATTTATAGTACCACACATTGTGCTATTTATATTTCCATACGTATTTAGTTTGATTGAAGCAGTTTTTCATCTTTTACAATTTGTTCTCCTTGTAATTTTTCATCAATTTGGTTGCGTGTTTTCAAACACACACTACAATAGAAACACCATCTAGTGGTGATTTAAACCACTGCTACATGGTTTGGTGGCGGTTTCTGAAAACCGCTGCGTAATATGGCATCACTAATCTATTAGCGGTGATTAATTCCATTTCGTGATGGTTTAAGGAAAGGGTTGTAGCTGCCTCATTTCATGGAGGTTTTACTGAGTTTAGAGGTGGTTTTTATGAGCCCTTGACATCAGTTTATTCACGACGGTTATAACTGCCGTGAATAAACTCAGATCTAGCAGCCGTAAAACTGCCGCTGACGTCACGAGAACTACCACAGAATGAGCAGCTACGATGTGATATGTAGCGGTGGTTAAAACCACTGAAAAACATAATTTTTTTTTACATTTAGAAGTGGTTTTCACGGTTTAGCGGCGGTTTAAACCGCCGCCATTGTACACTTTGCGGCGGTTTAAACCACCGCTAAAAGCTGACTAGAAAAAAAATTGCTTCCACTGCACCACTGCCCTGAAAGACAAATCAAACCAGAAATACCATATTGTACATACCAATAGATAATAAAAAACATCAACCTAGAAAACTAGTATAGAATAAATTGAAAAAAAAATAAATAAACATTGACATGCTATATAAGAATGAACCATATTGTACATACCACCATACAACAAGAAACATAAACCTAGGAAATCAGTATAGAATAAATTGAAAAAAATATATGATAGAATCAACTATAAAACATAGGTCCATTATTTGACTGTGATCCAAACATACATCTAGCCGATCCTTCTCCATACCCCATAATATATATCACATGAAAATGAAACATTAGATCTACATGTGTGTCGGTGTTCCCATATAGGGAGTGAGCGTAAAACACAGTAAGATTTACCATGTGTGGGCCTCATACTTGTTTTAATAGCCCAAATATACCATCACCACACACATATACTACACCATGTGTCTTAGAGAAGTTCTTTTGTTAGCCTCACTCAAAACCATATTGTGCAATTTTATGTAACACCACTAATCTTCTATTAACTTATTTATTAGAAAAACCATGATACACAAAAACATTATGTTCTATTTGATCATAATTTAAAATAATTATTGAGATACATTACAGTAATCACCTTCTAAACCTGGTAGGAGGACTCTAAAATTCATTACACATGTCATTTCAACACAATTTTAATCTACAATGAATCATGTCACATTACCTTAAAATGAATTCGTCCAATTATATTGTATTTTATTCCACTTTACTAGGATATAATATATTCCCCTCTTAGGTTTAATCCCAACATTAAGAAACATGCTATTATTGTTATGTAATAAGAATAATATGAATCAATTTAACAAAATACCATAGTTAAAGACTATAGTATTAGATTCTTTATACAGTCCTTAATTTTAGATACCCCTCCTAGTATCACAATATCATATCCACCTTCAAGTTGTATTCCCCAGCCTCTTAAGCATTCATCCATTATCACCATACCAACATATATGATATTGAAAAAAATATATGGGCCCTCTAATAGGTGTCATCCACAACCATACCTTCTCCAAATTAGTCATTGAAGACCAATATAAAACTGAAATGGAAGCTTATGATAAATTCAAACACTATCTATTTCTAGGTACCTTTCACAAAGTGTTCCCCTAAACAAAAAAGGTAAGATTCTTGAAATATTTCTATTTAAATTTAACATAAATGGTATGATGTATCCCACTAATCATTAATAAACTATATGTGTTATAATTCTATTTATAGAGATTCATAAGATGCTTATCACATGGGCCTGATCCCAACAATGTAAAAACTTACGACCTCTTTCTATGGCGAAAAATGAATAATTTCATAACTATGTGGCCTTAAACAAATGAATCATAAACATGTATTATATGTATTATTAACCAAAAAATCATATATTTTCATATCTACATAGATTCAAAGAGATCATAGGAATAGGGGTAACTCATTAAACACTAGTATTTTGATATTATTCATTAAAAAATCATAAATCTATAAGGGAATCATATAATTCAAATGATTCCACCCAAAGAATATTTGATGATCCCAAAATCTCACAACTTTTACCAATACCTATTTTGAAGAATCGATAGTACGAATCTCTAGTGAACACATTTCATTGTAATTTAGTTTTAAAAGGACAACCATACCAAATATTCATATACATGGAAGCCCGTTGGAGGTTATCATCAAAAAATAGATAACCTAATGTGAATCCATTAACATGGAATTGAATTGATAACCTTTGAACTCTTACATCTGATGATGTATTGATGGGTTTCTTCATTGTGTTTCCTTTTCAATACCTTCATCACATCCTTAAATTAAAATTGAATCACCAAATGCACCAATTAAGTTCAAGACCAAAAACAAGATTATAGTACCCATAAGGAACACAATGGTGAGGCATGAAAACAATTGTTATTTCATACATAGGACTAAATTCTTATAAATATATCTTCCCCATACCCTGAAATACATTTTCTCCTAACCTTGTAAAATAAGTGCATGATGGTTCACACCTTATTTCAGTAATACCATCTAAATGGATCTATCCTGACATTATATGACACTCATGGTAATCGATAGGGAATAATGCCCCACAGGTTGTCCAACTAAAAATATTCTATAGAAAAACCATTGGTTAATAATTTCACATCCAACATTTTTGAATTCTTTTAATAGATCATGAGAACACGTTCTTATCTTATCATATTTATTTGGATAAATATGTCCACCATAAAGTAGAATCACCTTAGAACATCATTATGAGTATAATGTTCTCTATAGTAATTTTTATTGACATGTGACATTGAGTACTTAGGAAGATATATAGGGTGTTTTTCCCTATTTTCTATACTCAAACATCTAAAAGTTGATCCCACTAGGGATATCCAACCACTGACACTGAAGAGTATATTTATACCCCTTCTAGTTTAACCCCCCTTGTGTCCCATTAGAATATCTTGATAATATACTAGGGATGGTTACAATGCTCTAATATCAAAAAGCATCAGAATCTATCCTAAATGGCCTTTGTGACTATAAAATTATAATGGAAAACATATCCCACATGGGTGGGGGAATTTTTTTATCATTTTTTCCTCATGGTTATCTCCAGTATCATTAATCCTATGGGATCACACACAAATTAATGATATCCCAATTACAATGTAAATATGTGTTTCCTATTGGTGGTAACACGTTAGTATATTTCTTCAATGTTAACCCAATTGATGTTGGGAAACATGACTCTATTGGTAATGAAACATGTGTGGATGAATCTACTACCCCATCACCACTAAAAAAATAGTAAAACCATCTCAACTTAAGAGAATATTACTTAGTTCAAATTCAAAATAGTATAACATGTGAAAATAAATATTAAAATTCTATAGGGAAAAAACCCATTATGTATGGTGATTTGGTTGATGTTATCATACCTCATTTATCTAATATTATATAATAATAGTAGATTAATCAATCAACAAAGGCCGATCTGAGATGTCCAGCTTGATTAGGATCAAATAAATTGATGCAAATTACCACAACATTAATGTTTTATCAATAGTTACCTTCATGGGGTATATATCCTAATCAATATAAGGAAATTATCCCAATGGTATTTTAAAATGTAGTATCTTAGGAGTCGGTGGATTCCACAACTTCTCATATGGATTCCATTGAGTTTTGATGTGAATGAGTACAACCTTATTGGAATTCATATCTTGAGTTTGTGGATTCAAATCCTATACCACCCATATTTGGAACCTCAATCTTATTGATATTCGATATAATGGTGGATCTATATAAGTATATTAGGTGTTTTTAATCCTAATGTGTCACAATGTTTGGTTCCCTAAAACAAAGACATGATTCACCAAAAGAGAAACACCATTTAGTGGCGGTCAATTACCACTCACAAGGGCCTCCCAGTAAGACAAATTACAAGGGCCTCACTAAAGTGTCCACAACACTATCCCCTTGATCACTATTAAATGACCAAATTTTTTCAACACATCAACAATGGGTTTAACTCCCAGTCATCCAAAATCTTGACTACCAATTCAAACAAAGGCCTAAATGGAATGATATATACCAAACCTGAGAAATCAAGACATAAAAAGAAACATCAGAAATCAATAAAACGCATAAAAGGAAACATCAAAAATCAATGAAATATTAGGACATGAAAATGTTTGGTTGTAACTATGTGCCACAAATGTTATATATACAAAACAACTATTCCTATATTTGTTCAACACATGAAAAATACAACTACTCACGGTCCAATGATGCATTGTCACCCTCGCCACCTTCATCACCACTTTCTGTTGTCACCTGTAAGAACATTATATTGAAAATTAAATAAAGTTTCATATATATATTAAAACATAAAACCATTGAAAGTTAGAAAAATAAATTATTTTAATATATTGTGATTTATCTTCATACCACCAGTCGATGCACTACCACCGGGGGCATATCTGCTCATATGTTGACGTATTTCAATCAACTATTTCTGCAAAGCAGATATCTGATCCCCCTGTTGGTGAACTGTGTTTCGTAGAGATACAATATCTTTCTGAGCATCTTCAGGTATGGGCTGACTAAAGCCAGGAGTTTATGCAGCTACCATCCCTGGTGGACTGCTAAAAACCTCAGATGGTACGGGTCCCAAACCCATCCCGTGCACTCTCCTAGGATGATCCTTCCCAAGGACTTTAGTAACCGGGTCATCCTGGGAGACTGAGTAGGACTGCGCAGGATTGGCATCCCATAGTTCTTTAATTTTTACCTATAAATCAAATATCAATATATATTAACACATTAAAAACTGATAATAAGTTATTATAATAAAAAATTGACTTCATACCCCAACTTCTTTAGTAGGCTCATTAACAAAACTTCTATCTGATTTCTTGTGAACATCCAACAACAGTTCAGTTCGAGATGCTTTGTGCCCTATAATATGTGACTAAATTAAGAAAAGATAAATCAACAATTCAATATATTAAATAGATAACACTATCTTTTAAATATATAAACTAATTAAAATATTACCAATTTCGTTTGGCTTCTAGAAAAGCTTTTTGATCCCACAGTGTGAGGGATGACTTGCTTAGCCTTGTTTGATGCATTATATCTTGGGAGATCTTGAAATAAATAAAATGCAATTTAATAGTAATGTATTCAGTGTCATGTGCTCTTCATATACATGTGTAAATTTAAAATGAGGATAATATAATAATATATATTTCAATACCATCCGCCTTTCATCACGATGTCTGTCAATAAAAATGTTCCACTGTTCTTTCAGTACCCCATTGGGTAGCTTGTCATACATTTGCTGCACATTCAAGGAGGTATCATTGACATCACAACACAATCTATATTTGAAATCTTTCTATTTCATACCTAGATTTTCAACGTCCACTTCTGTGCTATCACATCAGCAATTGTAAAGTGGAAGAACATTTGTATACAAAAATTCATTTTGAACATATTAGTAACATAACATTCAATTAAACTATAATGTATTAAATTTACCTTTAGTTTAGAATCAATAACATCATTTTTCTAGCTTGGAGGAATATGCCTCCAATCATCATATGAAATAGTAATGGAAATGGGCTCCACTGCTAGTTGGCCTAGAATCTGGCCAAGTAACCCCGCGACGTCATCTGTCGGGACCCCATAAGAATCAAATGACACGACTATCTTCTAACCAGTCATATTCCAAACATCTTTACTTTTTATGTTTTTCTCCATGATTTCATTTTTTTCATCTTCAATGAGGAACCGATTAGTATAAACAAAATTCAATAAATTTATTTAATTAAAATTTGTACCTATGACAGTGACAATATAGTATGCCCGTGATGAACTGGAAGGGGTGTGTCGCTACCCCACTGATGAGGCTCTTGATGGGGGAGTTGATGACTCACCCTCTAATGGGACATCCAAAGGTGTTGTGAGAGATAGTGCAGGGGGAGATGGTGTATGGGTGTAGGTAGCTGGTGCCTCAGATGTCGTGGGGAGGGATCCAGGTGGATCATCATCTATCACAGAACTAGATGAAATATTGTACTGCATCCTCCTTGGAATTCCTGTCATTTAAAAAAATAAAATTAAGTTCAGAATATATATTTCAAAAAAATTATGCAGAAAAAAAAATTAAAAATGATATTAGATTCCCAGTACTAACAGACAAAATATATATAACAATGATAATGAATGACTGCAGAAATGAAACAAGTGGTTGCTGAATAAATAAATAATTGTACATACTATCATTTTTCCCTTCAATCATGTCAGTTTCCTGCTCTATTGCTTCATCCACTTCATTCATCCTTTCTAGACTAATATTTTCAATATCATGATGGACAAATAATTCTGATTCATGTTGTTAATTTAATTCAATTTCAGAGGTCAAATTTTCCACTTTATCACCCATATCATACAAATCACTTTGTATTACGTGAGGAACTACACTCCACCCTTCATCGAAAAAATCATTCACATAATATACCATTTTTGATTGCGATGCTAAGATATATGGATCATGGAGTTCATGATCACCAACATCCATCAAGCCTGATAAGTTCACAGAAGTAAATTGCAAGGAATCTCTTTTAACACCTCTGATAATATCGACCCATTTTCATTTCAATGAAACAACAAAAAAAATGTTCGTGGTAGTTTAATTCAAAAATATCATGCAGCTTTCCTTAGTATTCCACTTGAGTAAATGTAAATATACCACTATTCAGTGTTTTCAAACCCACTTCTCGATCGACTGTACAAAATCTAAATCCATTCACATTATAATCTTCAAACTTTCTAACTCGTTTTAGAGGACCTATGGCAAGAAACATCAAATCTTCTGACGCCTATGCTTGAGTATCAATATTCATGATCTAAAAAATGAAATATACATCATTAGATTTACAAAATGTATGTGTCAAACTAATATTTATATTTATTGCAATATTTATGAACCTACACATCGTGAAAACCATTCTACAAGATCTTTATTAACATATTTCATTATATCTTTCTCATTTCGTGTTCGGCCTCTCATTCGTCTCTTTATTTGTATCCTCAACTCTTCAATAAAATGATCCGAAATTTCACTATTCAGCATCACATATCTATGTGCCTGTAATAATTCCAAATCAGTTAGTGTCACATTTGAGGTCCTCCGAACTGATCGACCAATAGCTGGAATTAATTTGGATTTCTGATGTATTTGATATTGAGTCACTGTGTCGTCAACATGTCCAACTCGATAAATCTTCTCTCAATATCATCCATGTATCGAGAACAAAAGGTCAGAAACTCTTCAGCCAAATAGCCTTCAACAATAGAGCCTTTTGGTTGAGCTTTATTTCTCACGTATGATTTCAAATGCCCAAGATATCTATGAAATAAAATAAACATAATTAGGCATTTAATTAAGTGCCAAAAATTGTTCACTTAACTGAAAATAATATAAATAAAGTACCTCTCAATTGGATATATCCATCAATAATGAACTGGGCATCCTAATTTAGCTTCCTCAACCAAATGCACAGTTAAATGCATCATTACAGTAAAAAACGATGGAGGAAAGATCATATCCATTGAAAATGGGGTCAATAGAAACCTCTCTTGGAGGTTGTCAAGCTGAAATGGATGTAGAGATTTCACACATAGTTGTCTAAAAAATATACAGAATTGGAGTACAACAACACTAATTTTTTCAGGTAATAATGTACGCAACACCAATGGTAGTAACTGTTGTAACAAAATATGTGAATCATGACTTTTCAATCCATGTAACTTATGATTCTTCAAGTAAACACACCTCGAGATGTTACTTGAATACCCATCAGATACCTTAACATTATTTAACATTCAAAGGAATGTATATTTACACATATTTTTCATTGCAAAAATTGCTGGAGGATACTTTTCATTATCATTTGGCTAGAGATCGCGTTTTATGTTCATTGCTTGTAAGTATTTACGTGCTTTGAGATTATCCTTTGACTTTACATTCTCATTAAGAAATGTAAAAATAAAATTTTCACAGACATTCTTCTCAATATGCATCACATCAAGATTATGCCACAACAAATTGTATTCCCAATACGGAAGATTGAAGAATATACTTTTTCCTTTGTTGCGTTACAATTTCGATTGACGATGAACTTCGGGACCATTTTCCGCTATCATTCAAATGATGAACCTTTCCAAATTCTATTTCAACATTTTCAAGCTGTGTCAATAATTTAGAACCAATTAACAACTTTGGGGGTGGTCTATAATTGATGGAACCATTAAATTTTGACATGTTCAGCTGAAATCTATGAGATGCATCAAGAAATCATCGATGAAACAAGAAGCACCATTTTGTACTATGAGGTAGCCGTTTGGGCTCAAAATCAAAGTTACAAATGGGACAATCCGAACCCGTGTAAGTGTTCTAACCAGATAATTTCCCAATACTAGGGAAGTCACTAATGGTTCACATTAAAGCATCATGCATTTTGAAAATTCTTTTAGAAGAAGCATCAAATGTCTCAACAGCGTTTCTCCATAACTCCTACAATTCATCAACCAAAGGCTGAAAGTATACATCAATATCATTTCTAGGCATTTGTTTTCTAGGAATAATCATCGAAAGGATAAAATATGTTTGTTCCATACACATCCACAGAGGCAGATTATAAGGGATCAAAACAACTGAAAAAATGCTATAACTGGTACTCAAAGTCCCAAAAAGGGTGAATCCATCAGCACCCAATCCCAATTGAACATTCATAGGATCAGCTGAGAAATCTAGATGTAATGAATCAAATGTCTTCCACGATTGGGAATCTCGTGGATGTCTCATTAACCCATCATTGTTATTATCTACAGAATTCCACTTCATTTATTCAGTGATTTTTTATGACATGAATAATATTTTCAATGGTGGATTCAAAGGAATGTAACACAAAAATTTTGCAAGTATGTTCCTTTTCTTCTTCTCCATGAAATTATGTTCATTCATACTTCCAAAATCACCCTTTTACTTCCATCTAAAAGAAGAACATTTCTTTCAATTCTGTCTACTTGAATCCTCTCCCCAATAAAGCATACAATCATTGGGACACACATGTATTTTTGTATAATTCGGACCAAGCCTGTTAACAACTTTTTTCATATCATAAAAATATTATGGGATTTTTTCTTCAAGAAATGAATCATGAATCAATTCCAATATCATGGACATTGCCTTATTTGTAATTCCACATAGACATTTGATATGGTACAACTTCAGCAGAAATGAAAACTTCAAATATTTAAAACACTCACTATATAAGTCTTGATTTCCATCATCAACTGAATCATTAAACACATTTTCCACAGTGAAGTTTTCTCTTACATTTGGCTCTACAGAATCAAGAGTAGGATCCAATGATATGTTACAATCTTGATATGCCTGTGTTACAGTCTCAAAAACATCACTTGTCACATTGCAATTTTTGGGACCCTCTTCTGGTTGTTCTGATATGTTTTGATGCTGATAGTGGTGTATTGTAGTGGCGAATGCATCTTTTATGAGGTTTTTCATTTCATTTTCCATTTTCAATGAACTTGGGACCTCATTCTGTGGATTAAAATCAGTGATCAATCTTTCTATAACGTTTGATTCTCCATGCTAAATCCAACACAAATATTGACCCGGGAATTTATTCCTTATTAAATGTTCATAAACTTCATCTCTCTTCAACAATGTTCTAAATTTACATTTAGCACATGGACATTTTATTCTCCCTTCAACAGATCGATTGTAAATTGCAAAATCTAAAAACTCATTCAAACCCTTTATATACTGAGGTGTGTTCCTCGGTAATGTGATCCAACTTTTATCCATGTATATCAAAATGTGCCTACACAATAAAAAAAAAATTAAAACACATATTTACTACTAAATAGAGAAAGAGATTCATATATACGATAGTGTGAGATTAAAGAAACATAATATAATAAAGATGATCCCCTGAGTTAGATAAGAACCCTCTAGTGTTTGGGATAGGGGTAGTTTCTCTGTTAAAGAGAAACAGTGTGCTAACAACGTGGAAGCTACTTTACCATCATATCCAAAGAACATTGTTAATTTGGAATAACCCCAACCTAAGTTCTCTATAGATTCTTCATATAAACCTCTAATATCAAATAAATCTATTATTAATAATGTTTAGGTAAAACCTTATGATGCTTACAAAACTCAACACATTGTTAATTTAGAGTGGCAAGAACCACGTGAGGGATGGTAGTCTTGAGGCATGATAAGTGGTGGTGTTCATGGAAATGCATGATGAAATAACTTGGGATATTAGGTTTTGAGGTTCTACGAACCTTGTGTGGATTGAATTCCTAGACCTCTCTTTGGTGTATTCACATAGAAATGAGTGGTAGTGTGACTTGAGGGTGATTTGGATCAAATATGTGTTAGTGCTCATCAGAAGAGAATTATGGTTAAATGGGATGATCGAGGATCTGACCATGGAGTTGAATTAAGAGTAAGATTCAGACTTCGGTGTGGGAATTGAACATTTTTGTTATACATTGAGTTTTAATGCATCGTGATCGGGATTTGATAGTGCATTGGTGGGTGAGATTGAGAGGCTTTGGTATAATTCATCTAGAGAAGTACTTACTATTCTTTTTGCATAAAACGTGATGTGGTAAGGTGGATACCTCATCAGAAATGGCGTTCAAGATGCGGATGATGTAGTGTGGGGATCAAACTTGGGTGTTTGAAGAATAATTGATGTGTCTAGGCTGGGTGTTTGGAGTTTTATAGTAGAATCATATGACAACCCTGCTTTTTATTACAACTTAAACATGCTTTATTACATAAAACTTCACTTGATACAACAAAGAAGATCGAGAGGTTTAGTGTCTTTGGGTCTTAGGATCATTACATAAAAACATTAAACTTGCAATACAACATCCTTATTGAAAACTTCCTTTACATGACCACTACATTCCTTCGTACTTAGCATTGCATGGGATAACCTGAGGACATGCATAAGAAAAGGGTGAGCTATAAAGCCCAGTAAGGGAGTACACAATGAATAACACGAGGAGTACAAAACATGTTAGGCAATAGGCATATCAATAGAGCATAAGAGAGACATGAACATAAAGGCATGATAAAGCATGATAATCATAACATGGAAATGTGGCAACAACACTTAACATTGAATTAGCATGAGCCAAGGCTCATTGCACATGGAGCATGAGTAAACCCTCATTGCACTTGAAGCACGAGTAAACCCTCGTTGCACTTGAATTAGCATGAGTCAACACTCATTGCACATGACGTATCATGATACTATACTTTACCCAATGCATTGGAGCGCTATCAGGGCGCACCCTTCTTAAACATTTCATTTCATGCATAAGTGTGCCACATGGATCATAAAACATGGATTCATAAAACATAATCATTTCTTCCACGATAAAGGAATGTGGAATTCATACATGAAACTTTATAATCAATAAGTAAATGTTCATAAATGTGAATACCCTTGATGGAGAAATGGGCATGGTATTCACTACACAAAGACATTGGCTTAGAAAATCGGTGCGATTTCGGCAGCGTAACGGCGTGACATAAGAATTCATAAAAAAGGTTGATGAGAGAGAAAGGGGTTCCTCATCATATTTACATGTAATGGACAGTAAGGAGATCATATATATACATGTCCCAACAATAGAAATGGAATTTAGATTCATGATACAAAAGTATTGCTTGGATGTAAAAGAAGAGAGAGAAGTTCCTTTCGGAATTTCGGCATAGTAACCGGTGTACATGTGAGGAATTTAATGAGAGAGAAAGGGGTCTCCCATCATTCAAACAATAAGAGGGCTGTATGGGAGAGGTGCGAAACCATACCCCAACATTCATAAATGAAATTAAAAGGGAAATACAACTTAAAGAAAATTGACAAAAATGAGAAAGGAAGAAAACACCCTTACTTGGAAGTGTGCTTCGAAAGCCTAGAGAGAGGCTTGTGAGAGGCTTCTTGGGAGCTTGGGGCACCTTGGGAGGATTCTAGAGAGAGTAGGGCAGAGGTTGGACGAACTTCAAGGGCTTTGAGTGAGGAGGAAGTGGGAGCTTGGGTGGGTTTATATAGGAAAAGTGAGAGAATTCTTTATTATTTAGGTTTGGGACCCCTTATATTAAAATAATCCAAACCACAAACCATCCCATGGTATTTGCCCATGGTTTCTGGAAAAGGAAAGAGGAAAACAATATTTTACAAGGCCAAGATCCGAACTTATTAAAAAATTAGGGTTGCTTATGTGGAGGTGAGTCACACTCCCATGGAAATTAATTTAAAAAGGCAAAGTGTTGAATAAGTCTTGAGGGCTCCATTAATGCTTTGAAAAGTGAGTCAAACAAACCCAAAACCTCATTATTTTTATTATAAAACACATATTGGCCGAACATAAGGATTATGGTATTTTATTACATCACCATTGGGTCATTATGATGTCATAAAACACATTATATATTTAAATGGTATTTAATTTTTACCCAAAAATTTGACTGTCTCAGAAAATTATGAAAAATTCACCGTTGGATAATTTCGACGTCCTGATTCCAAAAATAATATTTATTTTATCTAAATAATTTTTTAAATATGTGAATTTTCACTTTTAAAATAAAAACCGACATTTATAAAAAATTCACGGGTTTTGACAGAAATGGCTTTCAAACCTTAATAAAAATTTTAATTGCATTCATAAAATTATAAGATCATTTATATTTAATAAAAATTAATTTAATATTAATAATAATATTTTATTAAAATATTATTTAATTCAAAAATCCTTTAATTTAATAAAATATAATTCTTAATTAAATAATAACTAAAAACATCATTTGTACTTTAAAAACTAATTACAATGCATCAAAAATGACTAGAAATTATATTCATTATTATATAAAAAAATAATGTACATGAACATGGTGCTACTTATTTGTTACATAACCCCTTAAAATAGCCGCATAAGACCTAAGGGTAAGGTGTGCGATGGTGACAGACTCTTGGGGTTGCTCGGATAACATTGCTCGAGTGGTAATCTCTATCAACTTCCATTTTTTCCGTAGACGATCACGTTCGAGCTTGACTTGATGAAGCTCAGCTTGGGCTTGGTCAAGGGCAAAGCCCAAAGACGCCACCTCCTTTCCGAGCTCCGACAAATGGGCTTCGTAAGGGGCAATTCTACTGGATGAGGCCATCGCTTCCTTTGTCTGAGTAGAAAATTGGTTCGTTAAAGCCTTATATTTAAACTACCCAGATGATCACTGTTCAACGGCTAAAAAGGTAACGGTCACAAATCTTAACGTTAAACTAAAGAAGTTGACATCTTATAAAAACATTTTTCATAAAGAAACATTTAACTGGATCAAGAGGGATTTTCCATTAATGAAACTTTGGGTCGTTAAAACATTCCCCCCTTAAGAAATTTCGCCCTCGAAATTTTCCTTTTCCCACACTAAAACAAATGTGGGTAACTTAGCTTCATCATATCCTCCGACTCCCAAGTTGCTTCGTCAAACTTGTGGTTTCTCCACAACACCTTGACGAGGGGCATTTTCTTATTTCGTAGAACTTTTTCTCTACGATCCAAGATCTTCACTGGTTGCTCCTCATAAGAAAGATCGTCTTCTAATTGTACCACCTCAGAAGAGAGTACATGTGAAGGGTCTGGTATGTACTTCCTTAAGAGGGATACATGGAAGACATCATGCACCTTGGCCATAGCAGGTGGAAGTTCTAGTCGATAGGCCACAACCCCAACACGATCAAGAATCTCGAAGGGGCCGATGTACCTTGGACTTAACTTCCCTTTCTTTCCAAACCTCATGACCTTCTTCCATGAAGATATGCGTAAAAACACCATGTCTCCGACTTTAAACTCAAGGTCTCGTCGACGATTATCTGCATAACTCTTCTGTCGACTTTGGGCTGCCTTGATATGCTGCTGAATGGTTTTCACCTTCTCCACCATTTCTTCGACCATTTCTGGTCCAAGCAGCTTACGTTCACCGACCTCATCCCAACATGCCGGCGTTCTACACCTTTTCCCATACAGGGCTTCATATGGTGCCATTTGGATGCTCGAGTGGAAACTATTATTATAAGAGAACTCAACTAGAGGAAGATGTTGATCCCATCCTCCTTTAAAGTCCATTGAGCACGCTCTCAACATATCCTCAAGTGTTTGGATAGTCCGCTCAGATTGGCCATCAGTTTGAGGATGATAGGCCGTACTGAAGTTCAGTTCAGTATTCAGAGCATGTTGAAGAC
The DNA here is from genome assembly GCA_963277665.1 of Viscum album. Lineage (NCBI taxonomy): Eukaryota > Viridiplantae > Streptophyta > Magnoliopsida > Santalales > Viscaceae > Viscum > Viscum album. Next base: position 979,149,659 of record OY728167.1, read on the forward strand.
TCTCCCAAAACTTAGAGGAAAATCTTGGATCTCGGTCAGACACAATAGATAGTGGTACTCCATGCAACCGTACCACTTCCCTGATATATATCTGTGCCAGTTGATCCAAAGAGAAATCCTCTCGAATAGCAATGAAGTGTGCAGTCTTTGTAAGACGATCCACAATAACCCAGATTGCATTGTTGCTTTTGGATGTCCTTGGAAGTCCAGTGACGAAGTCCATGGTGATGTTCTCCCATTTCCATTCTGGTATGGGCAATGGTTGCATCATCCCCTTAGACTTCTGCCTCTCTGCCTTCACTTGCTGACACACCAGGCACTTTGATGTATATTCGGCGATCTCCTTCTTCATATTATCCCACCAAAAGTTTTCTCGGAGATCTCGATACATCTTTGTGCTCCCTGGGTGAATAGAGAAATTTGAACTATGTACATCATCCAAAAGTTCCTTCTTCAGCTCCGAACTTGATGGGACACATAGTCTTTTCCCAAACCACACAATTCCTTCTTCATTAACATTAAACTCTGAGGATTTTCCCTTTTTGATAGCTTCCACTTTTTCTTGGATTCTCGCATCATCCTTTTGAGCATCCTTTATCCTTTCCAAAAGAGATGGTTGAGCAATCATTTGTGAAAGGATTGATGATGTTCCCTCCTTTATGATTCCCATGTCCATCTTCATCAAGTCTAAGAAGATTGGATCCTTCTCAATTCTCATCATTGATAGAATTGCTGGATCATTTCTACTTAGGGCATCCGCTACCTTGTTCGCCTTCCCAGGGTGGTAATGTAATGAACAGTCATAATCCTTTATGAGCTCTATCCATCTTCTCTGGCGCATATTAAGCTCTTTCTGTGTGAATATATATTTAAGACTCTTGTGGTCAGTATATATCTCACATTTCTCTCCATAGAGATAATGCCGCCAGATTTTCAAGGCAAAGATCACCGCCGCCAACTCCGGATCATGCGTTGGATAGTTTCGCTCATGGATTTTCAACTGTCTTGAGGCATAGGATATCACTTTATCATTCTGCATCAGCACACATCCTAAGCCCTTCTTCGAAGCATCACTGAATACCACAAAAAGCACCCCACTTGTGGGTAAAGTGAGAACATGTGCAGTGATAAGCCTCCTTTTCAACTCCTTGAAGCTTTCTTCGCATTCATCACTCCAAGAAAACTTTACTCCCTTTCGAGTTAGCTTGGTAAGAGGGTTGGACAATCGTGAGAAGTTTCTCACAAATCGTCGATAATATCCAGCTAACCCCAAGAAGCTACAGATATCAGTTTCCGATGTTGGCCTCGGCCATCCCTCAATTGCATCTGTTTTGGAGGGGTCCACAGATATCCCATTACTTGTGATGATATGGCCCAAGAATGAGACCTCCTTCAACCAGAACTCACACTTGCTGTACTTGGCATAGAGCTTCTCCTTGCGCAAAGTCTCCAGTACAGTTCTTAAATGCTCCTCATGGTCATCCTTGGTTTTGGAGTATATTAGAATATCATCTATAAAGACTACCACAAATTTATCTAGGTAATCTCTAAAGACTCTATTCATCAAGTCCATGAATATTGCTGGAGCATTGCTGAGTCCAAAAGGCATTACTATGAATTCATAGTGCCCGTACCTTGTACGAAAAGCAGTCTTGGGGATATCTTCCTTATTCACCCTTACTTGATAATATCCCGACCGCAAGTCGACCTTGGAGAAGTATTGTGCTCCACGCAGCTGATCAAACAAGTCATCGATTCTTGGGAGAGGATACTTGTTCTTTATCGTGATTTTGTTAAGTTCACGATAATCGAGGCAAAGCCGCATTGACCCATCCTTCTTCTTGACGAAGAGGACTGGTGCACCCCATGGTGATGCACTTGGGCGTATAAACCCTTTATCCAGATTCTCCTGTAGTTGTTTCTTCAGTTCTTCAAGCTCAACCACATCCATTCTATATGGAGTCTTGGATATTGGTAGCGCCCCAGGTATAAGTTCAATTGAGAACTCAACATCTCTTCTTGGAGGAAGACCAGGAAGTTCCTCGGGAAATGCTTCAGCGAATTCCCTCACAATAGGCATTTCTCCAAGGGTGGTTTCTTCCTTGGACTCAATCATCTGAGCCAGATATGCGTGCTCATAAGGCAGTAATATCCATGCTTGAGATGATGGAGCTAAAGGAGATTCATCTTCCTCCTGACACTTGTAAAGAATCGGGGGTCGGTTCTCCTTATGGAGTGTGATTTCCCTCTCCCGACAATTTATGTTTGCTCTATATAAGGAAAGCCAATCCATGCCAAGAATTGCATCAAATTCCACCAAAGGGAGTATGACGAGGTTCGCCGGGAAATTCAATCCACAGATTATAACAGGGGAGGACTTATACTCATGGGATGCAATGATCGCCCCATTTTCCGTACTCACCGACATCTTTACTTCCATGATTTGTGGTGGTGCAGGGATTATTCTAGTAAACTTTTGAGATATAAAAGAATGCGTAGAACCTGAATCAAAAAGTACGTTCGCTATTCTTGAATGAATAACTAGCGTACCTGTCACCACTTCGTTGTCGGGGTTCACTTCGGCAGAAGTGATGGAAAATGCTCTTCCTTGCTGTCTTGGAGGTTGTTGATTGCCTCCGATAACCCTTGGATTAGGGCACTGATTCGCAAAATGACCCGGTTCTTTGCATTTGAAGCATTGAACAACGCGTTGAGGTTCGAACGGAGCGTTCCTCCCCTCCGTCGCAGCCGCGGGTCCTTCTTGCTGACAGTTAACAGCTAGGTTCCCTTCTCTTCCACACTTGAAGCATTTTCTTGTCCCCCTAAGGCAATTTCCAGGGTGCTTCTTTCCACACTTTTGGGAAGTGGGGTGCTGAAATTTCTTAGCGCCGTTGGATTTATCCATCGGACCACCAGCATTGAAGTCCACCTTCCGCTTCTTGTCCCCATGATACCCCTGTGATTCTCCGATCTCCATTTCAACCTTGAGGGCACATCGGACAATTTCCTCATAGCTGTCGAAGTCACCGATCGCTAATGCTTTCCGCAAGCTAGGCTTCAGCCCACCAAAGAAGCGGTCAACCATGCATTCGGGGGTAACGACAAAGCCGGAAGCGTATCGTGCAAGCCTTGTGAAGTTTTCCTCGTACGCTCCCACAGATTCCTCATCTTTCTGCTTGAGGGAAAGGAAGTCCCTTTCCATCTTAAGATGGAGGGTGCGTGGAAAATATTTATCGAAAAACATCTTCCGGAATACCTTCCATTCCAAAGCCTCGATCTCCTCCTCAGGCTTCGTATTTTTGATCAATGTCCACCATTGATCAGCTTCACCCTCCATACGATAAGCCGCCAGGAGAACCTTCTCTTTTTCAGAGCATTGGAGGATGGAGAATATCTTTTCAATGGAGTTGATCCATTGTTCAGCAATCGTGGGATCGGATGATCCACTAAAAGTAGGAGGCCTTTGTCTCATGATGCTTTCAATAGCGACTTGTTCTTTCTTAGGGGGGGGGGTTGAACGTTCCTCTTGACCAGTGTTTCTATTCAAAACTTGAGTTAGCTGAGAGAGAAGCGTGACAAAGTTCGCGATTCCCGCTCCCATTGGATTGGGCATCTCATAATTACAATCATCACACTGATCTTCACAACGGTTGTTAGCCCGAGTTCTCCTATTACCGGCCATTGGCTGGAATAAAAGGAAAGTTAGGGGTAACACATAAAGGGTAATCCAAAGACAAAAGTTGATGACTTATAAATAAACTTTAATCTCTTTAACTCATGAGTCTATAGGATTCAATCCAGGCTTTTCATGATCTTCCTTCTAACATATATCCTTAGGGGCATTTTTCCCTTAATAAGGGTTCATACTAAGATTGTGAATTTATCAAAACATATCCCCCGGGAGTGTCGTAACCAAGAGTGAAGCAGGGCCCATTGTCGTGCACCAGTTCCCGTTCGAGTCTAGCTCAAAGCGGTGTTTTCGGGTTTTACCCCTAGGATACATCTGTGCGAGAGCCGCCTCTACCTGCTCGTATCCAGACAGGGATGTATTTGTTTGATAAACCACTTACTTAGTATTTACCAAAACTTAGGGATGTTTTTATTATGCTTAGTCTTGTATCTAAGGCTTTACTAGGGTTTCCTAATCCCAAAAATAACTAAACCTATCCTCTGATACCAACTATGACAACCCTGCTTTTTATTACAACTTAAACATGCTTTATTACATAAAACTTCACTTGATACAACAAAGAAGATCGAGAGGTTTAGTGTATTTGGGGCTTAGGATCATTACATAAAAACTTTAAACTTGCAATACAACATCCTTATTGAAAACTTCCTTTACATGACCACTACATTCCTTCGTACTTAGCATTGCGTGGGATAACCTGAGGACATGCATAAGAAAAGGGTGAGCTATAAAGCCCAGTAAGGGAGTACACAATGAATAACATGAGGAGTACAAAACATGTTAGGAAATAGGCATATCAATAGAGCATAAGAGAGACATGAACCTAAAGGCATGATAAAGCATGATAATCATAACATGGAAATGTGGCAACAACACTTAACATTGAATTAGCATGAGCCAAGGCTCATTGCACATGGAGCATGAGTAAACCCTCATTGCACTTGAAGCACGAGTAAACCCTTGTTGCACTTGAATTATAATGAGTCAACACTCATTGCACATGACGTATCATGATACTATACTTTACCCAATGCATTGGAGCGCTATCAGGGCGCACCCTTCTTAAACATTTCATTTCATGCATAAGTGTGCCACATGGATCATAAAACATGGATTCATAAAACATAATCATTTCTTCCACGATAAAGGAATGTGGAATTCATACATGAAACTTTATAATAAATAAGTAAATGTTCATAAAGTTGAATACCCTTGATGGAGAAATGGGCATGGTATTCACTACACAAAGACATTGGCTTAGAAAATCGGTGCGATTTCGGCAGCGTAACGGCGTGACATAAGAATTCATAAAAAAGGTTGATGAGAGAGAAAGGGGTTACTCATCATATTTACATGTAATGGACAGTACGTAGATCATATATATACATGTCCCAACAATAGAAATGGAATTTTGATTCATGATACAAAAGTATTGCTTGAATGTAAAAGAAGAGAGAGAAGTTCCTTTCAGAATTTCGGCATAGTAACGGGTGTACATGTGAGGCATTTAATGAGAAAGAAAGGGGTCTCACATCATTCAAACAATAAGAGGGCAGTATGTTAGAGGTGTGAAACCATACCCCAACATTCATAAATGAAATTAAAAGGGCAATACAACTTAAAGAAAATTGACAAAAAATGAGAAAGGAAGAAAAAACCCTTACTTGGAAGTGTGCTTCGAAAGCCTAGAGAGAGGCTTGTGAGAGGCTTCTTGGGAGCTTGGGGAACCTTGGGAGGATTCTAGAGAGAGTAGGGCAGAGGGTGGACGAACTTCAAGGGCTTTGAGTGAGGAGGAAGTGGGAGCTTGGGTGGGTTTATATAGGAAAGGTGAGAGAATTCTTTATTATTTAGGTTTGGGACCCCTTATATTAAAATAATCCAAACCACAAACCATCCCTTGGTATTTGCCCATGGTTTCTGGAAAAGGAAAGAGGAAAACAATATTTTACAAGGCCAAGGTCCGAACTTATTAAAAAATTAGGGTTGCTTATGTGGAGGTGAGTCACACTCCCATGGAAATTAATTTTAAAAGGCAAAGTGTTGAATAAGTCTTGAGGGCTCCATTAATGCTTTGAAAAGTGAGTCAAACAAACCCAAAACCTCATTATTTTAATGATAAAACACATATTGGCCGAACATAAGGATTATGGTATTTTATTACATCACCATTGGGTCATTATGATGTCATAAAACACATTATATATTTAAATGGTATTTTATTTTTACCCAAAAATTTGACTGTCTCAGAAAATTATGAAAAATTCACCGTTGGATAATTTCGACGTCCTGATTCCAAAAATAATATTTATTTTATCTAAATAATTTTCTAAATATGTGAATTTTCACTTTTAAAATAAAAACCGACATTTATAAAAAATTCACGGGTTTTGACAGAAATGGCTTTCAAACCTTAATAAAAATTTTAATTGCATTCATAAAATTATAAGATCATTTATATTTAATAAAAATTAATTTAATATTAATAATAATATTTTATTAAAATATTATTTAATTCAAAAATACTTTAATTTAATAAAATATAATTCTTAATTAAATAATAACTAAAAACATCATTTGTACTTTAAAAACTAATTACAATGCATCAAAAATGACTAGAAATTATATTCATTATTATATACAAAAATAATGTACATGAACATGGTGCTACTTATTTGTTACATAAACCCTTAAAATAGCCGCATAAGACCTAAGGGTAAGGTGTGCGATGGTGACAGACTCTTGGGGTTGCTCGGATAACATTGCTCGAGTGGTAATCTCTATCAACTTCCATTTTTCCCGTAGACGATCACGTTCGAGCTTGACTTGATGAAGCTCAGCTTGGGCTTGGTCAAGGGCAAAGCCCAAAGATGCCACCTCCTTTCCGAGCTCCGACAAATGGGCTTCATAAGGGGAAATTCTACTGGATGAGGCCATCGCTTCCTTTGTCTGAGTAGAAAATTGGTTCGTTAAAGCCTTATATTTAAACTACCCAGATGATCATTGTTCATCGGCTAAAAAGGTAACGGTCACAAATCTTAACGTTAAACTAAAGAAGTTGACATCTTATAAAAACATTTTTCAAAAAGAAACATTTAACTGGATCAAGAGGGATTTTCCATTAATGAAACTTTGGGTCGTTACAAATCATGTTGGGATTTTGGAGATGAAATTTCAGGTGTTTGTACTATCATCCATGAAAAATATTGATAATGTTTTAGTGTCAAATATTTAGTTTAATATAAAAAAATATGTTAACACACTTATCATAAATTATATCAAAACATGGAAAGAATGAATACTTTTTTACCAACCTAGAATTTTGTTCCAGCATTAAATCACATCAAGGGATCCATATTTCAAATTATATGGAAACAGAAACTCAAAAAGAGCATAAATTAATTAAGCACCCATTGAACATGTTCATGGTAGAGTTCTATCACATCAATAAATTCAACAACAATGACTATAATTTAAGAAGGTCACAACTAGAAATATAAAACTCCACCCGATAATTAAATAAATGATAGCCAACGAATGATCCAACCATGACTTCATCCCAACCACTGCATCATTCCAAACTCATTTTCACAGCAAGCATATCTTCCATATAATTTTATCTGGAATCCTCCCAAGGATATCAATGAGACTACCAAAAAACCAAGAGCCTAGATTTATGAAAAAATTTCATCAAAATGGAATGGAAATATTTAATCAATAAAGATAAATGAACATTATATAATATCAAAACAAGAAAATTATTGGAAGTAAAACCTTAGTATTTGTATAGGTCATCGGGGAAGCAGGGTCGTTAGGGTCACGGGGTCGTCGGGGTTGCGGGGGGCCAGGATCGCCAGGGTTGCGGGGTCGCGGGGGACGCGGGGTCGCCAGGGTCGCAGGGCCGTTGGGGTTGTGGGGGGCTGGGGTCGCGGGGGAAGTGGGGGGCCGGGGGAAGTGGGGTCACTGGGTGAGAAGGAGGGTCGAGGTAGGGGGAAAGGGTCGTCGGTGTAAAAAAACTTTGTTTCACGGCGGTTTATTATAAACCGCCGTGAAACCTTTTAAAAAAAAGGTTTAGCGGGTGTTCCCAGAACCTCCTCTAAACAACCGCCGCTAATGGAAAATTCTGTTGTAGTTACATACTTATAAAAAGTCCCCTGTGAGTTTAGTTTTTCCTATGAAACCCATTTCCACCTCTGTCCTATAGTGGTGAGCTTGAATTAGTTTTAGTTAGATCCCGTCTTGGGTTAGGTTGTGACAAAAATAGGTTTCACACCTAGTTTAAAACACATGTGATATATTATTTAGTAAATTCACAAGTTTAGTAAGAACTATTTTAAGGGAAAGATAATGGAAATAAGAGTCTATGTTAGTAAATAAGTAATTTTTTACATAGATTTAATCATATAAATTAATATGTTAAATAAATACAAGTAATTAATATGTTATACCAACAATGTTATTGGATTTTCATTTATGTGTTTAATAGGTTAAAATTCCTCATCCTTAATTTTCCATTTATTCTAGTATATGTAATGAAATATGAAGAAAATATTCTTATTCATTTATCGATTATGTGATCTGTTTGAAGTTTATTCTAAAGCTTCTTACAGAAAAAATTATCTAGAGTTCTCATCATTTAGAGAAAAGAGGAGATTATAATGGAAATTAATTAAAGCCATGCATTTTACTAGTAAAGAAATTACTTTTCATTAAATTAATAGTGTGGATGGTAAGATAATTCCATAACTCAAGGAAAGTAATCCTTAATCATATCTTTTATCATGTTATGATCACTTATTATGAATTGATGGTCATTTTATCTGTAACTTATTTATGGTTTTGTGTTCATTGACATTCTCCTAACCATTTCATCCATCACAATATATTATTTATTTGGTGTTAGTTTTCTCTTCTATGTCTGTGTTTCCACTCCCCATTAATGTAATCCAACCTAGAAACATAGTTATGTGATGACCTTTATGCATTCATTTCACAGTTTTTAAGAGAATATTTTATTAACTCTATTTATGATATCAGTTTTCAATAATGATATTTACATTTTTAAAAAAATTTATTAATCCTTTATAGGTAATATTTTAAGCACACAGTTCATTAAGGGGGAATAACATAAACCCTAGGGTTTTTTAAAATATGATACTATGTTCGATAGCATATTGCATACGCAACACCAAGCCCAAAAAGACAATGATTGTTTATATCTTGCCATTTTAACATTTGTATTATATTTTTGTATAAGAGTAATATTAATTACATTATGATATATATATATATATACATATATTCAAAATATATTTATAAATTAATAGTAAATAAACAATCAAATTTTTTTAATTTTTTATTGTTATATAAAATATTTTTTCATATAAAATGCTCTTTTTATTTTGATGAAAAAATATTAAAATTATTTTTAGAAAAATAGAAAATTTATTTTATAAAACAAAATAAATTTTTCATATTATTATATCTAATTTAAAATTGGGTAAAAATTATGGTCTTTTTAAAAAATAATTGACTTTTATGTGAATAGTGAAAAATACCGTTTTATGTAAATTTTCCATTTCATCTGATAGATTAACTAATATAAAAGGCCAATTATTCAGTCAATTTGATTTTAATGTAACATAGGTGTTATTTTTTTATAATTAATTATATTAATATCATTTAAATCATCTTTATTATGGATTTTAGTAAAACACTATTTTTAGGTGTAAAAACAATTTTTGTTAAGACTATTTTAAAATGCATACTTTATATCTATTATAACTAAATAAAATAAAACCTAATGATAAACTATATATATTTATTTTTTATATTATATATAAATATCAATTAATTAAAATCCATATAAAAAATAATTGTAATTATAATGTTAAAATAAAATAACGTTTTCCATAAAAAAAGAATTTTTCAGAAAAACTATTTCCATCGTGCTGGAGAGTATTATATTACATTAAATTATTCAACCTATTAAAATTGAATTTGTTAAAATGGATTAAATATTTTAGATAATAATAATTAATATTAAATAAAAAGATCAACATAGTTTTTACTCAATTTGAATATTAACTTTAGTAAATATTTATTACCATGGTAAAAGAAAATAAGTTAATTAAAGGAAAAATGATTTCAAAACGACTATAAAATCTGTAAAAATAACGTATTATTATTTATATTTTATTTTAATTTAAATAATTATTATATTTATTCATTTTTTATTACTTTATAAAATTATTTCATAATAATTATGATGAAAGTAATATTTTGATACCATAAAATAGAAATTATATTTTTGAGTACTATGAAATTTCAATTTTAGAATTAATTATATTCAATTAAATTATTTTTAAGATAAATTAAATTTTAAAAAATATTGTTAATAATTTTATTATTAAATATAAGTGGTCAAATAATTTTTATGAAGTCAAATGAATTTATTATAAAGATTAAAAAACATATATTGTCAACCAACCCCATCATTTTTAAATAAATGTAGATTATTATTTTAAAAATGAATGTTTACATATTTAGATAATTATTTGGATAAAATAAAAATTATTTTTGGAATCAAAATGTCAAAATTAACAAATAGTATTTTTTTCATAATTTTCTACGAAAGTAGAATTTTCTTGTAAAAATTTAATACTTTATAAATATAAAATGTGTATCGTGACATCATAATGACCGAAAAGTGATGTGATAAATACTATAATGGGTATAAACAAGGATATATATGTTTTCCATTTAATATAATATAATTTTATGTTTATTTTATTAAACTTATAAATCATTTATGAATCATCTAAAACCTATATTCTATGATTTTAAAATCAATTATTTAATAGTTTGACTCACTTCAACATCAATAAAGGAAATATTTCAATATGTTTTCCCTTGGATACAAAAAATAACCAAACCACCTATATTTTTTAGAAATCATGGAAAAACAATTTTATGGTTTGTGTTTTTGGTTATTTTATAATATAGAGTCCAAAATCAAGGTTTGAAAAATAATAAATAATTCCTCACTCATTTACTATATAAAACCACCCAATCCCACATTAATCTTCACTAAAAATACTTATATTATATCTTAACTCATCCATACCCTCTATAAAGTCCTCGTATGGTTTCACTATTCTCTCAAGAATCTTCTACCAATCATTTGGTGTCACACTCTCAAGGTAAGGGTTATTTTTATTCTCCTCTTTTTTCAGGTTTGTTATTTGTCTTATGTCTTTTATATTAGTTTAATAATATTTTGATTGTTAATAAATATCCAACCATACCATCCATTTTATGTCTAGATTATTAGATACCCCTTTCACTCTCATCAACCCCTCCCATGCACATTTATACACACCTAGTTATGCTGCCAAACATTAACCATGATTTTCCATGCCTAAAAATTGTGTAGTTAATACTCATACCCACTTCTTATCAATTGTGTTAAATATTATTAACATATAATTATTTTATTTGGGGAATAAAAGTATTTATTCCACAATACATGATCATGGAATATAACATTATGATTAATGAATCCCTAGTGAATGATCAATGTGGCAAAATTAAGCATGAGAATGAAATGAAAGTGACAGTTATGTGTTAAATTTTATAGTGCTCCAATGAAATGGGTAATGTTTTAGTATCACAAAACATCATGTAAGGGATTAATTAGTGAACCTAATCTGTCATGTTACTCCTTCCATCATGATTTCTTTCTAGTTATCATTGGCCTATGTTTATGATGTAGTGTTTTAAGTTTTTTCCACAACTCCAATGACACCTTTATGTTTTCCTGATAAATCATGACTTATTATTCATGTTTCATATTCTCACCCTTTTTTTACCCATTGATACACCTATTTTCTGACATGTATTACTTTATTCTTTCTATTCCATGTTTATTCCCTTAATGAGCTTTATAGATCCCCCATTTCATGTGTATGTCCCCAAGTTATCATGTGCATTTATAGTGTTATAATTTTAAAGAATATTTCAATTATGTTGATTAATTTCCTATTTTAAGAAGTTATGGAATGTACTTAATTACAAAATGAACTAGACTAATTGATCTTTTGGGTTGTATTATGTGTAATTTTATTTATAAATCATTTATTAAATTATAATAATGATATGGTTTGTCATACATCTAGCACCATGAAACTCCATACATCAACGATTTTCTTGATCCACACCTAAGAAACTATAGCTATCACCTTTTCTTAGTCAACTGATACTCTTGCATCTAAGACAATACAACCAATCCAGTGAATCATATCCACATAAAGTGGTACTTTGTTATATTATCATATAACTAATTATTTATCAATGAATTCAAAATGATCTCAATATGTTTGGAATTGTTATGTTGATTGTGAGAATACAGAAAGACATCATCCAGGTAGATGACCATAAATGAATCCAGATATGGATGGAGAACTTATTTTATCAGCACAATGAAAAATGATGGCATTATAATGAGATCTAAAGACATTAATAGAAACTTATATAGAACATACCTTTTACAAAAATTTGTATGATGCATTTCTATAGTTTTAACACTCACTTAATGATATACAGATCTCTAATTAATTTTGAGAATAGTTTGAGATCCTCAAAGATGATCATAAAGATCATCTAACCATGGAAAAAGATACCAAATCATAGACATAAAATATTTCAATTATTAGTATTCCATGCATAGCCTAATGGTTCCATCATCTTTTTTTAAAATGGAATGGAAAATCCCACAGTGATATACTTGGTCATATATGCCCCTTTGTCTCCATGTTCTCTAGCTACCTTCTATGCTCATGAACCTCTGATGTGGCCATACTATAAGGAGTAATGGATACATGTGTAACTCTTTGTAGAATATTGATGGATAATTCCACCTCTCTCATGAGGTAAACCAGAAAAGTTGTTTGGGGAAACATCTATAAAACAAGAAACCAATTTAGGTAAATCATCTTGAAGTGCTCCCTGATCATCCATATATAATATAGTAATATCTATTGTCATCATAACAATCCCATGATGTTCTTCTCTATATCATCTCACATAGACATCCCATTAAACCATGTGAACAAAGACCCCACCATCTATGGAAGTGAATGAAACCCTCTGGATTTATAAATTGATGTATGATCGATAAGAAACAAGCTACTATATTCTGATTATGATGTAAAACTCATGAATCTTGAGGAAAAAAAAATTCTATACGAATTTAAACCTATCTATCAAATGAAGAAATTAAATTCACTTGAGAACACTCTTTTTTTGATTTCCAATAGAGTTTTTGGTGTCATTAATCCATTAGAAAACTAAAACAGATCCAAAAGACCTCAACCATAGGTAAAGATATAAGACAATGTGATGCACCTGTATCGAAAAGAAGAAGATACTGTCATATATGCTACAAAGATCATACCTCACAATATTGATGGCACGATGCTATAAATCTTAGGGATAGGTTAAACATAATTTATCTTGCCTAAACCATGACTCTATTAAACAAAATCACTACAGACCACTATGATATCTACGTGTAATTGATGCCTTGATTCCATGGATATGACCATCACCTAGGGATAAATGATTGATACTACTCCAGTTCCCATTCTTACATGGATCTATACAACCCATTCCTAATCCTATATCTATAACTAACCATCTTCCACAAACTTATGGTGGAATCGTCCTGTGAAACCGACACACATGGCCCACCATTACATAAGCACTACACTATACTGGGTATCGATCCCACTAGTTCTTCAAATTACCCCATCATCCTCACTTAATATAGAAAACTTTTCTACTGTAACTATAGGTATGGATTGTACTCATCTCTTGTGATAAATAAAAACATCACTTCATGTCAATGGAAGCTTAACCACCTGGTTGAGAGGATAAACTCCTCTACTCTATGCCCCACCATCACTCATGTTCAACTCCATAATCAGTGCTTGGTTCTCTATCCCAGTAATATTCATGATCATAAATATGATGACCTAAGATCGAACATCATGTAATAGAACATCCTTCAATACTTTGCCTTAATATTCCTCATCTGTAATATATATCGATGCAAAATACTACATCTCTATAAAACATGTCAAATACTCTATAGTTGAAAATGCATCATGCTCTATAAACTTGATCTCATTGGATCTATCTACTCTGAGAATCATGGATAAAAAGTATTAATAGAATATATTTGAGAAATTATAGTACACCATGTATTAAAACCTATTACCCAAGTTCAACACATCCTTCTATCACTTTTTTTTTCTACCCGTATCATATATGCTGTGAGAATCACTCTTCTCTCTTAAAGTGTATCTAAATGTCCGAATATAGAAAATTTAGTCTCAATCTAAATATCAACATACTATGTAATTTCATCATAAAATTTTTTGGGATGATTCTATTTTTGGAAGAAACACATTTTATCATCTATAGATGATGCAAGCTATGATTCTCCATGAAATGTATGCATATATTGTAAATATCCCTCATGGAACTGTGCCTCCACACCTGTTTTTGGTAAAATTATTTTTGATGAAGTTGAAACTATAGGTGGATCCATCAGTTTCTTATGGACCACTTCCTCAAGAGCATGGTTGTCTCCACCATCCTGGCATAAAATTAAAGGTCATTGTGATGTTATATATCAATAATTCCATCACATAACTTTGAAAATATCGATAACAAAGATCACATTAAAATCTATATGACTGGTCAGGGAATTCCAATAAATAGTCCATACACCTCTCGCTTCTCTTAAATCTAGGAGTGGGTGAAATTAAAAAGTCATAAACATCACTTAAGAAACACTATAATTCAAACTCAAACTCATGGTTATGGTCATGTTCTATGTTTCCAAAAATAAAATAAAATTTTAATCAATATTTATTTAATATTATCAATTAAATGGTTGAACCAAATTGTAAATAAATTTGGATTCATGAGGGACCATATAGCTTAATAACCAAAATATGGTGTTCACTTAATTTAACCATATCATGTTTAAGTCCATGTGACCAATTTTCCATGACACAACATGCCAAAACTGGCTGCTTATGTTTTCTACTATTACATAATTAGTATGAAACTATTTAGGTTATGTAAGGCACTATAATCACCCACCATGTATCTGAAATAACTACTCAATCATCTATCAAAACATAATATATATCAAATAAGTCACATATCAAAATGTCATTCAATCTGGAAATGTATCCTATATAGAATGGTATAATTCATGGAATGTGAATATGATAAAGTTATTAAAATGATTCATGATATTAATACCATGATATCTTTATTAAATATTAAAAAGTTCCTCAACCATATCAAATGATAACCTCACAATTCATGTCTGTCACCCAATAGTTGAATCATGTAAACTATAATAGTCAAAATCTAAAAAATAGAAATTTACATTTGAGGAAATTATTATTTTCTCTGTAAAAGGGTTGGAAAATCACAATAAAAGATCCTTAAAAAATAAAAATACAATCCAAATCCCTTTTATATTGTGAAAAAATAGAATGGCTTTAAAATAAATCATCTGATAAAACTTTGTAACATCCTGACATGGATTCTCATATCTAGTTACTTGATCTAGTCTGTATCATAGGCTCATTCACATATATATGAATGCAAGAGGCTTACGATAAGCATTGAGGTCCTTGGGTTTGTTTTTGGGAGACTATTACCTTATGAAAGAGTGTAAAATAGTGGCATCATTCATACATATCAATATCGAAAGATGAAAAAAAAAACATATTGAAGGTAGCATCGAAGACATGAATATATAACAATGTTAGATGTAATCACATATAAAAAATGTTAATGATACATTTCATTTTTCTACCAATAATAAAAAATAGTTAAATATATAACTATACAATACATATATCAAAATACAAAAAATACCAAAAATAACTATCTATGAATAGCATTGTGAGTCTACCTCATCCCTGTACTCCTTTTCTATTAAGCATGGGACAAATAATGCATCATATTGTGGGTTCTTGCCTCTTTGAATAAATTCAACCTTGAATCATTTTCAGTTACACAACAATAACTCGAGATATGGTGTGAGATATAAATTAGTATCCCTCAACAATTACTTTCTACAATAAGTATGTGTTTGGAAATAAAAGCTAAGTAGTGTGAAATGAATGTCACATGTATAAAATAAATTGAACATGTGCCCTTGAAATTTATTTAACAATTGAAACCTTAATTCAAAACAACACCCTCTATGAAATAATGGTAAAGATCATATGTGATGGAAGTTATAATGAAAATAGAATTAAGCCCCAAGACCATGTCGCATACAGAATATATAATTTCACATACGACTAAACCATATAACCTTTATAATATAACATTCATGGCCATGCTGTATAACAAAAAGAATAATATCAATCACATCCATTCTATCTATTATAAATCACCCCTCATGTACATGCCATATAATATATGTGGTAGGCCCTTTCGGGGTAGGATCTAAGGGATTGAATACCAAGTCATCCTTGTTGAGTCTCCAGAGCATCTGAATAGAAATTAATTTAGACATGAAATGGGTTCAACAAATCATGTCAACCCACTATGTATACTGTGATACCAAGAAATCCATATCCAAAGGGTATCAAGGCCCAATGAATCCTATGAAATAAATACCCAAGGATAAATCTTATCCAAGGCATCAACAACCATTATCATGAACCATAGGATAACCGTCCAAGCAATCTAAATGAATTAGGATCCATGTTATACCATCCAAGGAATCCACTACCATTAAATTCATCACACTCATTCATGAATTCACATTCCATTACATATCATGAGTTTACTCACTCAAATAAAAATATACATTTAAACAGATAAGTATTTCAATTCATTTATAACATGCAAAATGAGGATAACCATCTTCCAATGATATCAAAAAATTAACTTAAATTCATTAATATATCCATCTATCATGTAAAAAACAAATTAATTCCCCATTAGTGGTATAAAAATAAGCAGATACAAGGGAAAATCTCTTTGTGTGCCATAGGTTGGGGAGAAAACCTCTAAAAAACAAAAAGTAACTAGTGGGTATCCCTAACAGGCTCTAAAACACCCAAATCAATTATTCAATTAATTAGAGGGATACCTCCATAGATTTCATCACATGGTAGAATTTAATCTAGGCTTATAAAACATCAAAACAAAAGGAAAAGGTATAGAATACATACCATATACATGTGGCAGAACAATCGTCAAGTATCAGCTTCTGATTTGGTCCAGATCGGTAGAAAAACTAAGAAAAAAAGAGAACCATGGAAATATGTCATAATATCTTACACCAAAATAGAAAAGTTGATTCTAAAAAAACTAATAACTTCACAAGTGGAATAGATAAATCATCACCCCTAATCTAATATTATAAACCATGTCCAAATTAGAGCTAGGATGATGAATCAAGAGTAATCCCTAGATTTATTCTTCTTAGGGAATCATGCCCATGAGAAGATGGAGGGTGATGGCTTATATATTAAAAATAGTGTCCATTCCTATTATTATTAAATTGTTTCTTCTATAATTGGAATTATGTGTAAATTTTTTACATGTTGTGAAAATTTGAGGGACTTTCTCACTAGGTAAAACCTTTTACACAATGTGAATTTGTCTGCCCAGGGTATTACACATAGTGTATTGAATAAGCATCTTGTATTCCAAGTAAACAGTGTTTAACTAGATAAAAGACAACCTATACCCCTCTAGCCTTTTCTTTTCCAAAAAATTACCAAACAACCTATATCCTATCTTAGGGTATAAGATATAAATAGAATTTTAGATGAGTTTAACTGGAAAAAAAATGATTTTTCACTTCAAAAAAACCCTGATATCTTATTGGTTTGGAATATAAAATGTGGATTCTAGTCCAATGAAATTTACATGGTATTAATTTATATAAATAATATCTATTCCAATGAAAATATAAAATTCAAAAAATTTAAAAATTGAATGATTTATAGGATGAACATCCCCTCAATGGACAACAAGATATGAATAACATACTTGAGATATTATCAAAATACCATTATGGGGTTTCACAGCTAAATTCTATATCATAATATATTACTATAATATGAAAACCATTATAAAATTCTTTAGATAGAAATTATTTTGTATATCTAGAGTCAGATGAGACATTAATAGTTCTAGAGTGAATAATATATATACTTTTCACCGTGTCATTATAACACCCATCATCTAAAATAATGTTCACATTAAATTCCCCATTTTATCTCGGATGAAGAGGTTTTAATATTTATCATAATCATTATCCTTAATATTTTGTCTGTTTTTATCATAGTTCTCATTCTCCTTGAAATTGAAACACTGTATTTTTCATGGTCCATTCAGTGCAATTTTTATATATATTTATTCATTGTCTTCTAACTTCTCCCCATCACTTAAATAATGAATTGGTTGATAATATTCCTTGAAAAACATAAAAAATTTAATATTCCCATTAATATGATTTACTCTATGATTTCTGCTACACATAAAACATGAAAGAATTTTTATCTTCTTCTATTTAAAAATTTTAGAGTTTCCTTTTAACTCAATATTCCCTTTAATGTAAAAACCGTGAGGTTGATAGGTAACAAAAAATCCATTTTCACATGGATGGAACATAAAATTATTACATCATAAATATTGAATTCTTTTAGGTCCAAATCCCATATAATATATGGTTTTAGGCTATTGAAAAACTGATTAATCTTATATTCATGTTTTATGATGACTCCAGAATCATACATCACATGTCTTATAATCATTACCTTATACGCAACAACATATTCATCATTCTTCTACATTATCTCAAAGAATAATTTTTTCATTTTTTTGTATGAATCATTCAAGGGAAGTATATAATGATAATATTCTCATAAACTCACCCCAATCCTTGTAGTAAATTTAATCATGTTCTATTTTATTCTTGAGGAGAATCCTCCATTAATCTGCTTCACCTTCCAAATTATTGACATATATATATAATTTTTACATTTACAAACACTTATGAATGGAAAATATCAGTTTAATAGTAATAAACCCATTATTAAGAATCTAGTGGTCTAGCAGAACTATAGAATGATGGTGGATGTTGCCTCATGAAGGGCTCAATTGAACGTTGTTCTCTTCTTTTTCTCATTTAGATGTTCGTTATGATTCATATCATGAATTGTTTTCTGAGAATAAAAAAGATATATTCAATTATAGATCCAATAACATTTTCTTGTTTAAGAGAATTATAATTTCATTTTTCAACATAATCAAAATTAATATTATTATATTAGGTTCCACCCATTGACTAAAACCAAACATCATTGTGTAATAAACAAAAATGTTAGTGGGGAACCACATAATTATGGAAACCAACTCATTTTATGTATAAATTATGGAACAATCATTTTAATATATGACAACTTATGTTTATCCTAGGTCATTCATATTCATAATGTATTGATATACTTCATGATAGTTCATTATGTTCTAGTTTAATTCCAATGAATATCCCCATGAAGTGTGAAATTTAGTATGCGACATGTCCCATTTTTAAGAACCTAAAAGAAATAATGTACATATCAATGTTACCTTTTAAGAGGAATTACCCCTAGGTATCTATGTTTCAAAGCCACATCAACTTGTAGTATCCATAAAAAGTTTTAATTTCGTAGAAGAAAATCTCGATATCATCTACACAAAATTTCAGACACTTTCCTCTACTTTGACTCCACTGTAGACTTTTACTTAGACATATCCACACACACACACACACATATATATCCTTATATATCCTACTAATGTTTTTATACCCTAGATTCAAAAATATTACTACTCCTATATTCTAATACCAATTATAATGACCCAAAAATCTCTTATATAGTTGTTGTATCATTTTAGAATAATGGTCACTAAGTTACGCAAACACAATACTGGGGATCACAATGAAACAGGGCCTTGGGAAACAAGGACACATAAATAAATAGTCTATAAGGGAGGTTATTATTCTCCAACTATGTTTTTCATAACAATCTCCCTTCTCAGTCATATAATACATAATACATTTTATCATAACATGGGAAAGGAAACATAAAAAAGGGTGAGATCAAATACTCAGTAAGGGTAAAAAAGGGAAATATAAACAAATCATGATAATAAAAACATGATAACATGAGACTAACATTAAAAAACCATAACTTCCATATCACATATCCTATACATGGGTCATGGACTAAATCATTATAGTTTATAAGACATGAATTATAATGAACTCAATGAACATGGTCCAAGAGATGATAAAATTAAAAAAAATGGCATACACACGTAGAATAAAAAATCATTTCCTTAGTAAACCAAGCTTTATTTACAACACTATCATAGAGTAATAGATTAACTCCCCCAAATAGTCATAGTTTTTAAAGTCTACTACCATGATTAACATAGGGGAGAGAGTCCCATCCTGAACTGGGTTCACTCCCCATTCTATTACTATGTATCTCATGAGATACCCGTCATTACTTTATGCATTGGTGGGATATATATATCCAACTTATCACATAATTTAATTAATACATAAGTAAGCCATAAGATTATATAAAATTTCCCATATCAAATACAATGAAACAAAATTGGTTTCATAATAATTTTATCACAACGTAACTTATGGAAATAAAATGGTTTAATAATCATTTAATCATTTCATTAAATTACAACACATGGAAAAATAAGTGGGTTTAATAAAAAATTTGGACTGTATAACCAAAAAATGAGAAATGGGGTTCATAATTAATTTATCCTATTATTAACTAGGGAATAGAAATAAGTTTGATAAGTATATAATCAATATATAAACTGTGGAAGATAAATGTGTTTAATAAAAACCATATCATCATAAACACATACCATTCAGAAAATGAATAAGAATGGTATAGTTGGATCATATATTCATCAAAAGAATATGTAATTTCAAAAGATTATATTTTATATGGAAAATAATTTTGAATGAAAAATAACTTGGAACATTTCATATGGTAGATATCCTTTCTTTGAAAATAATGTTTCTAAAATTAAAAATTCATAATGTATTTTATAAATCATTTCAGTTGAATGATATTATTGTTTTAACACATATGAAATGAATGGATTTTCCCATCATCATAAAAACATAATTATTTGAAGTATCAATATAAAAATTGTAATGTTACATTCAAATAAAATGTTTTCTTGTTAACTTGGGGAAATTTTACACTTTAAATAAGTAATATCAAAGTAAAAATGATAATATCCTCATGAAATTTTTCATGTGATCATTACTGTAATTTCATGTCTAATGTGACATATGTTGAGGTTACTTATGGTTTATTGGGGATTTTTTCAAATGATACAATCATTATTATTTCACCGGATGGATTTTGTTAATTATAAAATATATTAAGAAAAAACATTTCATTTCCACATATTATGCTATGATAAAATGTTAATGAAACCAGTTTCTCTTCATGGGGTTTGATATGAAAATATTTTTTGACATTATGGTTAACAGGCGTAGATTTAACAAGTGATATGAATATTATATATCCCAATAATGAATTTGGAAAATACTGAAATAACATGAGATAAATATTCTAGGAATGGGTAGTGAACCTGTAAGGCCCCGACCTTAAACCTTACTTAATATTGAATTAAATGAATAATTCACATTGAGGATCTTTTCAGGTTTAGAGTTTTAGAGAATTAGAACATAACTATTACATCTCAAAATATTACAAAGTAGACACTTCTACTAAGTTTCCATAATAAAAAAATCTCTTAAAAAGAAACATGTCTAGTTCCATGTTTTATATAGCATGAAATTCCCTTGATCCCATCCTTGACCTTATTCCACATTAAGTCCTGTGAAAAACATTTCAAAAAAAAACTTAGGGTGAGCATAAAAAGCTCAGTAAGGGATACACAAAGAATGAAAACTCTTAGTTTTTCAAACATCAAGTAAACCATGTATACTCTATCTAAGTAATACCTTCACCTTCATGAAGTAGTAAAAACTCTTCACTGAATAAAGTATCATTACTTACCTTTTTGTAACCAAAGGATTACCATAAAACCCATATAAAGAACACATAAGATATATAAAGGTAACTTGGGACATAAACATACTTATGTGGAATAACCATACGGTCTACTTCCACACATATCACTTAATGGAATAGCCATACGGCCAATTTCCATACATACTTAATGGAATAGCCATACGGCCGACTTCCATACCCAATGCATTGGAGGTTATAACGTAACCACCCGTCCTGGTATTCACGGCACCACCCATCATATGGTTTATAATGTAACCACCCGTTAAAATGTTCAAGTACCAATATAAAATCATAAAACATAAAACCAATATGAAGGAATGATAACATTTCCACATTTCAATCACAATATATCATAAATATATTGACATAATAGAATCCTTTATCAAAACCATTTTCAATACCAAAATACATAAAATAGTATATGGTATTTATTTTATTTTAAAAACATTACGGCTTGTTGAGGAAGCCAAAGACCAAATAATACTCACAGTGGTGGAAAAGGTCGTTGTCCCAGCGTTCGTTAAAAGAAACATTCCTTTTTGTATTTTTGTAAAACTCTTCGTAGAAAAAGATTCCTTTTGTATAAAAGTAAAAGAAAAAGGGGTTTATACACCATATAAAAGAAAGTTGTGTATAAAATGAAATATGCCTCAATGAAAGGAGATTGAGACGAAGTCCCTTACCCCGGGTCCGACTTGACTCGATCGTTCTTTAACGTCCAGAATAATAAACTTGAGTTAATTTATACTTTCTTAATAACCTTTTTCAAGTTCATTATTACTTTTATATCACTTATTACCATGTTATAAACATTATTTAATCATTTAAGTTAATAATGTTTGTTTTGTCGATATTTGGTTCTTAAGTCAAAAGTGGACTTCTTACAATTACATGTTGTTCATGTGGTCAAAGGTTCTTTATATCCAGAATGAAATTCCTGATTTGGATATCATATATATCATATATATCCAGCATATACATGTATTTATAATATTACATAATCATTTAGAGGTATGAAATGAAATGCACCGTTCATGGAGACGGTAAGCCGTACGTACGCATGAACGCTACTTTCATTTCTTTGTCATATTAATGGAATTAAAACTAAATGATAGGTATGTATATTTTAATTCCAGAACTATATTCATCATTTAGATATATCATTAATTATATATATCCATTATATACATGTACTTTTAATAGTACATGACATTTGGGGATAAGAAATGAAATGCACCGTTCATGGAGACGGTAAGCCGTACGTAAGCATGAACGCTACTTTCATTTATATCTCATACTTTAATGGAAATAAATAATAATGATATAGAGGTATATTATAATTCCAGTATAACATAATATATAATAACTTTAAATCCATCCTTTACACGTCCCACATATGGCATTAACGAATCACATCACTTTGAGGGGGCGGTAGTCTGCACTTTCTTAAATGAAGATATCGTGTTTACCCATAATGGAAACCATGAAGGTATGCCAAAAATGAAAAATACAGAAGCTGAAGGAAAACATAAACATATTATATATCATATATAAATATAGTGTCATCTTAATGGCCACCTTTGAAGGTGTTAAAAGAATGTTGAACAATCATCGTTTCAGGAGGTAGAAATTCGCCACCCACAGAAACAGTATGTTCTTTAACCATTA
Organism: Viscum album; assembly: GCA_963277665.1. Taxonomy (NCBI): domain Eukaryota; kingdom Viridiplantae; phylum Streptophyta; class Magnoliopsida; order Santalales; family Viscaceae; genus Viscum; species Viscum album. Next base: position 979,173,200 of record OY728167.1, read on the forward strand.
GATGTAGGTGTGTGTGAGTGTAGCTCGAATAATTCTTATAACAAAATCCTAGTATATTGAAGATACTGGAGTTGTTACAAAAGAAAATAATAAAAAGAGTTTAGGGGGTTGGAGAAGCAAAATAAAACAAAAGGACTCAAAAGAAAACATTACCTTTAAATCGGGTAACTCCCCTTAGTTTGAGCTCAAAGGCTTCCTTGAGAAGACTTCTGCCCAAAGTGAGGCTTCAAGGAGTAAGAAAGGGATGTGGAGAGAAAAAATGGGTAGGGGTTGGCCAAGCCAAAGACTTTGGGAGTGTGGGTAAGGAGGTAGAGGTGGGGGCCTTTTATAAGAGGAGAGGAGGGGCACTCTTAGAAAGTAAAGAAAAGTCACTTTATTTTAAAATGGTATTCGGATTTAAGAGGTCCCAAATTAATGTATTTCTAGGATAAGGTGATAAGGGTTCTAAATCCACTCATCCAATAGGTTTTGGACATGTTTAGGTCTTAGATATTACATTATCTTTCCATTTTATTTAAATCGTTAAATAATGAGGTCATCGCTGCATCATCATGATGTCATAAATAATTTAGTTTATTTAATGTTAAAAAATTCTAAAAGAAATACTATGATGTAGGAAATATTTTTATATTTCTAATGACTATTTATAGTAAAAAATCTGAATTTTATAACCCCATGTAACAATTGTTTTAGTAAAACATCTCATGTGTGTGTCATTTTTTACTTTAACATTAAATAAAAAGTTATTTATGTCATTTCCCAACCAAAGTGGCTCCATGGGGTCCCCAAGTTGACCCATGGATTTTCTTGGTCGGCCATGACACATACAATGAGGGTAGGACATGTGTCTAGGTCATTTCATTTTATTAAAACATTATTCTTACCTTAAACTACACTAATTACCTCTAATCGCGATTTAAAACTTAATAAGTTTCTATTCACCAAAAAATTATTTTAATCTCATTGTACCACATTTTACTTCTTAATGACAACCATGTATGTCGGATTTTTGAAATTCAAAACACAGAAGTGGTAAAATTTCATTTAAACGAAAATCAGTTTTTATAAGTACCACTTAGTGGTTTCACTATTCATCAAAAATTGAAGTTTTTCAGAAAAATACCAAAAATTCACCCTAAGCTATATTTAATATTCCAAATTAAAAAATGAAGTCTATTTTACAAAATTCAAAAAATATAAGTCACATTAATTAATTTAATAATTAATTCCCGCTGTCAGAGCAAATATCGTGTTTTTATGAAACAATAAGTATCAAAAGATTGACACTAGTTTAAGTCCGATTTCAAAGTGAAATTAATTTCAACGACCACTATTGGATTTAATGGTAAAAATATTTTATAATTTTACTTTAAAACCAATTAAAATGGTAATATAATCATATAAATAAATTAGATTAAAAAGAGGTTTTGAATAAAAATACAACATTTTACACTATTCATTAAAAAAATGAACTTTATCGGAAATATACCAAAAATTTACACAAAGTAAATTTTGATGTACCGATTCTAAAGAAGAGTTATATTTGGTCCAATAGAATTTATAAGATTTATCAAAACTATATTTAATGACGGTTCGCCATCAAAAGGTGACAAGTGAGCCTTTAGTGAAAATTAGGGTATAAATGCCTAAAATTGAGTTCTTTCCGTATTTTAAGCCTTTATCTTTTATTGGATAAATGTAAAATCATTTAAAAACATATTTAATCATATTTTAGTTATTTCTATCCATTCCAGCCAGTACAACGACTACATGTTAACTAACATTTAAAATAATATTATTTTATTACTAGTGTGCAACGTAAGTTTTCAAAGAAACTCATCGTTGCGTATCGATTACGCTATCGAACGTAGAAACCCCTTTTTAATTAAAATTAATATTTAATTCGTATATATTAATAAATATCAAAATTATTTATTCTTTATTTACCTGGGATGTTACATCCTTCCCCCCCTTTTGGGAATTGCATCCTCGCAATTTTATTCACTTATCAAAATAAGTGGGGGTATTTATCCCTCATAGCATTTTCAGATTCCCACGTTGCCTCTTCAATCACATGGTTTTTCCACAAAACCTTTACCTGATGAATCACCTTATTCCGTAACACCTGCTCCCTGTGGTCAAGAATCTAGACTGGTTGTTCTTCATAAGATAGGTTCTCCTCCAACTGAACTACCTCTGGACTCAAAACATGAGATGGATCTGGAATATACTTCCTCAACATCGAAACATGAAAAACATTGTGTACCTGAGATAAACTTGGAGGTAAAGACACTCGGGAAGCAACTGATCCAACTTTCTCTAGAGTTTCATATGGTCCAATGAACCTTGGACTCAGCTTTCCTTTCTTACCAAATCTCATCACACTTTCCCAAGGAGAAACCTTGAGAAAAACATGATAACCTACCTCGAAAGATAGATCCTTCCTCCGGTTATCCGCATAACTCTTCTGCCTGCTCTAAGCTGTTCTCATGTGCTTTTGAATCAACTGAACTTTTTCTACCATCTCTTCTACCAATTCTGGTCCCATCAGCTTTCTTTCACCCACTTCACCCCAAAATGCTGGATTTCGACACCGCTTCCCATATAATGCCTCAAATGGTGCCATCTGTATACTAGAATGAAAACTGTTATTATAAGAAAACTCAACCAAAGAAAGATGTTGGTCCCAACTTCCCTGATAATCCATCGAACAAGCTCGTAGCATATCCTCCAAGGTCTGAATTGTTCGTTCTGACTGCCCATCTGATTGAGGATGAAAAGCTGTACTAAAATTTAATTTAGTACCCAACGACTTCTAAAGGAATTTCCAAAAGTTAGAAGTAAACTTGGGATCACGGTCAGATACAATGGAGAGAGTAACTCCATGTAACCTGACTATCTCTTTTAGATACAATCGAGAAAGTTGATCTAGAGAGAGTGTATCTCGAATAGGAAGGAAATGAGCAGATTTAGTCAAGCGATCAACAATAACCCAGATTGCATTATTACCTCGAGATGTCCTCGTTAATCCCACAACAAAGTCTATGGATATGTTTTCCCATTTCTACTATGGCACTGGTAAAGGTTGAAACATCCCTTTAGGTAACTGCCACTCTACTTTAACCTGCTGACAAGTCAAACACTTCACAATAAAATCAGCAATATCTCTTTTCATTCCATCCCTCCAGTAATACTCTCGCAGATCTCTGTACATCTTAGTACTGCCAGGATGAACTGAAAACCGGGAACTATGAGCCTCACATAACAACTCATTATTCAACTGTGAATCACAAGGCACACATAATCTCTTCCCAAAACTCAAAACACAATCATTATCAATGTTGAATTCAGGCAACTTACATTTCTGAACCAGCTCTACCTTTTTCTGCAACTCGCTATCTTGCTTCTGTGTTTGCTTGATTCTGTCTGATAGAGAAGATTTCACTGATACCTGAAACAAAACAGAAGAACTTCTTGCACCAACAACTTCTATGCCAAAGTTCAACAAATCAAAAACCAAAGGATATCTTTCCAAACGTATCATGGTTAATGAAGCATTACTTTTTCGAGTCAAAGCATCGACCACTTTATTTGCTTTTCCCGGATGGTAGTGAATTGTACAATCATAATCCTTGATTATTTCCAGCCATATCCCTTGTCTCATGTTCAATTCTTTCTGAGTGAATATATACTTTAAACTTTTGTGATCGGTATATATTTCACACTTTACTCCATACAAATGATGCCTCCAAATTTTTAAAAGCAAAAACAACAGCAGCTAATTCCAAATCATGTGTAGGGTAATTTACATCATGAGATTTCAACTAACGTGAAGCATATGAAATTACCTGATCATTCTGCATGAGGACACATCCAAGTCCTTTCAACGAAGCATCACTGTATATAACAAACTCACTGTTCCTGGAAGGAAGTTCCAAAACTGGAGCATTCACCAATCTTCTTTTCAACTCCTGAAGACAATCATCACATTCTTTAGTCCAGATGAACTTAACACCCTTACAAGTTAGCTTATTCATTTGAATAGATAACCATGAAACATTTCTAACAATGATTTGGTAGTAACCTTCCAAACCAAGAAAACTAAGGATCTTGGTTATATTTGAGGTTCTTGGCCATTCTTCAACAACTTTTGTTTTAGCAGGATCAACAATTATGCCATCTTTTGAAACAATGTGACCTAGGAAAGAAATTTGTTGTAACCAAAACTTACACTTGCTGAATTTTCCATACAGTTTATTTTCTTTTAAGGTTTGAAATATAACCCTTAAATGACTTTCATGCTCCTCTTTACTTTTAAAAAACACCAAAATATCTACAGTAATCACAACCCCGATTTATCACCTGAGTCAACTGAGCCATCACTGCAACAAACTTTTTAGTTCTGATTCTGACCATCTCAGGATGCTGATATAGAAGTTCGTTTCCATCTGTATACATTCCTAGCACAACTTCCTTGTTTCCTCTTTGAAAAACCATTCTGAACACTGAAATACCTTGGGTGAAGTAACATGGTAATCTTTAAATGCTATATCATTTCAGTCATACCATAAATTAACTTATAATTTAACTATTTTATAACTCCTAAAGTTGTCTAAACCGACCTTTGATGCCAACTATAAGGCCCCAGCCTTAAACCTTACTTAATATTGAATTAAATGAATAATTCACATTGAGGATCTTTTCAGGTTTAGAGTTTTAGAGAATTAGAACATAACTATTACATCTCAAACGATTACAAATTAGACACTTCTACTAAGTTTCCAAAAAAAAACTCTTAAAAAGAAACATGTCTAGTTCCATGTTTTATATTGCATGACATTCCCTTGATCCCATCCTTGACCTTATTCTACATTAAGTCCTGTCAAAAAAATTTCAAAAAAAAACTTGGGATGAGCATAAAAAGCTCAATAAGGGATACACAAAGAATGAAAACTGTTAGTTTTTCAAACATCAAGTAAACCATGTAAACTCTATCAAAGTAATACCTTCACCTTCATGAAGTAGTAAAAACTCTTCACTGAATAAAGTATCATTACTTACCTTTTTGTAACCAAAGGATTACAATAAAACCAATATAAAGAACACATAACATATATAAAGGTAACTTGGGACATAAACATACTTAAGTGGAATAACCATATGGTCGACTTCCACACATATCACTTAATGGAATAGCCATACGGCCAATTTCCATACATACTTAATGGAATAGTCATATGGCCGACTTCCATATCCAATGCATTGGAGGTTATAACATAACCACCCATCCTGGTATTCACGACACCACCCGTTATATGGTTTATAATGTAACCACCCGTTAAAATGTCCAAGTACCAATATAAAATCATAAAACATAAAACCAATATAAAAAAATGATAACATTTCCACATTTCAATCACAATATATCATAAATATATTGACATAATAGAATCCTTTATAAAAACCATTTTCAATACCAAAATACATAAAAGATTATATGGAATTTATTTTATTTTAAAAACATTACGACTTGTTGAGGAATCCAAAGACCAAATAATACTCGCGGCGGTGAAAAAGGTCATTATCACCGCGTTCGTTAAAAGAAACATTGATTTTTTTCATTTTGTAAAATGATTCATAGAAAAAGATTCCTTTTGTATAAAAGTAAAAGTCAAAGGGGTTTATACACCGTATAAAAGAAAGTTGTGTATAAAATGAAATATTCCTCTATGAAAGGAGATTGAGACAAAGTCCCTTACCTCGGGTCTGACATGACTCGATCGTTCTTTAACGTCCTGAATAATAAACTTGAATTAATTTCTACTTGATTAAGAATATTTTTCAAGTTCATTATTACTTTTATATCACTTATTAACATGCTATATACATTATGTAATCATTTAATTTAATAATGTTTGTTTTGTCGATATTTGGTTCTTAAGTCGAAAGTGGACTTCTTACAATTACATGTTGTTCGTGTGGTCAAAGGTTCTTTATATCCAGAATGACATTACTGATTTGGATATCATATATATCATATATATCCAGTATATACATGTGTTTATAATATTACATAATCATTTAGAGGTATGAAATTTAATGCACCGTTCATGGAGACGGTAAGCCGTACGTACGCATGAACACTACATTCATTTCTTTGTCATATTAATGGAATTAAAACTAAATGAGAGGTATGTATATTTTAATTCCAGAATTATTATCATCATTTAGAGAATATCATTCAATATATATATCCATTATATACATGGACTTTTAATAGTACATTACATTTGGGGATAAGAAATGAAATGCACCGTTCATGGAGACGGTAAGCCGTACGTACGCATGATAATTTAATGGAAATAAATAATAATGATATAGAGGTATATTATAATTCCAGTATAAAATCATATATAATAACTTTAAATCCATCCTTTACACGTCCCACATATGGCATTAACGAATCACATCACATTGAGGGGGCGGTAGTCTGCACTTCCTTAAATGAAGATATCGTGTTTACCCCTAATGGAAACCATAAAGGTATGACCAAAATGAAAAATACAGAAGCTTAAGGAAAACATAAACATATTATATATCATATATAAATATAGTTTCATCTTAATGGCCACCTTTGAAGGTGTTAAAAGAATGTTTAACAATCATCGTTTCGGGAGGCAAAAATTCGCCATCCACGGAAACAGTATGTTCTTTAACCATTAGATGTAGGTGTGTGTATGTGTATCTCGAATCCTTCTTATAAAAAAATACTAGTATATTGAGGATACTGTAGTTGTTACAAAAGAAAATAATAAAATGAGTTTAGGGGGCTGGAGAAGAAAAATAAAACAAAAGGACTCAAAAGAAGACATTACCTTAAAATCTGGTAACTCCCCTTAGTTTGAGCTCAAAAAGTTCCTTGGGAAGACTTCTTCCCAAAGTGAGGCTTCAAGGAGTAAGAGAGGGATGTGGAGAGATAAAATGGGCAGGTGTTGGCCGAGCCAAAGGCTTTGGGAGTGTGGTTAAGGAGGTAGAGGTGGGGGCCTTTTATAAGAGGAGAGGAGGGGCACTCTTGGAAAGTAAAGAAAAGTTACTTTATTTTAAAATCGTATTCGGATTTAAGAGGTCCAAAATTGATTTATTTAGAGGATAAGGTGATAAGGTTTCTAAATCCACCCATCTAACAGGTTTTGGACATGTTTAGGTCTTAGATATTACATTATCTTTCCATTTTATTTAAATCGTTAAATAATGAGGTCATCGCTGCATCATCATGATGTCATAAATAATTTAGTTTATTTAATGTCCAAAAATTTTAAAAAAAATACTATGATGTAGGAAATTTTTTTATATTTCCAATGACTATTTATAGTAAAAAATATGACTTGTATAACCCCATGTAAAAATTTGTTTAGTAAAACATTTCATGTGTGTGTCATTTTTACTTTAACATTAAATAAAAAGTTATTTATGTCATTTCCCAACCAAAGTGGCTCCATGGGGTCCCCAAGTTGAACCATGGCTTTTATTGGTCGGCCATGACACATCCAATGAGGGTAGGACATGTGTCTAGGTCATTTAATTTTATTAAAACATTATTCTTACCTTAAACTACACTAATTACCTCTAATCGCGATTAAAAACTTAATAAGTTACTATTCACCAAAAAATTATTTTAATCTCATTGAACCACATTTTACGTCTTAATGACAACGAAGTATGTCGGATTTTTGAAATTCAAAACACAGTAGTGGTAAAATTTCATTTAAACGAAAAATCAGTTTTTATAAGTACCACTTAGTGGTTTCACTATTCATCAAAAATTGAAGTTTTTCAGAAAAATACCAAAAATTCACCCTAAGATATATTTGATATTCCAAATTCAAAAATGAAGTCTATTTTACAAAATTCAAAACATATAAGTCACATTAATTAATTTAATAATTTCTTCCCGCTGTCAGAGCAAATAGCGTGTTTTTATGAAACAATAAGTATCAAAAGATTGACACTAGTTTAAGTCCGATTTCAAAGTGAAATTAATTCCAACAACCACTATTGGATTTAATGGTAAAAATATTTTATAATTTCACTTTAAAACCAATTCAAATGATAATCTAATCATATAAATAAATTAGATTAAAAAGAGGTTTTGAATTAAAATACAACATTTTACACTATTCATTAAAAAAAATGAACTTTATTGGAAAGATACCAAAAATTTACACAATGTAAATTTTGATGTCCCGATTCTAAAGAAGAGTTATATTTGGTCCAATTAAATTTATATGATTGATCAAAATTATATTTAATGACGGTTCGCCATCAAAAGGTGATAAGTGAACCTTTAGTGAAAATTAGGGTATAAATGCCTAAAATTGAGTTCTTTCCGTATTTTAAGCCTTTATATTTTATTGGATAAATGTAAAAACATTTAAAAACATATATAATCATATTTTAGTTATTTCTATCTATTCCCGCCAGTACAATGGCTACATGTTAACTAACATTTAAAATAATATTTTTTTATTACTAGTGTGCAACGTAAGTTTTCAAAGAAACTCATCATTGCGTATCGAGTACGCTATCGAACTTAGAAACCCCTTTTTAATTAAAATTAATATTTCATTCTTAAATATTAATGAATATGAAAATTCTTTATTCTTTATTTACCTAGGATGTTACAGAACCTAGTTCAATATGGTACTATATCTAATGTAATAGTCTTGGAAGGGTACCATTACTAATAATATGGTTTGAAGAGTGAACCCCATCCACTATGATAATCTTAGGACTGAACCCTAACAACTATAATGATTTGGGGAGGGAACCAAATCCACTATTATTATTTACACAGTGAGACATTACTATAGAGGAAATTATTTTTTGTGCTTATGTATATTCCAAAAACATAATCTAATAGTATACACTGATGGATCGTTTTCTTTTATTCCATTATTATTTTTATCTTTTGAACTACCAGGATTTATTCCATGACTACTGTTTACGACCTTTGATATGTAGGTTAACGTTTTTAGACATTATTCTCATGTTCTTATACCCTAATTCTCATTTAATATTTATCTGATCACTGATATCACCCATGTTAACCCCTAACAAGAATTTTAGCTAACCCTTTCATATTTGTCTCTTTCCCTAGGTCATAAAGAACTGTTTCTGTATCATATATCAAGTAATGGTTCGATTTTTGAATAAATCTATAGAAAACATTGTATATCATTCAAGAACTAGTTGTTAATGTGAATTCGTTTCCAATGATAAAATACCTATACGATTCTGGAATGGATCAATTTGATATAGAATAATTATAAATCTAATAATTTTTAATATCTATATGTGAATAGTATGGGTCCGTTATGTTTTAAAGTTGAAGAAAATAAATGGATTAATCTAATTAATATTAGAAGTCGGGAGGAGTAAATTGAATCCATGTAATGGTGTTTTTTAGAGAATATTTTTAAGTAAGTACTCACCACTTAGTTTTCACAAAAAAAATTAGAAGGAACTCTTTGAACATAAATAGAGGTATGATGAATCCATTAGAACCTATGATGAAAATTCTATAACAACATTGTTGGGAAAAATTTATTAAGGATACATTGTATTATTTTTGGGTTATTTGTGTTTGTTTACAAAGAAGGTTTCCATGATCAATTGTTGGGTTCCAAGGAAATTATTGGAATATTATTTTGGAAAGTATCCATGACAAAGGAATGGATGCACTGTAAATAGTAAATAAAATATCATATACAAGGTGATGTCATTTCCTAGTTTTTTATAAATTTTTTGGGTTCCAAAATTTGGAAGATATCTATCATCGTGAAAGATGGATTTACTCTACGTCCTTTTATAAATATGTTAAATTCGTGAGTTTCATGAATACTAGGCTTCATGAAGTGCATTTCTTGAAGGTAATAATCATCTCAAGTAAAGCATCATGAATGTGAAAAGGTTTGATGTTAATCTCTACAACTATGAGAAGATTTATGAATTGTAAATTCCCATGATACTTCATGAAAATTGGGTGCATCATGAATGTGTTGGGAGAGGTTTCTAAAATGATGATGATTTGGATGGAATATTCTAATATTGAAAGAAAATCTGATAAATTGGCTTTTATATCCTTCATAAATGGAGAGAAAGACTTAAATAAGAACCTAAGGATTTGGACTCCTAAATGTGATTCAAAAATGTGTTCCTTATGAAAAAGTTCACAATGAAATTCTGTTGTCAAGGGATATAATAAACTGACCAAAAGAGGTGAGCCTTGTGAAATTAGGTTACTCTGTGAAGGCTAACTTTTCTTTATAAAAGAAATGAAATTTGAAAATATAGGTTTCTTCACAAATTCTAAGTTCTATTTGTTAAAGAGTTGAGCTTTGAGAATGTTTTGGGGTTTGTAAAGGTAGTTTATACTTTTAATGGATTGGGGAACATTGTCATGTATGATTGAGATTTGTGAAGGAACTGATCATTGTGAAAGTATGAAGAAAGGATTTCCTAGTAGATCTTTTGTAAAGTGGTATTATTCAATTGGATTAAAGTATTAATTTAACAAAGCATCTATCTACAATAGAGGATTTATTCATTATTGAAAATCAAGGGACCTAATTTTAATTAAACTACATGAAAATTTATACTATAGCAATGAGAAAGGGAAGAGGAAGGAGGTGATCCTTTACACTATTATAGATCAAACAAAAAAGACTCAGTGAGTGGACCTTGAGAAGGTATTGGGTATCTCTAAACATTTTAAAGGTAGTAAGGCTAGTCATAGAAGTTATCTAGCAAAAACCTTTTACTTTGGTTGTGCCCTAGAGTATATAAGTGATCTAGCCCAATCCATATCTTTTTTCCATGAACCATTGTGAATTTGGTACATTAGCACATTGTCATTGTAAAATCCTTAAAAATATCCCAATGGGAGTTAACCAAACAAAATCTATTTGTTCTTGTGATTAATTTCCTTATTTAATATCTATGCATTATAATCATATAAATATGGAAAGGAAATGTTAAATATAAACACTAAAGTGAAAAAGTGACCCTTATAATAAAGAGATAAATATCCAGTGGGGCATGAAGAATCTAAAAAAGAATGTTCATACCCTAATTCGTCCCTTAAAAGGTTATTTATTCCCCGTTTGGATAGAATAGTTGGTATCTGATCATGAGTCTCATTTATAATTTTTTTTTCTCTGAATTGTTTTGTTGATAGTTGAAATTAAATTTTTAGATTTTTCTCACCTCAAATTACGAGGGAGAATTGTAAAACATCCATGATGAAGCAAAATTCTAGTGGTATTCATTATTGAGGAGGTTTTTATGGAAATTCTGTGATTCATGTGATGAAAAACAAATAGTGTAATGGAGAATAGTTTGGATGAATAAAATTGTGAAAATATTTTTCCATTTGCTAATGCTAATTGAATGAGGGAATAAGTTTTATTATAATTGATTATGGAAGTATTGACGATGAATAAATTTTCAAAAGAGAAAATGTGTGTGTTTTTCTACAAAATAAAGGAATTGGATCATAAATTCTTTGAATAAAATAAATTTAATGACAGATCGATCCAAGTTCTCAAAATTGAAGTCAATAATAAAAAGGGTTCAAATAAAACTCTTATTGATGTGGCTATTTATCTATGGGATAAGAATGATTCCCAAGCATAAGAACTGGAAAATATGTATACAAGAAATAAAAACATAAAGATGATGACAAGGGACATAATCTTAACTAAGATTACATTTTAAATAGAAAATTAATATGTGATGATCTTGCTACATGACTAGCTGAACTAGTTTAGAAGAACTTAATGCTATAAAAGGAGAATTCATTATGTATCGATCATGTTTCTTGGGAGAAATGTGACATGGTAGATAAGCTCAACTGAGAATTGGAAGATGAGTTGACTATGGGAATGAATATCAAGAGATAACATAATTCTCAACATGAATATAGGGATAAAAAGACTAAAAAACTGGGAGAAGATCTAGAATCTGTGAACAAATAAGTGGAGAAATCTAATGCCAAAGGTAACACAAAATTGAAGGATGCTCAATATTTATTATTTAACTATACTATGGAAGGTAGTAGTTAAATGAATGTGTAATAATATATTTCATATAGAAAACATGAAATGATTTTATCTTCCTAACGGTCATCTAATTTTTTCAAATCTAGAATCTTATATGATGAACCCCCTCACATTCATGATAGAAATAGACCATTCAACAGTGCCATAAAGAATAAAAATCATGTACATGTTATATATAGACCAACTTTTTTGACTTGATTTACTGATAATATGTTTTATTTATATTGGATGTATGGCTATAATTCATGTTTTTATTTTGAGGATTTGGAATTTATTTCATGATGTAAATATATTAATCATTTTAAATTTGATAATATGCATAATATTTTTAAGAAATCTGAAATAAAATTCAGTCAGAAGAATGTATCCAAGAAATTAAACTATTTTGGATGTTTGCGACACACCATGAGTTTGTCTCAAGAAGTTCATGAGCTCAATGTTAATAGAAAACTATAGCCATATCATCATCTAAATCAAGAAATGATGATGTCATATATTTTTATTAATGTGATATGTTTTATATGTGATAATCATTAGAATTTGGAAATGTATTTTAGAAAAAATAAAATTTGGTTGGAAATAGAACCATAAATTAGATCCCTAACTCAAATGATATATGAGGAAAAAGCCTCTATTGTAAGACAACATGATACATGAAAAAATAGGGTTACATATTTTGGGAAAAAATATGGATATCAAAAAACATGTATCAATTAACGCATTTATTACACTCACAAAAGCTCTATTAGAAAGAATGTAAATGATCCAAGAAGAAAAAAAAGAGAAGTAAATCCAGTTGTGAGTATTAATAATGTATGTTTAGTACAAGACCCACCATTATCAAGAAATAGTTTGCTGGTTTGATCACTCATAAAATAAAAAATAATAAATAATTTCTATAAAAACATATATATCATGCCACATGGAGAAAAGTGAAATCATGAGAAATATCAGTCCAATGGAGGAAGAAGTGAGAGTAGACTATTAGTGGAGATATTCATTCCTAGAGATAGAATCATGAAAAATTTAACTGTTTTAGAGAATCAAAAAGGAAATTTGAATTATTGGGATTAAACCCCACCTTACAAAAAACAAGAAGTCTATGAAATATACATATACTTAGAAGGCAATTAATGTGGGTAAATAATGTATTATTATATGGATAAAGAATTTAAATATGGATTATCTATTGGAAAAAGAGAAAAAAATATTATAGTTCTTTTTAAGAAAGTATCAAAGGGGTTTTTTCATTCAGGAGAAACTACAATCTTTATTTTGAGGATTCTAGATGTACCCATATCTTTATATGTTTAAATTTTAATAAATTTTGTTCATGCTTTTCTGGTATTAGGGGAGATACAATATAATGATAAGTTATATCAAAAGAATCACAATGGTGATGTTATGTAATCTAAATTTTAAATGATTCAAATAAGTTATCAGATTTGAAGAATAAATTTAGATTGATACTATTAAACGATTTAATGGTCCATGTCTTCTTGATATTCTTTCATGTAATTGAGTATAATATATAATTATGGTGTTATTAACATTATCTATTGTCTAATATAACATGTACGGACTTAGTAAGCTTAGCGGTTCTATTGATGGTTCAAGGTTGAGTTGCAAAGTCACTAATTGAAAATCTAAATGAACGTATCTACAAATGAAAAATTTTATTGAGTTAGAAAAGTTTCTCAAACCTATAATCACATATGAAGAAATGATGTATGAGAATATGAATGTGTTTGGTTATAAATAGTGGATCTACCAATATAAAGACTTGAATATCATAGGGGTCATTATATATCCTAATCAAATGAATGTTTATAATTTATGAAATCAAGAATACTAATTAGAGGGCAATCAAGAACATTTATGGTTTTCATGATTATCGATTTTTGTGTAAGAACATGGTATCATCATAAATTTCTATGGATACCAATAAGTTTTATGAGAAGATTAATAGTGTTTTTGACAAGTTTAATATCTACTATAAAGATTAATTCAACATCTGAAAGAAGTAAAAAAGTTGTTATTAATTTTTTATATCAGTCAAATGTAGGATGTTTTATGGGATATTGTTTAGAGACCAATAGATTATAATGTCAATGAGACTAAATATGTATATCACAATAAGATGAATGAATATGGAATAACGATTCAAAAAAAATGATCAGTGTAAAAAGTGTACACCAGTATAGTGGGTATTGATTTTGATGGAACATTTTCTCATGTTATGGGGATAATGGAAATCATATTATTTCTGGAAATAATATTGGAAAGAAGTTTCAATATTTCAAGATGTATATCTAGTTATCATTCATAATTTAATTATAGGAGAAGTTATCTATATTGAGTTTCAATATGATTTTACCATTCATGACGTTGAGAAAAATATTTTTCACCTAATAAGGTGCTATATGGGTTGAAGTAAGCGTTAAGAGCCTAATATTCAAGAATAGATCGATTTCTGAAGAATATCAGTTTTTAACATGGTAGAGTTTATTAAAATATCTTTTTCATGAATGATTGTAATCAAAGTATGATGATGCTGGTGTATGTAAATGACATAATTTTTGGTGGACGAGATGATACTTAGTTTAAACAGTAACCATAATTCATGAAAAGTGAATTCAAAATGTCAGTGATTGGTGAAATAAAAATTTTACATTGTTTATAGAGGACATAATAAAATAATAGAACATTAATTTATCAATATAATAATCCATGTATGTTATTAAAATATTTGTAAGTAATGATTACAAGGATATGATGACTTTGATGGCTACCCAATTAAAACTATCATTAGAGGATGAAAGAAAGTTGTTCAATGTCAGAAAATACAAGAAGAAAATTGGATGTATGTTGTAATTAATAGTAACATAAAAAATATTATTTTTTCCACATTCCTAACACAACAGTACAGGATTAAGGAAATCAACATTATTTTAGTAAAATGAATACTTTTTTATATTAAGAGAATGATGTATTTTTGGTTCACTACACACAAAAAATTCATAGAATGAATTATCACGATATAAAAATGCTTATTGAGATGGATCAAATGATGATAGAAAATCAATATTAGGTGCTACATTCTATCGTGTAGAGTTGTGTATTTATTTTCTATGAAAGAAATAATATTTCATTTTTTTACCACCAAATAAGTTTAATTTAGTGCTGCAACTCAAGAGTGAATGAAATTACTATGGTTGAAGTAGGAAATTGATGATAATGGAGTTGAAGTAAATATTATGATCCGAATCCATTTTTTTAATTCATTTTCTATAATCCTTAGTAAAAACAATCCATCAACCAAGGATAAATAACATTTAAATAAAGAATCAATTTATCATGGATATGGTGGATCACTAGTATGTGAAATTATAGTATGTTACTACAGAACTTGAGGTTGTGAAAATTATGTTGAAGGCCTTACCAAAATGATCATTTCAATGGTATCAATTAGATCTCAGAGTTCAGTCAACTCCTCACACTTAAAATGTTTTGGTGTGAGACCCCCTATCCCCAAGGTATGGTCTTTTACCTCATTTGTTGATATGTGTTATTTACCATGGTGATTACCGTAACTAGGTGATCTTTGAGCACATGGGATAAACTGTGGATATAAAATTGGAGAAAATGTCCTGATAAAGATATGGGGAGAAGCTGATAAGGGAAACATTTATGTAGAGGGATATGATAAATAGAGGGAGTAGTGAAGTCAAGGGATTCGTGAAGTTTGGAGAGTTTTAAATATGGTGATGCCAAAGGTGATCAATATAATGATATATATCACAAAAGAAAGAGTTTTTAATTAAAACAATTGACTGATTTTGGAATGAAGTGTTTCATTGATGAACATTTAATTCTACTCTTATTTATCACACATGAAATGACTCATGTGTTCTTAGAGTATGTGTTGATTAGATATGTGATCCCTATCTAAATTTTGAGAAGGGAATTTTGGATGAATATTGAAGAAAATTTAATGGGTATAAATATGAAAATAATTTTCAACAGACATATAGTGGGAGATAGTTGTGAAACAATCTCTCAAGGTAACATTTCAGTAACTTTTGGTTGATTGTTTTTGTCGAAAAGATGGGTTCCCTAGTCAGTTTTGGATTTCTAAGGAGATTGTTGGAATAGTATTTTAAAAAATATCCATTATAAAAGAATTGATTCCTTGAAATTGGAATAGAAAATTACATACACAAGGTGATTTTGTTTCCCAGTGTTTTCTAAATTTTTGGAGTACAAAATTTGGAGGATGTATATAATCATTAATGTTGGATTTTCTTGAAGGCTTTATATAAATATGGTAAAGGTATGAGTTTTGTGATGAATAAAAAACGTAAAGGTAATTTAATAGAGGTGTGGATCCTTAGTATTTGGGCACCAAATATGTGAAACAGTTTGATAGTAATCTCCATGATTATGAGAATATTCATGAATGATAAATTCACATGGTTCTTTGTGAAAAAGGGAGCATCATGAATGAGTTTAGAGATATATGTGAAATAATGATGATGTGGATATAATCTTTGGGAATTGAAGGAAATTTTTATAAATACATCTCTATCCCCTTTAGAAAATTACATAATGACATAACGAAGATATAATGGCTACATATTCGTGAAGGGGATTCACAATGATATTTATTGTGATTTTTTTTGTGAAGAAATGAAGTTCACCAAGCATATAAAAAGATGAATGAATTATTTGATCTTTTCCATAGTAGGTTGCTTCATGAAGGATATGTGATCATTACAAAATAGTTGACCTTCACAAAAGAAGGTTTCTTAATGAAGGATAAGTGAGCTCTGTGAAAGAAAAAATAATTTTTAATGTTTTGGGGTATGCAAAAGATGTTTATACTAGTGAATTATTATATAAAATAACAAAGGCTATAAGTGCTTCGGAAATTTTTTGAGCATCATGAAAGTGTTTAGAAAATATTTCCTAGAAAATCAATGTTAAGGATATAGTAATCGGTTAGATCAAAGTGTGGATTTTATAGGGAATCTATCTATAATTGAGTATGTATGAAATTTCATAAAATGAAGGGACCTATATGTCCACAAACATTTGGTTAATCACTTCAAGAGTTGCGATAAAATGAAAAAGAATAAGTTGATTTTTTTTGCTGGTAGTGAGGCATCGAAATATAGTTATGAAGTGACCCATGGGAAGGTAGTGATCTATCCCTAAACATTGTAATGGTAGTGAGGCTATGAATAGAAGAGATCTATCAAAAACCTAGTATTTTCGAAGTGATCCTTATAATATTTTCTACATCAACACATTTTTGTTGTAAACACCTCAGACGTATCCATATGATGGTGAACCATGTAAAATCTATTTGTGATTCTTCTTACATTCCTGATTTACATTATATAAATTATCATTAGATATTTCTTGAAAGGAAATCATAAATATAAATAGTAATGAAAAAAGTAACCCTTTTCATAAATAGGTCAATATCTTATGGATTAACAAAAATTTTAAAAAAATATAGATACCATGATCCACTTCCCCTATCAAGTTATCTTGGCCACTTTTGGGCCTAACAACATGCAAGGTATGTGTTTAGTTTAATCATCAACATTGAAAAAAATTTATTGGATTCTATGGAAGATTTAGATCATGTATCTGAAATGAATTATCTATAATAATCATTAGATGTTACAAAGAAAATATTCAATATTAATTCAATATATAAATGAAAATTTTTATTTCAAAATATCCATTGGGTTTGAAAAGAAAATAAAGATTGATACTCATTAAATGTTAAATATGTCACAAATTTTAGTGAAATTCAGGCCTTCCAAATGCCATAAATTTTTGAGTAAATATCAATAGAATTTCATTTATGGGAAATAGAGGTTATTTTAATTTGGAAATGTTAGTTTTAAATAATGTTAATGAAAATGATGATGATGATATTGGTTGATATAATCTAAGAATAGAAGATTCCAATTCATTATCCAGTATTTATTCAATGCTTCACATAAAATAATGAAATGAATTATTCCAACCATTGAAAAAATATAAGGGTTTTTTATATTGATCCGGAAAAAAAATTTATATTCCAAAAGGAGTAGGGAAATCACTTGAGATCATGACTTCAAATGTGGGTTAGAAGAATGAAATGGTGAATATAACACTTGTCACAAAATCTATAAAATCTATTTTCTTATTTGATTCTGACTTTATCCACAATTTTATTTTAATAGAATATTACAATCATATCAATTTATCACAAAAATGAATATATTCTGAGTTATCTATGAAAAAACATTATGGTATGACTGTCACATCATAGCCCTAAAGTTCCCCTCCAATTTAAGTTCATGGGAATTTTTTTCATGTAAATATTCCGATTCTCCAAATAGTTGGATTTTATGGGATTCTAGGAATGGATTGGGTTTATTTATATAAAGCCAATATCAATTTCTATGAAAGATAAGTCACTATTCATATTCCATATGAAACAAGGATAATTTTTCTATGTTAGGATGAATAAAAATGTACATTGTAAGTTACATATATCATGTGGGTATTAATTTTTATAGATGGCAGTTATTTATCTCATCGGGATGAGAATAAACATAATATGAAGGACACACTAATTTAATGAGATTTTCATTATATATTTCAATAATAACGTCATATTATTCCTCTAGATCATAAATTTGAGTTTTAAATAGAACTCATTCATGGTTCTACACCTATTTCCATGACTACATATAGAATGAACCTATTGATTCATAGTAATATAATATAAAACTCAATAAAAATATTGATAGGTATCCACATGGCCTATATTTTTTAACATGGTCTGCACATGTTCTTTTTATTAATAATAATGATCTATTAAAATGTATTTTCATAGATTATTGGGAACTAAACATTATCACAATCTAGAATAATTAACTTCGACATAGTATTAATGACTTTATTGATTAAAAGTGCAGATGAAAACACTTTTCCATGGATGAACATCATTTAAGATATCATTAATTAAGGGTCAATAAGAATGATGTACCCAATACACCATTTATTATAGGGTATAGACCCTATAAATTTTAGTTATGGAATTTTTTATTAATAATTCCTTGATAATATTATTGAATTTAATGAATAGACTCTTTATATATTACCTTGATTGGGTTTTTATACATGAAGTAAAAATATATTCAATGGTAATGTAATATTATTAATATCTTTATGAAATTTACTAAAAATTATTAGGGATTATAATTTTTATGATAAATTTACCAAGTGTGAATATTGGCTCCCAATAGATTCATTCATGGGTCATTGAATTTCAAATGATGGTATATCGTTGTATTGTTTATAGGAAAAATTTATTGGGAAATATCATTGAACAACCACATTAACAAAAATAAAAGTTTTTATTAGTTTTTCTAGATACTAATAATGTTTTTGAGATATTTATCATGAGTATAATATTCACTCATCACATTGAATTAGAAGCTTGTTAAATAATTGTGGATAGATTAATGTGATGTAAATGTAATGAAACTAAAGAGAATAATTATTACTGAACCTATTCTTATACATCGCTATTGTGGAGGGGATTTTTTTGATCAATAGTGGTGCATGAAACAAGGTATTGGGATGTTTCCTCCTGAATAATGAAATTTTGATTTCATATTCTTCATGCCAATTGAAAATACGTTGGAAAATTTACCCGAATCCGGATTTATATTTAGCTATAATTAGTTTTCCATTGACGAGATAAAGGAATTATCATTATGGAGAAAACTATGACATGTATATGGATCATAAAATCTTGAATAATATCTTAAAAACAATAGTGTCAAATATTCACTAAATAATATTCTTGAATAGATTAAAGATTATGACTTCTCAATGTATTAACCCCATATGAATGGGAACATCAATGATAATGATTTTAGTCAGAATGGTCGTCTATTTTTTCCATGATAAGGATTGATAGATATCCTATGTTTTATGGTTTTAATGAATATGAAACTTGAAATCCTCAGAAAATGGGACATAACTTATCTTTCATAGATAAATGTTCCCCCATATATCCATGTTAAGATTAATTAGCTGTAGAATAAAGATAAAAAACTACATAAGAAATTGAGTGGTGTTTCTTAGTTAACCATGATTATTCTTGAATGATAAGGAATATGAAATAAGTAAATACCCCATAAATACCAAATTTATATAAGGATCAATTGAGTAAAGCTCAAAAATCATCATTTTCTATTCATCTTGGATGTGCGGAGATTTATAGAAATTTGAATGAATATTTCTAGGAGAGATATTTAGTGGGATATTGAAATGTTTCTTTCATGATTACAGGTATCATAGAATGTTAATTATAAGAGATATAAATTGACAGGGGTGTTACAAAAATTACTGAAACCAAAATGGAAATCGGAAAACATTACCATGGATTTTGTTATGAGACTCAACTAAAAATTTATAGGGAACAATTATATTTTGGTTATAGTTGATCACTTTATTGATATATAATAGATTATTTTTATAAGGGAATATTTATCTATTGATCAATGAGTTAGGTTATACAATTTTCAAGTGGAATCATTTCATTGATTACCACATTCTATTGTATCTGACAAAGATCCAAGGATTACCACAATGTTCTAAAGTAGTCATTAGTGTTCTCTAGATATATAGTTGGCATTAATAATTGGATATCATCCTCAAATATAATATCTACTTGATATTTCCATTCACACTCTAGAAAACATGATAACATATTACACTATATATTTCCAAGGTTATTGGGATAATCCCGATGATTTGGTGATGTTTTTTAGAGTAATTTCTTTCACTTAAGAATTACTATAGATCCATATGAACATATTAATGGTAGTATGTAGAGAAATATGACATAATTAGATTAAGATGGAGAAAGAAGCCTATAAATATTGGAAATAGCTTCCGAAATGGAAGAAGAGTTCAGATCCATTCAAAATCAAAAAGAAAAACTCAAAGTCAAATAAAAAGTATTGTTGAAAATACTCAGTGAGATAAAGATATAATAGTTAGTGAATGGTATTAATACAAATATATCCATGGAATATGATTCAGTGACTTGGAAAAATGTAATGTTGGTCTTGAGATATACCAGTCAATATAATAATGTTTATTGTGATTGGAGAGTAGATTATTGTTTATTACTTCCACTAAATATCCCTTAAGTTCGTGATGTGTACCATATATCTCTCCAGAGGAAATCTATACCTGATCCTTCACAGGTACTAAAATCAAAGGTCATACTACTAGAGTAATATCTATTTTTTGAACAAAAACTGGTTGATATTTGGGATCATATAGAAATATTATTATGACACAGGCCCACTAACCTTATCATAGTCTTTTCGAGAGAAAATAAATTAGAAGAATTCATTTGGGAACCTCATGATTTTATGAGATAATACTATAATCATTTTTTTACTGGATTGATGATGTTTAATTAGTAAAATTATAATAAGGGTGTATATTTTAATAACAATATAGTTTATGATGTATGAATAATTTTTTTTGATATATTTTAATCCTCACAAACCTGAGACTAAATAAACTATAATATAATTTACCATTATAACATATCTAATAAAATATTGGAATTAATATAAATAGAATAATTTTTTTAAAAATATATATTATATTTAAAAAAAGAATATAAATTTTAGAGAAGTCATTATATAATTTAAAAATACATTTCCCAAAATAATAATAATTATTGTTTTGGTAAAATAATATAATTAATTCACACCACATTTAGAAAATTATGTTGAGAAAATGAAATTTATTTTTTTTATTAGAATATGAAACATATATTAGATTAATTTATTTATAATTTTATGAACTCGTTGATTTTCCAGTGAATGTTGAAAAATACTAGTTTTTAATAAGATTTATTCATCATTTCATGTATATACATAGTTTGATTTTGTTTTAATGTGGTTTTAATATAACATAAATATTATTAATAATCCAATTAATTTTATTAGACTCAAATTTTTGGATGATTTTAGTAGAATAATATTTTTATTCATACAAATACATTTTCATGAGGAATAGTTTTTTTTGTTTTGTGTTTTTTTCTTAAAGTAATTTATATCACTTCTATAAATATAATCATTAGAAATGGATTCCATATTTCAAATCACGAGTTATAAATTTGTTAAATAGATTCCTTTTATTTTCTTTCAATGTGAATAGAAACCATAATAGATTTTGATTTCCATGGTAAACGAAATATGGATAAAAGTGGTTAAAACTAATGTGAAAATGAATTATTTGTTTTTTTAATATATTTTATTCTATTGGATCAGACTATTTAATCAATAATCCTAAAAAATTGAAAATATGGAGTGTTCATTCTATTTTTAATTTATTTTGAAAATTAAAATATTTAAGTTAAAAATAAATGTAATACCTAAGTTTCTTGTTATAAATAAAAATAATGAAATTTTATAGGAATAAAAATTAATTATGTTGGATGAATATTTTTTTATAAATATTATTTAATTCTAAATATGATGGTAATTAATTTTTTTTGTTTAGTAATGAAATAATAACCTTACATTTTCAAGAAACATAAATACAATATTTACTCATTAAATATTAAAATTAAACAAATGAATTTAAAAAATTAGATGAATTATTGAGATACAAATTTTTTTAGGTAAATATGTGATATTAGGGATGTGTGAAATGATTACATTAGTATTACATTTTTTTTCTATCATTAATGTGATATTAAATTATTATTGTAAAATACGACGTTAATTACATTTTATGGAATTATATAACTATAATAATAATCTTGAATGAGGCCAAGGTAGATAATATATGTTAAAAATTTTCATCCCCTGGCAATTTTTTAGCCACATTATAATTTAAATTGATTATAATAACCCTTTCTATTTGAAATAGTTCATTCCTCACTTAAGTAAAATAATTGATAACGAAGAGGTTAATAAAAATAATAAGGCTTAAAATAAAACCATAACATATATAAATCTTATTTTCTAAGGATATTTCTAAATTATCCTATTTTTCATCATATCTATATCAATTTGTGAGAATTATGTTTAATAATCACTTAATTATATGTCAATGTTTTTTGGTAATTCCAAGTGTCTCCATTACCTCCCTTATAAAAGGACTCCCACCCATGTTTTTCATAACCTGATTTGATCCGTCTAGTTTTACTGACCTATACAATATTCTATTCTAACATTTTTTATATAGGAATTATAGGTTCAATAAATTTTAATTTTTTTAAAGGGTTTCTAATAAAGGATCTATAGAGGCTTACTGAAGGTGAGGTACACAACTTAACTAACCTAATTAAATTTATTTATTCTTCTACCTTATTTAAATATATGATATTAATCATTAAATAATAGAATCGGTATCCTAAAAATAATAAACTATTATTATAATTATTTAACCACCATAAAAAACATTTATTACCTAAAATTTGAAATAAATTCGTTGCTCGTGCAAATGTGTGGACTACTTCCTTCATGTAGATATTCAATTTAGTTTCAACAACCATAATTCATGGATGATTATCATAATAAGTTTAATATTTTTATTTTATAATTATTAAATAAATATTATTATTAAATTAAATTATTGTATCTACATTATTACCTTATAATATATTGGAAAATGGTACGGTCACTCTTTCTAATATGTGAACTACCACCTCCCTAAAGTTATGTAATTTTATTTGAATTTCTAGTTTACATGGATGGTAATTTGGATAGATTCAATGAATATATCTTATATCGCTGATATAATAATGATTCAATAATGTTGAATTATTATTTAACATTTTTTTTGACATCCATATAAATGTGAAAACTGTGATTATGCATATGTATGGCGTGCCATCAACATGAACAATGTTATAGTTTTTATATCATAATAAACAATTAATTAATCTTAATATATTAATATAAATAATGAATATATATGATAATTTAATCATGTTTACCAATCCGGAGATAAATAAACCATGATAATTGTAAAATGATATGATTTATAAATCAAAATTTTCATGAGAAATAGAAAAATTATCATCTGAAATAGTTTTTTAAGAAAATTTTAATAATCATGTGATATTATAATAAAAATAAATCATATATGGTTTATTATATATGAAAATTATTCATTAATATTTTAATAGAATATCTATATTTATTATATATGATGTTTAAATGTGTACATTGATTAATAAGACATGAGATAAATGATTTTTTTCTCAATCCCATTTTATTCTAGATTATTTATGATACAATTCCCATTGGAGAGATTATATGATCCCCATCTGAAAAATCAATTTATTTATTTATTATCTTTTTATTATTTCTATTTAATATGTGTTTAATTTTATTATCTTCAATTTATGTACTCCTGTGAATGAAATATTATTTTTAATGGAAACATAGGATGTTTTAAAATTCGGTAATTTTTTTTCCTCCATGTCTATGTTTTCATTAAAATATTTTCCTGAATTATTTACTATTATCCTTTGATTGTTTAAATTTATTTTTTCCCATGATTAAATTTTTATTAAAATGTTTCAAATTATTCTTTTTATCATATTTTGAATGAGTTACTTTATTCTTTTTACCACAATTGTGAATGGTTACATTTTTTTAATATATATGCAAAAAATATAATTTATCACCATCATGATTATTCAATGGTTTAAAACTTCTATTAAATGATTCCATGATTTTTATTAGATAGAAAATTTTTTCCATGGTATATCGATGAATTTTATATTTAAAATCAGTTATTTTGAAATGTAATAGTTATTTTCAGTACAGATTATACTAGTATTGTTTTTTTTAAATCGACATTGGTAACATTCATGAGGTAAATTATGATTTACTAGGGAGATTAGATGATATCTCAATTTTTCATATATAATTTTTTGGATTTATATATATAAATTCAATGAATATTAGTTGATTAAATATTAAATTCATTTTGATAATTAATGGTATGTGTATTCTTATACAGGACCAACATTTGGAGTATATGTTAGAAAACATGGAAATCATGGAACACAATGTAAGTTTACACCGTGAGAAAAGAAAAGCTACACAACATCAAATCTTTTAAGATTATCTTCGATCACATACAAAGAACATAACAGAATATCCCAGAAAAAACATGGATTCTACAGTTGAAAACTAATTATATATGTTGAATAATCATTACTCATAATGACCAAATGAACATCGTGGACAAACTGTAGGTATAGAAGTTGAGAAAATAAACATAAAATAAATATTACTTGTTTGGCTCAATGAAGCATATTTTTAACACTATGAAACATGTGTATTATTCCCTGAATGGTTGCAGGTATTGTATTTTATACATATGGTGTAAAATTACGAGCATGTAATGCATGATACAGTAAAAAATAGGCATTTTTATGAATATTCCAAGAGAGTAATTACTTTTGACCCACAAAAAACTATTAAAATATATTTTTTACCTAGGGAAACCCAATTATGATCTAGATTCTTATAAATAATATTTTTTCAAAGTGATTAAATAATTCCATTTCAGTGTAAGGAATGATCACTAAGATGATTTAGAAGGGTTATGAACCAGTGTTCTGCGTAGAGAGGTTTTCCATTTTAACTTATTTGTTTTATTTTACTTTATTTAATGTAATAGTAGATGGTTTAGAATTTAGCTTCATCATATTTTTAATATAATATAGTATATATTATATTCTAAATGATTTTGGGTTTATTTATCCTTAGTTATCCACTAATGATTATTTGCATAACTTATAGGTGGGAGCAGAATCTGATAAACTATGTGTGTACCAATTTTTTATTCCTTTATTCACTTTAATATTTATTTTATTCAATTTTTATTATGTTAAGGCTTACATTAGTCATATATGTTAAGAAATCATGGAACACGTGTGTTTAATAGTAGATGAAACCCAACAAGATTATGATAATTAATTCATGAACATTTAGTGATGTTATTCTTCTTCAATTTAATTATGATGTTATTTCACCCTTGTTATTTTAATTACCAGACCACCATGAATTGTTATTATATGGTAGATTTATTATGTTTTACCATATATTTTATCATTAATATACCATTCATTTCACATCTAATTAGTATTATTATTTTTCAAGTGCAGTGAGGATTTATTTTCAAAAATATTTCCTTGGTAAATTGATTACAATGTATTATAATTTTCTCATTTAATTAATGTATTTAATTTGTATAATTAGTGTAATAAAATCAATCTGAAATTTGAGTGACCTAACCTTTATTCTGAAGTTTTCATCAAATCATTCACAGCTCTCTGTGGGATTGACGTCACACATCTCCTATACTTCACCGGTGTAGTTAGTATGATTCAGTAATAAAATAATACTGTAATATGATCCACGCTCAAAGGATTTAATTATGCCTTTTGGGAATGTCATGATCCATTGCTATCCTAATTACTGTTTCTCTGGATGATTTATTATTATGTTGATGAGATGTTTATGACACCCTTTTTATTTCAATAGGTTATATATTGTAGTTATTATAATTTTTTATGATATTTTTCCACAAATATATATGGTTATTTTCTATGACATGTGGGTATAGAATTATATATACCTCTGATGCATTTTAAAAAAATTATATCTCATGAGATAACTATGGGACATAATTTGTTGTCTTTAATTCACTATTGTAATTAAGTATATGTTCTTGATTCACTATGAGAAAAAAATCGATGTTCATAATCCACTATAGGAAACAATGGGTGATTATAGATCTTATATGATATTGATGAAAGATCTATTATGATATAGTAAAATTTATTGGTGCCTAATACACTATAATTTTATCATATTTGTAGATAAAAGGAACTTATAAAACTATTTATATTCTTATAATGGTGAAACACTTTTATGAAATGAGTTATTTTAAAATTATTGTTTATGATTTATTTGGATGTTTTCTCACTCTTATGAATCATTCCTTCTTAAATAATAATGTATCATACCAGGCATCATGGGTATAACCAGTTTTAGATGAGGTATGAAATTTTAATGTAATTTTCATGATCCCATACTCATATTATTATGTAATTTTTCCATATAATCATTGATTGATATCTCTTAGGTTTACCCTTACTGATAACTTTAGGTCACCCTTTCTTCTATTTCCTTTCCCAAGGATATGAAGAATAGTATCATGGAGTGTATTCAAAAAATGGTTCAATTTTTTTAAAAGGGTTTTCCAGAAGCAAATATTAGGGAAATTTATTATTCAAAAGAAGAATATAAAAGTGGCGAAAGGAGTCAAACAAACACAATTCCCCCGATCAAAAGACTAATAATCATAATATGACATATATTCATAATATGACATGTCATTTTTGTAATCAGAGTCACCAGAAGACTTCCACTCAGATTAAGACTTCTCCAAGTTGATCATCTTAAGAATATTTTTATCCATCTTTTTTGACACCTTTGATGATGATCTAGTCAAATAGATCTTTAGATGATGGGAAAAAACCTTGCGAGGTCTCCTCTTTGGTAGAACAGAGGTAAAATCTTCACCATCAGTCATCCTAGACTAACCACTTAAGACAAAATACTTGAAGGATATAGGTCGAATGTTGCCCAGATTAGAGGTTATGTTGTCTCCCCTATCATCATCAGAGACATTACCCCATTTCCCAGAAACATTAGAAGACTGCAAGAGCTTCTAAATTTCCTAGTGATAATCAGCGTACTATGTTGTATCAATTTGATTAGAGACATCAACTAGGTAAGGCACATTAATTATTTCCTCCGTTAAGGTAACCTCCTTAACCAAATAATATTGATGATTAGAAGGGACACTATGATCTCTTTTAGGGGATGCATCAACCATCAACTCTTTTCTTTTCAAAAGAGAGAGGTGATACTCAGGCTTCCCCAAAAGCAACCCAATAGCCACACTAGAAGCTAGTTCTTTGGGGGGGGGGGGGTCAAAGTCCTTATTATTAGGTTTTGACAAAGTTGAGTCTTTAACATTTGTATTTCTTTGACAAAGGGTTGTAGGATTACCTTTTATCTCACACTTCTCACAATAAACTTCTTTCCGACATAGCTCCATAGAGTGTCCAACAACCATACATTTAGAGCAGAAGAGGGGATTTTTTTCATACTCAACAACAACTTGAATGTTATAAGATGGAGTAAAGAGGGTTAACTTGTAAATTAGTGTAGATCTGAGATCAACATCCACCATAATCCTAGTGGATTTCCCAAATCGAACATCGTCAGTCTCTTTATCAAGACGAATAAGAGTCTCAATTTCCATGCCAATGTCATACAGAATATTCGAATGCCAAAGGACCCAGTTAAGACCATAAAGTTGAACTCAAACCTGAGAAAAATCATTTCTTGCATGAGATACATTTAAATATAATGACCATTCATGTAAATGAAGACAAACAGGTTTTGAAGATAGTGAACCAATACTCCACGCACGAAGCATCAAGTCATCTGATGGAAAAAGGAAGCGAAAAACCCACGACCAAGAGACACACATTTCCAATTAGAAAATCCCCACAACATTAATGTTCTTTGGAACAAGTCATCTATCTTCCACTGTTGTGCACATTTGAGAAAGACGATGTGTGCAATCTATTAGTTTTTTCCCATTTCCAATCTTTCAGCAAGCACTGTAGGATTGGCCTCAACATGCACAGAAGAAACTTTATAGAGAATTCTTCCTCAGTGTGAATCCTTCAGTAAAGACCCATCCAAATTCGGCCCAGAAAGTGTACCTTTCATCACATCCACAAAGGATCAGACTCCAGGGAGAGGAGAAACATGTGATTCTATTTGTGCAACACGCAAGGACTCCGTAATCCCGAAATCAAGAGAGGACCACTTCCCCACCACATCAAAATTCGCATGTCTGGAAGAGATCCATGTGAAATCTAAATCCTT
This sequence comes from Viscum album, assembly GCA_963277665.1. Lineage (NCBI taxonomy): Eukaryota > Viridiplantae > Streptophyta > Magnoliopsida > Santalales > Viscaceae > Viscum > Viscum album. The sequence goes on from OY728167.1 coordinate 979,202,361, forward strand.
CAAGGAAGTGGACATCCTTGAAGGAGGGTATTATTTATATTCTATCGAGAATGATACAACATGAGAAGCTATTTTGTTGCATATGATGACGAAACAATGATAAATAAAAAAATTATATAGATTATCTCCAAAGGGACTATGCCTTTGGCTTTTGTGGTTGTCTGTTTATTTTAGAGATGAAATTTCAAAATTTCCTGAATAATTTTAATTATAATCATGTTACACATTGGTCTTCATAAAGAAATTTATAACTACCCCACCAATTAAAACCCTTATATAGTAGAGAAACATAGTTTTACCTATTATCATAACTAGGACAATAAAAATGAATGACAAAATAATAGTTCATTGTGTATTAGAAACTACCAGAATCATTCATGAATGTGTATAGGGTTGAGGAAGAAATAACCAAGGTGAAATATGAGTTAGGAAAACATTCATAACCATACAATAGATGTTTTGGAGCGTGTATAAGGTTGATTAAATGAAATTTATCAGAGAGATAGTTTATCCTAGGACAATATATTACACACTGATGTGTGTTCAAAATTTAATGATTAATCATTAAATTTATGATTATTTATCATAACATGTATAGATGATGTTAGATCAAATCCATAGTTATACGACAAAAAATATCAATGTATGCACTATGTTTTTAGTAAAAAGTGAATTTGTTGTTCACATGGATAACATTAAATGAGATGATAAATTTAATGGACTAATACTGTTTATAATGGATTAGGGTGATTAATAATATTTTGATATTAATATAATTAATTCATTAACAACATGATAATAATTATGATAAATTAATATGTGTAACACATTATGTTTGGGATGAGATTTATATAAGGTTATATCTATAATTAAATACATAAATCGTGTATCTATCTATACAAATATGTTGATTATGAATGGTTTATTGTTAAAAAAACTCTTATGTGTAATAAAATCTAATAATCCATGAAATCACAAAATAATATCTAATATGTCAATATTTCGGGACATATTTTATTAAGGAAGAAAATGTTAATAAAATAATCTTGAGAATAAGTTTGTATCCCTCAATCCATCATCCTCAACCTAATAATTACACTTAAATTAGATTAAATCATATATTAATCTAATGAAGCATGCCATTATCGGTTGAATATGTCAATTTTTTTTAATTTTTGGGTTTCATGTGGGGAGGGGTAGTCGTGTCTATGTTTTTAATGGTTCATTGGTTTATTTGTGTATTAATTTAGTTAAATATACAATTGAATGAGTCTCAAGGTGTTAGTTGATAAATTTTATAATATACATCTTCCACACAATTATTGAGATAAGTCATGCCTCAATAGTTCTTAGCGAGAGTGCCAAGCAATCTTCTTAAGGGGTTATCATGAAGTGACCCCATTAGGTCATTCAATGAAGGTATTTCTTCTAGGACTATGCCATATACATGGAGTTGGATAGACAATGAAAAAATTTGGTTCATTACAAGATGATTCTTTGATAGGGGTTCCCCTCTTCCCTGTGCTGGTCACATCACAACAAAAGGGTTTCTCACTACAATATGGGTACTGGGTGTTTTTAAAGGTATTTTGGGTAATTTGAGAGGGGTCCAATTTGAACCCCTCCATGGGATCCCATATTGTGGGTTTATCAAACAAGTAGATATTCCGTTCATTGATACTACATTTATCTCCCATTGATCATTAATCTATTTTGGTTTTTAGGAGGGTTTATTCAGATTCAAGGTTTGAGTCATCATCTATAACTCCATGGTCATGATATTTTTTTCTGTCAAAATTTTTATTTACCCAGTTGGAGACTTTTGGGAAAATATTCCACCAACACATGGTAGAATAATTCCACTACTAGGGAATTTGTTGTGAAAATTTTAGATGATATCCAAAAAAGGAATGGTAATGTGGTTGTTCACCATTCTTCTTAAATTATGCTTACAAAGGTATTTGGTTGGGTTTTATTTAATTTTTTTTCTATCCCTTGGTTGGGTATTTTAGCATAAGGTATTTTTTGATATTTAGATCTTAGTGTATGTCAATAGTGTACGACCCCGCCCTATTTATTTGGAGAAGTTATGTTCTCAATTTCTAATTGACCTGTAAGATGTTACAATGTGATTAGGATCAACATGTGGGATATCTGAAGATACCTAAATATTATATAGATAAAAATTAAGTCAAATTATATAAATAGTTAGAAAATATCCTTAAGAACCATGTTATAACCATAATGGTTTAGTGTATTTAGAATCATGGATAAATAAATAACTGACACATGAATGAAATATAATGTCTCCCACTCATTTTTTCATAACTAGCATCGTTCTTAGACATATCATACTGAAATCCATTCTTTATATCTTACGGAATATAAAACAGAATAAAGGGTGATCTCATATGAACAATAATGGTAAAAATGGGATATATGAATTATAATTTATGTATAACATGATAATAATGTTATATGAACATGAATTAACGTCTTATAATCTACCTAGTAATTCATATATCATAATACTGAGTCATGGAATAATTCTTGGATGTTCATAAGGAATGAATCATAAATGAATCAAATAAATTAATCCAAAAGAGAATAAAGATACCATAAGATCATGTCATCAAATATTGGAATAAACATAATCATTGAAATATTATGTCATGTCCACCCACAAAGACATTCTTGTATAGCATGTTGCAGAACACTTTATGTTTATTTCAAATTTAATACATAAAAAATTAGGGTATTAGATTATAACCCAATTGAAATGAATATTCTCATTAAATTACACCACAACAATAAAAACAATTAAGGATATATCTGCAACACCACATCCTCGACTACACATTAAAATTATTCAAAATTTTGTTTCCTATGGAGAACTTAAACAAGGTGAGTTGGCTTGTTCTATAGCATATTTTCACTACGATCGAAGAAAAACACATTTTTCATCACATGAAAACAATTATATATAGTTATAGTATATTAGTTTTGTACATTTGAAGAATCATGAATGTACATCCTTAAAAGAGATACGTGAGACACATTATGAATGTGAGAGATGTTAATTGAGTGTGAAAAATAAGAAAACGACTTGATTAGGTGAAGTATATCAAATTGACCTATATATCTGGGAATTGTATTTCCATTATATTATTAATATCATAACATTATTCCATAGATAAATTTTTAGGATTACTTTCACACAATCATTGAATTACAGTTCTCTCATATGATTGTTAGCATAACTCTTTTGTCGAATATAAGCTATGATGATGCATTTTTTTTAATATCTATAAAGTTATCTTAAATTTCCTATTTATATGGAGACACGATACATTATTTATCTAAATTCATCACAAAATATTTATGGTATAAAATTCCACCCATAAACATATTCATAAGGATTAATCTAATTTATTGATTTAAAGATACTATTAGAAGTGAATTTGATAAGAGGAATGTGTCTATGGTGAACCTATAATTATGTACTTAAATATTACAGCTGAATAAATTAATATTAATTAAATATAATTATGATATACTCTAGAACTAAAATGTATTAGAGTCTTAATAATGATGGATACGTGAATGAATGGTATAAAAAACATATTCCATATCCAACAATGAACATCACAAATAGATCCCTTCTTATATATAGTATAATTTGCATATTTCATCATATCATGGGGAAATTGACACGTACTAAAGGGTTGGATAAAATAATCAATAATGATAAAAAATGTTGATACCAATTAATATTGAAGCATTAATCACATATAAGTGTATGATAACATGATGTTAACATATGAAAACCATACCCAAAAATTGTAGATCATAAACATGAGTCATTGAATAAATCATTGAAGTTCATAATAAATGAGTCATGAAAGAATAAAAGAAGATGAAACATCATAGAATAAAATTTTTGGAAGATATTTTCATAATAGATTCAAATAATGAGTGTCATAATCATAATCCTAGTTTTCATATGTCAAGGATACCCAATGAGACATTCTTCACATGTAAGGCTTGGGCTGATCACTTATGTACTTACTTTGGGCTTTAGATAACCTCTCCTGTACCAAATTATGGAATTTGGATAACCTCACATGTACACATTGAGTTCATTCAAACCTTAAATTCACCAAATTAATTGGAGGGATAAAATAGACCCAACAGTCACATAATCTTATTATATTCATTTTTATGAACCAATAGAAACAAAAAATTTATCATTTCATAATAACATAACCCCTAAAATATTTATTCACCTCAAAGTTTTAGTATCATAGTCATAAAACATCTAGAGAAAGAATAAGGATAGAATCATAGATTAATATAACTAAAAAATAAAAAATAATATTGTAGAATGTTATTGAAAATAAATGACTCATTAAAATTTCACCAAAATATTTCTTGAAGAAAATCAAATTTTCATTTTTAAATCAGTTATTTAAAATACAAAATTATGAATATTGTTAGGAAATTATTATCTATGAAAATGAAAGTGGAAGATTATAATTTATTATTGAAAACTTTAAGTGTTCATGACATATGTGAAATACATTTGTGTGAAATACATTATAACAAAGATTCCTTTCAAAACATCGTATACAAAATCAAATGTAACACCTTCACAGAATCACTAGATAATCATTTTTAATTTTTTTTTAATATAATGTAAATAATAGGTAAAAAAGGTTTTAATAAGTGTGGAATATTATAAACATGAAATAATTTATTTTTTTAAAAAATATGAATATTGATGAAAAAGATGCCAGTTTGAAGAGATAAATAATGATATTTTTACATTAAAAAAATCTTAAAGTCCCTATAGTACATAATGAGAGGAGAATGAATGTAAAACATGTAATATAATGAAATGATTATATTATATTTTTATTAATTTTATTTTTTAGATAGATGTAATATAGTTTCATTATAATAAATATTTGTATAAAAAATGTCTGTAAAATGAGATTTTAATTTTAAATCCTTACCTCATGTGCAACTTTATTCATAAAAACATTATCATACTTAATAATATGTAATTTTTTAAAATTAAATTACAAAACCATATTAATACGAATAATATTATAAATGTATTAGTTGTAACATCTTATCACCTAGCAATTAACAATTCATTTTTAAAATCATTGTTCTTTATGATAACTCTTTCATATTTTAGGTTCGTTTTTATTCAATTGTTTTTGTCCTTGTAATTTTTCAGAGATAAATCACATATAAAATGTTTATAATGATATAAATTTAATATATGTTTATTATATACATATTTATTACTTTATATATATGGTTGAGTTTTAAAAAATTATTACACCATTTCTAGATATGGTATATTGGACTTTCTCCTAAAATCAATTTTAAATTTCGAAGGAAAATAATGAATAAAAGAAACAAATATCATTATAATATTGTCAAAATTATATCATAAATTTATTGTAACCATATTGCATAAATAAATTGTAACGCCCCGACCCCAGCTACCCAGAGTCGGTGCATTACTTCGTAACATTGGCATGATCACAAGAAAGATCAAATCCCGAAAGACCGATTGGTTTAGTAGCCTTGGAAACACTAGATATAATCATAAAGTTTTACATTACATTTCAAAGTGAAAAACTACTACAACAACAAAGTCTTCATATCCACACTATTAACCCCTCATAATATCCCTGCAAGTCATTCATAATTTACTTCTTCACTACCTGGGAAAAATAAAACATAGAAAAGGGGTGAGCTCAAATGCCCAGTAAGGATAACAATATAGCGGAACATTCAAAATAATCATAAACATTTAAGGCAATGAATTACTAAAACAAAAGCCTTTTAAAATTGAACTTCAACATAGTATGGAAAAAGTAAAATGAAATAATGCCATTTACTTATTCACATAGATATTCTACTAATCGAATAATCACATGCAATATCAATAACCACTTTCATAATGTTGGAATGCATAATGCTAAACTTTAATTACTTTTCAAGGCCTCGTCCCAAGACCTTGGGGCTAACTGTAACCGGAACCCAACCCGGAGTGCCTCTAATAACCGGACACTAACCCGGAGTGCCTCTAATAACCGGACACCAACCCGGAGTGCCTCTAATAACCGGACACCAACCCGGAGGGCTTACTTTTACCAGTCCCTAACCTGGAGGGCTTACTTTTACCAGTCCCCAACCTGGAGGGCTTACTTTAACCAGTCCCCGACCTGGAACATACTTTTCCAACACATTCATATGAAGTAAAGATTGAAATATAACATAAACATTCTTATTGGAACTAGTATACGAAATGTCAATACTTTCACCATAAACTATGAATGGTATAAAAATAGCACATCCACAGTCAAACATATCACAAAACCTTCAAAACAATATAGAAGTTTTGTATCATAATAAATCAACTTCAAATAATCTTAAAACCCATCAAAGGATGTTGACATAGATGAAATCAAAATTATTTTTAAAGAAATATCTCCTTTTATTTTGAAATCATTTAAGATCCATATAAAATCAAACATTTTCTTTGAAAATATTCTTATAACCTTATAAGGAAAGCTTTGAAGATTTTATAACGGTGTAAAATAACCGCACCCGCCGTATAAGTTAAAAAAAAACATTCTTACCTCAATTCTGTCGAAAAGGTTAAAAAGGACCTTGTTTTGAAAATGACGGAAAGATTCCTTTATAAACCTCTTATAAAAAGTCAAACAAGGGTATAAATGACTTTAACCCATATTCTTGTAAATAGTAAAAATGTTTTGAAAAACATTTTTAAGAAAACATGGATGTGGATGATAAAGAGATCCCAGTAGATTATTACGTATAATACAACCTCGGATAATGAAGAGATTGTGAAATAACCCTTACCTTGTACTTTTCCTTGGTTGGGGTAGGTTAACCTCCTGTATAATGGTGAAATAATTGTTATTAAATTATACAAGAATCATATATATTAATATGATATCATATATGATCTTTTAACATTGATTTATTAATAATATCTTAGAATTATCATCGTTTCGGGTGTTAACTTACTCATTTTCTTTTATATGTTTTGTTACATAAGCCATGTTTGTTGTATCTTATTCATATCCAGAATGATATCACGTCCTTAAACATCATTTTTAAATCATAAAATGATAATTACACTTGAATGGATACGATGGAGAATGAATCTCATCGCGTTCGTGGAGACGGTACACTACTGGAAAACTAACATATACCAACGGTTTGGAACTGTTGGTATATGCCTCCAAACCGTTGGTATATCCTATACCAACGGTTTGGAGAACCGTGGCCAAGTAAGCCGTTGGGATAGGTCTATACCAACGGTTTTCCCCAAACCGTTGGTATAGACCTATCCCAACGGTTTTGGAAACCGTTGGTATAATTAATATGAAAATCTTTACCAACGGTTGTGGAACCGTTGGTATATGTATTTCAAAAAAAAAACATTCACTGGGATTTGATCCCAGCACCCCTAGTTTATTATTGAACGACTTAACCACTAACCTAACATGACTTTTGTGTATATAATTACATAAATATATATATGTATTCTCATAATTATATTAAATTTTGATTTATATAATGTTCTGGGTAAGAAGAAATGATAAAAAATCAAAGGATCTATACCAACGGTTGTCAAAACCGTTGGTATAGACCTATACCAACGGTTTTGACAACCGTTGGAATAGATTTTGAGCCTGGATTTGATTCTGGGTGAAGGTTGATTCATGGGTGACCTTTCCCAACGGTTTTGGCAAACCGTTGGGAAAGGTATACCCTTTCCCAACGGTTTTGGCCAAACCGTTGGGAAAGATGTCCACAAATTGGACCTTTCCCAACGGTTTGCCAAAACCGTTGGGAAAGGTCCCCACAATGTGGGTTTTCCCAACGGTTTGTCCAAAACCGTTGGGAAAGGTCCCCACAATGTGGGTTTTCCCAACGGTTTGGCCAAAACCGTTGGGAAAGGTCCCCAAAATGTGGGCTTTCCCAACGGTTTGCCCAAACCGTTGGGAAAGGGAACCTATACCAACGGTTTTTATGAACCGTTGGTATAGAATCGTTGGGAAAGGTCAGATTTCCAGTAGTGGTAGTCCGTACGTACGCACGAGCGACAATATCATTCTTTTGATATTAAAATAATATATAAATGAATGGTATATCATATATACAGAATCATTAACATGTTATATTTATTATTTACATGAGTTACACATCATTATTATACCCATCCAAATAATATTATATTGAATAACAATTACACCACGACGTGGAGACGGTAAGCCGTACGTACGCACGTATGGTGACATGTTATTCAAAGGGTGGATAGAATACTGAATATGGTTGTACCATACTTATAATAACATCACAGTATATGTGAGATACTGGAGTTATTATTTTAGAATGGTAAGAACAAAGGAAGAAGAAGTGGAAGAAGAAATGAACTTAGAAAAGGGTGGTGAAATCATTACCTCTTCTTCGGGTTCTTCCTTTTGATTTGATCAAAAGGGCTCCTTAGGTTGGCTTTCTGATCAAACTAAGGCCTCTAGGTTGTAGTGAGGGATGTTGGGAGATTATTTGGGCAGAGTTTGGCCGAACCAAAAGGCTTTGAAGGTGTGAAGAAATGAGAAGGAGGAGTGCCCTTTTATAAGAGGGGTGAGGGGCACCTTTGGAAAAGCTAGAAATATTAATTTATAATAAATTCATATTCGGGTTCTAAAGGCTCCAAAGTTGACTATTCAAAGGATGAGGTGGGGATAGGTCGAAAACAACTCATCCAATAGAATTTAGACAGGTTTGGGTACTTATATTAACCTTATCTTTAAGTATTAACTCTAAGTTAATTAGTTTCACTTTTACAATGTCTCTTTGTATTTTTATATATTATGGTTAATAAACATACTATATACATCCAAGCGACCCCCAAGTGGTCCATTAATGATTAACCTATCATAATATAAGTCTCTTGGCCGAACCGTAGATTTTTAGGAATTTAATATCAATTAATAATATAATATTTGTTTTAAGAACTCTTTTATGTCAATTTTGACACTATTCAATAGTTGATTTTTGTGAAACTCATAACAGATTGATTACTTCGAACAAAGTCCATTAAATCAATCCTAATATATCATATTAGCCTAGAAAATTAGTTTAATTCATTAAACGTTTCATATTATATTTATTTGGGTATTTATAATATCAATTATTTTAATTTTTCACTATTATAGTAATTACTGCATCATCATTGTGTCATAAATAAAATAACTTATTTAATGTCTAAAAATTATAAATAAAATATCATTATGTAGGAAATCTTTTTATCTTTCTAATGAATATTTATAATCGAAAATCCAACATGTATAACCCTATGTAAAAATTTTTGTTCTAAAAGATATATGCTTGTGTCATTTTTGTATTCATTTTGACTTAATTAAAATAAAGTGTCATTATCACTTACAAGTGGATCCATGGGGTCCCAAAATCGACCCAAAGATGCCCATGGTCGACCATGTAACAACCAATAGGGTTAAGATACGTTTTAGGGTAATTTAGTATTATTATAATATTATTGGTTTTAACCCTTATTTACCGGATTTACCCTTAACCATGGTAAATAAAATATTTACCGCAATAATTATTCAAAATGTCTAAAAATAAAAGTTACCTATTTACACAATTTGAACATCCTGATTCCAAATATGGAATCCATTTTTCTAAATTCAAAACACAGAAGTGGCAGAAATTAATTTAAAATTAATTCCCGCTGTCAAAACAAAAAGCGTGTTTTTAAGAGATAATAACTATCAAAAGATTGACACTTGTTTATGTTCGGTTTAATTGTAAAATTATGTCCAATGACCAAAATTATATTAAATGGTAAAAATATATTCTAAATATACTTTAAAACTACTAAAATTCATAATTTATCACTATTAATTATTCTGATTAAAAAAGTTGTTTTTAATTAAAATTTAGTAATTTTCACTATTCATCAAAATATGAAAGTTATCCGAAAAGTACCAAAATTTCACCTTAGGCTAAATTAGATATTCCGAATCCAAAAATGAAGTCCATTTTGAAATATAAAATATATATAATTTTAAAAAGTAGGTATTACTATTCACAACGGCTAGTTTAATTAGTTGTGGTGTGTGTTAGAACTCGAGGTTGCGTACAACACACGCTATCGCATTATTCGAAGGGAAACGTACCGTGGAAGCTTGGGGTGTTTCATTTTAAATTTTTGATGTCCCCATTTAGTCAAAAAGTTTAAAATATTTTATTTAAAAAGGTTTCACTATTAGAAGTTGATAAAAGTGAAATACTGAAAATGAATCTGTTCTTGCAATATGACTAAGAAACTCATAATAGGGATTCTAAAATTATAAGGATTATATAAAGTTCAAAATGTAGTTAATACTATTCATGACCTCTTTTAATGGTGTGATTGAACTCGGTGTTGTGTGTAGTGCAAGTTATTGAATTATTTTTAAGAAATAACACACTCTGAAATCCTGGGGTGTTACATTCTCCCCTCCTTCGATAAATTGCGTCCTCGCAATTTGAAATTGTTCTTTGAAAATAAAAGGTTGAAAGTAGAAAATATATTTGTGGGAAAACCCACATCGGAAATTGGGTTACTAAAATTTAGTCTTAATATGAGGAAAAGAGAAATGAAAGGGTCACCACCAAATTATGATCTCGATTAGGAGAACATTTGTGGCAATTAGAGACATATAATTGGAGGAAAAACGTAAATATTTATAGGTAGTGGTTGAGGTCATCAATCACAAACAAGTATAAAATTGAGGTCCTTAAACTCATCAATCTATGATGATTTGAAGTACCATCGGTTCAACAAAATATAGGGTATTGGGACAACACATTTTTGACATTTCAAAATATCTTAGTTGAAATCCCACATCGAAAAATGAATTAATGAGGCCTCTATTTAAAATAAAGAGTGGAAAGTATGAAGATTACTGAAAATAACACATACTAGGGTTCCATGTAGGAAAATATGGATATGGAAGAGAAATCTAACCATCAATTATCTGATGGAGAGTGGTAGAGAACATGGCTATGAAAAGGCCAACAATCCCAAATCCATAAATTTGTGATGATTTAAGGTACCATCTAGGACAACATTTTTGTTCTAAGTTTCTATTATTAATGTTGAGGAATTTATTTATGAGATTGGCTAAGATAATAAGGAGATATACTTACTTTATAATTATAATTTTACCCATTAATAAATTTCTACCACAAACTCATCTTTCACTCTAAAAGATAATAGAACGTAATTTTTTTTTTCTATTTATACTATTCGTACAGGGTTCCAAAATAAATGAATTTATAATTCATCTACCAGATCTTTTTAAAAAACTACATTATTTAATTCAGGACATATCGTGGGACAGTGGTAGGTGATACACCCTTGTCGCCCTTCGGTTGCGGGTTCAAGTCTCGCAGCCTTGTCGGACGCGACGGGTTGCCGCCCGACCTCCGGGTTGTCCTTTTATGGCAATCCAAAATAATCCAAACTAGAACTATCCAAAATACTTCTGTCTAAACTCACAGTCCAACATTTATAAGGAAGGTAAACATAATATAGATCCTTTTTACCCCGTAATAGAATATGAATACCTTCATCATGTATTACCATATTCCTTATTGATTACATTCATGCTCCGTTATTCCATATAGAATGCTGGATATACTTCATTAATCCAAAAATGTTTTAAACCCCAACAATGATGGAATATACAAATCATTAATCAGTTCCAAGGTAGTCAAGAATATCCAATATAATTTATCCAAAATAATCACATATTATTCCAAAATCACTACCTCAGTATCAGAACTATATTATGATTTATCATTCTCTCAACCATACATTTTCCAAAAATTTAACCTTCTATTGAGTCACTTTTCTTTGTTCCACACAATCTCAAGTCCTTAATGAAATAGTACTGCAGTACAATCCTTATATACTCCATAATTATTATAACAAGTACATTGTTGATACAACACTCAATTGACATAATCAACATAAGAACTCTAATCATACCTCTTCATCTGTGGTAGTATCATAACTTGATTATTATCCAATAGCATTATTTGCGGCATAGTCTGATGACTGGGGCATAGGTTCGCGTAGTGTCCAAACTCCTTGAAAATGAAGCATTGTACATTTGAAACCATTTTCTTACCCTTGTAGTCATGTACTTTGTGCCCTTTTCCTCCACACTTATAACAAACTCCCATTTCATTCAGGCAAGTTCCAGGGTGTTTCTTTCCACAGTTACCACATATGGGAAAATTCTTCTTTTCCCTCTTCCCTTTATCCATCTTTCTCTCTTCTATCCTTTTCTTCTTTTGCTTCCCTTCAAAGCCATAGGACTCAGTAAAATCTTTACTTATCTTATCAACACATGATATTATTTCTTCATATGATGATAATACATGGGAGACTATTTCTCTTATAAATTCTATCTTAAGACCATGAAATATATGATCCTTCCTTCTCTTTGGATCATGTGCATTTCTGGAGTTCTCATTCCTTCTACTGGGCATCATTTCTAAACAATGGCATACACTAGATCAGTTTATGAATCAAAATACATAATCCCATACTTATAAAACACTTAACATAAATTGAACTATTTATGGATATAATCCATAATCATAAAAATGTCTCCTTTGAGGATGTATATACTCATAAACCCTTCATAATGATTTGTAAAGATAATGAGAGTTATCCTAAGCATATCCCCCGGGAGTGTCGTAACCAAGAGTGCAGCAAGGCCCGTTGTTGTGCACCAGTTCCCGTTCGAGTCTAGCTCAAAGCGGTGTTTTCGGGTTTTACCCCTAGGTACATCTGTGCCAGAGCCGCCTCTACCTGCTCGTATCCAGACAGGGATGTATTGCTCGGAAAACTCACAAAATCTCTACAATACCAAAATTCTAGGAAGTTCTTCTATACTAATCCACAAAGTTCATCTTAGGTCTACGTGCTCTAATCAGAGTTTATCTAAATCTAGCTTCCAAGGTTTGTACTAAACTTCCTCTGATACCAACTGTAACGCCCCGACCCCAGCTACCCAGAGTCGGTGCATTACTTCGTAACATTGGCATGATCACAAGAAAGATCAAATCCCGAAAGACCGATTGGTTTAGTAGCCTTGGAAACACTAGATATAATCATAAAGTTTTACATTACATTTCAAAGTGAAAAACTACTACAACAACAAAGTCTTCATATCCACACTATTAACCCCTCATAATATCCCTGCAAGTCATTCATAATTTACTTCTTCACTACCTGGGAAAAATAAAACATAGAAAAGGGGTGAGCTCAAATGCCCAGTAAGGATAACAATATAGCAGAACATTCAAAATAATCATAAACATTTAAGGCAATGAATTACTAAAACAAAAGCCTTTTAAAATTGAACTTCAACATAGTATGGAAAAAGTAAAATGAAATAATGCCATTTACTTATTCACATGGATATTCTACTAATCGAATAATCACATTCAATATCAATAACCACTTTCATAATGTTGGAATGTATAATGCTAAACTTTAATTACTTTTCAAGGCCTCGTCCCAAGACCTTGGGGCTAACTGTAACCGGAACCCAACCCGGAGTGCCTCTAATAACCGGACACCAACCCGGAGTGCCTCTAATAACCGGACACCAACCCGGAGTGCCTCTAATAACCGGACACCAACCCGGAGGGCTTACTTTTACCAGTCCCTAACCTGGAGGGCTTACTTTTACCAGTCCCCAACCTGGAGGGCTTACTTTAACCAGTCCCCAACCTGGAACATACTTGTCCAACACATTCATATGAAGTAAAGATTGAAATATAACATAAACATTCTTATTGGAACTAGTATACGAAATGTCAATACTTTCACCATAAACTATGAATGGTATAAAAATAGCACATCCACAGTCAAACATATCACAAAACCTTCAAAACAATATAGAAGTTTTGTATCATAATAAATCAACTTCAAATAATCTTAAAACCCATCAAAGGATGTTGACATAGATGAAATCAAAATTATTTTTAAAGAAATATCTCCTTTTATTTTGAAATCATTTAAGATCCATATAAAATCAAACATTTTCTTTGAAAATATTCTTATAAGCTTATAAGGAAAGCTTTGAAGATTTTATAACGGCGTAAAATAACCGCACCCGCCGTATAAGTTAAAAAAAAATATTCTTACCTCAATTCTGTCGAAAAGGTTAAAAAGGACCTTGTTTTGAAAATGACGGAAATATTCCTTTATAAACCTCTTATAAAAAGTCAAACAAGGGTATAAATGACTTTAACCCATATTCTTGTAAATAGTAAAAATGTTTTGAAAAACATTTTTAAGAAAACATGGATGTGGATGATAAAGAGATCCCAGTAGATTATTACGTATAATACAACCTCGGATAATGAAGAGATTGTGAAATAACCCTTACCTTGTACTTTTCCTTGGTTGGGGTAGGTTACCCTCCTGTATAATGGTGAAATAATTGTTATTAAATTATACAAGAATCATATATATTAATATGATATCATATATGATTTTTTAACATTGATTTATTAATAATATCTTAGAATTATCATCGTTTCGGGTGTTAACTTACTCATTTTCTTTTATATGTTTTGTTACATAAGCCATGTTTGTTGTATCTTATTCATATCCAGAATGATATCAAGTCCTTAAACATCATTTTTAAATCATAAAATGATAATTATACTTGAATGGATACGATGGAGAATGAATCTCATCACGTTCGTGGAGACGGTAGTCCGTACGTACGCACGAGCGACAATATCATTCTTTTGATATTAAAATAATATATAAATGAATGGTATATCATATATACAGAATCATTAAGATGTTATATTTATTATTTACATGAGTTACACATCATTATTATACCCATCCAAATAATATTATATTGAATAACAATTACACCACGACGTGGAGACGGTAAGCCGTACGTATGCACGTATGGTGACATGTTATTCAAAGGGTGGATAGAATACTGAATATGGTTGTACCATACTTATAATAACATCACAGTATATGTGAGATACTGGAGTTATTATTTTAGAATGGTAAGAACAAAGGAAGAAGAAGTGGAAGAAGAAATGAACTTAGAAAAGGGTGGTGAAATCATTACCTCTTCTTCGGGTTCTTCCTTTTGATTTGATCAAAAGGGCTCCTTAGGTTGGCTTTCTGATCAAACTAAGGCCTCTAGGTTGTATTGAGGGATGTTGGGAGATTATTTGGGCAGAGTTTGGCCGAACCAAAAGGCTTTGAAGGTGTGAAGAAATGAGAAGGAGGAGTGCCCTTTTATAAGAGGGGTGAGGGGCACCTTTGGAAAAGCTAGAAATATTAATTTATAATAAATTCATATTCGGTTTCTAAAGGCTCCAAAGTTGACTATTCAAAGGATGAGGTGTGGATAGGTCGAAAACAACTCATCCAATAGAATTTAGACAGGTTTGGGTACTTATATTAACCTTATCTTTAAGTATTAACTCTAAGTTAATTAGTTTCACTTTTACAATGTCTCTTTGTATTTTTATATATTATGGTTAATAAACTTACTATATACATCCAAGAGACCCCCAAGTGGTCCATTAATGATTAACCTATCATAATATAAGTCTCTTGGCCGAACCTTAGATTTTTAGGAATTTAATATCAATTAATAATATAATATTTGTTTTAAGAACTCTTTTATGTCAATTTTGACACTATTCAATAGTTGATTTTTGTGAAACTCATAACAGATTTATTACTTCGAACAAAGTCCATTAAATCAATCCTAATATATCATATTAGCCTAGAAAATTAGTTTAATTCATTAAAAGTTTCATATTATATTTATTTGGGTATTTATAATATCAATTATTTTAATTTTTCACTATTATAGTAATTACTGCATCATCATTGTGTCATAAATAAAATAACTTATTTAATGTCTAAAAATTATAAATAAAATATCATTATGTAGTAAATCGTTTTATCTTTCTACTGAATATTTATAATCGAAAATCCAACATGTATAACCCTATGTAAAAATTGTTGTTCTAAAAGATATATGCTTGTGTCATTTTTGTATTCATTTTGACTTAATTAAAATAAAGTGTCATTATCACTTACAAGTGAATCCATGGGGTCCCAAAATCGACCCAAAGATGCCCATGGTCGACCATGTAACAACCAATAGGGTTAAGATACGTTTTAGGGTAATTTAGTATTATTATAATATTATTTTTTTTAACCCTTATTTACCGGATTTACCCTTAACCATGGTAAATAAAATATTTACCGCAATAATTATTCAAAATGTCTAAAAATAAAAGTTACCTATTTACACAATTTGAAAATCCTGATTCCAAATATGGAATCCATTTTTCTAAATTCAAAACACAGAAGTGGCAGAAATTAATTTAAAATTAATTCCCGCTGTCAAAACAAAAAGCGTGTTTTTAAGAGATAATAACTATCAAAAGATTGACACTTGTTTATGTTCGGTTTAATTGTAAAATTATGTCCAATGACCAAAATTATATTAAATGGTAAAAATATATTCTAAATATAATTTAAAACTACTAAAATTCATAATTTATCACTATTAATTATTCTGATTAAAAAATTTGTTTTTAATTAAAATTTAGTAATTTTCACTATTCATCAAAATATGAAAGTTATCCGAAAAGTACCAAAATTTCACCTTAGGCTAAATTAGATATTCCGAATCCAAAAATGAAGTCCATTTTGAAATATAAAATATATATAATTTTAAAAAGTAGGTATTACTATTCACAACGGCTAGTTTAATTAGTTGTGGTGTGTGTTAGAACTCGAGGTTGCGTACAACACACGCTATCGCATTATTCGAAGGGAAACATACCGTGGAAGCTTGGGGTGTTTCATTTTAAATTTTTGATGTCCCCATTTAGTCAAAAAGTTTAAAATATTGTATTTAAAAAGGTTTCACTATTAGAAGTTGATAAAAGTGAAATACTGAAAATGAATCTGTTCTTGCAATATGACTAAGAAACTCATAATAGGGATTCTAAAATTATAAGGATTATATAAAGTTCAAAATGTAGTTAATACTATTCATGACCTCTTTTAATGGTGTGATTGAACTCGGTGTTGCGTGTAGTGCAAGTTATTGAATTATTTTTAAGAAATAACACACTCTGAAATCCTGGGGTGTTACATAAATAATTATAATTAATAATGTGATGTAGTGATGAATAATAAATTATATGGATATGTGGAGGTGGTAGTCCACAGGTTAAAATGAATGACACCTTCAATTCTCATTTAATGGAAAATAGGTAAAATGGTAGTAAGATTATAATAATATCATCTATTTATATTTATGATACTATATTAATCATCTTATTATCAATTTGATAAAGTTATGGAAGGTTTAATAATAAAGAAAATTTAAGATATTGGTAATGATTTATTCTTCTTTTTTGGGAGACCTCATTTTACAAAAAACACATTTTTTAAATTATTGGTCTTATGAGAAGAACAATAGATATATAAATATTTTATGGAATATATTATGTTTTATTGAAATGTATTTATTTTTTTCGAAGCCTCTAAATTCATGAATACGGGTGGATAGTTGGTTCCCTTTTATACGTAAGGAAGGGTACACACTTGCAATTACATAAAATATTTAAATATTATTAATGTTTTTATCATGTATAATTCATTAAAATTTCCATTTATTTTAGTTTAAAATAATATTTCATCTAAATATCATAAAAAATATATAGTTATATATGTTTAGATGGAATATTTACCCTTATATTTTATTTGACCTCTCGTAAACACGTCTTAACCTTAACTATGGTAACAAATTTGTTATGGTTTTTAATATTCATTTTGAAAAAAATAAAGTGACCATAATTTAAACACTAAACCAAAATATGATGTATATTTTATAAAATTCAATTTCTTTATGTATGAATGTAATTTAAAAATAATGTTTCAAAATTTAATGAAAAATAATTTATTGAATATTATATTTTAATAAAAATTGAAATTTACAATCATTACTTTATTAGTAAAAATATCCACTTAAATGATAAATTTTTTTATTTAAAACAAAATAAAAACATTTGATTAATAAAATAAATCCTTCTTGCGTTATAATATTTATTAATATAAAAACTATTTTTGCATTGAAATTATTTTTTAAATAATATAACTTATTTTACCATTAAATTATATTATCTTCATTTCAACATTTAGAGAAATAATTTTTGGATGAATAATCAATTAACCATATAGATAATCAGTATATTTCATTGATATAATTTTTCAAAAGTGTTATATTCAACTTATTCATATAAAGATACATAACATGTGGAAAAATACCATAATTAAAAAAGTATGTATTTTAATCATAAAATGAATTTAATAAAAATTTAATGATTATGTTGTAGTAATTAATCAATAAATTTTAATTTAGGAAAATATTTCTATTTAATTTCTAAAATATAGTAAATCCAATTCATACCCTCAAAACTAACAGATTATATATAATGTTATAATAATGGTAGTTCATTTAGTCTTAGTGTTGTGTGTAAAAAAGATATCAAATTCCTCATGTTTATTTCAAAGGGGATACATAAAAAATCTCGAGATGTTATATTATACCCCCCCTAAATTAAATTTCACTCTTATAACTACTACATATTAATATAATCAATTTATTAGAATTTTTCTTCCTAATGTCCTAAGGTTCAAATGTGGCATTCTCGAATTTGTGATTCCTCAAAAGAACTGTAACCAGATGAGTAGTGTTGTTTCATTGTACATTACCTACATGATCCAAGTCTTCTACTGGTTGTAAATTATATTAATTATCATGGTGTAGTGGTATGACCTCTATGTTCAGTGTATGTGATTTTTATGGTATGTACTTCCTCGAAATAGATACATAGAACACATCATAAACTAGATAGAGGTTAAGCAGAAGGGAAAGGTGATAGAAAAAGTATTCACCTAAAAAAGAATTTTAAAAGGGAATATATACATACAGATAGGCATTCCATTATTTATAAATATCATAACACTCTTCAGTTGGTAAATTTAATGGAATATCTTATCATAGAATACTAATTCTGTATCACATCGATGATAATAAAAACGACTCGTATGTTGACTCTAAACAACCATGATGTAATGTTGAATGGATATAAATATCCATATCATTTCATTAGAAATAAATTCTCCCAAAATATTAAACTATCTAACATTTTCAAAAAATAATAGCTTTTTACGTGTCCTTCTATAGATATCTTTATTGGGATCCGTCTAAATTATTGAGTGAAATATATTTTTATAAAACAATTTGATCGGATGATAGTATTGATCCCAAGAACCTTTAAAATCAAGAGAAAAATATCATAGTATATCATCCAAGGTTTCAATGGTTCTCTTATACTAATCATCAATATGAGGATGGAAGTTAGTATTGAAACATAACTCTTTATCCAGGGTATACTAAAGACTTCTCCAAAACATTGACGTAATCCTCAAATCAAGATAATATATAATTTAATGTTCTCCCCCATGAAACCTTAACACAAACTTATTTTGTCTCATGGAAATAATATCAAGAGAAAAATATTATCTAATAAAAAATAAATATTTTATATTCATATAAAGATCAACTACAAAAGAAATAACATTATGGACCTTAGATGTGTGGAGGGGGGGGGTATAATAAAAAAATTAATGGGTATGTTTTCCCATTTACATCCTTCTATGGGTAATGGTTGAAACGTTGGATTATAAATTTTTCTATCATTCTTAACTAACTGAAATACCATGCACTAAGATTCATACTCTGAAATTTCCCTCTTAATGTTTTCCCACTATAAATTATTGTCCACACATCTATACATCTTCATTCATTAAGGATGAATAGAGATTGATAAGCTAGGATATTTTGTAAATAGATCCTTATTAATGTATGTTATATACGAGACACTTACTCATATCATTAATCATATCATTCACTCATAGTAATGGTCAAACTCATGAACATATTCACACACTATTACACCTCATCATCTTGTTTTACTTTCTCTTTAATCTTCATGTTGAGGGATGGTTGAAAACTCATTTTATAATGCTAATATTTCTCCCTTTTCTTCTCGATTATGTGGTCCATCTATTTATGATATTGAAATATTGGAGAATTTATAATCCTTATCATATATATGCTACCACAATCCTCCCATCTTAAAGCATCAGTGTTGTTATTTGAATTACCAGTTTGGTAATGTATTGAGAAGTTGTAATATTATGTAATCATTAACCATCTTCTCTGGTCCATATTCAATAATTTCTAGGAGAATATATACAATAAACATGTATGGTCACTTTTACATGTAATAGTAATATTTTATAAATTTAACAGAAAAAATTCTTTAGATAACACCAAATCAAGATTATTCTTGTTTTTTTCATGAAACTCTAATTGATGGTAGGAATATTTTTTTACCATGTCATTTTTATTATCAAAACATGAACACCAATTCTTTCATGCATCACTATAAATCACATGCCTAAAAATACTACATGTTTGGGTGAGTATAGGGGCACTCACAAACATCATTTTTTCATATCCATGAAATTTTTTTCACAGTCCTTATTTAAAAAATGAGACTATTTATAGACAAACTTTACACATAGCAAATTTTTAATTCATCTTCACCTTCATTAGGATTTTTATGTCAATCTACATGTGATATGCGTGATCATCCTTCCGCTAGAAATATATAATAATATTATCTATAATGACTGCCAAAAATTGATAAATCTAATATCAATGGATTGTAATAATTAAATTGATGATGATAATAATACTTTATTTAAAAAAAATGAATATAAATTAATAGTTCATATAACTCATTATAAATATTTCTTAGATTTGTATTTAATTATTACCCTAAATTTATAATATCCAAATCAATGATTAATCTTGGAAAAACATCAATCTCTCTATAATTGATAAAAAATTATTCAATATGGGGTAATGGATACTTAACTGTGATTATTTTATTTTAATGATTTGGATAAAAATTGTAGAGTCTCATTGATAAATAAATAGGTTCTTGGAACAACAAATGCACAAATTGGGTGAAATCTATGTTTTTTATGATATTATATGGATAATTCATAAATTTTACAATATGCAAATGTCATGAATTTTTATCCCTGGAATATTAATATAAGAGAACCCATAACATAGAGAGAGGATCATTGAATATTAAATTTATAATTAATTTAAATACGATCATAAGAAAAATTCATTACAATAGGATCTTCTTTTAAGGTATTATTGATAATCCAAAAACCCTTTTTTGATTACCATCATTTTCATGGTAGGATCCACATGGATAACCCTTCTTGCAGTGATACACACATTCTTCATTGATCTATAAGAAATACTAATGTGTCATCAAGTGATTGCATGTAATATCAATAATATATTTAAGTTGGTCTTGTTTAATTCTAATTCCATCGGGCATGAATGAATATCTAAGGTAATTTTCATTATTTATATGAAGATTGGAAAAATAATAGAGAGAGAAGTTCAATGATCCAGAAAATATAAAATCCATATAAATCAACCATAATAGATATAACCATATATTAATGGGGTTGGGGTTTAGTTTAAAATATAATTTAATTATAAAACAACCCCAGTATAATATTATAATTCTTATCCAACCCAATTACATATAATATAATTATTCTCATATTATTTTATGGTGAATGATAACTAGTGAAATTATAAATAGTATCTTTCTTGATTGAAAATTTATATTTATCCCTATACACAATCATGGTCAACTAAACCTATTAAAAATTTATCAAATACCTAAATAAATACTTTATTCACTAAAAAAATAACTATTTGTGATTAATAAAAAAAATAGAATTATTTCTAGACATTGAGAATGATAATTATTTCCTTCATTAGATTATAATATAATTTAATCAAGATTAATGGAAACACATAATGTGTGACCATTAGTGATTCTATTTCATCTGAATTTGGAGATATTAGATGAAGTCAAAGATTAAAATCTAGAAACTGGTCATTGTACCCAAGTGATGGAAAATAATGTCACAATTTAAATAACTACAAATGAATTCACCATGTGTAATATAATATTTCTGTCAAAATATATCATCAATCTAGTTATGCATATATGTCTTCAACCTATATTCTTGAGGTCTCACTCTATGAAAATTAAAAAGATATATTTTTCCAAATGAGGGCCATAGAATTTAAAGTTATGGTATGATTCCAACTAAACATTATAGATATAAAATTCATTAAATATTTAATGGAAAAGTACTTCAGTTTTTACATTAATAAATTTTCATTCATGACTCAACCAAAGTACATAACTTACAACAAATATTTGTTTTCATGGTTTTGGTCAATAAATCAATGTGTGTGAGACATGAAATGAATTAATGATACAATTAAATTCTAATAACCATTACACACACTCATATATAAGAATATCTGATAACACATAAACATATTAAATTATATCTAGTGGGGAATTTATCATAATCTTTTTTCTCTGAGATTACCATGTGTAAACCTTATTATATGAAGTCTTGTATTCTTATTATTAATCAGACTAGAATTTAACCGTAAAATGTTCCCCAGTATAGAATGTAATATATCCAAGAAATTGTTATATATTAATATCATCTTGAATTTCAATGTTCTCATCATAGAAGGAAATTTTTACGACCTTATCAAGGAGATAAACATTATAGTATATTATTATACATAAAGTATGTATATAAATAAATAATATGTAATAAAATGTTTCATTAATATTAAAATATTTCAATATACAAGTAATTAATGTAAAAATAGTTAATTATAGCACACCAAATCCAAAAGACCCCCAAATGGAATTATTCCAACTAAGTATGAGTTTTTGTATGTAAGACCTCATATGATGATCAAGTTTCCGCTATGTTATGTCTTTAGTCAATGGGTCTCAAACATTTTTTGTGAGAATATTATTCTCACTGTAACCGTTACTATTTGTGAAAATACCACAATAGATGATACTACTGAAGTATGTGCTTCATCAACTAATATAACATTCATTATATAGTAGGTCCATTATTGTCGTAGTATAAAAATAGAAGACGATATAAATCTTACATCTAGGTATCTTATCATTCTAATTGATGAAGTTTCATATCTAATTTTATTTTTCATCTTCCTCATAAGTATAAATGTACTAAATATTATTTTCATAATCTATGGCCACATCCTACTTTGATCTCTTTCGGGTCACACACCTCTATGAAGATTGAAGATGTATCATATCATTGACTTCAAATCATCATGATCTATTTTGAAAATTTAATATTCATATCCTTTGATGACACGTTCCTCATATCATCCATACACATAGAACATATCATTTTCCCACCTTATATACATAAGGATAATACTAACATTCATCCAATGTTGGTCACCTAGGTCATAATGGAATTTACCCTCTACACTTATGGTGTAGAAAACATATATCCTTATAAATTTAATAACATACCTGAAAAATCCAATAGAAGATCTGTATAGAGTTTTTCTAACCCTTTTAATTCTTAATGTTTATGAGGAAAATTTTCCTAAAATGATGAACTCAATGTGACATTGAAAAAAATGACATCTTTGACTGTTCCATATTGAATCTCTTCACTATATTGTCTATATATATACCATGAAATTTTGACAATATGGATCTTTGATCTATAATGATGGATCCTGATCCTAAAAATATATATTGTTTTTCACATATGTCATTTTGAAATTGTATTTTCAGACAATAAAATACTTATTTCATTAATAATAATTAATATATCAATAACATGTAATATTTGGAACCCAACTGCACTAATAGTAATTATATTATAGACACAAGGCTCAAAATTATTATATATAAATCCCAGTATTGTTATGGAATCATGAAACCTAATGTTCTATTATGGATCATTTCAATTTTTATACCTTTTGGCATCCTTTGGAGTCACATACCATTCAGGTTGTGTAATATTGACCTCATCCATAATGTTCCTAAAAAGGAAATATATTATTTACATCCATTTTAAAAATAACATTGTCATTGTATGATGTAATGGAATGTATAATTATGATTGATTTTATAAATACAATAAAAGAAAATGATTCATCATAGTATATTCCCTAACACTAGCTAAGCCCTTTTGAAACCAGTCATTCCTAATAAGTATTGAATTATATATACATGTAATATTTATTCTTGTATATGAGTTAACATGAAACATTATTTTCATCCACTTATGATAATAGAAAAATACATACTTGATTTATGTACATGTAACCCATTTTAGTAATCATAGCTTCTTTCCACATGCAAATACATATTCCACTTTTTACTTACTAGTAGGTTATATGATCATTATTATCAATTAATAATGAGTATCTATCATCCATGACATGAAAACCATATTATTTTACAAAACTAACCTCTTTCGTAATCCGATGAAAAACATTTGACTCTTGGACAATTTCATCAATGCAGATTTGTCGAATCATTACCTATTGAAACTCTTGTGTACCATGACCCTAAACTTCATCGAAGTATATCTCACTCTTAGTATATCTTTTATGGATTTTAATCCTCTCACATAATATTATGTGTGTTTATATTATTTCATTTTTCTAAGGGATCAAAGAGTTAACATCCCCTTTTTTTCTTTGGTTATACTAAAAAGTTACACTTTGTGCCTTAGGGTGAATGTCTGTTTCTATAAGGGGACATAAAAACTACTCACAACCACACACATGTATATATGAAAACACAAGTTTGATTTTATACCAAAATTCTTATAGTTTACTATCTTCCAATTTAGTTATCACTTAATTTAGTATTTGTTTTATTGTATGAAACATGTTTCCCAAAAAGGATAAAGAAAGAATTGTATGATTCATCAATGATATCATCATGTCTATCAAGTTGAATTTACTCTTTCATTTAAATCATTTTTTTGAGGTGTATAATGATATGTGAGTTAAGATAAATTCACATACCTCCATAAATAATAATTGAAGTATTGATGAAGATAATATATAGCATATTCTAAGTGATGAATCTTAATATTCTGGCCATGATAGTTCTCAAATTCATTCTTTTATTCATTGAATGTATTAATGGAATGTGTTTTATACATCATTATTTAGACATATATATATAAATATAATAAACTCATCTATAAAAGGTATAATGTATGACTATCCAACCCGTTCTCCATCTGTAAATAGTCCACCCACATCGGTGTTAACTAATATAAGATGAACTTCGGTACTTTCC
The DNA here is from genome assembly GCA_963277665.1 of Viscum album. Taxonomy (NCBI): domain Eukaryota; kingdom Viridiplantae; phylum Streptophyta; class Magnoliopsida; order Santalales; family Viscaceae; genus Viscum; species Viscum album. Next base: position 979,227,876 of record OY728167.1, read on the forward strand.
CCTTTTCAACTAAATGGAGATTTAGTCATTTGCTTATAAAAAAACCTGACATACATAAAGTGGCAATAGTTCTAATGAACTTAAATATCAATCTTTTTATAATTTAGAATATTTTTTTTACATAAACCACCTAGTGATTCCAAAGTTTAGTTTGGTATGATTCATATTAACTTATTTAATTTTCAATTTCCATTACATGTTTCATGAAATCTTTAACCTAAAGATCATTGTTTAAATATTTATAATAATGGTAAATTAATTCTTTATAAAAGGGGAAAAATTTATACCAATATTTAAAAATAAATACATCTATATCATGTGCATAAAAATAAATACAATTTTTGGTTGTAGGGGGACCCAAATAAAAATCCTTTAAATCCAATAGTATTCCCATCAGAAACGCGATGTGGTAGTCCCTAATAGCCACAATAATATGTTTTTATTTATTGGATGATCTTATATGTATACATACTTGGAAAATCATGTGGATATAATTGAAACTAATATTTTAATACATATTGGGGAACCAAAACTATATCAAATACCAAATATATAGAAATAAATAAATGTCACTGGATAATAAAATCACATGAAGATTCTCCTTACCTTATTTTCTAGGTGATGTTTTTCTTCCAGTGACACTTATTTCAACACGATAAATAGATAACATCATACAAATTAATATTACCCTTAAAATTATATTATTGGAAGGGAGTTGTGAAAAAACATTGGAATTATATATTTTTTCTTAGAATTCTATTGTTTCATCATAAAATTATAAGTGTTATTGTTCTTTTCCTTCGTATCAAACTAGATAAGAAGATTTATCAGATCTCGGAGATAATTAATAATACTTTTCATATTAAAATTATTAGAAAATCTACAAAAACTATTAGGGAGTGTGATAATAATGAAGTTGGTGGATAGTCTCGGAGGGAGTTTAAAACCGAGAAATTCAAGCTGCTCAATGTATCAAATCTATTTCACTAAATGAGGAATTGTTGGGATAACCACTCCAAAATTAATCTAAAAAAATCAATGAATTTATCAAACATTTCTTATCTGGCTCACTCATAATATAAACCATGAGATGATCATGGATTTTAGAAGAATCCATGTCATTATGAGACATTATGAGTTCATTGGACATAGATGTACTAATTATAAATTGAACATTGATATCATTTCATACATTTCTTGTCATAGAAGATAAATTATTCATCACTCACCTCAATTATAGGAGGATCATGTAATGAGGATTACAGTACATAATAATTCTATTAATAGAAATACTCATAAAAGGCACCAAAATCATTCCTCAATTTTCTTTCCTATAAAACAAGATCATTCTCTAATATTGATCACATAGATATTATGGAGGAAAAAATTGATATTATTGTAAAATTATTAAAGATAATATTTGTAGTAATTTTATTATTACAAATGATAAACTTCATATGAGTAAATTAAAATTATTAAGTCTCCCAATATTTTTTAAAATCCCAACATCTCTTGTCATTGAAAAAAGAATGTGTAGTTCCTTGTAAATTCATGTGGAAATGATCTATATGTACCTTCTCATAACCCTAATGAGGGTTTTCAAATATAATATAATATAATTAGGTATGTAGGTATTTTCCAACTGTCATATACTAGATTCTTGAACCGTTTAGTGGACTCTCCCATATTGAAATATAGAATTGCATTTCCTCAACACATTCCACCATATTAAACCATTTCTGGTGAGGGATAATTCTCTTGATGTGTAATGGTTAATCCAACCCATAACATTCATACGAACACCACAATAAATGTAACTATCTCAATAAGGGTTGGAAAATCATTATGTTTATAAATTTCATTTTGAATATATTAATAGAATTCAAATTCTTACATAATATTACGTAATTGATTTTTTTATAATGTGTAAAATTATTATTGTTTCATCTTCTACATGTATTAATTAAATTTAATAGATTTTTCTTAAGTTATTTACTATATTTTGGAAAACATCTTTCATAATAATTTTATATAAATTCTATCTTTCCATATTAATCATTTATTTATGTTATCACTATCTTGTATAAAAAAAAATTAATAATTAAGTTAGAAATAAAAAAATAAAAGACCCAATAATGGGATTATCAAAAGTTTTTTTATTCAGTTGAAAATAAATCAAACTAATAAAAAAGTGTGAACTTACTATGCAGATATTTTCACATGTTACAACATTCCACCTATCCATCTATGTGTTACATGGTTAGTTACAATATTGGATCCATTTGTAACTACCTCCACATGCCTTGGGATAATAATTTTATTACATATATTTATAACTCATGCGAAGGTTAAAGGGAAGAAATGATTGCTTATGGTGAATTACATAAACAACCATTGACATTAATGTTCTACATAATAATAGACAAATATATTCTTTCTATCCCATCACATTTTAATTTTATATTATGAAATTTCATAATCATGAAATAGATTTATCTAAATAAAAACCACACAAACACATGTTTGGGGATGCTCATCAATTTTTATACACATGAAATGAATAATAAATATTGAACTAGTTAACTTTAATTTATCTTTTTTTATTATTATTAAGATTATAATTATTTAATTAATTTATTGATTCATTGATTAAATCCCTTTTATCTTAGTGACCATAAATATTCACTTTGAGATACCCATTATTAATGCATTCATGGAAAATTAACTCCATAACCAATAAATACAGATAATGAGGGAAAACAAATTGAGTATTTTTATTATTTAAGAATATTATAAAATTATCAAATGCAACTAACTAAATTCATTGTAATTACATCTTAATATTGGTTTTTTGTTGCAATTAAATTAATTCATTTATTGGGAGGCTGGACATAGTGTACTTATGAGCTACATGTCATGTTCCTCCTATGTAATTTATTTAGGATAAAAATATAGTTCATTGTCCTATACATTCACTGAAAAATATGTATCATGCTTTCCATGTGTCTATATAACCCATATGAGGACTTGACATGAAATTTAGATATGGGACTACACACCTCATACATAACAATAAGCATCTTGTATATCACATGTTTAGTATCTCAAAACCCAAAAAAATAATTCACATTGTATTTCACATGAAGAAAATAATGAACTAAAAAATGTGTGTTCTACGAACATTTTAGGTGTTTTATTATTGTTGTTGGTCATTCACTTTCACATAGCGAATAATTATGTATTAGACCAGATGGTTGAAAGAAATGTTTTTAATGAACTATGTTGACTACTTGACATGCACACAAACTATAATCTATGTAATACAACAGTCTATGATCCTTGTCATTATATTCTACATGATATGTGTAATAAATTCTTTGTGTGTAACTATTTATCAGTGTGTCATGTATCCCATGTCACAACTAGGTGCGATGCAATTGGGTACATAGTGTGTACTCTGACTACACACTGTATAAAAAAATATCAACATCTAGAATTTTTGGAAGTTGCTAATGGAATATATAGTATTTATGGATCTATTATATTTTCCTTTTAAAAATTAAACACTAAATAATGATAATAATTATAGAAAAAACATGATAACAAAAAAGGATTAAATAATGTGTATTCAAGAATAAAAAAATCTAACCTCAATTTCATATAATAAATCAGAAATCATATAAATAATAATACATCTAAATGTTACCACTTAAATACCTTTTGAATGTCATAAGCATATTGGAATCACTGAGTGGGAAACAAATTTATAAGATTTGATGGATTATTAACAAATTTTAAATTAAATAAATATCTCATCGAATAATATTTTTCAACGAAATTTTGACATAATATAAACTGAAACCAAAATAAAGTATCCTTCCTTGTTAAAAATAAAATAAAAAATTAATTTTTTAGGTTGAAATGACACATCATCTTAGGATCTTTATTAGAAGGTGTTTCGGATTGTTTTAATAAATGTTTTTCAAGCTGTCGAAATTGTACTAGAATTAACCAAGTGTCGAATATATATTGAGGTGAGCAAAGAATGATTCTATAATCATTATATAGTTTTGATCTATAATATTATGTTGATCATTGTGATCAATTCATATTAATTCATGAATATATTATTTTTTAGAGTGCTACTCATTATTGAGAAGAATAGAGGATGACAAATGGATAAATAATTCTATTTTATGCAATGATTCTCACATCCTTATTATCCATACTTAATAGACATAACCATCTATTTATATAGTAATTATTTAGGTGAAATACATTAGTTTCTGAACGGTTCATGAATTATACTATCATAATTATCCAACCTCATGGTATATAATAACAGTTGTATTATTATTTTATTGAGTGTTCTAACTAGAACAATGATAAATATTATTTTTATATATTGATAATTTATATTTATCATTTCAAAAGAAAATGTTCTCATTGAAATTATCAACATTTACTGAATACATGTTTTAAATTTTATTCAGAAATAAATAATTCATCTATAATCGAGAATATAAATATCTATTAAATATTGAATAATGATTTTGATTAATAAATAATCACATAAATATATCATTTTTCTTAGGATTAAATGTAATTCTATTAATAAATTGAAATACAATTTTATCATGTTCATTAGAAACACATAGTCTAAGAACCTCTATGATTTCATCCCATTAGAATATGGGGAGAATTAATAAATTACATGATTATAGTCTTGTAACATCTCAATGAACCCATGATAGTGTACTGAATGACTGAAAATTAAATTTTGTATTTTAAAAACACTTTTATGGAAAATGTGAGAAACCGTACAAGAACCACATACGAGATAAATTGCCCAAGGGGATCCACCATTGGAGACAGGAGTCAAAACATACCCATAGAGAACTTTTATGGTTGAGTGAGAACCACAAGTTAAACCCAAAAATCATACTCAAACATAAATTCAGAATCATCATGTTACCTCTCAGAATCAAGAGCCGACTAAGACATGAGACCAGATTGGCGGCTAATGGAGCGAGTGCACATCCTACCAAACCTGCCTCCCACCTCATGTATGCCAATAACCTGTGAGGAAACACCCAAGTTGAAGAGTTTTCTTGCCCTCCCCCATATTTTTTGATTTATTTTTGGTTGATTTGTGTTCCCAAGGATATAAAACATGTTATGGATGGCCACCGGGGCATGCAATCCAACTTGAATCCCCACACCACTAATCCACCCATCATTAGGAAAGTGGGTCATAGAGACGACCACCACATGTTCCCCGACCAAACCAACAACAGTAGTGACACTTCCTTTGGCTCCATCGACCATCATGATTCTCTGCAATGTTGTGTCATCCATTCTCCCATCAGGAGCAGTTGTCACACCATGAACAACATTCACATAAGAAGGACTGTCACTTCCAGAAACCACAACTGCGATGCCATTACCTTTCTTGTCTCCCCTAACTCGATCGCCTTCAGCACAAAGGGAGGTGAATGATTGGTAGAACCTAGTAGACCAGAAGCAGATGTGGATGGTTTTCTAGGGCTTGAAGTGGAATCCCGTTGGATGCCCGAAGGGGAGTGATGACCACCTGATAGAGATATTGGACTCATCCCGGCCCCAGACTAAGTACATAATGTCATAATTTTTACAACCACATATGAATGCTCATTGTGTAATACAAACCACTTATCAAAATATCTCATCAAGAAAGTTTGTTATCATTGTATTCATCCTATATGAGTGATATGATTATGTTTGACTATCAGAATAAAACACATCATTACATCATCACAATATATTTTTTGGCGATAGTTCTAATACAATAAATAGTTCGAGAAATCAACATTTATAATTTTTGAATGGACAAATCCTTCATCAAATTATCATTTAATTTTATGTCATTCATGATACACTAAACATACACTAATTACCATGAATATATTTTTTCAATTTTATGGTTAGAAACTATTTTTGCAAGAGCCATGACATGCAATAATGATAATTTTAATGTTTAAGGGCCCTTACACATACTCCTCAGTATTAATTTCCAGTGACAAATAAACATTTTGAATTCCTACTAGCAGATCTATTATAATAATTTCTTATTATGTGGATTACCATGTATGTACTTCCAAAGATGATGTATAAGACACTTTTGAAGAAATTACGATAACATTCAATGTAATATTTTATTTTTATTGAATATTATCAACCCACAAATTGTTTTATGAATATCATTATAGAATTTTCGGTCCTCATTATAGAGGAGAATTTATATGACCTTATCAATATGAGAGATTCCATGATACATTATTACATCAATGTCATATTGAATAATGAATAATAAATAATAAAATGATTTATAAATATTCAAGTATAAAAATATAAATTTAATTAATGATAAAATAGTTGTTTTTACAACACTAACTCTTACACCATATTTCTTCTAAAAAAGAACAGTTTCACCCCTTGACCATTTTCATGGAAAATGTATCAGATATCATGATTCTCTTACTGTTTATTCTTGAATTATTTCATCTCAATTGGGGACATTATATATAGGGTATTTGGAATACACATGGCACCATTTATGGGTTTTATTGGTAACCTAACTTCATGATTTTGTAGAATACTAGAAAAATATGTTGAATAAACCTAAACAAACATCCATAAAATATTCATATCATATATTTTATGTTTCTGTTAAACCAATTGGAAAAAATAAAAATTTGAATAGGATATAGTACCCTTATAATAGATATAATTTTTATTGGAAGTTCATATTTATCATCACATAAATAAAAAAATCATAGTTTGATTCATAATTTTAAATGTGACCTCACTTCCTTCAGAATTTATATGGGAACTGTATAAAGAAATCAAATCTATGACCTTCATAAAATAAAATTCAACTAGATTTAGAATAATAATATTTTTTTGGAAGAACATTCCCACACACATAAATAAGATAAGAATGAAATACATAAGATGTACTCAATCTAAGATTATTATTTTTCACCTCAAATTCAGTAACGATTAATTAAGGTGGTAATGTTATACACATATAAAATTATTCATATTTTAATGAGTGTATTGAATAAAATTCAAAAAAACATTAATAGTTATAGATTTAATTGTATGTGTACCATTCACTACATTATTCCAAAAATTCACATCATTAGTATTGGAAATATGATATTTCCCCATGTAGCTTGTCTTAAGAGGTTATTGAAATCAATCATCATCGTTAACTCTCTATTTAAAAAAAAATTCAAAATAATTCCCATATTCTTCACATTTGAAACACCGGGGTCTGTTTTGTGAATTGTATTTCGATTTTTCTTCATATATATCTTTATATAACTTCTTCTAATCACTTCATCATTCTATTCAATGATTTTCATCCTTTTGAAAATTATAAAATTTAATATTCCACCTAAAAAAATTTCTTCCATGTTCCCATATATACATATGGAATAAATAAAGAGACACCTCTTTCCCTCCCTAATTTCTGTTATTAATTTTTTCATTAAAATAAATCATTTTTATTGTAAAAATTAAGTGGGTAATCTATTAGTCCAATATCAATTGGCACCTTGATAGCACATCAAACGATTTGTTAGTAGCTATGGAAGTCTATTATGCCTAAAACCCTTTAGATACATTTTAAGCCACTAAAATATGAATAAATATATTTTTCAATGTTGTATTATATTACCATAATTGAACCACATAAGACTTATAAAATTTTACATATAGATATTAATAGATTCATTATCCATCAACATTATCTCAAGAAATATTTCCCAATTTTGTTTTAAAGGATTCAAAGAATGTGCATGTTAAAAATTAACCTTCTAGACCCATCACACTCTATAAAGTGAATTTTTTATTTATGCATCATGTTCTTAAAAAGGTTCCACCATTGATATATTTCACATCCAAATGATAAACGTCCAAAATAAGTTTCTCATGGTGCTAAAAATTGAGAATGAAAGTTATATATCCAGTGTTATTGATCCATTTCTCAGCAATTTGTAACACCTGAGCTTCAATTATATTAAGTGAAAAAATTAATCAAAATACAAAAAAATATACATTTTAATATTTTATGGGAAAAATATATTATTTTATATGATGAATAATGGCATTGAACATATTTTGACAAAATAATCCTATAATGGGTTTTTGAAAATTATCTTTAAAAATAAGCTACCTTGAATAATTGAAAACATAATATTCAAAAATTACTCATTTCATTTATAATAACATAATTCAATATTTATAATTAACTATTTAATTATTATAAATTTTATATAAATAAAAATAAGATGATTTGGGGTTAAAAATGTATAATTTTCAAATAACTATATAAAAAACAATAAATGTCATTCCATATCAATTAATTAAAATAATATTTAATTGTGTTTTATTTAATTTTTTTTATTATATATCTATATATTTTAAATTTAATCCTTTAAATAATTTTTAATTTCATATTGTTAATGAAAAAACATTTTTTCTTGAGAAACGAATTTCGTGAAAAGTAGTTTTTTAACATGTTTATTGGGTTTATTTTTATAATAAATTCGGATAAATTTATTAATTGAGATTTATTAAATCAATTCCATATTTGGAATCGAAATTTCCAAATTTATTAATACTTAAACATTCTTTACTAGTTATAAAAAATGGTGATTACAGTAAAAATATTTCACAACATTTATAGTTAAAATGGCTTTGTGGGGTGAGTTAATCTAACAATATAATTGATAAAATGACCTAAAAACATTATGAATTACCATTGATTTTATGTATATCAACATTAAACATATGAACATATAACATGAGTCATTTTTAAGCTATATTACAAATCACGCATCTTCACATTATCTAAAAACATGGAAAATTAACTAGTATTCCACTAACCTTAGTTATAAAGGGGAACCTCCTCCTCTAAATTTACCACACCAATAAAGATATTTAAAATTATAATAACCTATAAATACACTCCCTAATGTCCTTATACATTTTCTATATCTATTGTTTTTTCCAAAATACCATCCTTGTGGTTCTTAAAATAGATATAAAGGAGTTCTTTTATTAAAAGGCAATCATCTTCACCATGGTCAATATTTATTACATCTTCATTTATCACCTTAAATTATGAATTAATAATAAAATTTTAATAACAAATATCTTTAATATACTTATATATTATTTTTCATGTTATAAAATGTATCATTATCTTTCTCAATCAAAGGGGTAACAAAGAAATCAATTGTGAGTTTGGAGGACTAATTCCATATGAATGGATATAATTGTTTTCTATTAGTGACTCATAGGAAAATTCATAATGGTGTATATTATAAATATATAAGATAATTATTAAGTAATACTTAATTTATAAAATCAATATATTAATCATTCTCTTACACTTTCTCTCATCACTGAAATGACAACGTCACTGATTTATATGTACAGTTTATCATCCTCATGATGTGTTGTGATTATTTTTTAATGTATTAATTTCACAAATGATTAAAAACATGTATCTAATGAATAAATAATATACTTAAAAAGGTAATATAATTTTTTGCGATGATGCAAATATATCATATATATAATAATTGAAACATCCATGAAAAAACATGCTTGACAATATGAACTAGCAAACACATTAAATAATGGTAATAATTATATATTATTATCGTAAAGTTATAAAATGTTATAAATGTAACATATAATATATTATAAATTTAAATATAGTTATATTATAAATTATTAACATTTTTAAACCAATTATAATGGATCTTAAATTATGTTCAACAAAGGGGGTATCTAGATTTAAGGGATATTGCATCAATTTCCTATCCACTATGAAATATTTAGTATAATTAGCCTATTTAATTATATATTTTTTATATACATACTCTTGGCTATATTAAATATTAATTATGATTCATTCGTGGTTATGATTTTTTAAATTATTTTAAATTTATCTTGGGGGTCCAATTTATAATTTACTAAATAGTTATGTATTAATTTTATAATTGCATTTTATATGATTTCTAACTTTTCATTGATGGAATGTTATAATACCTTGTTCATAAAATCCTTGTATTTCTTTATCTATTTTATATTTAATTAGTTTCCATATTTTCTTTTATATTTTAATCCCATTGTAAATTTTATCAAGAAAATAAATGTTTATATAAAAAAATATATTATTTCTCTTTTAATATGACATATTTTTTTTATCAATGAAAACATTTAAAAAACTTAAAAAACATATTTCTAAAAATAATTTTAAGGAAATTTTCTATTAAACATGACTATAAAATTGTTATAATTAATATTTATACTAATATTTCATAAAGTAAATTTTTTTACATTTGTTACAAAAAATTCAAAATGTTTGTTTAACATATATTGCATTTATATACATCCTCACAATTCTAGTCATATTTAGATATTTATCTCTTTATAGTCCCTTAATTGTTTTTTAAAAAAAATATTTGATGATAGCTTGTTTTGAAGGGCCCCTCCCATTATAGTTTTTCATCAATAAATATGTCATATGAAAATGATTTTATGGTACTAATATCATGATTTATCATATCATGAAAAACGTTTTTATGAATTTACATCATTGATAATTCTATTAATATTATCCATGGTATTATTACATTGATATTATTTGTGGATTTATTTATTACTCACGTTATTGATTAAATATAAAATTTGTTTAGTTATTTACACTTCCATATTGATTATTCCTTATTTAATTATGACATATTCAACTATACATAACCCTTATTTTTCATTTGGGATCACCCTTTTTTTCTATTCCCCATGATATGATGAAGAATTATTTGAATTATTTCAAGTATGATGAATTTTTTATATTAATATCATTAATATTTTATTTAAATATGAAATTTTTGAATTTCATATGTATCTAGGTCATTAATAATTCTAACCTAATTGATACATTATTATTTAATCCCTTATATGTGATGAAAATTTAATAATAAACCCATGTATTTGGGTTACTAGAGTCAAGGTTTTTATAGTTTGTGTTGATAAATGATTATTACAAACATTGAGAATTAGATTTAAGAAAACATGGATCAGGGAACATAACCATATTGAAGAAATTTAGAATACGTCTAAATATAATATTATATCATTGAGATTTTTGTAAGGACGAGATTATAGTATTTCCCCTATAAATAAATTCCTCTCTAAATGCTACAGGTGGATGTGTTTTTTGGAATAGATTCACCCATATGTAATAATTCTGAATATAGATGGAAAGAATATCTCATCAATGATTCTTGTACATAAAGACTGGTGCCTTACTACAAACCTGGTCTAACACTCCTTGTGGCTATTTTTTAGATAATTTAATTATTATAAAAAACAAATTATGAAAGATATAAAATTTATTTTCTAATTTATTATATAAGGACTCGGCCATAAAACATTACATAATCTTGAATTAAATGAATTATTTACTTTGAGGATCTATTTAGGTTTATATTTTTAAAGAGTTGGACCATAAATATTACATTGAAAAATATTACAAAGTAGACACTTCTACTCAGTTTCCATTTTTTAATAAAATAAAAACTCTCTGAAAAAAAATTCATTTCTAGTTCCATGTTTTAGACGGAATGAATTTTCTTTGATCCCATCCTTGATCCTATTCCACTTTATGTCTTTTGAAAAACATTTCAAAACATGGAGTAAGCATAAAAAGCTCAGTAAGGGATACAGAAAGAAGGAAACTTTTAGTTTTTCAAAAAAACAAGTAAAACATGAATACCGAATCATAAGTATTACTTTTAACCATTATTAAGTAGTATATACTCATCACTGAATAAAAGATCATTACTTATGCTTTTATAACCAAAAGATTATCATAAAACCAATATCAAGAACACATATCATATAAAGGTAACTTGGGACATAAACACACTTAAATGGAATAACCATACGGTCGACTTTCACACATATCACTAAAAAGAATAGCCATAAAAATGACTTCCATACCCAGTGCATTGGAGGTTATAACGTAACCACTCATCCTGGTATTCACAGCACCACCTGTCATTTGGTTTATCTCGTAACCACCCATCAAATGTCCAAGAAAAATTATAAAATCATAAGACATAAAATAAATATAAAGGAAAGAAAACATTTCCACATTTCAATCACAATATATCACTTAAATATATTGACATAAAAAATCCATTATCAAAACTATTTTCAATACCAAAATACATAAAAGCGTATATGTTATTTATTTTCTTTTATAAAACATTATGACCTGTTGAGGAAGCCAAAGATCAAATAATACTCGTGGTGGAAGAAAGGTCGTTGTCACCGCTTACGTTAAAAGAAACATTCCTTTTATTCATTTAGTATAACGCTTCGTAGAAAAATATTCCCTTTGAAAAGTCAATGGTGTTTATACAGTGTATAAAAGAAAGTCGTGTATTAAAACAAAATTTTCCTCAATGAAAGAAGATTGAGACGAAGTCCCTTAACTCATGTCCGACTTGACCCGTTCTTTATTTAATCTTCTGAATAATAAACATAAGTTAATTTATACTTGCTTAAGAACCTTTTTAAAGTCTATTATTCCTTTTATATCACTTATTACCATGTTATAAACATTACATAGTCATTTATGTTAATAACGGTTGTTTTGTCAATATTTGGTACTTAAGTTAAAAATGGACATCGTATAATTACATGTTGTAAATGTAGTCAAATATACATTATTCAAAGAATGATAATAATGATGTAGATATCATATATATCATATATATCCATTATATATACGTATTTATAATAGTACATAACATTTATAGGTAAGAAATGAAATACACCGTTTATGGAGATGGTAAGTCGTAAATACGCATCAAGGCTACTTCCATTTCTATTTCTTATATTAATGGAATTAAAACATAATGATACATAGTTATATTATAATAAAAGTATAATATCATATATAATATCATTAACTCCATCCTTTATACGTTCATCTTAAGGCATGAACGAGTCATATCTCTTTGAGGGGGCGGTAGTCCGCACTTCCTCTAATGAGATTATCGCATTTACCCATAATAGAAACCATAAAGGTATGCTATAATTGAAAAATACCAAAGCAGAAAGAAAAAATAAACATAATATATATCATGGTGACCATGAGAGGTGGTTGGATATATTTGAACAATCATCATTTCGTGAGGCGTTACTTTTCCATCCACAAGAAACATTATGTTCTTTATACATTAGATGGAGGTGTGTGAAAGTGTAGTTAGAATAATTCTCATAACAACATCCTAGTATATTTAGGATACTGGTTTTGTTACAAAAGAAATGAATAAAATGATTTTAGGGGTTGGAGAAGTAAAATAAAAGAAAAAATTTAAGAGAAACTATTACCTTTAATTTTGGTAACTCAATTTGGTTTAAAGCAAAAGACTTCTTGAAGTGCCTTCTGCCTAAGGTAAGGCCTCTAAGAGGAGGAGATGGATGTAGGGAGATTAATTGGGTAGATTTTGGATGAGCCAAAAGGCTTGAGAGGTGTGTGTAATTGGATAGAAGTGGTCTCGTTTTATAAGGGAGAGGAGGGGCTCTTTAGGAAAGTGTAAAAACATTATTTTATTATAAACCTATCTTCAGTTTCAGAAAGTCCAAAAATCATTAAAGTCGAAGATAAAATGAATCATATTAGAAATAAAATCATCTAATCAGAATTGGGCATGTTTTGGATAATATTTTAATCATTATAATCTTATTTATTTAAATCATTTATTAACGAGGTAAATACTCCATCATTATTGTGTCATAAATAGTTTAATTTATTTGAGGTCTAAAAATTATAAAAAAATTCCATGATGTAGGAAATCTATTTAAATTTCTAAATAATATTTATAGTTCAAAATATGACTTATATAACACAATATAAATACTAATTTACTAAAAGAGTTTTGTTTATGTCAATTTTGCCTTTACATTAAATTAATTAATCTAAAGTGTCATTTTCTTCCATGAGTGGCTTTATAGGGTCCCAAAATAGACCCAAAGATGCCCATGGTCGGCCATTACTCATCCAATAAGGTTATAACATGTGTTAAGGTAATTTTGAATTATTATAATATTCTTTTTACCTTGAATTACCTTATTTACCTTTAATCGTGGTAAATAAAAGTCAAAAAGTTACTATTCACCAAAAATTATCGGCATCTTGTTGAACCACATTTTACAACCTAATAACAACCATGTATGTCAGATTTTTTAAATTCAATTCATAGAAGTGGTGAAATTTTATTTAAATGAAAAATTTAGTTTTTTTAACTACTACTATGTGGTTTCACTATTCATCAAAAATTATTGTTTTTTAGAAAAACACCAAAAATTCTTCCTAAGCTATATTTAATATTCCAAACTCAAAAATGATGTTTATTTTAGAAAATTCAACACATACATGTTTCATTAATTAATTTTAAAATTAATTCTTGTTGTTAAAACAAATAACATGTTTTTAAGAAACAATAACTATCAAAAGATTGACATTTGTTTATGTCCAATTTCAAAGTGAAATTAATTCCAATGACAAAAATTGGATTAAATGGTAAAAATACATTATAATTAAATTTCAAAAACAATTATAAATATAACCTAATTATATTAATAAATTATATTAAAAGGCACTTTTGAATTGAAATACAATATTTTCATTATTCATTAAAAAATGAACTTTATCGGAAAAATCCAAGAAATTTACAAAAAGTAAATTTTGATGTCCCCATTATAAAGACAGATTTTATTTGGTCAAATAAAATTCATTAAAGTGACTAAAATGATATTTAAAGAGGGTTCTCTATTAAAAGGCGGTAAATAGACCTTTTAATGTAAATTATACTTAAAATTAGATTCATTCCCATTTTAAGCCTCTAACATTTCATTGGATAAATGAAAATACATTTCAAAATCATGTATAATAATATTGTAGTTAGTTTTTTTCATTCCCACAAATACAAAGACTAGGAGTTAACTACTATTTAAAATAATAATATTATATTATTAGTGTGCAATGTAAGATTTCAAAGAAACCTATTGTTGTGTATCTAGTATGGTATCGAACATAGAAACCCTTTTAAAGTAAAATTTATATTTAATTCACAAATATTAATAAATATGAAAATCTTCTATTCTTCATTTACCTGGGGTGTTACATCCTTATCGCCTTTTGGAAATTGTGTCCTCGCAATTTTTATTCACTTATCAAAATAAGTGGGGGTATTTATACCTTATGCATTTTCAGGTTCCCATGTTTCCTCTTCAACCATATGTTTTTTCCATAAAACCTTTACCTAGAGAATTACTTTATTTCGCAACACTTTCTCTCTACGGTCAAGAATCTGGACTGGTTTTTCCTCAAAAGAGAGATTCTCGTCTAACTAAACTCCCTTTGGACTTAAGACATGATATGGATCTGGCATATATTTTCTCAATATCAAGACATGAAAACCATTGTGTACCTAGGATAATCATGTAGGTAAAGCCACTCTATATGCAACTGATCCAACTTTCTCCAGAATTTCATAAGGTCCAATGAACCTCGGACTCAACTTTACCTTATTACCAAAACGCATCACACTTTTCCATGGAGAAACTTTGAAAAAGTCACGATTACCTATCTCAAAAAAAGATCATTCCTTTGGTTATCTGCATAAATTTTCTAACTACTCTGAGTTGTTCTCATGTGCTTCTGAATCAACTAAACTTTTTCTGCCATCTCTTCTACCAATTCTGGCCCCATCAGCTTCCTTTCACCTACTTCATCCAAAAAAATCTAGAGTTCGACAATGATTTCTATATAAAGCCTCAAATGGATCCATCTGTATACTAGAATAAAATCTTTTATTATAAGAAAATTCAACCAAAGAAAGATGTTGGTCCCAACTTCCCTGGTAATCCATCGAGCAAGAATGTAACATATCCTCCCAAGTCTGAATTGTTCATTCTGACTGACCATCTTATTGAGAATTAAAAGTTTTACTAAAATTTAATTCAGTACCCAATGACTTCTTAAGGCCTTTATTAAAGTTTTAAGTAAACCTGGGATCACGATCAGATACAATGGGGAGGGTAACTTTATGGAACCTGAATATCTCTTTAACATACAACCGAACAAGCTGACCTATAGAAATATTATCTCTAATAGGAAGGAAATGAGCAGATTTTGTCAATCGATCAACTATAACCGAGATTGTATTATTACCTCAAGATGTCTCTGGTAATCCCACAACAAAGTACATGGATATATTTTCCCATTTCTACTCTGGCACCGGTACAAGCTGATTCATTCATTTTAGTAATTGTCGCTCTGCTTTAACCTGATGAAAAGTCAAACACATCACAATAAAATCAGCAATATCACTTTTCATTCCATCCCACTAGTAATAATCCTGAAAATCTTTATACATCTTAGTACTTCCAGGATGAATTGAAAACAGAGAACTATGAGCTTCACATAACAAATAATTATTCAACTGTGAATCACAAGGCACACATAATCTCTTCTCAAATCTCAAAACACAATCATTAGCCATGTTAAAATCAGACAACATACCATTCTGAAATAACTCTACCTTTTTCTGCAACTCACTATCTTCCTTCTGCGCTTTCTTAATTCTGTCTGATAGAGATGATTTCACCGACACCTAAAGCAAAATAGAAGAATTTCTGGCCCCAACAACTTCTATGCTAGAGTTTATCAAATCAAAAACCAAAGGATCTTGTTCTAAATGAAGCATGGTTAATGACGTATTAATTTTTTGACTCAAAGAATCATCCTCTTTATTTTCTTTTCCCGGATGATAAAGGATTGTGAAATCATAATACTGGATTAATTCCAACCATCCCCTCTTTCTCATGATCAATTCTTTCTATGTGAATATATACTTTGAACATTTGTGATCAGTATATATTTCACACTTCACTCCTATAAAAATGATGCCTCCAAATTTTTAAAGAAAAAAATAACAGTAGCTAATTCCAAATCATGTGTAGGGTAATTAACTCATGAGGTTTTAACTGAAGTTAAGCATAAGAAATTACCTAACATTCTACATTAAGACACAACCCAGTCCATTCAATGAAGCATCACTGTAGATAACAAACTCACCATTTCTGGATGGCGGTTCCAAAACTGATGAATTCACCAATATCCTTTTCAATTCTTGAAAACAATCATTACATTCTTTTTTTCAGATGAACTTAACAACTTTTCGAGATAACTTAGTCACTGGACTAGATAACCACACAAAATTTTCAACAAATATCCAGTAACAATCTTCCAAACCAATAAAATTATGAATCTATGTTTCATTTGTGGGTCTTGTCCATTCTTCAAAAACTTTTGTTTTAGTAGGATCAAGAGTTATTCCATTTCTTGAAACAATGTGACCAAGGAATGAAATTTTTTGCAACCAAAACTCACACTTGCTGAAGTTCCCAAACAGTTTCTTTTCTTTTAAGGTTTGCAAGATATCCCTTAAATGACTTTCATGTTCCTATTTACTTTTGGAATAAACGAAAATATCATCAATGAACACAACCACAAACTTATCCAAGAACTCATGGAAAATTCTATTAATAAGATCCATGAATACAGCAGGTGCATTGGTTAAACCAAAAGGCATAAATAAAAATTCATAATGTCCATATCTTGTACGAAATGCGGTCTTTGGAATGTCTACTTCTTTTAATTTCAACTGATGGTACCCTGACCTCAATTCAATCTTTGGAAAATAATAATCTCCCTACAGCTGATCAAAAAAATCATCCATACGAGGCAAAGGATACTTGTTCTTAAAAGTAATGTTATTCAATTCTCTATAATAAAAGAAAAGTCTCACTGAACCATATTTTTTGTAACAAACAAGACAAGAGAACCCCATGGCGATGTTCTAGGTCGAATGAAACCTTTAACTAATAACTCCTGCAATTGCTTATTTAACTCTAAAATTTCAATTTGAGCCACTCAATAAGGGGTTTTTGAAATTGGCTCAGCATCAGGAACTAAGTCATCAGTAAATTCAACTTCCTGATTAGGTATTATACCAGGAAACTCATCAAGAAAAACATCAAGGTAGTCATTTACCACTGGCAAATCGTTAATCTGAACAGTCCCTTTGTTTTCAACAATATGAGCAAGGTAACATTCATTTCCATCTTTTACAAGTTTTTCAACTTCCTGATATGTTATCAAAATCAAGGGTTCATTCTTGTACACAAAATGAAAATCATTCTGAAAAGAAATCTCTTTAGCTTTGTAGTCAATCTTAGCAAGATAAACAGAAATCCAATCCATGTCCAACATAACATCCAACTCTATGAGAGGAAAAAAAATAATGTTTGCAGGTAGATTCTTTCCGCACACAAGGACATGAAGGTTATTATAATTTTTTTTGTCTCAACATTTCTTCCAGGTGTTTTTACCATTAGTTCAGTATTCATATCATCAGATGGAATTCCCAATTTACAGGAAAAATTTTCAGAAATGAAAGAGTGTGTAGACCCTGAATAAAAAAAAACATTGGCATAATCTGAACAAACAAACAGTGTACGTAATACTACTTCATTCGATGGACAAACATCTACTAATGTAGTTGCAAAGGATTTCACCACCTTTTTATGCTTGTAGTCTAGCTGCTTTCTCTAAGTTTAGTTCTTCCTTGTACACTCATTTTCATAATAACCCATTTCATTACACTTAAAACATCTTACCGATGGATTTTCATTGCCTGCTTGATCATATTCCTTATAGTTACGAGCAATATGACCAGACTTACCACATCGAAAGCACTTTCTAGACTTTGATAAACATTCTACGGGATACTTTTTACCACACTTCTCATGAGATGGATATTTAGTTTTCTTACCTCCAGGCTTCATTGATGAATTCTTTCCCTTTTCCTTCCAACTAGACCTCTTATTCTGTTATTTGTCAAAGAAAACTTGATCATCAAAAACTCCATTTCCACCTTCTCCGCACATCAAACAAGTTTTTTATAACTTTGGAAATCATGAGAGGCTAACTCTCTTCGATATCGTGGCTTCAATCCTGAGTAAAATTTATTTATCTTACTATCAAGATCTCGGATGAAATTTGGTGCATACCTTGCTAGTCGAGGGAACTTTGCTTCCTAAGCAGCCACTGAGTCATCCACCTAGCTCAATTCTAGTAATTTTTTGTCCATCCTAAGAAGAACCACCATAGGAAAATATTTCTCAAGAAACATACCTTTTAATTCATCCTAATCAAGAGAATCAATCCCCTCACTGTACATGATATTTTTCACCATCGACCACTACTGATAAACTTTACATTCAAAACCATAAACAAAAAGACTAACCTTTTGATATTCTGAATACCCCCATGACACAAAAAATCTTTTATAGTGCTTTAATCCACCCATATGCTAGCACCAGATCAGATGATCCTCTCAATAATGGGGGATGTTACCTCATGAAATGCTCCACTACTAACATGTTCCTCTGTGGTTGATCTGGATGATCTTGTACATGGATACCAATACCATTTATAGCCTGATCCAACTATTCCATCACGACAACAAACTGTTCAGTTCTGATTACGACCATTTCAGGTTTCTGATTTTGATGGTTTTCTTCTCCTGATGTCGACCCAACATAGCTGCCATGTTTCCTCTACAGAACACCTTTCTGAACACATGAATATCATAGGTGAAGTAACATGTTAATATGTAAATGCTATATCATTTCAATCATAACAGAAATTAATTTATAAACATTAATTTAACCATATTCTAACTCCTAAAGTTGTCTACACCGTCCTCTGATACCAACTCTAAGGACATGACCTTAAAACATTACATAATCTTGAATTAAATGAATAATTCAATTTGAGGATCCTTTTAGGATTAGTGTTTTAGAGAGTTAGGCCATCATTATTACATTGCAAAATATTAAAAAGTAGACACTTCTACTCAGTTTCTATTTTTTTCTTAAAATAAAAACTCTTTGAAAAAAAGAGTCATGTCTAGTTCCATGTCTTAGACGAAATGAATTTTCCATGATCCCATCCTTGATCCATTCCACTTTATGTCATGTGAAAAACATTTCAAAACTTCGGTTGAGCATAAAAAGCTCAGTAAGGGATACACATAGGAGGAAACTGTTAGTTTTTCAAAACAACAAGAAAACCATGAATACTTTATCATAAGTATTACTTTTAACCTTTATGAAGTGGTAAAAACTCATCACTGAATAAAAGATCATTGATTTCCCTTTTCTAACCAAAATATTACCATAAAACCCTTATCAAGAACACGTAACACATAAAGGTAACTTGGGACATAAACATACTTAAATGAAATAACCACACAGTTGACTTCCACACATATCACTAAATGGAATTTCCATACGACCGACTTCTATACCCAATGAATTGGAGGTTATAACATAACCACCCATTTTGGAATTCATGGAACCACCCTTTATTTGGTTTATCACATAACCACTCGTCAAATGTCCATGTACCATTTTGAAATCATAAGACATAAAACAAATATAAAGAAATGAAAACTTTTCCACATTTTAATCACAATATATCACTGAAATATATTGACATAAAAAATACATTATCAAAACTTTTTTTTGAATACCAAAATACATAAATGAGTATTTGGTATTTATTTTATTTTAAAAAACATTACGCCTTGTTGAGGAAGCCAATGATCAAATAATACTCACGGCGGCGGAAAGGTCATTGTCACCGCTTATATTAAAAGAAACATTCTTTTTTGTCGTTTAGTAAAATGCTTCATATAAAAATATTCCTTTTAAAAAGTCAAGGGTGTTTATACAGTGTATAAAAGAAATTCGTGTATTAAAACAAAATATGCCTCAATGAAAGAAGATTGAGACGAATTCCCTTACCTCATGTATGACTTGACCCGTTCATTATTTGATCTCTAGAATAATAAAATTAATTTAATTTATACTTTATTAAGAACCTTTTCAAGTCTATTATTCCTTTTATATCACATATTACCATGTTATAAACATTACATAGTCATTTATGTTAATAACGGTCGTTTTGTCGATATTTGGTAGTTGAGTCAAAAATGGACTTCTTATAATTACATGTTGTAATGTATTCAAATATCTATTATCTATAGAATTATAATCATGATTTAGATATCATATATATCATATATATCAATTATATACAGGTATTTATAATTGTACATAACATTTAGAGGTAAGAAATGAAATACATCGTTCATGGAGATGGTAAGCCGTACGTACGCATGAACGCTACTTCCATTTCTATTTATTATTTCAATGGAACTAAAACATAATGATACATAGTTATATTATAATTATAGTATACTATCATATATAATATCATTAACTACATCCTTTATACGTTCTACGTATGGAATGAACGAGTCATATCACTTTGAGGGGGCGGTAGTCCGCACTTCCTCTAATGAGAATATCACTTTTACCCATAATGGAAACCATAAAGGCATGAAATAAATGAAAAATACAAAAGCATAAAAAAACATAAACATAATATATATCATATATAAATAATGTTCAATCACAATGGCCACCATGAGAGGCAGTTGGAGATATTTGAACAATCATCATTTCGTGAGGCGTTAGTTTTCCATCCACCGAAACACTGTGTTCCTCATCCATTAGATGGAGGTGTGTGTAAGTGTAGTTTGATTCATTCTATAAAAAAATTTATTATATTGAGGATACTGGTGTTGTTACAAAACAAAGGAATACAATTATTTTAGGGGTTATAGAAGTAAAATAAAAGAAAACAATTTAAGAGAAACTGTTACCTTTAATTTTAGTAACCCCCTTTGGTTTGAACCAAAGGACTTCTTGAAGTGCCTTATGCCTAAAGTAATGCTTCTGGGAGGAGGATAGAGATGTAGGGAGATTAATTTGGTAAATTTTGGATGATCAAAAATTCTTGATAGGTTTATGGAATTGGTTATAAGTGGTCTTCTTTTATAAGGAAGAGGAGGGGCTCTGTAGGAATGTGTGAAAACATTATTTTATTATAAACATATCTTCGGTTTGAAAAAGACCAAAAATTATTAAATTCGAATATTAGATTACTAATATTCGAAATAAAATCATCCAATCAGAATTGGACATGTTTTGGATAATATTTTAGTCATTGTAATCTTATTTATTTAAATCATTTATTAATGAGGTAAATACTGCATCATTATTGTGTCATAAATAATTTAATTTATTTGAAGTCTAAAAATTATAAAAAAATAACATGATGTAGGAAATCGTTTCATATTTTTAAATAATATTTATAGTCTAAAATATGACTTATATTACACCATATAAAAATTAACTTACTAAAAGATTTTTGTTTATGTCATTTTTTCTTTTACATGAAATTAATTAATCTAAAGTGTCATTTTCTTTCATAAGTGGATCCATGGGGTCCCAAAATAGACCCAAATATTCCCACAGTCTGCCATTAATCATACAATATGGTTAGGACAAGTGTTAAGGTAATTTTGAATTATTATAATATACTTTTTACCTTAAATTACCTTATTTACCTTTAACCGCGGTAAATAAAAGGCAAAAGTTACTATTCACAAGAAAATTACTTTTCATCTTATTGGACCAAATTTTGCAACATAATAACAACCATGTATGTTGGATTTTTGAAATTAAATTCACAGAAGTGGTAAAATTTCATTTAAATGAAAAAGTCAGTTTTTTTAACTACTACTATGTGGTTTCACTATTCATCAAAAATTGAAGTTTTTTAGAAAAATACAAAATATTAAGCCTAATATATATTTGATATTCCTAATTCAAAAATGATTTGTATTTTTCTAAATTCAAAACCTAAAATTGGCTTTAATTAATTTTAAAAATAATTCTCGTTGTTAAAACAAATAGCATGTATTTAAGAAACAATAACTATCCAAAAATTGACACATGTTTATGTACAATTTCAAAGTGAAATTAATTCCAATGACCAACATTGGATTATATGGTAAAAATATATTATAATTACACATTAAAACCAATTAAAAGTATAATCTAACCATATAAATACATTAGATTAAAAGTCACTTTTGAATTAAAATACAATAATTTCACTATTCATTTAAAAATGAACTTTGTCGGAAAAATCCCAAAATTTACAAAAAGATTATTTTGATGTCTCCATTATAAAGAAGAATTTTATTTTGTCAAATAGAATGCCTTAAAGTTACCAAAACGGTATTTAATGAGGGTTCGCCATTAAAAGGCGGTAAATCGACCTTCTAATGTAAATTATACTTAAAATTAGATTCATTCACATTTTAAGCCTCTAAGTTTTTTTGGATAAATGAAAATACATTTAAAAATCATGTATAATCATATTGTAGTTTTTTTCATTCCTTACAATACAATTTATAGGAGTTAACTATAGTTTAAAATAATAGTATTATATTATTAGTTTTCAACGCAAGATTTCAAACAAACCCGTTGTTGCGTATCGAGTATGCTATCGAACATAGATTCCCTTTTAAAGTAAAACTAATATTTAATTCAAAAATATTAATAAATATAAAAATCTCTTATTCTTCATTTACCTGGGATGTTACATATTAATATTCCCAAATATAACATTTTTATGATTCTGATATTAACAATGCATAAATTTTTAGTTTATGTTATTTGTTTGAAAAAATTTATAATTTCTTATTATGATTTAAATTTATAATGTTATGAACTAATAAATATATAAATTGTTTTATAAATGGATCATGTAATAATTAATTTTATCATTTCTCAAGGACAATGTAAAAATTTCTCTACTGAGAAATCCAATACAACTAGTGTAGGAGTTGAATAGTTCATGGATATATTAGGTTAGTTTCCCGATGTTTTTAATAATGAAAGTATATATATATATATAAACATGATGTTATAGTGCATGATACAATTATATTTTATTATATAATGCAATGGGCCCCCATTGTTTAGTGGAACATGGAATCCAATGGTAGCTGAGTAATGTAATAAGTCCATTGAAAATATATTTGTGGCCTTAGAATGTGTTGAAGTGTAAAATGTTGTAGTTACAGTTAATTTTATAAATGTGGTGCAAATTAATGGTGTTCCTTGATCTATAATTATAGAGAGGAAAAAGGAATATAAATAATTTAATGGATTTCTTATGAAGAACGTTCTTTGATAAATATTTTTTCATATCAGTAATGAACTAATCTTTATTAAGATCCTCAGCTTAAAGATAAAAAGGAAGAAAATTATGTAACATTGTATAAGAACACCTTTACAAGACTATCCATGTAAGATATTGATTACATATAGAATTCATATTGTAATATTGAGAATTTCATTAAAGGGATGAGGCTATGATTATGAAGAGCATTGGATTCTCAAACAAAATCATCATATGTTGAAATAGTTTTATGCACCATATATATAGGGAAGGAATGGTATATATCCTATAAATTCTAAAAAAATAAAGAGACTATATGTTAAATAGAACACCATAAAAATTGAATTCATAAAATAATAATAATAAATTTCCAATATAGGATAATGTCTGAAATTAACATCTTGGAATATGCATGAAGGGAATTAGAGTTTATCAAAAGTGAATTGATAAGGGTGATTTGGATAACAAATTAATGGGAAAAAATAGTCCAATGATATCTATTTTATTTATCATTAATGAAATTTTTAATTATTCAAATCAATGTCTCGATTAGTAAGGGAACAAACCACAAAAAAGGCTTAGGGGAAAAGTACAATCTTATCATATAATTATAGTTGAGGATGATGTTCTAAATGATGCAGTGGAGGGTAATGTAACTATAAAATCAAATTCAATGAATAATTTTTTAGATTTTTAATCCTATAACTCTTTTATATATTCTATTTTTTAAAATCAAAATTTATATTTCCATTACCCATTAATAAGAGAGTTTTCAGTCAAAACACCTAGTAGAAATCCCTCTATTTCATGTATGTGTTACACATCTCACATTATTATAAAAAAACATTAGAAGTTTTTATATATTATTATACATGTGGTAAAATTTTATATAATATATGGTATGTACTATAATTCAAAATATGATGAATCAATTTATTTAAAATAATGGGATATTAGTATTTGAGATGATGATGTGAAATTCCTTATCATTGGAGGGGGACTTCATCATTTAAGTAGTTTATATATCTAAATAAAGTAGCTAATATGAATGATAATGTTGATTAATAAGAACACACACAACCAAAATATGGAAAAGGTAACCATATAATTTAGGATGTACCAATTTTATAAGAATACACTAATTCACTTCGTGGTGAATTTTCTGGACATCCACATTAGAATGAGGTTAAATTTTCAAAAAATTTATACCTAATTAAATACCAATATAAAATAATCAAAATAAAATGGGAACTATGGAATTAGGGTAAATAAAGAAAAAACCTATTTATATTTCTGAAAAGGTATTTATATTCCAACATGTTTTAGCATGGGGAGAAGATATTATTTTTGTGAAGAAGAAAGATTTATCTATGAGGTGGTGCAATGATTACTAGGAAATAAATTCTATTTCAATAATGAAAATGTATATTCAATATTAAATTGATGAAATATTAGATAAATATCAAGATGATAAATATTTATAAATGTTTTATAATAATTTTGGGTGTCATAAATTTTGACTAATGAAGAAATATATTCTGATGATTTTATTTTGAATGAGGTAGGGACACTAAAAATTTACTATAATGTTTTTTATTGACTAATTCAGCCTTATTTTTAAGGATATAAATAATAGAGTATTGGAGGAATGTATAGATTAATTCTTTTGGAATTTATTGATAAAATATTTCTGTTTTCAAATATTTTTTAGGACCATAAGAATCACTTGAAAATCATTCATGAAACTCTAGAAATTTGTAGTTATATTGGAAATTTAGGGAGTTTGGATTCTTTTTTCATATTGTTAATTCTATTAGCTACACTATCTTGAATGACATAATCTCAATTTATTAAATGAGGACAAGGGAAGTGAAATAATTACAAAATCAAATGAAAATAATTGAGTTATGTGGATCCATTTTTTAAGTAGGTTACTATCAATGATTTGTTCAAAATATATTTCTAGTGGCTAATCCATAAACCATGAATACTTGTAATGTATTTAAGAGTATATAAAAAATGAATCTAATTAGTTATTTTAATAGTTTAATAGAATATCAGATAATGATCTAATTTTGAATCTAAAATCATGAAATGATAGATTTGTGATTTATAATGATGCATGGAAGGAGGGACTCAGTTGTGAAAAATTCTCCAATGATAAATTTATTTCCTATTAATAAAGGTAGTTAAAGACTGATGAACAAAACTATCTAAATTGTGATATTGAGTTTGTAGATGCAATGATTAATTTTAACATGTTGAGATATTTTTTTTAAGTAGAAATACATGAGATATAAAAATACTATAAGAGGTTAAAACAAATGTTTTCATTTAATGAAATCAAAATGAGGAAAACGAGATATATAATGATTGATAAGAATTATAATTTCTTATTACACTACCACCTTGGTTGGGTAAATAATGTAGCAGATGAATTAAATATATAATAACATAGATTTTTGACAAATATGTAGAATATTAGAGATCATATCTTCATAGATTTAGTAATTATGAATTTTCCAATTATTAAAGAAGATAAGAATGCAATCTTTTTAAAAATTATTTTCAAACAACCATTTTTATAAAAGTTAAAATGCAATTAACAAGAAGATGACAATTTTGAAAAATAAAAATAAATCACTATATGATTAGAAATTATAATAATTCATATATAAATATAGAATTATGAAATTTGGATGGAGTCTGTATGTTTCATCCATACCTGATCTATAAAGTGAATTAATGGATGATTCTCATGTCCAAAAAATCACTATAAAACATGGTAGAACAAATAATTATATGGATTTGATGAATTTTTTTATGGGAATATATAAACATCAATATATAAAATTTTATATCTTGATTAATGTGTTTTTAACAAGTTATGTCTGAGAGACAACCTCTAATGGAGTCAGAAACATTTACCTATTCTTATATGGTGATGGGATAAAATTAATATGGACTATGTCACTAGATTACGAAATAATAATATAAATTATAATTCAAATTATGTAATTGAGTATTTCTTAATCAAATATGAAATTTATATGTCTTAGGATAACATTTAACAATTGATAAACTTATACTGCTCTATATTAATTAATTTATAATTATTAATAGAACACCTCATTTAAATGTGTCTGATCATGATTTACAATTTACATTCAATTTCATTAAAATTCATTATAAGGCGCTTGATATCGAGATTTATATGAGCATGGTATACACCTCAGACTGATGGATAATATGAAAGGATTATTCAAACATAAGAATACATGTTGAGATCATGATCACATGAAATTAATGGAATTTTGCATCAGTATTTTTCTAGCTTATTTGTTTTCTACAGAACTTCTTTAATTAATGTATTCAAATGGTGTTATTTTATGTTTTGTATATAAATATATTTTGTACTCTAACTTTCTTGAATGAGGATAGTGAATGTATATTTTTAGGCCTATAACTTATTGGGAAGATAGAAAAATGTAAATATTATTTAGAATCATATTAATGTAGCTCAAATAAATAAATAGATTTATACCAATAATGGAAGGAATTAATTTTAATTCCATGTAGGAGATCCCTTTTTCTGGAATGTAAGACCACATAAGGGATATATAAGGTTCGATATGAATAAAAAACTGGTCCCCATGCACATAAGACCACTATATATTATATAATTATATTTATTTATAGAATAATAATTGATAATTCTTCCAAGACTCTCTAAATTACATTATGTGTTCAATATTTAATTGTTAAGGAAGTATATTATAGACCTAAATCATGTTGTCACCTCTATAGAAATAAATATGGATCCTAATCTATATTACTATGAATATACCATCAAGATATTTTAATGTAGAAAAAATTATAGAGCGATTATATTACATGAATGGAAATTTTAATTGGTGAAATCATAAAATTTAGGATTTAGTGTGGGATATAAGGGATGTTATGAAAAAGAAACATCCTCATATATTTATATTGTGATGTCCATGAAAATTTCAAGGTTTACTATTTTGTAGGAGAAAAGTATGTTACACCTAAAAATCATTTATAGTATATGGATACTACTTTTTCACAGATATATAATAAAATGTGGATTTTAACATCTTATTTTTGGGAATTATAATTTAATTGGATGAATATCTCTTTTCAACATACTTTTCCAAAATCAACCTAGAATGTGTTTAGAAATTTTTACATACAAATAAGAATTATGAATAATTGAAAATTTTATATTAAAACATTTATCTCATTAATTGTTATAATATGTTATAATATATTGATTCAACCATATATTGTCTATTTGTTTGATCGAAATAAAGATAAGACTATTTGGTGGTAAAAAGGGGTATAATTTTTCATATTTTTTTCTTCAAAAAAATAATAATGTATTTCAATTGTAATTAAATAAAACAATATTGAATGATAAATTTTTTATATTGAATATTTAGATTATATATGATAATATATGAATTTTATTCCATATAATTATTATTAGTAGTCATGTAGTTAATGTATGATTTTCATATTCTTGAAAAATTCTTCACATCAAAACCCATTTTGATACATTTTTAATATTTATTTTCTTTTGAAAAATTTATGCAACTAGATGAACTAAATTTGATTAAAGGGATTCCATATGTTTATATATCATGTCCAAATTAGGAAAATTTCACATTAATTATTGGACATGATTAATAAAAAAATAGTAAAAAATTTTCACCACGGTTAAGGTTAAAACAATTTTATTGGGGGTAAACCTAATATAATATGGGTTTATATGGAATAAAATAATGAAAATACCCTATTGGATGATTTTATTTATCCCATAACATTATCAAATACTAATTTGGTAAATATTTATCCATTTATTCATAAATGTTTATTTATTATTTTAAAACATTGAAAAATTACAACGGTGTCACTCACATTAATAATAAAAGAGAAAAACCTCCCCCCACATATTAAAAACATTGAATCCATTTAGAACAAAAATATATATCTTAATAGCTCCCAATATCCTTATCCACGTTCTGGAGCTGCTAGTATTCCTAGAAGACCAATCTAGTGTTATTAATATGTGATCCAATGGAGTTTTTTCTACATAATAGTAATTGTATT
This sequence comes from Viscum album, assembly GCA_963277665.1. NCBI lineage: Eukaryota > Viridiplantae > Streptophyta > Magnoliopsida > Santalales > Viscaceae > Viscum > Viscum album. The sequence goes on from OY728167.1 coordinate 979,257,316, forward strand.
CACCAGGATCAATATATTTTAATTATTATTTTACCACCATAAATTATGTATCAATATTTAAAATATAATTACACCAGTTTATGGAATATAATATGATATTATTATGTTTATGGAATATTATTTTTCAATATCCTTATTCATTAAATAAGAAAAAAACTGTCACCAATGTGCACGATGGACAACCACCTAGGGAACAAATGCAATATGGTTTCCATCACCAAATCAAATGGATAGTCATAATGATGTAAATAATAAATATATGTTATAATTAAGAAATTATGTTTATTATATAATGTAATTATATCATACACTTCCATATTGTTTCACCCATTAAGTAAATGATAACATCGCTTGTCTGTAAGTATAACCAACTATCTTCAAAATGCAATGTTATTAATTTTCCAAATCTAAAAAACAATAATGACATTAAATATATATGTAATGGATAAATAAAATATTTATAAAATTAAAAGCATCATGTAGATTATAAAACTATATACTTTCTGCAATAACTGAATATTTTACGATAAAAGATTCTTGATAAAACAATACAATAAACACTCGAAACAATTGTGATAATGAAATATTATTAAACAATGAGTGATGAAATGTTATAAGTGGATATATGTGATATTATACATATTAATATGGATATATTATAAATTAATAATATTTTTAAATTGATTATATTGGAGTTTATATCACCTTCAACTATAAAGAAGTGTGCTGTAAGGGATTTCGTCTCAATTTTCATTCTATTAAGAAATATTTTGTATCATAAAACTATTTAGATTTATGGGATTTATATAATTTTACTTTTAATTATTTATTATGAATAAATATTTATTCATTATGGATAAATTTTAAAACAAATTCAATTCTTTCAAGGTGTTAGAAATCAAAATTTTTTAAAGATGTAAAGATTTATTTTTCAATATCATTTATTTAGGATTAACTTAATTCTCACTTCTGAAATATAAGAAATCAACCTCCATAAAATATATATATTTTATTATCTGATGAAAATTCATATAGTTTATATATTTTCATCCCTATATTCCTCCCTTTGGAACTTTAATAAAAAAAAATAAAGCTTTAAAATTAATCCCATTTTTATTTCTTGTTAATCATAAAATTTTATTATTAACATCCATACTTGTAAAAATAAATTTAAAAAAGTATATTATTTTACTCAACTGATTTATTAAAAACATTTTTTATTTCCTTTTTTTGGAAAATTCATTAAATAAAACTTTTAAATGTTTTTATAAACATTCATTTTTGACAATATTTATAAAAATCCAAAGTAATAATTTTTACAATATACTACATTCCTGGATTTCCCTACATTTTTTTTTATCATTTTGTGATATATAGAATTACTTAATACTTTTCAATAATTTTTCATGGAAAAAATATTTAATTAATGTTTATTTTGTCATTTCTATTCCATTTTCTTATTTTTCCAAATGATATGATTTCATTACAAAACCAATATATCAAATCAATCAATGGTTATCTATAATGTTTTATTAATTTTGTAGTTTTTATCATTATGTTGAATAATTCACATTATTTTGGTCATTAAGCAATACATTTCTCTTAAAATACAATTTTTTTATCTTGTCTATGATAGATTCCCAAATTTTATAGAATTTTTAAATATTAGAATTTATTATGTATTTTATTTGACTAATTGAGGAAAATGTTAAAAAATTCATATTATTTAATCAATAGGGAGATTTTTTAATAAGGCATTAGGTTTATGAATTGAATTTATAAAAAAAATGTGTAATTCATAGGGATGTAAGAGGTGTGGCCCGATAATAGATTTCCCCTCAATTTATCGATAAGTCTTACTATACGAATTAGTTTTTCATATTAAATTTTTTTTCGATATAAAATTCATTGATAAAACAATATTTTAAAAGAGATTAGAAAAAATATATATCAAGATGTTTGAGAGGATCATGTCTAGTATTATTAATTTCATACATTGATAAGTTTTTTATTATTATCCAAGAGATTATTGAATATCTATAATATATTGATTCATTTAATACGTATGTTATTGATTAAATGGAATGTGTTTTTCATTATTTAGCATAACCTCTTTATTATGTCTTATTTTCTATTGAGAGATTCCATTTAATGTAACACTGAATGAAATTTTTTATAAAACCAATAATTTTTTCTTTCTCCATGATATCAAGAATAATTATTTGAATGAGTTATAGGATTCCAAATGTCTTATATTACTATTTTTATATTTGTTTCCATTTGAAAAAATAGAAATCACAAATGTATCTAATTCATGAAGATAATCAAATCAGTAAGTCATTTATGATGTTATCCCTTCAATCATATTCTAATATATTAAATAATCTAGAGTATCTAGGTTCCTTACGTATGCATTGTTATAGTATATATGTATGATCTATATTCTTAAAATATCCTCCCTTTTATCCTTTTTTTGGAACAAGATAATCTTTTGTGTACTTTTTTAGCTCTTAAAAACATTAATCATCTCATAATGCTATAAATGAATACAATAGAACCACCTATATTTTAATCATAATATATTCATATATATTCCACATAATCATTTAATTATAATATAATAGTATTAGAAAATTGTTTACATTGATATTTCAACATTATAATCACAAACAATCCAAAAATAAAGAAGGTATTAGAGTATTATATCCACATTAAATCATAAGTTACATTAGAGGATGTTATCTTATGTGGAAAAATATCATTAAATAATCACATGAATATTTAATGAGGAAAATCATTTTTCATTTTTTAATTTTTTATTTAAAATATAGACAAATATATAATATTAAGGAAATAATTTTCTCTAAAAGGACTATAAAAGAAATGATTTAAGATTAAAAAAAAACTATTGGTCATTATAGTTGGAAAATTATTTTGTGTGGTATATGTTAAATCATTTTTCATTTCACTCTTTCTATTGAAAAAAAACATCCCTAATCCCAAAAAGATGACTTCTTTTTAAAAACAAATATAAAAATGAAATCATGGATAAGAATAAAATTTTAACATTATTGGTGAATAGTGAAACTTTCATGAACACATTTTAAATAAAATATAGACATTAAAAAATGATTCATGGTGGAAGAGTGAAATAAAGTCGGTCTTTCATAAAAAAAATACTATCGTATACTATCTAATTAAAAAATTATAATTTAAGTAATTCATATAATATCAAAACATCATGATAATAGATTAAATAAATTACATATTTTAAACTGTTATCATATGACATAATCATCAATATTTAATGTCTAAATAATCCGGAGAAAAGTGAGTCTTTGATGTAAACCCCTTACCTCAAGTCTGACAATCTATGTAAGCACACTAGTATCTTGTATAATAAATTTTAATTTATTATGAATTCATTCATACAATATATTCATAATTATAACACCATATATTATTTTGTAATAAAATATTATGAACTGTTTATTAACAATTGTTTTTAAAATCATTATATCAGGTGATAATAGTTTTTCTATTCTTATATACTTCAGTTCAACAGTTACAAACCTTGTAATATAATAATGGTGAAACAATATATATAATTATAATCATTATGTAAATATCATTTATATATATATTATCTATATTTATAACTTCCTAATAAAAGTAGAGAGATAAAAAGGATTTACATTGTTTATAGAAAGGGTAATTTGTACGTATATAGGAACATAGTTTCCATTTTCTATAGAAAATTGTGATAGAAAGGTAAGTAATATTTTTTCATAGAAAATGAATAATTATATCATAAATATCATATATAATTAATATTCAATCATTATATCTATAAATGTTTGGTTTTGAATGAAATTAAATCATATCCCTACATAGAGGTAGTTGTCTGCATGTACACACGATCAATAATTTAAATTCCCATTTGATGGAAAATATGTGGACAACAGTATTTCAATCATAATAATAAAACCTAAAATATATTTATGATATTTTATGAATAATGTTATTAATGATAAATTAGGATTAAATAATGTGTAACAGATATAAAAATGAAAGATCTCGGTTAAGAATTATACCTCTTTCTTGAGAGACCAAATTTGGTTGACACCATTACCCTTGAAAATTGATCTTAGGATAAGTAAATGGGTTCTAGGATGAAGGTAATGAAGCTAGGTAGGATTTGGGGAAGGTATTGGCCAATATAGACATCTCTTAATTAATGAATAATGTTGGAGAAGAAGTTCCCTTTCATATGTGAGTGACAAAATATAGTTGAAATTACATAAAATTTCTTAATATAATTAATGTTCGTCTTAATTAAAATGCATCCAAATTGAAAAATTAATTGAGAGTATGATATGATATATTTGAAATATATTCATACAATATTAAATGAAAAATTTTATTTTTCATTCATACACATATATCATAGGTTAACTGCCATGATAAACTATTTTTATCTTTAACTGTAGAATTTTTTTACTGTGTAAATATTCATTATGAAAAAAATGTTTGTGGAATAATTAAAGAAATTTAAAATTAAATTATAAATTTGAAATTTATAGTATCATATTTAATTATTATATGTGCATAAATTTTATTTTAGAATTATCCCACTGAACACAACAAAAACATTTTTATTTTTGAAAAATTTATTTTTATGCATACAGGTGAATTTAAATTCATTCGATTCATATTAATATGTGTATATATATATATAATTAAGGTCATAATAATTTATTGAACATATAATTTATAAATTTTATTAATAAAAATTAATCATTAAATGTTCATTTAATTTATTATAATAAAAAGACATTGTGGAAATAAATGAGTTCTGTGAAAAAATATCAATTTATCTTTAAATGATTTCATATTCATACATTTCCTTTAAATAAATAACATATAGATTAATAATATATTATTCATATAAATTAGAAATATTATTCATTAAAATAAATTCTCAATAGTAAATAATATTATTTTTAAATAAAAATACGTAACATTTAAAAAAACATTTCTTTTAAAAATAGGTATTTTAACAATTGAATGATTATTTAAAAGATTTAATAATTATTTATTAGGAATTAATCAATAAATATTTATTTAGAAAAACAATTATATATATATATTAAATAATGTTGTTAATCCAATTCACACATTAAAAACATATGGAGTGGTTATAAAGGTATGTTATATCACAGCTCATTTATACTTGCTGTTATGTATAAACCATGCGCTTGAATTCCTTATGTATATGTAAATGTATGTACATATCTAATGATGGGGTGTAAAATTATACCCCTACCCCCCAAAAAACAAACTCCCCACTTAAAATTTCATGACTATGATAAAAACATATGAGGATACATCCACTTCATCACATCCTTTGGTTTATTTGTAGCATCCTTGTAATTTTGATACCTCTAGAGAACATGAACAAGATGAGTAGCCGTGTATCATATGAATTTATATATATGTTAAAATATTTCTAGATGTTTTTCTTACTAGGAATTAATTTTTTGTAGTGGCACAACCTCTATGTTAAGTACATTTGTAGGGTAAGGTATGTACTTTTTTAGGATAAATACAGAAAACCTATTGTGAAAATGAGAGAAGTTTGTGAATGTATCGTACAATGAGAAAACATCCAAATATAATCACGAATATTAAAATAGAAAATATATCTATGTCTAGGTATTATATTCATTTTAAATATCATAACCCTCTTGTATGAATAAATTCACTCCAAATTTCACCAAAACTCATTAGAGTATTTCTCTTCCTTCCATAGAGGGACTCATAAGGATCAATATGAATGCTCTTGTGAGAGATGTACTTAAAATATAATTCTATAATATGAAGTTTTTTATACCAATAACATTTGAAATATATAATATAGGATCATAGATCATATTCTATACTTTTATAGTTTATCTTTCATTGACCATATGTAATAATATTAAAGGTAGCACTGAAACCCAACATTGTATCCAGTACATTATATTGACATCATTAGAAATTTTAATTATACCTCAAATCTTGATTGGATACAATGAAACGAGATACCCCATTAATACTTACCACTGCCTTAATTTATACACTAGAAAGCTATTCAAGATAGAAATATCATCTAACAATAATGAAATGTTATAACTTCATATAGTAAATGACTATAATAAAAATTTCATTATTAAGTTTGGACATTTTGTGGAGTCGGAAAATAAAATCTATGTTGCTGCTTTACAATATCCATCTTGGTATAGGAAATGGTTGAAATATAATCCTAGACATAAATCACTCATCATTATATTTTTTAGATACCAAAAAATTATATACTTATCTTCAATAACTATCTTTATCTTTTCTAACATGAAATACTATTTTAGAACTCTATAAACATTAATATAATCTATAAGAATAATGAATGATGAGCTATGATATTATTGCAATAACTCCATCTTCAAATATAGTATTTATAGGACACATAAATATTTTCTAAAACATAACATTTCATTACAATAAAAGATTAATGTTTATATATATGTCACTATCTTTTTCATATCCAAATCATACTCTATCCCTCTTTAATCATCACAATGATGTTTCATGGAAAAATCATTTGAGATAAAAAAATCTCCCCTACCTTCTAGAATTCCAGGTCCATACATTATAAACCTAGAAATATTTCATATTTTTTAATCCCTATAATCGATTAGCTATAATTTTATACATTTGAGCGAAACCAATATCCACATTGTTCACATTCACGGGGTGTTAATGTATTAAGAATTTGAAATCATTAATCAACTACATAAATCTCCTTGCATTCATGTTCAACTATTTCAGGATGATAATATCTTTTACCCATTAATGAATAGTATATATGAAACTCCTTTCACTATAATGATAATTCATCCAAATATTTAATTAAATAACTACAACATCTATCACAAAATACAGAGTTTTGTAATTATCCTCATGAATGTTTAATTAATGTTTGATAAAATTAATCTTCAAGTAATTATGTATAAAAAATTTTACCATCCTTTTCTTCCATGTATTAATATAAAACATACATGCTTCTCCATTGACAGGTAGTGAGTGAACAATTGAGGTTACCAATATTCTATTCAATTCATATAAATCTTATTCACTTTTTTAGTTCCAATAAATGTGGATCCATTATAGGTTAACATGGACAGTGGGATAAATATTCCTGATAAATTTAACTAAAATAGTTGATTATATCTTTAAAAATTAAACAAACTATGGATCTCAGTCATAATGGTAAGTATATGAAAATCTATAATAATTTCCTTCATTGATGGATCAATTTATACACACTCTCTTGAGATTATATATCAATTAATGTATCATTATATATCCAAAATTCAAAATGGAAATTTTTTCATAATATTTTTACACTTTTAGGATCATTAGTAAAACCATAAATAGATCTTGCTGACATTAAATTTCTATATAAAATATATGAATATCATTTATAAATACTATAAAACTGATCGTGGTAATCCTTAAAGATTTTATTCATTAAATCATTGAAGATAGTGGAGTCACTATTAAAGACAAAATGAATAACTATAAATTCATTTTGTTCGTGATACATATATAATTAAACCATGAGTTTGTATTAATTTTTTTTCCTACAATTGATTTTATTAAGATATACTATCAATATTAAATAAATATTTATCTACTCACAATTGAACTAAAAAATCCTCAAGAAGAGCTAGTGGTAACTTATTCATGATCATGAACTTGATAAATTACAAAAAATAAATGTAGATTTACATTGTTTATTCATTCTCCTTATCAAAATGACTAGTTTCCCCCCATGAACAATCACATAGAAATATTAATATGTTTTAAGTATTATCCTTCAGTTTTCCCTCGATTCCATAAACTCAATAGGTTCTATTCAATATTGAGTATTTGAAATATCATTATCTAAAATCATGTGGTCTATTGAAAACAAAAAAGTATATTATTGAGTTTTATTAAGAAGCATTCATGGATAAAAAAACATAAAATGGAATATATTTTATGATGAGTTTCTTCCAAAAAATATGAGATAAATACCAACATTAAATTTTAATTATGACCCACAAAATTTATATAATTTTGTAACACAATAAGATTTTTTGAAATATTATTTTAAAATAAAATTAATCTTTTCAGTATTTGGAGTTAAATGAAACATCATGCTTATCATGATTTACCAAAGCATTAATTTTAGAATTCTTTAAAGGCAACATTGAGTTTACCTGGTGTCACACCCAACACCAATTTTAATGAAAACATGACAAACTATAAAAAATAATATTTAATTTGATAGGTATCACCTAGTCATAGGAATGGTGGGTATGAATAATACAAACTAAATTATGATAACATATGTTTTAATTATGTATGTAATATCAATTATTTGATAAAAAAGAAATATAAATAAAAATAAAAATTATTTGAAAATGATGAAAAAAATTTCTTAAATTTTTTTATGCCCAAAAAATTGTTTTACATCAATAAATTTAATAACAAAATTTTCTGAAATATTTTGGAAAATTTGTCTATTATATATCTATTCAAATTTAAAAAATTAATATTATATGTTTTCTATAAATGATATGAAAATAAATCCTATAATTTTTATAAAAATTGTATTTATTTAAAAATCATTTTCTTCTCCATTTTTACATATTATTTAAATTACTTTAGAATTTATATAAAATTTATGTGAAATATATAATCTTTATATTTTAAAATAAATTCTCATAATTTTATTTGAGAGGAATTTTGATAATTTTTAAAATTGATCATCTTTTTAAAGAATAGTGTAAAATAACCATTTTAATAATGAATTCTAATTTCTATTAAAAAATAAAGATTAAAAATAATTTTCATATAATTTCAAAAAAGAAATATTATATCAGTTATATATATATTTAATTTACTTCATTACATTCATTTTCAATTTAAATTTTATGTAAAAATGTTTTAAACATTTGACATATTTCACATTGAAAACCCGCTTTTCATCTTGTCTGTGGGAATAATTTAAAATTAATTACTTCTAATTGTGTAAATGGAATTTATTGAAATGTATTCCTTATTTGGAATATTAATAATATATTATAAAATATGGGAAATATAATTTTCACTATAAAGAAAAGTACTATATGTAAAAACTAACATATGTGGTTGTGGTGGAAATGGGTTTATCAAAAATAAAAATAAAAAGATAAGGGGTAAAATTAGAATGAATCATGTCTCACACATATTATATGGATATATTTATACTTTAAAGACTTTATGGGTTGATAAATTTTTTTTTAGATCCATTTTCCATGATAAGAACAAGAAATCACCTTGTTATTTAAAAATATTATGAGGGTGACACTCAACAAAATTAAAAAAGGCCAATCCAATCCTCTTCTCTTAAAAAATCCAAAACCATTATTTATACATTAACTACCCAATTAGCATTCTTAAATACCTCTTCACATTCTTGAATCATTATTTTTATTATAAATCCAACCTAGTAAGTACATTTGTAAAAATGAGAAGTGTTGGTCGGAGTGGACACTCAAGAGGGGGGGGGGGTGAATTGAGTTCCAATTAAAAACTTCTGTTTAAAATATTTATATTAAAAATCCCCCAATTTAAATAATAATCTAAACTTTAGTGAATTTGTAATACATTAATGGTTCAGTTAGGTTCTCAAGAGATTGATTAGTTCTTAGTTAATCTAATCTGAAGAATAGATTAGCTTTTGAAACTAACCTACTAGGTTATAATAAATACATACACATTCTAGTTTAACTATCAGAGTTACTTTAAAATAGTTTTGTATTAAAAATAAATAGCAGCGGAATATTCAATATAGTTTTTACCAAAATATATAAGCACAAAATTTGTAACCAATAGGTTCAGTATCTAGCTGAGACTTAGTCTTCTCAAATAGTTTTATATAAAACATTGATCCCAACCCTGGATCGGGGTTTAAAACCATACTCAGACTATCCAGGTCCTCAGACCTCTACCACAGTACGGCGTGGGAAATAAAAAAAACAACATCTCATAGGCTGTCCAGGTCACACTTGACCTCTACCACAATCCATAGTGGGATAAAAGAGTGTAAGGGAAAGATTGATTGAGAATTTAGAAATCCTCCAGTTCAGCACAAGAGACAGGGTGTGTTTAAAATACAGAACACACACTGCTCAAAATGTAAATAAATGAAACAGAATAGAGGTAAACAAATAGAGATGAGTTTAGAATGCTCTATGTGTTTTGAGTGATTCTCTGGACTCCTTGGATTGAATGTAGATGAAGCTTTGAGTCCCTCTCTTGTTTTAGTCAAGAAAAACATAGTGCCATTTTTGTATTTGACTTCCAGGTCCAGGTTGATCAGCCTAATTAGCTTGAGTGCAGGTGAAATCATTGGAGCTCTTTACTCCTTTAATGTTCATGTTCTAAAGATTCAGTATGTATTCTTCCTTCTTCTTTTATGCAAGTAAATCCTTGTGTATCTCCATAAAATTGTTTCGTATGTGCATAGAAAGACTAATTGATCTCTCTACACACCAGTTGTTTTTTAGGTTACCTTATATATATATATATATCCTCAACTCTGGAAATTGGAATGATTACCTTTTTATAGGTATGAGGTATGGTTTCTTGACATGCCAACAACTGTCATTAATTAATAGCAGATGAATTAAAAACACCAAATATGACCGTTTCTAAATAAAGAAATAGAAATAGAGTTTAGAGAAACAGTTACTGGTTTTCATCAGTAGCTATTTGTATCAGTGATCTTGTAGTGGTGGACGTGTAACGGTAGGTCTTTCATTAGTAACTGTTAGTCTCTATAACAGTAGCTCGCTTAAATCGGTAGCTCCTTCTGTCGGTAGCTCCTTCTGTCAGAGGCTCCTTCTGTCGGTGGCTCCTTTTGTCGGTGGATCCGTCTGTCAGTAGCTCATTATGTCGGTATCCTTCTTGAATAGGTGGATTTATCTATCGATCATTCACCTATATTGGTATCTCCTCTTAGTAGTTTCTCTTTTGTAAAGGTAGACTTCATATCAGTAGCTGTCTGTCTGTCTGTATCGATAGAATTCACATCGGTAACTGCCTGTCTGTATGTATTGGTAGCTCTTGATTATAGCAGTAGGTTCTATCTATCAGTGATCTTTGCTTATCGGTAGACTATGTAACAATGGCTATATCAGTGACTTAAAAACATAATACTTATCTATTCTATGAAAATCATATCCAGAGTGAGTTAGTATTATTTCAAAACATGTATAAAGATAGATAAATATTGACTAACATATTCCAATGATTATTTTGATATATTTTTCAACTCAATAGAAGGATGAAAAAATTTAACATATAGATAGGATTATCAAAACATATTAAAAAACATTTGGGATTATCAAAACAGGAGAGGTCAACAATCTCCCCCTTTTTGATAATAACAAATTATGGTATTATAATCCAAAAATAATCAATAATATATCAGTATAAAATACATGGGGTCTTAGTTATCAGTGTGAGTAATGAAATTTTCAAATGTATTAGAGAATATAGTATTACATGAAAATGAATCTAAGGTATGAAACAATTGTATCAGAGGTATAGTATATTATGATCATATTTATCAGAGGTAGAGTATATTATGCTCATATTTCTCAGAGGTATAGTATATTATGCTCATATTTCTCCCCCTTTGTGATTAGAAAAAAGCAGTAAACAATGGATGAAAGAAGTAATAGAAGGTAAAAGAGAATAAGATTATACATATTCCTTGGGGAAAATAAAAATACAGGGAAATAAGAAATTGAGGCAAAAAGAGTACAAGTGATTTCTATCAAATGACCTAACCACTATTCAATCCACCTCTTCATCATGTGATTTGGATTTTCCCTTAGAATCAGAAGAGGATTCAGGCTGGGTAGATGCAATAGGAGGCTTGGGAACACAAGTGATAATCAGAGGAGGCTGAGCAACTAATATAGTTCCAGACCTATAATGTGGAGCCCTTTGGGTGGTTATAGGAGAGAGACTTCTGATTGCTTGAACTGGTGTCATCTGAGGAATGGAGGATGACTGAGTAGAGGCTGGCAGAGCTGGAGGTATAATGATAGAGGTACTGTCTACATGAAAAAATGAAAGCAACATATTCCTAAAGTCTATAATGATTCCTCCTCCTCTTTCCATAGTAGAGATAAAGTCATCCTAGTTCTCCATAAACTTGTCTAGAGAAGGAGTCAAGTCCCTGATCTTTCTTACTTGTTCTATGAAAGATTGAGTGACTGGAGGTAGTTTCATGTTCTCTAACAGAATCTTGAAATGATTGTTCAACTAATGTTTACTGTGTAACCTTTAGAATTAGAAATCTACTTTGTCTTTTACCATTTTTTGAGAAGTATTGTCTTCTATCATAAAATTATGAACAATTTTCCCTATATCCTTAGTGGTAGTCACAACTTGGGTCAAGGCAGCAGAGTCTACATAGCCACTGGTGAAAGACTGTCCAATTTACTCTCTCATCACAACTTGAATCTGGTCAAGATCCAAAGAAGGCCTGGTAGTACTCAGAGGGGCAGCTGTAAAGGCTACTATTTCCATAAATGATTTAGTCAGCCCACTAATGAGATTTTTCACAATAGAGTCCTAGGTGCTGACATGCTGCTCCATGGAATTCTTAAATCCCTCAAAAATTGATACCATCTAGCTAACTACACATTTCAAAAATGTCAAATTTGTGTCTGTTTGAGATTTAGATCTCATATAAGATTCTATAGAGACAATTGAATTCTTTAGAGATTCAACATCCTCTAATAAGCTTGAAACTTGATTCTAGTAGGCCTTGACTTCACCCAAAACACCAGATACTGATTCAGTCAACACAAATTGAATAGATGATACTAAGGAGGTTTGTATTCTTCTCATCTCTTCCATAAAACTGGTCTTGAGATCAGACTTCAACTAGTTTAAATCAGATTTTTTACAATATCATCAGCTGAAGTCTCACAAAGGAGGTTATAAGTGATAAGAGGTCTACTGATGGGTTTCACATCTTTTGAGTGAGGATAGTACAATCCAAAAACTACCAAAATTGGGTCTTCAGTCGAGTCTTAAATATCATGAGCTACTGAAACATTACCATGTCTGATGGGATGCCCCCCCTCAATCTGTGCATTCACCTGAACATGTATATCAACAAGAAGCTTGAACAGCTAGGTCTTCCTTAGAATAATCCTCCACAACCATCTCCATTTCAACAGCAGGAGGATCATTGGGAATAAGTGAAGGTTCTTCCATCTCAACCAAAACTGCCTCTTCAGGCATAGCAGAATTCCCAATTAGTGGACTTAAGCTCAATATACTCACATCTGATCTATCAGAAACATGTTCTCTATTTTCGTATACTTCTTCCTCATTCTCTGAAGTAGACTGGTCTTCCTCATCAATAAGGGCTTTTTCATTTCTTACTCCCAACACTGTTTCCTTTCCACATGATTCAACTTTAGCAACTAGACTTGGAGGAAAGTGAGGATACCTTCTATTAGCTATGTAGGTCTCCTCCTCATCAGAATCATCACTTTACTGAGGTTCTTCTTCATCAGGTCCTAGAACTGGATCTCTTCTATCTCTTGGCCTATTGTGGTGATCAACTAGATTTAACTTATCATACACCTTCTCATCATCAATAACCCATTCCCTTGTCCATGGGTTCCAGTCAATCTCCATATACTTACAGATTGTTCTTGTGATTCAAAAATTGTTTCTCACAACTACTGTATCATCCTAAGACTCAGCTACACCTTTCACCATGATCATTACTAAAATCAACATTGCAAAGAATAAAGCATTGGATTTCGACATAGGCCTAGACATATCTTCAATTTGGATCATCAACAGCCTTCACATATATACCTTGACACCATGACTTAGAAGATGCAACAAATAAATATCTTGTTATCTCAGATTTTCAAAGTCCCCTTTTCTTTGACTGAGCAAATGTTGGATAAATTTAAATAATAGCCGGTTTTCTCCATCCATTTCTGTAGCCACTACCTTTATTTGTTTTCCACTACCGGTGATCTCTTCCAAAGCAACCTGATAGTCAAAAATTTCACAAGAAGGAGGTATTATCTTAGAGGTATACCCTAATATACCCTAATGCGGCACTTTTAGACATTCGGCCCTTTCAACAGAAGAGACTAAAATTTCCATGCCATTCACTAATGAAACTATTCTGTTTTCTTCTTCAGACTTCTCAAAATGAACAAAAGCATAAAAATACTTAACCGACATTGGATAATGAGGTCCATTATTGTTTTCAAAACTATCGAGCCATCATTATTCCTCCAATAATCTTAGAATAAATGACTTGCTAGGAAAGATACATTCTTCACTGAGTTCCTTTTAGATTACTACTTCTCTATTCTGCAAATACAGGTTCACTGCATGCTCCCCCAACCTTGTTCTACCTTCACTGCCACTACCTTCAGGTCCTGTTTTCAGCTTCTTCGCCGTTGGCGCATTACTATCGTCCCTGACTATCAGGAGTTTTTTTCTTTCCATCTCCAATCGAAGAACTCAGGGTTATGCGTAATGAGGGGGTTCGAGAAGTGATGATTGAATAGAGGAGGGTTTTCGGTGAATTGAAATGTGACTAAGGATTTGTTTTTATCATTTAGGAATTGAAATGTAACAAAAATAATTATATTGAAAACAATAAGAGTTTCAGCTAAAGAACACAAAAATCAGACAGCGCATGACATATCGGTGAAAATTACTGGTGAGACCCCTGACGGTGAGGTTTCTCTATCTATTATGTCTCTATCAATGAGGTCTCTAGTGGTGAGGTTTTCTAGCGGTGAGGTTTTCTAGCGGTGAGGTTTTCTAGCGGTGAGGATTTCTAGTGGTGAGGTTTTCTAGTAGTGAGGATTTGGCTAATAGTGAGGATTTGGCTAACAGCAAGGATTTGGATAACAATGAGGATTTGCCTAACGGTGAGGATTTGGCTAACGGTGAGGATTTGGCTAACAGTGAGGACTTGGATAATAGTGAGGATTTGGCTAATAGTGAGGATTTGGCTAACAGTGATGATTTGGAAAATAGTGAGTATTTTCTTCTACAAAGTCTATCATTCCTAACTCATGTTTAATGTATCTTAACCTATCTGAACATAAAGGCTTGGTGAATATGTCAGATAATTGATGTTCAGTACCTATAAATTCAAGAGTAATATCACCCTTTTGGTATTGATCTCTCAAAAAGTGGTGCCTCAAATCAATGTGTTTGGTCTTAGAGTGAGATATAGGATTATTAGAGATATTGATCGCACTAGTGTTATCACAGTTTATAGATACATGTCTAAACTAATATCTGTAGTCCAATAATGTATGTTTAAACCACATTATTTGTACACAGTAACTACCAGTAGTAATATATTCTACTTCAGTAGTAGACAATGAAACAGAATTCCGTTTTTACTACACTATGATATTAGGGACTTACCTAGAATTTGACATGTTCCAGAAGTGATTTTTCGATCTAACATTAAACCAACAAAGTTAGTATCTGAATAAATTATAAAATCAAATGATTGTCCATTAAGATAAAATAATCTGAATTTAGTAGTATGTTTTAGATATTTGAAAATTCATTTAATAGCAAGCAAGTGTGACTCTTTTGGATTAACTTGACATATTTCACACATACAAACACTAAATATAATATCAGGTCGACTAGCAGTAAGATAGAGTGGACTCCATATCATACCTCAGTAGTTGGTTTGATCCATGAGTTTTCCAATTTCATCAGCATCTTACTTACAAATAGTACTCAAAGGTGTGTCACTTTCCTTAATACTATCCAAACCAAATCTTTTTAAAATATCCTTTTTATATTTTCCATGATTTAAGATAAAACCATTTTCTATTTGAAAAACATGAAATCCAAGAAAATATTTGAGTTCTCCCATTAAACTCAATTCAAATTTATTTTGCATACTCTTTGAAAAATTAATACAGAAAGCATTTTTAGAAGATCCAAAAATAATATCATCAACACAGATTTGTACTATCAAAACATCTTTATAAATTATTTTAATAAAGAGAGTTAGATCACCAATCCCTTTAGAAAAACCTTTTGAAATACGAAAACGAATATGCTTATTATACCAAGCTTGTGGGGCTTGTTTTAAACCATATAGAGCTTTAGAAATATTAAAAACTCGATTTGGAAAATGAGGATTAGTAAATCACAGTGGTTGTTCAACAAAAACATCATTAAATATAAAACCATTTAGAAAATCACTTTTAACATCCATTTGATATAACTTGAAATTTAGATGAGTAGCATAGGAAAGTAGAATCATAATAGCTTCTAATATAGCTAATGGTGAAAAGGTTTCTTCATAGTCTATTCCTTCTTCTTGGCTATATCCTTGTGCAACTAGTCTTTCTTTGTTTCTAACTATATTTTCAGACTCATCAACTTTATTCCTAAAAACCCATTTAGTGCTTATGGAAAAAGTGTCCTTAGGTCTGTCAAATAATTCCCATACTTTGTTTCTTTAAAATTGATTTAATTCTTCTTTCATAGCCATTACTCAAAATTAATCACGGACAACATCATTAATATTTTTAGGTTCTAACTTTGAAAGAAAGGCTTGATGTTCAACCTGGTTTCTTAGAGAAGCTCTAGTCTATGTCCTTCTTTCAAGATTACCAACAACAACATCTAAATGATGGTTCTTTAGAATCCTAGTTGATCTGTTAATAATAAGACTAGAAATTTAAGGTTATTATCTAGGTTCAGGTTCATCAGGAGCAGATTCTGGAATATTTCTAGAACTAGTTGTCTTTACAATAGGTTCGCTTAAATTATCACTAAGGTTCAGTATAGACAAATCTTCTTTAATATTTTCAATAGAAGGTTTAGGTTCAGGCAGATCAGTTTCATCGAATTTGATGTGAATATATTCTTCTACACATTTGGTTCTTTTTATTTAAAACTCTATAGGTTTTTCTAGATAAATAATAACATTGAAATATTCTTTCATAACTCTTGGATGCAAACTTTTCAAGATTGTCTTTAGTGTTGAGAATAAATAATTTCCAACAAAAAACACTGAAGCAACTAACTTTAGGTTTTCTATTCTTCCATAATTTATAAGGGATCTTTTTAAGAACATGTATAATCAATAATCTATTTATAATATAACAAGTAGTATTGATAGCTTCGACCCAAAAATAAACAGGTAAGTCGTACTCAATTAGTATTTTTCATAGAATTTCTTGATGTGTTCTATTTATTCTTTTTACTACAGCATTCTGTTGAGGTGTCCAAGGGGAATATAAATTATGATTGTATCCATTTTGTGGGCAGTATGATTCAAATTCATAATTTTTAAACTCACAACCATGATCACTTATCAAGGTTTTAATCTTATGTCCACTAAGGTTTTCTACAGACTTGAAGTAATTCATAAAGTAAGAACAAACTTCACTTTTGTGAGCTATAAAATATACCCAAGTATATCTAGAAAATTCATCTACAAGAAAATAGACATAGTAATTCCCATTTAAACCAAAAACTCTGGATGGTCTAAATAAATCCATGTGAACCAACTCAAGAGGTTGAAAAGTTGATACTTCATTATTTGATTTAAAAGAAAGATTATGTTGCTTTCCCTTTTGACATGGAGTAGAAACTTTGTCTGATGGGAATTTAAGATGAGGTAGGTCTCTAACAAAATTTATCTTAGTCAGTTTATTAAGTGAATGAACATTACAATGTCTTAATCTTCTATGCCAAAGCTAGCACTCTCTATGAAAAGCATTTAAATAAGTAACCTTTTGTTTGGATAAAGAATTTAAATCTACTGCATATACATTTTCATTTCTTAAGGTAGAAAATACCATAGTATCTTTAGAATAAAATACATTGAAAGATTCATTTTCAAACATAAAATTGAAACTGTCATCACACAACTGATAAATTCTTAACAACATGTACTTTAATCCATCAACAAATAACTCTTTAGATATTAAAATTGAATCAGTGTTACCAATTTCTCTTAAGCCAATGATTTTTCCTTTTGAGTTATCACCAAAGGTAACATGTCCTCCATTTACTTTGACTAAACTTCCAAAACATGAGTAATATCTAGTCATATGCCTTAAAAATCCATTGTCCAAGTACATTGTCTTTTTTCAAGAACCTTTTAAGCAGGTTTCCTACAAAACAAGATTAGACAGAACTTGATTCTGGTACCCAGATTTTCTTGGGTCCAGACAGGTTAGCATGCAAAACTTTTGGTACCCATATTTGTCTAATGGGTTTCATATAATCAATATATTAAAAATACATTGAATGATAAACTTTTTTTGATCAATAACTATGTGAGTAGCCAGTTGAGGCATAAGAATTTTCAGAACTGGAAGTAGTAGAAAACTGTCTGATTTTTGGAATTAATCTATTTTTTGTGATCTGTCTTTGTCCAGGTTGATAGCCGAACCCAATAGTATACTTTTGTGTTACATGATTTCCAAGATTTTGAGTTAGTGTAATCTTTCAATTAGTAAATTTTTCCAAATCATTCCTGAGTTGCTCATTAGACAGTTTCAGTTTGATATTTTCTTTTAACAGTTGAGCATTGTTTTCCTTTTCTACTTCTAGTACAGATTTGACAGTTCTAGTTAAAGCATGTTGTTTTTTTAAGGTTTTATACTTGTCTTTTAGCTCATTGAAAGTATCTTCTAGAATATTAGAATATTCAAATAACTCTTCACTAGATATGTTTTTAGAATCAGAATCAAAATCATCTCCAGAATATTAAGAATTTAAAACAGGAGTATCCAATGTTACCCCATATGTATTTTTCATGAAACACATATTAGATTTTTGATATTTTTCATCCTGAGTGGAATCAGAATCACTTGAACTGTATTCTAAAGAACTCCAGGTTAATTTCATAACTTTCTTATGTTTTTTTCCTTATACTCATATTTTTTATTGTACTTTAATTTTGGATTGTCAGATTTCACATGTCATTTCCTGTTGCATTCATAGAAGACTATGTCATCACATATATCAGTTTTTTCCTATCCTTCTTCCAATGACCTTTATTATCATACTTTCCCTTATAATTGGATTTTCTAAAAAATTTCATTTTTCTATAAAACATCTTGAATCGTCTAGCTATCTGAGCCATTTCAGCATCATTGTCTGATTCACTCTCTTCACCATTTGAACTATCAATTTCACATTGATTTTTCCATTTGTCCTTATTTTTTGAAAGAAAAGTCTTAAAAGCTACATACTTCTTTCTTGGTTCATCATATTCTTCCTTGTTGACTTTTAGTTCTTCTTCATATATCATTAATTTACCAATGAGTTCCTTGACAGGCAAAGCACTAATGTCACAAGATTCTCTAATTGAAACTGATGTGCCCCTCCATCTGTCTGGTAGAAATCTTAGTATCCTCATGATTTTCTCTTTTGCAGGAACAAGTTTTCTAATTGAGATCATTGTATTTACAATTTCATTGAACCTGAGATACATGTCAGAAATAGGTTAATCACGCTTCATTTTAAAATCATCATTCTTAATAGTGTAGGTATTCAATCTTATTTCCTTAACATTAGTTGTTTCATCATGGGAAATAATCAAAGTATCCCAAATTTCATAAGAAGTTTTACAAGAAGATATTCGATTAAATTATTCATATACTAAAGCAAAATACAGAGCATTCATTTCTTTATAATTATTATTGTAAGCTACTTTTTTAGGTTCATCCCAAGTAGTTCTTTCAGTTTTTGTAATCTTATACCGAGTCTCTATAGCATTCTAGATATCAAATCCCATACTTTCTAAATGAATTTTCATTTTTAGTTTCCATTGGGCATTATTAACACCATTAAATAAAGGTGGCATGTAGATAGCTACACCTTGTATTCTATTATATATAATTAAATTTTAGCAAATAAATTCAAAGAGATAAAAATTTAGAAATAAAAAAAATTGAGATCTTTATATACAACTAAAATCACAGTTGAAAAACAGAGTTTTTGTAAATCCTTTATTAATAATTTCCTCTCATACCAAATGTTTGTCGGAGTGGAAACTCAAGGGGGGGGGGGGGTAAACTATGTTCCAATTAAAAATTTCTGTTTAAATGATTTATATAAAAAATCCCCCAATTTAAATAACATGCTAAACTGTAGTGAATTTGTAATACAGTAAAGGTTCATTTAGGTTCTCAAGAGATTGATTAGTTCTCAGTTAATCTATTATGAAGACTATATTAGCAATTGAAACTAACATACAGGGTTATAATAAATATAAAAACATGCTTGTTTAACTGTCAATGTAACTTTAAAATAGATTTTTATTTAAAATACTTAGTAGCAGAATATTCAATATAGTTTTAACAAAAATAGACAAGCACAACAGTTTTAACCAAGAGGTTCAGTCTAAAGCTGAGACTTAGTCCTCTAAAACTGTTTTATATAAAACTTTGATCCACAACCTGGATCGGGGTTTACAACAACACTTAGACTATCCAGGTCCTCAGACCTCTACCACAGTTCTACGTGGGAAATCAAAAAATAACAACAGCTAACAGGCTGTCCAAGTCACACTTGACCTCTACCACTATCCATAGTAGGATACAAGAGTGTAAGGGAAAGATTGAGTGAGAATTTAGAAATCCTCTAGTGTAGCACATAAGACAGGGTGTGTTTAAAATATCGAACACACACTTCTCAAAATGTAAATAAATGAAACACAATAGAGCTAAACAAATAAAGACGAATTTAGAATGCTCTATGTGTTTTGAGTGAAGCTATGGACTCCTTGGATTGAATGCAGATGAATCCTTGAGTCCCTCTCTGGTTTTAGTCAAGAAAAAAAGAGTGTCGTTTTTTAATTTGACTTCCAGGTCCAGGTTGATCAGTCTGATCAGCTTGAGTGTAGGAGAAATTGTTGGAGCTCTTTAATCCATGAATGTTCAGGTTCTACAAATTTAGTATGTATTCTTCTTTCTTCATATATTCATGTAATTCCTTGTGTATCTCTAGAATATTGTTTCGTATGTGCATGGAAAGACTGATCGACCTCTCTACACACCAGTTGTTTTCGATGTTCCCTTATATATATATATATATCCTCATCTCAGAAAATGGTAATGATTACCTTTCTATAGGTACGAGGTATGGTTTCTTGACATGCCAACAAATATCATTAATTAATAGCAGATGCATTAAAAACAACAAATATTTCCATTGATAAATTAACAAATAGAAATAGAGTTTAGAGAAATAGTGACTGGTTTTCATCTGTAGCTCTTTGTATTAGTGTGCTTGTAGTGGTGGATGTGTAACGGTAGGTCTTGTATCAATAACTGTTAGTCTCTGTAATAGTAGCTCACTTGAATCGGTAGCTCATTCTATTAGTAGCTCCTTCTATCGATAG
The DNA here is from genome assembly GCA_963277665.1 of Viscum album. Taxonomy (NCBI): domain Eukaryota; kingdom Viridiplantae; phylum Streptophyta; class Magnoliopsida; order Santalales; family Viscaceae; genus Viscum; species Viscum album. The sequence goes on from OY728167.1 coordinate 979,278,854, forward strand.
CTCCTTCTATCTGTAGCTCCTTCTGTCGGTGGCTACTTCTCTCGATAGCTCCTTCTGTCGGTAACATTTTTGTATCGGTGGTTTTATCCATCAATAACTTTCCTATATCGGTAGCTTCTCTTATCAGAAGATCTTCTTTAAAGCTAGACTTCATATCGGTAGCTCTATGTCTGTCTATATCGGTGTCTCTTGATTATAACCGTAGGTTCTGTCTATCGGTGATATTTGCTTATCGGTAGACTATGTAACGATAGCTATATTAGTGACTTAAAAACATAATACTTATCTGTTCTATGCAAATCAAATCCAGAGTGAGTTAGTATTATTTCAAAACATGTATAAACATAGATAAACATTGATTAACATATTCCAATGATTATTTTGATATATTTGTCAACTCAATAGTAGGATGACATAATTTACCATATATATTGGATTATCAAAACATATTAAAACATAATTGAGATTATCAAAACAGGTGAGGCCAACAAGAAGTTTTTTTCTGAAGAAGATGTTGTGTCCCTAACAGACCATACTATTTTATTTCTCCCCCACATCCTTAAATTAATTTTATTTATATAATAGACATAGAAACATCTATATACATAGATGTTATTATGTCATGGGAATGACCTGCAAACATATCTTCCCCCTTTTAAGTGAAATGATATTATTGATCATGTTTATTGTGAACTACTGCCTCAAGAAACAATGTAATCTGTTTTCCATTACCTCTTCTACATATGGATAAAATGATGTATCTAATGGTTAAATACCATATTTATGATATAATTATTAAAATATAATTATAATATCATATATATATGTTCTTAATTTTAGTTCTGTATAAAATATGGTAACATTGTTCATGTGAACAGCAGAATACTACCTCACAAAGAGATGTAATTCATTTTTTACTAACACTTTAATAGGAGTAAATTTACAAAAAATTAATGAATATATGTGTTATATATTAACTAAAATTAATCTATAAAAACGATATATTATTTACCATATGATTTTTCATCCGTCTCAAAAAATGGAAACAACGATCATGTGTACGTAAGGCCTACTATCTCAATGAAATGTGTATTTAAATTTATATCTCAAAATTTTATGGATTATAACAAAAAATATATAAGTAATATATATGAGATTTCTATTGTGGTTAAAATTGAGTTTATTATTTATCCATTATTATTGTACACGGACTAAAAATACCAATTTTAAACATACAAGAAAAATAAAGCATATATTAGCTGAAATTTTATTTTTAGAAGGAATTGTTAATAAATATGTAATAAAATGTCATAAGTAAATCATATAAGGTTAAATATTTATAGTTATTTATATTGAGATTTAATAAATATAAATTTATTATACATGATGTTCTTATGTTTAGGATTAATGCCTAGACTTATGGTAATAAATTTCTGTCTACCATTTTACTTCTATAATATTTATTCTATATTCAAAATATATATACTTTGTATGGTGAATATTTTAACATACTATGTTTTTTTATAAATTTAATACAATTTTTTTTAGGGTATATGATATTCTATATCGAGCTTAAATAAATAACTAAATATTATTATCTAAATTATATCATAATGACTTAGGAACTAGCATGGTCGGTATGAACAAGATAAACTGAATTATGAAAAATATGGTTTATGCATGTATATATAATTAATTATTTGTTTTCCAAAAAAATATAAATGAAAATAAAACCCTTTGAAAATAAAAGGAAGTCATTTTCTAAAAAAAATTTAAATTTGAACTAGTGTGTTTATAAATAATCAAATCACACATGTTGAATTTTATTAATGATATATACATATAAATATACATATATATATATAATATTCAATATATTTTTTATCATTCAAGTAATATTTTATCTATACATGATATAATATCAAATTAAATATTACAAAAAAAATAATTATTTTTGAAAAATGTGGTTTTCTAACCTTTTGATGGGACAAATTTTTTCAATAATGTTTTTAAAACATTTTATAAATTATATTTGAAAAAAAAACCTTCTTTAACATTTTACTATCAAAACATACATTGGATGAAATTTTGGTATTTTTATGATTTGTTTTTTTGGTTAATAGTAAAATATACAATGATTTAAATGGAAACGACATTGTGATCAAATTTATTTATAGTGTTAAATAATATATTTTATTTCTTTAAAAGTATAATAAGACAATTTATTTGTCTTTTAATAAAATATATTTTAGTGGAATAAATTAGAAATTGAATTTCAAAATAAGAACATTTCAATTTTTTGATGGGTTTATCTTTAAAAACATATTTTCATGTTCTGTCAATGGAAATAATTTTTAATTCACTTTCAAAATTTATATGTTTTTAATTTTGAAAAATGGATTCCGTATTTGTAATAATAATTTACAAATATATCAATTAGGTCCCTTTTATATTTGGACCTTATGAATGTTAACTTTAGTTCTTTTTTAACATGATTAAAGCTAAATCAGTCAACTAAGGGTACAAAAAATATTATAAATATTATTAATTACCCTCAGATTTATCATAATTTTATTATAAGAGATTATTTTTACTGAAATCATTCTTGTTATGAAATTATTACTTTTTATGCACCTTGGATGAGAGTACGACATTTATAATTTTTTATTGAATGATAAGCCGAAGATTACATACTCATGTTTTTCAAAACTATAAATTTTTTAATACAGGGGTTATATAGGATATATTATAGAATAAAAATAGTATCTTTAAATAAAAAAATTCATATAATTCATGGTATTTTAATTTTATTTTTTAATGAAGAAATAATTAAATTTATGATTGGAAAAATGATGATGCAATAATTGTTTAATTAATAGAAATATTAAATAAATATTAATAAAAATATTGAAATGAATATATAATGATATAATTAATGTTATCCAAAACAATTATATATTATTTTCCCATAATAGTGAGAAGTTATTAGTTTTTTTACAAATATACAATGTTGTTATGATATTTTTAAAAAGTCATGTAATGAATAATGTCAAAATTGACATAAATGAAAACATATTGTAAAAAATAATTTATTAAATGTTATAATATTTATAAAAATATAAAATTCATCAAAATTATTTATATATGTCTCAAAATTTCTTCAATGGACTATATATTGGTCGTTTGTAATTTTATTGTAACTATATTAACCAATAATGTGTAAAAACACATGTTGTCATTGTAATAGATATAGGGGATTAAATATAGGTTAAATTGAAAAGATAATGGTTAAAAATAATATTAAAATTCAAATAGTCATATACCACTAATAATATTATATTGTAAATAAATTATTTTGATTCATTTATAATATAACATTAATTTTTATTAATTTATTATTTTTGAGAAATTCCAAATGTGCCCCCCCACTCTTATAAGAGAAAACATATTATTCTCTTTTATTCATATTTAAAAACTTTTTTCCTATAATTATAATCCAAAATACCTTCTTCTAATACCTCCCAATATTCTATAAGTCTTTTTTAAGTATAAAACCACCCTTAGAGGCCTTAAGTTTCTTAGAAAAGGAGATTGTTCGAGAAAAATGTATCATTTTTAATCAAATATTCCTATTTTATTTCTTCTTCCATATCCATAAAATCTTCTTAAAACCAATATTAAATAATAAATGAAGTGTCAATAATATAGTTAGATTTTATTATGTTAATATCACCAACGAAATCCATATCCACTTCTCTCAAATGTGAGAATAATTAATCGTCCCTGTATACGAAAGACTACCACCACAAAAACCAATATAATACGTTTTCCAACACTGTATCCCATGTATTGTTATAAAGATGGAATTAATTTTTATACATTTGAAATGGGTGACATATTTATCATTATTATAGAATAATATATAATATATATTCTCACTTTTCCATGCACATAAAAATGATAATGTCATTCATGCTTATGTATGAAAATTCACCTCTACGAAGCGATGTGATTTGTTTTTCCTCACCAAATAAGATGAATTATATATAAGTATATTTAAATTATAAATAATATATTAACTATATTATTATAATTATTTAATTTTAAATAATAACTTCCTTCATTCCATAATTATCATTGAAGAATGAAATCCTTACTGATGCGTAATACGACATACCATCTCCATGATTGTAACATAGTTCATTTTTTATATACATATTAAATAGATGGATTTAAAAGTATTATCTATTTATTAAATTTATCATTATTTAATGAATATTACTATTTATACTATGAAATAATGACCACTTTGACTATATATATATATATCGTACCAAATTCATTTTATACACAAATATCTAATATCGTCGACATCTGAGGTAAGCATAAATAATTTTTTAATTGTAATAACATTAAAATTAGATATTTTAAGAAAAATTAAAATTTAAAGGATAAAAATAATAATCATAATATTTTTTATAGGAAGATAAATAACATTCATGACAATCCAGACTTATGTGAAGAGTCTTTATAATTAATTAAAAATTATTTTAAATGGGTTACTTATATTTTTTAAATAATTATCTTTAATTTTTTGTTTTTAAAATTATTTTTATGAATGTATTCACATAAAAATTAATGTTTTCAAATAGTAATTATCTAATTTATCACAAATTTTATTAATAAGGAACCTTCATATTGTTTTATGTAAAATACAATATTTTAAAAATCATTTTTAATGATTCCCATTCAACTATTTTTTAAAAATCCCAAAAGAATGTCTTTTAACATATACTGAATGAAATTAATTTCTATCCATCATGATAATTTAATTCATTAGTTTTTCCTTTATTAGTTTTCATTCTTATTTCCAAAGAATTTCGTTTATTTATTATTATTTCTGGTTTTTTTATTTTTATTTAGTTTTTGACATGAAAATAATATATTGATATCATAAAGAATTTTACATAGGGGTATAAAATACTTTTCAAGTGATTTATTATGTAATTGGTATTTGGAAATTTTATAATAAGGTTTGATACCCATTTTAGTTCATACGTGACCCCGATATAGCTTATAAGAAGGCTTGAGACCCAATATCGATAAATAAAAATGGGTCATCCCAATATAGCTTATATAAAGGGTGAGACTCATTTTATCTATCTAATTAATTTGGTAATACAAAGCTGGAAGTCAACTCTATGGTTATTCCATTTTTAATGTTGAATGTAATATTGAGATGGTAATTATCTCCCAAGGTACATACATAATTTTTCTATTCCTACTAATGATTTTTAAGAAGATGTTTTTCATAGGTATTAATGTTTTTCATAGAGAAAATTGTTTCCTTTATTTTATTTAACAATATATAATTTTTTTTCTCATACCCTATTTAAATATTTATTTCATAGGTCTTAAGATTGGTAATGACATGGAATATTTCATGATGAAATTATTGATGATGCGTCGTGAAAAAAATATATATTTTATTTTTAAAAGGGTTGACTTTGTTGAAAAAATGGATACTGAGTATATAATACAAATTTTAACGTATGGGTTTACTTTGAAAGTATTTTTTATTAATTTTATAAAACCTTACACTGAAAAGATCCTCGAATGTTAATTCTAGTTCAAAATCACTAGAATATGTAATGTTTTAGGCGGGTTGTTACTATAAGGGCCCAACCTTAAAACATTATATAATCATAAAATTTAATCAAGAATATATGTTGTTTCACATTGAGGATCTTTTCACATGTATTGTTTACATGATTTGTACATAATACATACATAACGAACCAAATTCATATAATTAGTATACTACTAAAACAATAACAATTTTTTTATAATATAAAAAATTTAATAATAAAACTTTTTTTCATTGAAAAATATTTATTACACATAAATTGTCTTCGTCTTTTCTCTTAATAAATCTTATATCTTGTGTAAAACATTTAAAAACATGGGATGGGAACAATAATCGTGTTAAGGTACATAAAAAACCTATTAGTCTTGTGAAAACCTGAAAACCCATTAAAAAACCTTTTCTTAAAAATTAATAATAATTATTTGACACATCATATAGTTTCTTTAGGGAATATTAACCATTTCACACTCAAATTCTCCCTTACACATGGAATAACCATTTTGATATCTTCTATTTTAGGAGTACCCAATGCATTAAAGATCTATAATGGAGATCACCCATCATTTCTTGGGCTATAATGTGATCAACCCAAAATATCTTTAGCTAAAAGGGGGATCAAAACATAATGTCTTGATCTATGATGGCCTCAGACAAAAATAATCTATTCCAAAAAAACAAATCATGCACAAAACACTTGATAAATCAATTAAACTCTTGTTAAAAACACATTCATATTTTCAAAATACCATTTTTTTCATAAAACAACAAAATTTAAAATATAAAAACTGTGCACATAATAATGAAATCATATTCTTAAAAAATAACTTTGAAACATATAATGGAAACATAGTATTAATAAAGAATCATAAAATTAGAAGAAACCACTCATTACATATATAAATTGTTTTTTGAGTTATTTAAAATAGACTTTTAAAAGTACCTTACCTCTGGTTTTGAATTCCTTCAAATGTTTTAAAATCTAATATACGAGGGATTGAATTGTGTTATTACTATATTATAGAAATAAAATAAATTTTTTAATATCTTACATTCTCTTATTAAAAAATTTTCCACCCATTTCTTGACAATATTTTGTTATTTTTGTTGTTTCAAGTGCATTCGTTTCATGCTTTCCAAGGTCAGATTATTTATGGTATTCCTTTTAAAAAGAAATAACAATATAGAAGTGATTACAGAGACACACACACACACACAGATATATATATATATATATATATATATATATATATATTTCATTTAGAACAATTAAATGTGAAATTAATCTTTCCATAATTTTTTTAAAAGGGAAACAAAAAAGTATAGTCCACAAAGGAATTGAATTAACTCACCATGGAAGACGATTTTGTTAGTTAAGAAATAAAGATGAAGATGAGTGATTTTATAAGGCATATACCATAAACAAAACAAAACTTCAATATATATGTGATACTACAGATTTCAGGAAACATTTAATAAGAGGTGCAGATAAAGTTTAAGTGAAAATGAATTTAAAATTGAAGAAAAGGGAACCATACTTCTTGAAAAATCAACCCTTGGGAACCCCTTAAAGGTTATTCGAATTAATCTTTTTTTTGAGACTATAACCAAAAAAATGTTGAAATAGATGAGGATGGAATTTGGTAGTGGTTATCAGAACAAAATTAATTTAGGTGATGATAATTTATGATGGAGGGAGCCTCTTTTTATAATTGAGTTGGGGGTAACATTAGAATTACTCAAATTATTACATTATAATAAATTTTATATTGGGTGTATGAACTAAAAAAAGGATAAAAATAAAAGGATATCACATTTTAGACCAAATACATACTTATTTGGACTTGTTCAATAATTTTGTGATCTTTAAATATTATACTCATGAAAAATGATTTTGTCAAATTAAACACTATTCATAAAAATTAACCTTAAGAACATCAAAAAAGGATTCAAATTAGAGAAAAAATTATCATATCATAGTCTTATCATATTAATCTTGTCAAATCTAGAATTATATTAAATATATAAAATTTTAAATTTTATTATTATTTTTAATATCATTAAGGTGATTTATTCATTAATCAAAAAATTATCCTATCATAATTTTTCAAGTCATTAAGTTAATTATTTATTTTCTAAAATATAAAAATAAAATTCAAAGAAAAATATATTTTTATTATCCTTTCAAAGAATAAGATTCTTCAAAAAAATCTTTTCAATTACCTAATATAAAAAGATAATACAAATTAAAAAATCTAGTCTGAACAAGTAGTCTTCATTTTTATAAAATAATAAAAATGGTCAAATGTGATCCATGTTGGACCAAAATGACCCAAATTTTAATCATAATATAATAATGATCGTCATTTTTATATATATAATATTTATCCAAACATTGTTTCATTAATTAATCATATAATTTTAATAAAAAAATTAACTATTTTTGTATGCTTGCACAATCATTGCTTTAGCGTTGCATATGAAATAATGTTAATCATTATATATATAAAATATAAAACAAATTAAAATTATTAAAATAAATAAATTAGATTCATAATAATCATTTATATTAGTTCATAAAGATTATTTACTTATGTCAATGTGGAGTAAAATTATTTAATTTTTTAAATTGCATTTTCTTCCAATAAAATATTATAAATGGATTAAAATCATCAAATTGGCCCAAAGGTATCCTAAAATCGACCCATGGATGAATTTGGTCTAAAAATACTAATCCAATGACATTAGGAAAAGTATTAGGGTGATTTTATCACACATATTATATTATTTTTACCCTTAATTACTTGATTTTCCCTTAATTGTGGTAAAAAAAACTAGATTTGATGTTCACAAAATATTATGATGTTATTATTAGATAAAAATTTCAAACGAATTAAAACCTTGTATGTCCATTTTTTGAAATTTAATTAATATAATTAGTCAAAATTAATTTAAATTTAACCTTGTTGATAGATCTAGAAAATGGTGTTTTAATGTAGAAACAATTAAAATGTCATAAAGATTTTTTTCCAATTTAAATGAGAAATTATTTCCAATGACCAACATTAGATTAACTGATAAAAAATGAGTTAAATATACCTTATATAAAATTAATATGATTATATATCTAGATGAATAATTTTGAAAAAATATATTTTTCAAAAAGAATGCAATGTTTTTCACTTTTTATTAAAAAAACTAATTTTTATATAAAATTATGAAAAACATCATAGAATGATAATTTCAAAATGATGAATGAAAAAATAAAAATATTTTTGTAAAAATAAAATTATATTATGGTAAAATTATATTTAAAAAATAAATAACCATATTATAAATTTTTTTTAATAATTACTATTTTAAAAAATACTAATAAATATAAAAACAAATTATTCTATAAATACTTGGGTTATTAAATTCCCCCGTTTTTATATTACGTCCTCAATTTTTTTTTTATTAAAAAAAAGAATACTTTTCCATCATAGAATTTTCATAATCTCATGGTTCTTGTTCTATCATGCGGTTTCTCCACAGAACATTAACATGGTAAATTACCTTGTTTCACAAAACCTGGTGTTGACGATCAAGAATATGAATAGGATTCTATTCATAAAAATGGTCATCTTCTATATGAACTACATCTAGTCTCCAAACCTAATATGGATAAAGGACATAATTTCCTAACATCTAAACATTAATAACCTTGTGTTCCTAATATAAACATAGTGGAAAAGCTACTCGGTAGGCAACTAATCCAACATTCTCTAGGATTTTAAAATGCATGAAGAATTATGGAATTATCTTTCCATTATTTCCAAAATGTATAATAGTTTTACAATGATATATTTTATCGAAAACATGATCACCTACCTTGAATGAAAGGTCTCTCCTCCTCTTTTCTGAATATCTTTTTTCATTCTTTAACTTGTCCTCATGTTGAGCTGAACAAACGAAACTTTTTCTGCCAATTCTTCTACAAATTCTTGTCCCATCAATTATAGTTCCCTAACTTCTTCCCAAAATGTTGGACTTAGGAACCACTTTTGATATAATTCCTCAAAAGTTTCCATCTTTATACTAGAATTAAAATTGTTATTACAATAAAACTCAAATAATAAAAATTGTTGATTCAAACATCCCTATACATCCAATGAATAGGATCATAGTATTTCATCTAATTTCAGAATCGATCATTCTATCTACACATCTTATTTGAGATGAAAAGTAGTGATGAAAAATAATTCTATTCCCAACAGCATTCATAAGACTTTCATAATGTTAGAAGTGAATCTAGGATCATGATATGATATAAGAGATAAATGAACTTCATGAAACCTAAAATTTACAATAAGGTAAAGTCAAGAAATCTTGTCCGAAGACATATTATCTCTAATAAGAATGAACTTTGTAGATTTATTAAAAGTATATGCAACAATAAGAAATTCATTTTTACCTAAAGATATATTTGGTAGTACCACCATGAAGTCCATTGTTATTTTTTTATATTTCTACTATGTCACTAGAAATGGTTGATGAATCCATTATTAAAACTACCACTCTAATTTAACCCAATTTGATGTTAGACAATTCAAGGTAAAATATGCAACACCACTTTTCATTCCATCCCAACAGTAATACTTCTGATGATCTTAATATATCTTAATGATGTTATGAAGAACTGAAAACAGAGAACTACGAGCTTCACATAACAACTCTTTCTTTAATTGTGAATCACGAGGAACAAATAATCTATTCGCACACCTCACAAAAATATTTATCATTATTAAATTCATTCAACTTATGGTTTTTAATCAGTTATTCATTTTTGTGCAACTCATTATCTTCATTTTGTGCTTCTTTAATTTCTTCTGATATAGGTGATTTCACTGACACCCGAATCAAAATAGAGGTATATCATGCACCAACAACTTCCAAGCTTAACATTGTCAAATCACTCACCAAGGAATTATGTTACAAAAATACCATGGTTAATGTAACATTATATTTCCTAATCAATGCACAAACCACTATGATTTATTTTCCATGATGGTAATGGATCATGAAATCATAATATTTGATTACTTACAGTCGTATTATTTGTAACATGTTGAATTCCTTCTGAGTAAATGTATAATTCAAACTTTTATAGTTAGTATATATTTCAAATTTCACTCCATTCAAATAATTCCCCCAATTTTTTAATTCAAAAACAAAAGTAGGTAATTTCAAATCATGTTTAAGTAAATTTACCTCATGTGGTTTCAAATTATGTAAAGCATATTCAATTACCTGATTAGTTTTCATCATAATAAAACCATGTCCCATTAATGAATCATCGCTATAGATAAAATATTTACCGGTTCTAGAAGGTAGGTTTAGAACTAGATAATTCACCAATCCTGTATTCAATTCCTAAAATCAATCATTACATTATATTTTCCACTTAAATTAAATTAATTTTTGACTTAACATATTCAGTGGGATAGATAACCCAAAAAATTATTCAATAAACCTCTGGTAATGGCATATCAAACCATGAAAAATACGAATCTCAGTAATATTTGTCAGTCGTGGTCATTCTTCAACAACTCTCGTTTTAGAAGCATCAATAGTTATTCCATCTTTATAGCCAATGTTTCCATATAATGAAATTTATTTCAACCAAAATTAACACTTGATTAATTTTCAATACATTGTTGTTTAATTTAAGGTTTTCAAAAAATCCCTTTATATGTCATTCATGCTTCTCTTAACATTTAGAATATAACAAAATGTCATCAATAAACACACCCACAAATATATGCAAGAACTCATGAAATATTCTATTCATAAGATCCATGAATATAGTAGGTGTATTATTTATCCCAAATTAAATTACAAAAAATTCACAATTCCAATATATACCATTGAATAAGGACTTCAGAATGTCTACTTTTTTCACATTAAACTGATGGTACTCTGACCTCAGATCTACCATAAAAAAAATACTTCCCTCTCTAGAGCTAATTAAACAAATCATAAACATGATTCCAATGATATTTTATCTTATTAGTGATGTTATTTACATATATATAATCAATGAAAAGTCTCATTTAAGCATATACATTTTTAACAAACAAGACAGAAGCACCATGTAGCGTAGTGTTGGGTCGAATGTAACTTTCATTTACTAATTCCTAAAGCTAATTTTTCAACTCTAAAAGATCCTTTTGAGACATTTGATAAAGGGGTTTGGAAATTAAATTAACATGAAGAATTAAGTAAATAGTAAAATCAATCTATTGATCAGTAATACCACTATGAAAATCATCATAAAATACATCAAGACACTCATTTACCACAAGTACATCATAAATCTTATTAGTTCCCTTAGTTTCAAATATATAGTCATGATAAAATTCATTTCCGTATTTTAATAGTTTCATAGATTTTAGGTAGTTATCAATTGTAGGAGTTCATTATAGTACACAAAATGAAACTCTTTTAGAAAACAACATCCTTTTCTCTATAATCTATCATAGTATAATAAAAATAATATCATTCCATAGCTAGAATAACATCATACTCCACTATAGTCAATTCAAAAAGGTTTTCATGTAAAATTTTTCTATATAAAAATATAGTTAGATTCCTATAATTTAATTACCAAATTTTTTCAACCTTGTTTTTTTACCATGAGTTTTTTCATTATTTTAATATAAATAATTTCCAATTTAGAAAAAAATTTCTCAGAAATGAATGAATGTGTATACCATAAGTCAAAAAACATATTTTTAAAATCAATAAAAAATAAATTTACCAGATACCACTTCATTTGAAGGCTCAAAATATACTGATGTGGTTAAATTTTTTTTCACCCTTATTCTTCCAATGTTGCATAATTCTTCTATGAGTGACTAATTTCTGACACACATTAAAAAATGAAATAGTTATTATATTTAAATAATTTCACCATCAACTTCTCGTTAGTAATCAGATCATTTTCCTTTTAATCACGAGAAAAATACCCAAACATTCTAAATTAGTTGCATTTCCCATAGTTTACAAGACATTCTTCATGATTCTTCATACCACAATTTTTACCAGAAGGGAAATTTTTTATGATACAACAACAGTTCATTGATATATTCTTCTCCAATGCATGAAAATATTACTGCTTCTTATTATTCTCATCACAGGGAATATATGTGTCAGAAAACTCCAACTCAATCTTTTTATCACAAAAAACTAGTTTCCCATAGATTTTAAACATTCATTAAGCCATATCTCTTCCAAAAAATTGGTTCAAACTAGAGTAAAATCTTTTGATATTAATGTCTATATTCTAAGTAAAATATGGAACTTACTTGGCTTGTATTTTAAAATTTGACTCATATTCTTTCATAGAATCATCATATCTCTACTTTAGTTCCAATAATTTTTTCTCCATTATGAGTCAAATAGTTTTACGAAAATATTGTTTTAGAACAAGACTCTTAAAAAAATACCATTGCAGACTGTCAAGATCATATATTCCTCTCTTATTCTTAACCAAATAGCACCATTGATTGGATTCACCTTCAAAATGATAAATGGATGGTATTTCATTTTGGAATTTTGAACATCCCATGACATTAAATATCATTTCAATAGTAATGATTCATCATTCAACTATCACCGAATATGTGGTTGCACTAAATTTTAGAGGATGTTTCTTCATAAAAGGCTCCACATAATACATTTTTTCATGGTATACTACATTATTTTCTATCATCAATACCACCACCATTTGTCTCCAAAATTAAAAAATCCATTACAGTAATAAACTACTCATTTCTGATTCCCACAATTTCAGGAAGCATATTTCAAAGGATATCATTATATTAGTGCTTTTCTACTTCATCTTTCTTATTTCTTATTTGGAAATCCATTCTGAATATAAATATAATAAACTAATAAACATGGTAATATTTATATTCTATATCATTTCAAATTAACCAAATATTAAAATTAATTTATGGTATTGTATAAAAATCATCCTAACACCTAAAGATATCTAAATCGTCTCTTGATACCAACTATAGGGACCCAACCTTAAAACATTACATAATATTATCATTTAGTCCAGAAATTAGATTCCTTCACATTGAGGATATTTTTTGGATAAGATTTTTTGAACATTAGGACATCATATAAACATAACAAACCATATTCATACAAATAGGATACAACTAAAATAATACCCATTTTTTATAATATAAAACATTTAAAAATAAAGTATGTTTTCTTTGACAAATCATCATACCATTTAACATGACTTACTCTTTTCTCTTACAAATCCATATAACTTGTGATTTTTAAAAAAACTTTTTATTAGCACAAAAATCATAGAAAGGTACTTAAAAAATGAAAACCCATTAGTCCAGTGAAAACATGAAACCCAATTATAAACCCTTTTTTTGAAAACACATAAACATGCAAAGAAACATCATGTAGACACCATGGGACATATTTACCATAACTCTCTTACATTCACCGTTACACATGGAATAACAATTTGTTCATCTTTAATCAATGGAGTACCCAATTAATTGGAAAGCGAAAATTGGGCTAACCCATCATGTCTTGAGCTATAATAGGATCAAAACAACATATCTTCACTATAATGGGGATAAATCCATCATATCTTAATTTATAAAGGGCTCAAAAAAATAAAAATTGTCTATGAAAAAAATCATAAATAAAAACTTATAAATTTATTTAAACCCTTAAGTAAAACTCTTTCAGATTTTAAAAATGCCATTTTTCGTAAAACAAATCACTTTTAAAATATAAAAACATGCATATAATAATGAATTAATATTCTTTAAAAATAACTATGAAACATATAATAGTAACTTTATAGTAACAAAGCATCATTAAATCATGAAAAATTCTCATTACATATATAAAAACAATCATTTTGAATTTTATAAAAGATACTTTTAAAAGTATTTTAAAATAAAAGTCCATTACCATATGTTTGATTTCCTTTAAATGTGTTGAAAACTCAGGTATAACAATTTTAATATTGTTATTAATATATTCAAGAACACAAATAATGTTTATAATACCTTAAATTTTCTTTTTATAATATTTTACACTACGTTATTAACAATATTTTGTTATTTTCATTATTTCGTGTGTGTTATTTTCATGGTTTCCGTGGTTGGTTTATTTATAGTATTACTATTAAAAATGAAATAATAATACAAAAGTGATAACATATTCATATTTAGGTAATTTTAAAAACAAACATCTGAAATTAACCTTTCCCTAATTTTGGTAAAAGGGAAACAAAAAATTATCACCCACCTAGGTGGTGAATTGATGCACCACAGATGACGATTTTTGTTATTTAAGAAATAATGGAAGAGATGAGAGATTTCTTGAGGCAGTAACCATTAAAAACACACAAGTATGTAAGTGTTATTTATTTTTTCATAAATCATTTCATAAGCAGTATGGATAAGGTATAAGTGGAAAAAAATTAAATAAGAAGAAAAGGGAACACTACTTCTTGAAAAATTACCCCTTGAGAACCACTTAATGGTTTTTGGAAGTGATATTTATTAAGACCAGAAGAACAAGAATTTCCAAAGGGATTATGATAAGATAATGTTTAAGATTTTATTAGAAAAACATGGATTTAGGTGATTAATAATTTTAAAGGATAGAGCCTCCTTTTATACTTAAGTTGAGGGGTAACATTTAAATTACTCAAACTATTTAAATATATAAAATATATTAGAGGGTTTAGGAATTACAAAAGGGATACAAATAATAAGATATAACATTTTAGAACAAATACTTTCATTTTTATCCTTGTTAAATAATTTTTTTATTTTTAAGTATTTTAATTAAAAATTACAATCATGAAAAATGATTTTGTTAAATGACATATCATTCGTAACTATTGAATTTTAAAACATCAAAATAAGGTTTAAAATTTGAATCTATTATTCATTATCTTTATGAATTATCATATTAATCTATTTAATAATTTTCTTCTCTAAAAAATATAAAATTATATTTGTTTTAATTTTTTATAATTTTGTGATAGTGATTGATTCATTAATCATATAACCAGGGAATCACAATTGTTCATGAAATTTATAAAATTATTTATTTCATAAATAAATTTCATGGAACAGTTAATTTTATTAGATTCAAAAAGACTATTTTTGTTCAAAAAACACTTCTGGAAAACCAAGTATAAAAATAGTATTCAAGTAGAAAATTATAGTTTGATGATGTTAAATCCCTTTGTGATAAAATAATATAAAAGGACTAATGTGATCCATGTGGATCCAAAATGTAAAAATTAAAATAAAAACATGATAATATAAATTAATTTCTTATATAAAAAGTTTTATCCAATTTTTTTTTTAATTTCATAATTCATATAATTTTAATAAAAACATTTTATATATTTTTTTTTCTACTTTCATAAACACTACATCTGTGTTGCACATACATTAATGTTAATAAATCCATATAAAAAGTATAAAAAATAATTGCTATTATGAGAAAAATATTTTGGTTCAAAATAATAACTTAGATTCATTCATAAGGAATACTTACTTATATCCATGAAAATAAAACTTCATTAATTTGTAAAATTGGATTTTCCTAGAATAAAATACTATAAATATATTAAAACCATCTAAGTGGACAAAAGTTGTCCAAAAATATACCAATTTATGCCTACAGTCAAAATAAATAATTCACTAATTTTAATATTACTGTTACTCTAATTTTTAAATACCGATACTATTATTTTCTCCCTTAATTTCCCAATTTATCCTTAACTGCGGTAAAAAGACTAAAGTTATTATTCACCAAAAAATATTTTCTAACTATTAGACCATAAATTTTATAGGAATTATAACATTATATTTCATGTTTTAAAAATTAAATGAACATAAATAGTTAGAAATTATTTAAAATTTATCCCTTTTACAGATTGAGAAAAGGGTTTTTTAATTAAAAATGTTCAAATGTTTAAAAAAAATTATATCCAATTTTAATTTGAAATGGATTCCAATTATCTACATTGGATTAACTAAAAATAACCTGATTCAATTATACCTTAAACACAATTTATAAGAACTATATAGATAAATTAGATGAAAAAGAATGTTTGAAAAATATTTAAAGATTTCATTATTCATTAAAAATTATTGTTTTAATGAAAATTCATAAAAATTAAAACTAAAATAATTTCAACATTATGAATTCAAAAAAGATATTATTCTTATCAAAATAATTTTATATAATTAAAAAATTAATGTTATAGAATAAATAATCACATAATAAATTAATTTTTTTATGAATTTCTATTTAAATAAAAAACTAATAAATATGAGAAAAAATTACTCTATAAATACATGGGTTGATACCATTAATGTCTCTATAAATTTAGGGTTTATATAAATTTTGATATTATGATGCTTTCATGAGAGTTATAGATATCATCGTGGGTTTATAATTTTTAGGTTGATCATATGTTCAATGTAATAAAAACCAATGTTGAGGTTTTCAATTATAACATTATAAAGTGACTAGTGATTTTTTTGGAGGAATTAATTTTTTTGAGGTAATTATGTGTTATTACTTTTGGGATGAAAAATGAAAGGTATGAAATACAATTTCCGGTTAAAACTTTATGTGGTCATATTTTGGGACATTATCATTTTTGGGAATGTTATAAAAGTTATATAGTTTATGAAAATAGAAAACCTATAGGATGGATAACTACCCATCACATCCAACAATGTCATGGTAATTTAACCCTCAATCTAAGGGTGATAAGGGTTCCTCACCAACAACTATCCTATGTGAATCCACATTTTCTATAAATGATTGTTGTTAGTTAAATGATTGGATGTATGAAGAATAAGTTTATTTAGGGAATATAAATTTTTTCAAATAGATAACCCTGGGATTAAGAAATGATTTTTTGATTATGTGATTACATTAATTTGAGAAGACATTCCCTATTTTGTGAAACCTAAATGATCAAGAGAAAATGAATACAATGATATTTTATTTGAGAAGTAATGTTTTAATTAGAATTTGGAATAATATATGATATCATTGTGGATTTATTGTGACTTATGTTATTTATGGAAATAATATCCATATATTATAGATTATGTGATTTATAAATTTATTTTTTTGGGAAGACACATTAAGAGATATTTATTTTTATTGGATATTAAATATAAAATTAATCAGGGAAGACTATGTTATCAAATAATTCTACTTTTTTTTAATATTTGTTTGGATTATTTTAATGAATTTTATTGAACGTAATTTTTTTAATGTTCTATGTTGAACAATGGGTATTACCATTGAATTTTGGTGATTGAAGTAGTTTTTATTCATATATCATTGATTAATTTTGCGAAATTATCTCATCTAATACTATCCATTTTGGTGTTTCATAATTTCTAAATACAAGGGAAATTAGCGGTTAATTTTTTTTGGATTATTTGATTATCATGATTTTTATTTTAGTGCCTTAGGCATGAAAAATAATCTTGAATACTTTCTAGTAGGTGAAAATTTTGATTTTGTGGTTAAAATTGATTAAGGTTGAAACTCTCTATTTCAAGTATGTTTGTTTCGTTATTATCATGAACCAATATAAAAGACTCATCCCACACTAGAATGAACATCAATTTATGAACTCATGTGGGTTTTCCTTATCAATGATATAGAAATAACCCCGAAAAAGTAGAGGATGGTGCATGTGAGACCCGAAACAACCCCAGTTGGATGTTGGGGCCACACTCATTATGATTTTATGGTATGATAAAATTTGGGAACTTCATATCATTTGTAGAGATGGATGGATGAACCCTGCCTATCGATGAAGGAGTGGGGTGCATCATTGGTGAACCACTATGTTGAGACACTTAACCTGTGAAAAGTAGTAAAAGATGAGGTGTGGTTCTTGATTGTTGTGGAATAGTACTGGTTGGAACTTGGAGTCGGGAGTGGAGTCCTGAGATTTTGTATTAGATGTGGCATGATAGATATGGTCATGGTCTAGTAAATTTCAAAGGCTGAAAAGGCACTATAAAGGGTATGTTTTGAGGAGTTGGTTTTTGACCTAGAGTGAGTGGGTGGACCATTCTGGTTTGCGACCCAAATAGAGTTAGTTGGCCACAAAGCTGTATATAATGAATGTGGATCCCCGTTTTCACACATAGAATCTAATTTGGTTGAATAAGAGCATTTTATAGGCTCACCCATGTCCAAGATCTTATATGGATGACTGTAAGCATGAAATGGTGGTGGGAAAATGTCACACCCCAATAATGGGGGTCCCATCCCACAATAGTAAGAACAAAAAGGTTGTCATTCATGTGGGTTTTACTTATTCAAGATATTTAATTCACCCTAAAAATGTGTAGGATGGTGCTTTAAATTCATAACACAACCCTTGTTGGGAGTTGCGACACTCTTTTGATGAATACATAGAAGGATGAAACCGGTGAACCCCACATCATTTGAAGAGCTTGAAGGATAAGCATTTCCCGCCGTGGAGGGAGTTAAGGTGATTCTTGGGTGAACCATTATGATGAGATGATTAGTCCATGACATTATGTTCTTAGTCTAGGTAGTATAAAAAATTCAACTCTATAAAAAGTTATTTTGAAGAAAAGTAATTGTTTGATTACTTTTCTTACCAAAAAATAAATAAAAATTTTAACGAATCACATATTTATGTTTGTTTTGAATTTTTTAATTTATTGGAAACATCTAATCATTCACTCTATCTTATAACTTGATTGTATTTTTTATCTTCCATGTCCTTGTTATCCTACACATTTCTATAGTATATGTTATTTCAAATGTCCTTCATACTTTATTTCATTATTTTAAATTTGAAGAATCATTATTAATTTTTCAAATGTGGGATTCCAATTATAAAATTTTAAAAATTACAAACTTTTTATAGATCTCAAATTCCAAATTTTTAGGATGAAATTTCCAAACTGGTGGAGAATGTAACATCTCAATTTTTTTTCAAAAGAAAACCAATGTTAGATAGTAAACATGATACACCACATCGATCTTAAAAAGACAATATATTGTAATTTAAATTTTGTTATTATAACCTAGCTGTTATGATGGTAAGTATGAATAGGATTAAGATAATTTTTAAAATAAGGTTTAAAGACATATATATATGATTAATTTCTTGGTGACTAATTAATTATAAATGAAAACAAAACCCTTTTGAAAGTAAAATGAAATCCTTCCCTAAGAAACTTTTTAGATGAAAACAGTTGTGTTTATAAAATAAAAAAATACAATGTTTGGATTATATTAATATTAATATATATTTAAAATTATTTTTTTGGAAATTATATATAGAATAATTAAATTTTATGAATTAAAGAAGAATGTTTCAAAAAAGTAGTTTCTCCTCCTTTTGATCCAACACTTTTTTTAAATATATTATTTCTAACATTTGTAAATATTATTTAAAAAAACATATTATTTGAATGTTTTAAATTAAAATTTACCTTTTTATTAATTTCACGAATTTTTCATTTAAATTTCTTTTTTTGATGAATATTGAAAAATTACGAATTTAAAATGAAAATTTATTTTTCATAAAAATATTTATATTGATCGACAATTTTTTTAATGGTTTTAAAGTATAATTTGATAAATTTTTTACAATTTAATATAATATATGTAATATGAATAAATTTCATATTGAATTTTGATATAAAAAAATTTAATTATTCTAAATATTTTTACTTTAAAAACTCAATTTTCTCGTTATGTCAATGATATTACTTTTTGATCTATTTTATAAATTTATGTTTTTTAAATTTTTAAAAATGGATTTTATATTTATAATTTGAAATAAAAAATTTAGTAAATAGTTTCCCTTTATTTCTGGTCATTATTAATAGTAACTTTAGTAATTTTCTATTAACACTATTAAAGGTAAATCAATAATTAAGTGTAAAAATAATATTACAAAAAATGAGAACATTACCCTAGCACATACCTTAATTTCATTGGATGAGTGGGTGTCTACAAGAATAGTCACAGGGCCAAAATAATATCATTTTGAAGTCACTAGGATGAGAGTATGACTTTTATAATATATTATTTAAAGAAGAGTAAAATATGACATAATCATGTTTTTCATAAATTCAACGTTTATAATATGGGGTTTTATAGAGTATATGTTAGAAAATATATATTTATTTTAATTATAATATCATTTTATGTATCATTTTAGTTTTTTTTAATTTTTAGAGAATAAATTATTAAATTAATGTCTTGAACAATTATGATGCAGTAGTTGTTTAATTAATGATATTATCAAATAATTATTATTATGAATCCTAAATTTAATATATTTTTATATAAATAATGTTATAAATGAATTATATCGATTATATTTACATTTTAGGGATGATTGTAAAGATATTTATTGAATATATGTTGTTTTGTGACATTTATAAAAAACAAAGTAACGAATAGTCTCAAAATTTGCATAAATAATATTTTAAAATAAAATTTATTTTTTTATGATATAAAATTCATAAAAATATAAAATTAATAAAATTTATTATGATAATTATAAAAATGTCCTAAATGACTCATATATTTATATTATAGAATTTTATAATATATAAATTCATCATTGAACTTAAAAACCACATGTTGTGATCATAACAGTTAATGAGGTTAAATAATTGGAAAACCAAATTGATAAATTCTAAATAATAATAACAACTTATATAATTATAATTTTATTATTTTATTATCACCCATAATCATCATAATTTTAAATTAAATCAGTTTGGTTTGAGAAATTACAAGAGTGCCTCTCCCTTCTCTTATACGAGGGGCCATATTCTTCTCTAGTATTAATGAATAATATCATATTTGGATGAGCCATAATATTTCCAAATAGCATTATAGATTAACTAAAAACATTCTATAGCAGCTTGTTTATGCAGAAAACCACCATTTTTGTCCTATGGTTTTAGGAAAAGAAGATCATCTCAAGAAAATGTATCATTTTTAATCAAGTATATATTCTTTGTTTCTTCATCCAATTCTTTAAAATATTATACATCCATGATGAAAATTTAAATCTAGTATCCTAAATATAATTATATGTTATTATTTTAACTTTATAACCCAAATCTGTCTCCACTTATATAAAATGGGAAAAGAATTAATTGTTTATGTGTACGATGGAATACCACCTCATGAACTGATATAATTCATCTTCCAATACTATATCAAAATACTGGTGATAATGATTTAATTAATGATTAAATATATTATATTCATGAAATATTTAAAATTATTAATAAATAATATATCATTTATGCTCTTATTTATCCATGCATATAAAAGTGATGATGCTGTTTGCGTGTTCGTGTCAACTATCACCTCCACGAAGTGATGCAATTCATTTTAACTCACAACATCACATTAATGACATATATTAGAATATTTAAAATATTAATATGATATTGATGATATTATTAGAATTCTGTATATATAAAATAATACTTACTTCATTTCGTAATGATCATTGAAAAAAGAAAATATTACTCATGCGTACACAAGGCTTACCATCTCCATGATTGTAACGTATTTAATTTTTTTATATCCATATATAATGGATTGATTCAAAATTATAATTGACTTATAAAAGTGATTATAATTTAATTAAAATTACTTTGTAGATAATGGAATAATGACTACTCTAAATATAGATTTCATACCAAAAGTCATTTAGGACTCAAGTACAAAAAAACATCACAATGTCCACCGTGAACATAATTTATTGAGTAAATATTATAACATTATAATAAGTGATATAAAAGTAATAATAAACATGAAAAATATTCTCAAAATGTTATATAATTAACATACATTTATTATTCAGGAAGATAAATAATGTACATGATTAGTCAGGCTCTTGGTATATGACTTTTTATCTATATTAACATTATTTTTAATGTTTTATAGAATTATTATTTTTTCAATAATTAAATTTAATTTACCTATTTTTAAAAAGATTATTATGAATTTATTGATAAGAAAATACAATTTTTAAAATTTTAATTTTCTAATATCTCCCGATTTTTTTATCAAAAAGGAATATTTTTAATCTTTCATATAGAAATTTTTTTTTTAAAATCTCTTTCAATGTTACCATTTCATCTATTTTTAAAAAACATAAAGTGATGTTTTTTAATATATACATCAAAAAAATAATTTACCAAATTCATGAAACATTAATTATTTAATTTTTTCTTAATAATATTTTATATTTCATTCCTAACAAAAGTGGTTTTGTTATTATGTGTGCATTTTTTAGATTTTAAAAGTTTTTTTACATTAAAATGGTATTTGGATATATAAAAGTGTTTTCCAAAGGGGTTTAAAAGTTTTTTTAATGAGTTTATAAATTATTTGGTCCTTAGCTGCTACATACGAAGGGTTGAGTGCATTATATCTCACTGGTGAGCCCGATATAGCTAATATGAAGGGTCAACTCCATTATAGATATCTACTGCATTGCGTGTTATAGAGTTAGAAGTAAATCGTATGGTTATTCCATTTTTATGGGTGAATATAAGGGTGAAATAGTAATGAAATCCCCAAGAACCTAAATGATTTATCTATGATTACTAGTGTGTTTTATGGAAATGATTTTAATTTGTATTTATGTTTTTACTAGAAAAATAGTTTCTTTTCTTTGAGGTCTATTAATGAGATTTTTGTGCTAAGACCAAGATTTAAATTTTTTTTCACGGGGCTTAATATTTTTAAGGAAAAATAAAATTTCTTGAATAATTTATTGATGATTTATCATGAAATGAAATATTTTTTTTTAAAGGTTTATCATTGGTGGAAAATGGGTATCAAGTATAAGTGCCAACTTTCTCACTGTGGGTTTACATGGTATGTGTTCTTCCAAATTCCTTAAAAATATAAATTGAAAATATCCTTGAATGTAAATTCTGGTTAAATAAATTAGGATATTTTATTTTTAAGTTAATTTCCTTACATATATAATTCCCTTGAAATTATTTTATGATTATTATCCTAATAGTTATTTTGATATACGTATCTAATTTTTGATACCTCTTTCATGGGTTTTACGGTTCAAATTTACCAAAGAATTTATGAATTTTTGCCTCAGATTCACTTGTATGAGACATATGTTATGTTATGTACATATATTCTTATATGAGGTGTATATATATTCTTATTGAAATGTAATATCATGAATCAAATTATTTTTAAGAATTTCAAGGTTTCCATTTTTTGTTATTATATAATGAGGCCTATAATTCAGAAGATTCCATAATGGTAAATGTTTGATCTTAAAATCTCATTTTTTATTAGGATTATAAATTATTATTATTTTGATGATAAAATAGTACAATCTATATATCAATAAAATCATTAATTTTTTTATATAATATTTATTTAAATATAATATTTAGTTTATATTGATTTTTCTCTCTTTATGTAGTCAAGTGAAAAATGAAATATTTTAATCAAAATATTCACTATTTATCTCTTTGGTCAAAACCCATTTTTCATCAGCATCCATGTTCAATAAAAATGTTTTCAATTATTTTTTTAACATTATCGATATGATATATTACATTATTTTTTACAATTTTTTTTAATTTTTTACAAAATATTTTTATAGGAATATTTATATTATTTTCATAATAATGCATGTTTGGATTTTTCCAAAAATGTGAAATGAATTTATTTTTTAATGTGTACATCCTGATAAAAATCATTTACCCTTATAATAATTAATTTTTTGAAAATTCATTTACATGTTTGAAGGTTATTTTAAAAGAAAAGTATTTATAAAAGGTTTTATATTTTAAAAAGTGTTTTTTTTAAATTGGAAAGGATATTCTCATCAAGAAACGTTTATATTGATTTAAATATTACATTATATGTTTCCATGGTTATATTCAATAAAAATATTTTTTATAAACTTTTGTGTCTTGAAAATCGGTTTTTACAGTGGAATGGGTATTCTGTTCCTGATATGTTCTAAGATATCTTTAAAAATAATTATTTATCTATGATGAAATACATTTTTGTTGCTTACGCCTTTTTAGGGATAAGATCAAAGGATATAATTATTATCCTTTATCTAAATGGTTTATTATGATGACTAGAGTTTTATGAAAATACATTCTTATCCATGGTTTTTACTATGATAAAAAACTTATCAACCAGTCTTACTTTTCCATATGTTATGCTATCATGAGATGATGAAATGATAATCAAACCTATTTTATTTCCTCAGGATATGATATAATGAAATGCTTATGCACCCCATTAATTTTAATGGGTTCATATATGATTAATGCTTAATGATCTTGAGGAATATGTATGTATGATTTTTATTAT
Organism: Viscum album; assembly: GCA_963277665.1. Lineage (NCBI taxonomy): Eukaryota > Viridiplantae > Streptophyta > Magnoliopsida > Santalales > Viscaceae > Viscum > Viscum album. Next base: position 979,303,971 of record OY728167.1, read on the forward strand.
TTTATGGTTATATCCTATATATTTCTCAAATTCTTTTTGTAAATATTGATATATCATAACATTAATAGGAATGGAATATGGAGTAAACTTATTTGAGTAAGGGACATTGTCCGCTATGATTATATTGGTGGTGATCCTTGACTACTATGATGGTTTGGGTAGTGAACTCATTACACTATGATAGACTTAGTAATGATCCTTCACAACAATATAAATGGTATTTTATTCTTATTTGTAGACCAAAAATCTAAATAATATGAAACTATTTTGATATTATAGATCATGTTATTTGATTATTTTATGATTCATTTATTATGAAAAACCATTATACGTGTCATGGATCAGGTTTATAATCTAGGATATGTAGGATATGGTTTTAAAATAGTCATATCATGTTCTCATACCCTTATTCCATTTATTGTTATGTGATAATTGATATCTCCTGATTTAACAATATTGATCATCTAATATCACCCTTTATTTTTTTTCATTTACCCAAGATATAAAGAGTGGTATTGTGTGTGATATAACTAAGAAGTGTTCTAGTTATTTAGAACTTAGTGGGACATGATATAGCCCACTTATATACTATTTATTTATTTGTACATGTTTTCAAAGGGACTATAAACAAATGATTTTGGAATGTATGATTATGTTATTAATTAATATTAATCTATTAAGTGTATGTATTTATATATGAGGTGATTGGTTATCTATAGTTGGTATCAGATGAAGGTTCAACCAACCTTTGAAATCTATGATGAGAAAAAATTAGTTATATCTCTAATGATATTTATTTAAATATGTCTAGGTATATGTCTAAAGATAAGTCAAATAATGAGTCAATGTTTAGGAAAATGTACAAGAATATTGGTAAAGGAATGAGAAAGTGGTATCAATTAAATAACATCCCTGTCTAGATACAACATGTGGGTGTGGATCTAGCACAAAGTTACCTTGGGAAAATAAAAAATGTTAATTGATTATGACTTAATCATTACCTGGTGAATGAAAGTGATATTTTATTCACACATTGTTTGAAACTCTCATGACATATGATTTATATATTAACAAACAGTTTATGAACCGTCCTAAAGTATTTGAATAATGACAACAAATTACCAAGGTTAAGCCTATGGTTTCACATATTAGAAAGTGTGGTTTTTTGTTTAGAAATTATATAAGTGATTTTCCATCATTATGTGGTTTTACACTCTGAATAATCTTTATCAAGCTATGATTTTTTGTTCTAATAAGTTGCTGGAAGAAGAATGATTCATGCTAAAACATAATCTAATGGAAAAATTGGGGACTATGAGAAACCAAATTGAATTATTATGGGAGATAATGATGTTGTTATTATTCACAATCTTATGTCATGATATATAGTTAACAACATGAACTTAGATGATATTTATAATTCCTAATATAATAATAATATAGATATTGATCAGTTTTCAGGAGTTAATGAATATAAAGGGTAGTATATTTGGATTCCAACATATCCAGAAATCGTGAAGAAGAACCAGAAAGAATATCTCAAATATTGAGAAAGTGAGTTTCTATGTGGAAATCAAGGTCATAGATTAATTAATTCTCAAATAATATGATGTATTATAAGTGAGGAACATTGAAATTATCCTACATAATTTATTACACATAGTGTTAATCCTTATACCAAAGAAAGACCAATATCATACAAAATCATTTATGAAATATGGTTGAAGTATTTAGGTTTACAGATCGATAATTTATGTTTTAGAAATATTTTACCAATTTTATTTTGGTTATCATAATCATAAAAAATCTAAGGATTATGATATTTTTGGAAGCATAATTTCCAAGATAAATTATTAATTTAAGAGTTATGGACTCTATCATGGGTTTATATTTTTATGTGTAATCATAAGTATAAATTCTTAGATACCTCCCTTGAGATTTTATGTGATTAGAGTTTATCAACATTAAGGTTACTATGGGATACAGTTGTGGAATTGGATACCTTTGGTTGTATATATATATGTATGTGTGTGTGTGTGTTTTTAGTGAAAAAGCTATTTGATAAGAAAATACAATACAATTTTTGGAACAATATTAAAGGTATTGGAAAATTCTTGGGCCTATCTGCTCTTCTGTGTTTTGGTAAATATGGTTTATTTCTATTTTTCAGTTATATTAATATATTTTTGAGAAAAGATAAACCTTAAGCTGGGTGGAAAACTATCGTATCTTGCAATGATGTGGGGATTCATACCACAACTAAAGAATGGAAAGGGTATAAAAACTACCACAAGATTATGTGAGCGAGTATTTCTAGTATGAAAAAATGAAGAGAGATATTGTTTTATATGTATTTTGGTAAGTTGTTTATTAGAAATGTAAGGTCATGAAACCAATTTATAAGGTTATTTTATAAAAATTATCTATAAATAAATAGAAATGGGAAAAAATACCTTTAAATGTGTAGTTAGACTCCCCGAAACATCCAAAGGGGACGAAATTGGGTGGTTTTTAGTTGATATTCTTATTATGTTGTCACATATTATAGCTATCGGAGAAGATCTATCTATGGATAACCTTTACAAAATATAAAATAAAGAAGTAGTATGTCTCCATTGATTACCACATTGAATTTTATCTGATCTGTATTTTAGTTTTACCTTAATGATCTAGTAATGTGTTCGACATTCTCTTCAGATATAGTTGATTCTCCATATTGTGTACCATCCTCAGACAAATATATTGACTTAAAGAATAATTACAACCATATAGTATATGGTAATAACTTCTTGTATGTATTTTAGATGGAGTTGGGATAGACAACTTCATCTATTTCAGTTTTCATAAATTAATAAATTTCACTCAAGCTTTTAAATGCCTTTTATGAATCCCTTTATTGAGATATGTTTATAAAGTTAACATATAGTAATGAATTTAATGAAATAAAGATATTTTGAACTGATATACTAGATGAAATGGAAGATAGTTATAGATATATCATGAATCATTTAAATTAAGAATAATGTTTATAAAAGTGTTAAACTAAAAATCATTGATACAATCTATAAATTAGTTTTATAAGACCGTGTTTATATTAATTTATTCATGGATACAAGTGGGTAAATAAAAACCCGAGGTATATCAATCCCATTTAAAATATTGATCATATCATGACCATATCTTATTATTTGACACTTACATTGATCCTTTATTTGGTTCATGATGTGTTCCATGTATCTCTACTAGTCTAGTAAATACATAATCTATTACATTTACTGGAATTTGAGGTCCTATAATTGTATCATGGTATTTATTATGAGGAACAACCTATAAAGATTCATGATCATACATATAATGTTCTATGAACTAATAAAACTTCCTTGGTCAGTGAGTCATTGCAAAAATACCAGCTTCAGGAAGTTACAAAGGGAACCCAATAATGTAATGATGAATAATTATCCTTCGATTATGGTACCTACACAATGAATTTTATGGAAAAATCATTGGGGGGGGGGGTAGAATTAAACACCACCATGAGTGTATTAAAAATTAAAAAAAATTTGAATATGAAGATATTTTTCATAATATACACCAAAATTATTATCTTCAGTTATAGAAAACACTAAATTAGATTTGGTTAGATTCAATACAATGATTAATTTGAGTTATATGTAAAGATAGTTTAATATAAACCAAAATTACTATTAAAATATTATTATTCAATATTATAGTTTTCCCATACCCATTGAAATGAGGGGTACGAATAAGATAAACAAAATTATGAAAATTTATTGCATAAACTTGTATATAAAATGAATTATTTGGTGACCAATTAATTATAATTGAATCTAAACAGTATTTCAATATAACAAAATCCTTTTTTGGAAACAAAATTTTATACACAAAAACACATTTTACCTCAATATACTAAAAATAACACTATTGATGATCTATTTTATGGAAAGTTATATATTATATAATGATTTTTTTAAAAAAATTATCCACTTTATTTTCTAGACAAGATATATAAATAAATACTATTTTATTCTTAAAATTTATGTTTTTATAAACAATAGTTTTTTGAACTTTTGTGAAATTATTTTAAAATTAATTTGTTTAACTTTTAAAAAAAAATTTATAAATATATACAACATTTTTGAAACCATAATTTCAATATTATCTTGGGTTAAATTATTGAGATAATCTTAAAAAGATAAATATTTTGATGAATAGTGAAAAATTGGTTTTTATTAAAAATTTTATTTTCATTTAAAGAATCAAAATTAATTAAATATTGTTTTAAAAGATAACATAGCTAAATTATATATATATTAATCCAATTTATGTAATTTAGAAAAATTTTAAAATGAATTTATCTATAAAATCTTTTCAAACTTTTGAATTCATTCTCTTTGGTAAACCACTTATTTATCGCATTTTTAGAATTAATTGAAATATAAATTTTTCCAATTATATAATTTTAATAAGAAAAAATAGATTCCATAATTGTAAATATAATAATTTATTTTATTTAGATTTTTTAACTTAATTTTTTATCTTTATAAGAGGTACAATCTGTAAATATTTATCATTGTGGTAAATGTGAAAATGGGCTTACCATGGGATTAAACTAAAAAGATAAGGGTAAATATGATCATTAATGATTTAAAATAAAATGTATGTACATAGTGAGACCATTTAACCTCTAATGTTATATAATTTTTAATATTTTATCCTTTTGGAATGATAAAAATTGTGTTATACCTTTTTGTTTTCAAAAATTACAAGTTTCCCACTGACCTCACTTATAAATGGCCACCCCATTTCATATTTCCTTCACACATACCTAATAGTTTTATTCATCCAATACATACCTAAATATGTTTCTTAAATATATAATATACAATTAGAGGTATTATTTTTGTTAGAAATCTCACCAATGATGGCTTTTTTTAGTAAACAAATAGAAGTTGTTGGAAGAAGAGGTAACAACCTTAACCTAGTGTTTTATTTTATTTCTTTATCCATCTACATAATTTTATCTTACACAATGATTATATAAAAAAAATACATTCCACATTATATAATTTTCATGTTAATTTATTGACCTGAAACCATATAATCTTTTCTAAAATGTGAAAATAAACTGGTTGATCATATGTACAATGGACTACCACCTCAGGAACCGACTTAATTCGTTTTCCCTGACCGCTTCACACAGATCAATATAATGACACTTCTAATGTTTTTATATTATATACAATTTATAATAACTCTTATTTTTTATAATATCATGTATATCATCTTGCATTCCCTTTTGTAGAGAATATGATAAAGTCTTTTGTGATAATAGTAGACTACCACCTCACCAAGAAATGTGATTCATATTTTACTAACACATTTCATGGAAGGTAATTATGATAAATTTTATAATATATATATACATATTTATGAAATAAAAATAAATTTGGAAAAATAAAATATTACTTACCTTTCTTTATTTCATTCGTCCGGAAAAAAATAGTATTCAGGCATATATATATCCTACCATCTCCATGAATAGTGTATTTCAACTCCAATATCCAAAATTAATATATTACACTAAATTACTATATAATTAAGATATATAAAACTTATATCATGTTTCAAATTATTTATACAATGCAATCATGATCAAATTCATAGGAATAAAAATAAACAATAAAAACATACATGAAAAACGTAGAAGTTATTAATCGAAAAAAGATTATAATAGAATTATTAAAAAAATGGAAATTAAAGGTAATTATTAAATCATATATGGTAATATATATAAATTATGGTTTTATAATATATTTATAACATACTTATATTAATTATACAGTATTTTCAAATGGATTTCAACCACTTGTTTTTCATCTCTAAGACACATGCCATATTCACCAACTATTTATTTTATGTGGTGGATCTACTAAAAAAACTATTTTTTACTCATACCATGATTATTTTTTGAGAAATACATGTTCCTTTGGAAATATCACTTCATGGGGTTTACAGTTCAAAAGTTACCGAAGTAGTAAATTTTTTTGCCTCAAATTGCCACCATTGGGAAAACATTAATGTTATGCATGTATCTTGTTGTATGAGGTGTATGTAATTTCTATTTGGAATGTTATATATTGATTACAATTAAATTCATGACATCCAATGTTTCATTTTCTATTATTATTTAATGTTGTATATGATTCAAAAGATACAAAATTAGTAAACGTTTGATGTCAAAATTTCATTGTTTATTAAGATTGTTTATGATTATGCATTCCATAATGAAATATTATGTTATATATATGAATAAATTCATAAATTTTAATCTATACTATTTACATAATGAAAAAGCATTTTCTCCATCATTTTCCTCACATAATGTACTCAAGATACAAAAGTAAAATTTTCATGAAAACATATCTTATTTCTCTATTCGGTCGATATTTTTTTTCATCCATATGTATTTTTTCTAAAAATGTATTAAAAAATATTTAATCATTACCCCAAGTATTTATTTATGTAATTTTTACCCATGTAATATTTTTTTGTAAAATTTTTTAAATTGAATTTTCATTTCAATTTCTAAAAATTGAAAGTATGGATTAAAAAAAAGTGAAATGAATATTTGTTTTAATGTGTATAGAAGGAATGAAATTTCCCACCATCATGAATATTTTTTTTAGTAAATAATTCATTATTAGTTTACATGGATATTTTTAAAATTTTTATTTAAAATGTTTTATGTTTTAAAATTTTTAAAAAGGCAAATGATTGTTTTCAAAATAAATTATTAAATGATTTTACAGAATAATATAAATATATCCATGGAAGTTTTCAAAGAAAAGTATTTTGATAATAGTTTTTTATTATTTATAATGTTATTTTCAATGTTCTATGGACATATTCCAGATAAATTAATCTCTGTGATCATTATGAAACCCATTTATCTTCTACATGTTATACCATTATAAAAACCTTTTGAAACTAGATTCATTTTCAATGGTTTATTCTATGTGAATTGTGTATGATATGTCTAATAAGGGTGTTAGTTATAGAGAACATAGTGGGAGATGACATATCTCACTTTGAAAATATTTTCCAATGTTTCTATGTTTTGAAAGGAAGTATTCATAAAAATATTTTCAAATGGATCATTCTGTTATGTAATTAATATTAATCCATTAAGAGTTAATATTAGTTTATGAGAACTTTTGGTGTCTAAGAATTTTAATTGGATGTTCATATTAATCCTTGCACTGATAAAAAATCATAGGTTATTACAGAATAACAAATGTTACATTATGTCTTCAATAATTGATTTGCGCTCTATAAAAAGAAATCAAATCCATGCCTGAAATATGTTAAAACTAAAATAAATATAGACTATTAATATTTTTATGAAACCCATAAAAATACAATAATTATAGAATAACCATATACATTAGATATCAACAATATAATGTTAGGAATTTTAATTACTAATTTAATATCTATTTAATGAGATGATAATATGATATCCATAGAAAATAAATTATATTTATGAGTGGGTAAAACCAAAATCAATTTAGAAAATACCAGTAATAGAGTTAATGGAAAGTCTATATTTCACCACTTTATTATCATAACCCATATATGAAATAGTGATTATATGTGATTTCCCATTTTCTCTGGGTTTAATAGATTTTAAATATCAATTGATTTCATTAACCATTATATATGAGCACCAGTTATCATAAGGTCTATACAAAATTCATTTGGATTACTAGAATGTTAATTATGCATTCAATGTATATTTATATCAATTCACATAATTTTCTATCTACTTCCCATCACATTGGATTTTCATATCCTAATTAACACCCTTTCCACAATTAAGGTAGTTATTGTTACCATTAAGATAATTTCCACTATATTTGTTCTACACTTCTAGAATAAGGGAAGTCTTATCTTTTTATATTATATTTACAATATTATTTCCTTTAAATTCTATATATTTTTCTTATCAATTCCATGATATTATTGGGTGAAACCAATATCTATTTCTACTTTTATATAATAAAAAAATACTTCTTTATAGATACTGCAATTTCTTATGTTTAATACCCTTCATACGCTTGGTTTCATGATAATGTTGAATATATCAGTATTTTTTATGTTATACGATAATACCAAAATAAATCCTCAAAATTCAAATAAATTTTTCCTTATTGGTACTGATAGATTCACAATTAGTCAAAAGTATCACAAGTAAGTATTTCCCCATTTTATTATGAATGTTATTGGGGACACACTTTTTGATTAAAAACTTAAAAAACTAATCCCACTCTATAGAGTCAATTTCATAAAAATTCACCATTTTATTGATAAAACTCCACTATTTATATCATTTTCCTTCCAAATGATAAATATCTAATTTATAATTCTTTTGGGTTGAAAATTGACTAATGGAAAAGAAATTTTTAGTGGTTTTGATCTATTTAAAAGAAAATAATGGATCAATGAAACTGATATATGAAGGAGGATATTTCCACACGAAGGACTGAATATATCATTTATCCCACCATTTCCCATTTGGAATAATAACATTATTAATGGTTTGTTATTGTTTTCTAAGAATATAAATATGATTTTTCATATAAGATGGAAACAAAATTCTATTATCGGAAAGAAAATATTTAAATTTTATTTCTAATTCATCATTAAAAAATTTCCTTGAGTATTTATCCATTGAATTCAATGAAATAAAATAATTTGAATATTAACAATCATTGTGAGATACATTATAATCTTGAAAATAATTTATATTTTGTCTAAATAGTGACATATTATTTTCCTTCTATTAAAACATATCTTTACCATTAATTACCCATGGTCCTTATCTATACGAATCCATTATAATGTTTCTTAATGAAAATGTTAATTACCCCAAGAATATCCCCCAATAGTGTCTATTTAGGATTAAAGTGTAAGTTCCACTCATTATTCTTCACTGACGACCAAGTTAATCTAAAATATTCCACTATCAATGTTGTCACACATATATACATCTATTCCATATCTACATCAAATTTCTAGTATCTAGGCATGGATGTATTTTTCATGAAAACACCACTTCATAATATTATATAACAATAGATGTTCCCCTAAACATTGTCTCAACTAAATGTTTATAAATAATGTTTTACTATCCTTTTTTACAAAAATATATTAACCTATATCAGATACCATCTGAGGAAACCTAAACATTACATATATAAATATTAAATCTCATTTGATGAATAGTCATTGTATATAATTATGATAAATTCTAGAACTATAATGGCATTGTTTCTTAGAAAACATGGATACCTAAATAAATTTCACATAAATGTTCTACATCATCTCTCACTATTTTTATCAGAACTATAACCCTTGTTAGAAATATCAAACTTTAATCCTTTCATTATATCATATGGAAAATGAAATATAATAAATTTTGATCTTAGATTCTCAGTAAGGGTAAAAAGGTAGATATAAATGATTATTTTTGTGTAACATGAGAATAAAGGTAATAGTCATTAAGGTCAACACTTTAAAATCCAAAATTGTTAGGAATTTAACTGAAGATAACATTAAAATATTTTTGGGTTGGTTGTGTTTGTTGACAAAGAAGCATGTGCGACCAATGCAGCCTCAAATGGGGGTTTTCAAGCTCGAGGAGGATGATATACGACACATCGAATCTTCTATTTAGCGGTCAATGAGGCTTATAAATAAGTAGTGACCCCCCTTATTAGTAAAAGCCCAACAGATAGAAATAACATGACATCTAAATCAAGTATCAATTTTTTGCAAAGGGAGTTGCACAAAAGATTTTGAGTTGTGTACAAGGTAATAAATTTGCACATATTATTTGAGTTGTATGTAAGATCAAAGTTGTGTGGAAGGGGTGTTTCATAGACAAAGTGGAATCTTGCACATAATTCATTAATGTTTCACAAAATAAATATTTAGTGTTGGACAAAATACATGAAGCTGACTTATAATAAAACAGTAAAGTTGTATTCATCAGTGGATAAATGTGGAACGTCAATAGAGAATCCAAATACAGTGGATGATGCATTCCTTAGTTATAATGAAGGGACCTAAAATTCTATAAACTGTGAGTAGATCTTATTAATAAGTAGTGAGAACCTCTCATTTGAGAGACCACTGATCCTTCATATTGTGATTATATGTAATCCAGGAGGGATAGTGGGTATACTCAAAACTTTTTAAAGAATAGTGCGCTTTTAGTGGATTTGGTACATCAGCCCATTGACATTTTTTATGCTCCATTGATGTATCCCAGTGAGGGTGAAGCATGTAAATTGTTTTGTGTGATGGTTAAAATAATTTTTGTTCATAATTTTCTACATGAAATAGTGGGAAGAGAAATTTGTTTAATAATGAAACAAGATCAAAAGGGGAAGTTTTTTTATCTATCATACCCTAATCCACCTCTCCTCTATGTTTATTTTACCTAGAGGTCCAAATAATTGGTATTAAAGGGAGGTTCATATTAGTTTCTCTCTCTCTCAATGTAACTCTCCAATCATAATGTAATTTTGATCTTAGATGGGAACAAATTTCAACTATGGAAGAATAAAATGCAACACCACTTCTGATCCTTTGGAATAAAAGTGTTTACAGTAGCAACACATGGTATAATAGCTGATATTAATAGTGGTTCACTATAGGAAGGTGGAAGAAGATAATTGGATGTTGACTCCAAGGGTATCAATTCTTAAGATAATTGGATGTTGACTCCAAGGGTATCAATTCTTTTGGGGGATCCCTATCTGATGATATATATACAAAGGTGATTTCATGAAAAACATCACATTCTATGTGGGAAAAGTTGTTGAACATATATGTTGGAGATTAAAAGGTCATAGAGGCAAAGATGAAAGTGTTGTGGAAAATGTGTGATGATCTTTTAATGAACCCGAATGAGTCAGTAGGTGCATTATTTGACATGGTAAATATTGTAGTAAATGATATGATAGGTCTTAGTGAAGTCATTATAGATATAAATATTGTGAAGCTCATCCTAAAGAAACTTCAAGTTTTCTTCAATTCGACGGATTCAGTATTGGAAGACCAAGACACAAAAGAGCCAACACTGTATAATTTTCATAGTATACTTATATAATATGAAAAAAGAAATGATTATAATGATGCTTTGGGAAAGGGTAAATCCAAATAGGTGGCATTCAAGGACATGTAGAATCTCACTATTAAATATTCTCAATAAGAAAAAGAGACATATGTGGTGTTTTCATTCCAATCCTCAAATCCTCAAAGAGGAAAAGTATTGTTTAAAGGAAAACTTCCAATTTATTTATTTAAAAGTGGAAAGGTTGATCATCTTGCAGAAATGTGCCCCAAAAAGTTCCATGAAGATAATGATGTAGATGAAGTTGAAATTCCCAAGAAGAAGTCCTCAGGTTATGTGAATGGGGAGAAAAAGTTCAATAACAATTTATTATAGTAGAAGAATATTCAATTACGAGTGTCTAATAGCTCAGATGAATCTAAGGATAAAGAGGTCGAAGAGATAGATAACTACAATGATCATGGAGAGAATACTATGGTTGTTGTTTTCAGTAGTGCTCAAGAAAATTAAAAACATGTCTTTGATGAAGAATGATAATTTCAATGATGAATTTATATGAAAACTGAGTTAGAATATGATATAAAATAGATTACTTTTTGTAGATCCAAAACAAAGAAATCCAACAATGTGGTTCATGATGCCAAACTCTACATGCAATGGTAAGAAGAAGAGAAGTCAGAGTTAATGGAAGAAATTGAAAAATTGAAAACTTCTAGTCATCATCACCAGAAGACATAGAATCAATTTTTGAGTATAAAATAAATGTTGAATAATAAGGGAAGATTGATGTATTGAATCACACCGTGAAAGATCATGTCAAGTGTATCAAAGAAAATTAATAAAATGTTTTCGGTCTACGATGAAATTTTAAGTACCAAGAATTTTTTTTATTCCAAATACATTATCATGAAATCAGATAATTCAAAAAACTAAAAATATAAAAGGGAAGAATATCATTCAAGAATCGTGTTTAGACTTTAATATTTTTGTGGGGATAGATCAAAAATAGAAAGCATTCAGGGTTGACGATAGCTCACAAAACCCATTCCAAGAATGAAGACTGATCTGGGTATGAAGCAAAATCTGAATATTCAGAGAACCCAAAGGGAAGCTAGTAGTATAGAATATACACGTAGGAATGCACCCTTTATCAGGTGTTATTGCTGTATAAAGATAGGACACTCCCAAAATGTATGTTCTATAGCCAGAATATACTGAAGGGTACAAGAATAGAAGTGGCAGAAAAACATAGAATGATACTCTCTAACATATTTCAAGGGACACTTATTTTGGTTCCAAGGACTTGGGCACATGTATAGACATTGTACATCGACCATACAAATAAATTTTATAAATAAGAACAAAAAGGATCGCAATTAGTAGAACAATGAACTAAAAAGAGTATAGAAATTGTAAAACAGATTTTAATCCTTGAAATATGAAGCTAGTCTATCACACTCTAGAAATATCATAAATCATAATCTATATCAGGTATGAAAAAAACATGGACCTAGAGGAAGAGCGATGAGAATGTAGTGGTTACGAAAATTTTCTATAAAGAATTAGACTGTTCTAGGGTATAGATTCTTGATCGTGGTTGCATATCCCACATGTCATGGAATAAGGATATGGTTACAAGCATAAAATATAACAATGAAGGCATTGTTATATTTGGAAATTAAGTTATAATGATAATTTTTTTGGTAAAGGCAAGGATTGGGGAAAAATAAATAAATGTGATGATGCCTTAGTAGTAGAAGGTCTCGGCCATAATTTACTCATTTTCAGTCAACTTTGTGACTTAGTGAATTCTATAAGGTTTACTAAGAAGAAATGTATTTTCAAAGGAAAAGATGGTGCAGTAATTATTCAGTAAAAAGGGACAAATGAAATCAGTACCTTGTTAGTGGTGATTAAGATGTGTGCTTTTTATCCAGAATGGAGGAAAACAAGTAATGACATAATCAACTTGGTCGCCTATGCCAACATTCCCCGGAAGATTTGGTAATGTGTGATATTGCTGAAAATTTATCCAAACTATCATGTGATAGTACACATACATGTGACGCTTATCAATAAGCGAAAAACATAAGATATACTTACAAAGTGAAGAAAAATAAGTCAATAGGAGTGCTTTAATTGGTGCATACTAGTGTTTTGGAACTATCTCACAAAAAGCCGTTGATGGAATGAGATATTAAGTTCATTTAACTGATAATTATAGAAGAATGTCAAGTGTATTCTTCATTTAATATAAGTAAGATGTGTTTTGTATTCTAGGAAAGTATAGGAGGGAAGTTTAAAGGTTTATTGTGTATAAAATTTTAATGTTTCTTACTAAAAATGGTATGGAATTCATAAAAAGACAAGTAGAAGACTCTCTCGATAAAAAATAGATAAGAAATAATGTTTCTTCAATATGAACTCCCCAACAGAATAAAGTGGTTGAAAGGAGAAATAGGATCATCAATAATAGTTCTAGAATTATTCTTATAGAAAGGGACCAAACAAAGATACTTTGGAAGGAAGAAGTATTGGCATTGGTCAAAATTTCTGACATAGATATATTGTGTCCAAAGGAAATAAAATAATCTGTATGAGATGTGGTATAGAATGAATCCAATAATTAAATACTTTATAATCTTATGAATTATTTGCTTCATTATCCATTATGAAAAACATATAAAGTTTGAGTCATGTGGAGATGAGGGGATATTCTTACGATACTCAGGAAAAATACATTCATACCAATGCTTTAACAAGAGGATGAAAAAAGTAGTTGAGAGAAATGATGTCACTATTATTGAAAATGAAGAGAATGCCCAATAGCACAGAGAACAGTTTCATGATGAAATGATGTAGAGGAATGTAAAAAATAAGGTGTAGAAGTAGAATAAGCTGACTAAGAAGAAGATACTGATGATGATCAAGAAGAATCCAAGTCTATATCTACAAAGAAGCTAAAGAGGCATGCCAAAATTGATAGGCAGAATATCATTGTTGATCAGTAAACACTTATTTAGGAAAGAAAAAATATTACACTAGAGAAGACATCTCTCTTATCTCAAGTAGAATCAAATTTTTTTCTGATGTAGTTAAAGATGAAAACTGGGCTCAGACGATGAATGGAGAGCTAGATCAGGTGAATAAGAATTGAACTTGGGAGATTTTTTCAAGGATGGAAGATAAGAATGTCATCTGGATGAAATTGTTCTTTCAAAAAAATATTGAATAGGGTGTTGTGATCCGAAACAAATCACATCTCATGTTAAAAGGATACTCTTAGATTGAGGGTATTGATATTAACGAGAAATTTTAACCTATTGAAATGTTTGAAAAAAATCAGATTATTCATTTTAATTGTAGTTTAACAGATGTTCAACGTGTTCTATAATGATGTCAAGTCATAATTTTTTAATGGGGTTCTGTAAAAAGAAGTGTATATTGAAAAGACATATGGTTTTCTAATTCATGAATAACATACTAATTATTTTCAGCTGAAGATGGCTTTGTATGGGTTAGACCAAGCACCAAGAGCATGGTATTCAAGGCTAGATCATTTTTTAAAGAATCTCAGTTTCCATCATGTTGGAGTTGATGGAAATTTATATGTGACCAATGATAGTAATAACAGGATGATGATGCTACTATATACTAATCATATAATCTTTAGAGGATAAGACGACACAAAGTGTAGATAGTTTTCTGAATACGTGAAACTTGAGTTCAAAATATATATGATTGGTGAGTTGACGTTTTCCTTTGTGTACAGGTGACACAAGGATGGAATGACACATTTATATGTCAATAAAAATATGAAAATGAGGTTCTAAGAAAATTTGGGATGGAAAAATCCCAGGAAATGATGAATCTGGTTGCTACCCAGATAAAACTATCAAAAGTTAATGAATGCAAGGCAACTAATATCAAAGAATATATGAAAATTATTGGTTGTTCTCTATGAATGACCATGGAAAGTATTAAAATTGTATTTAACACATTCTAAGAAGTGAGATATCAATGTAATCCTAAGGAAAGAAACATTATTGCAGAGAAAAAAATACTTCAGTATATCATGGGAATGGTTGATTTCATATTTATGTATCCTGAAAAATCATAGCCAAAGCATTTAGGATATATAGATACAGATTGGTTAGATCATCATACAACATGAAATAAATGTTAGTGGATTGTGTATTTATTGTTTGAGCAAGAAACAAGATTTCATTTCATTGAGCACTATAGAAGCAACGTATATTGCACCCATGCAAGCATGCACAAAGTTATTGTGGATGATGTAGGAGCTTGATGGCATGGGTGTGACAGTTCTTCCTCCGATCATAATTCAGTGAGACAACTCAAGAGCTTTATATCATAGAAAAAATCTCATACATCATTAGAGTACCAAGAACATTGAAATAAAATATCATTTTATTATGGAGAAGTTAGAGGATGGGCTATGAAAGTTGGAATATGTTCATACAGAGCTAAAGGTTGTTGATATTCCAATGAAGGGTTTACCCAAGGAAATGTTCAAGAGGTATAGAGTAGCTCTAGGAGTTCAATAAACTCCATGCACATGAAATGGTATGGATGTGGAAGCCCCCCCCCTCCTGCTCCTCTCCCCAAGGTATGGTGTGTTTTCCCTAGGGTAAAAAACTATGTTATCAAATCTTTTGAATACCATAAAAGAGTGACCTATGGGTTTGTTGGGAAGGTGGGTGAAAGAGTGTATCCTAAAGTGGAAGAAACTGTGGCTAATGAAGGGTGAAAATGTTATAGTCAAAGACATTAGGAGAAGCTAATAAGTGGATTAGCGAGATAGGGGACAATGGTATTTAAATTTCATGATGCTATAAGTTATATATCAAATGATATATATCACGACATTTCAGTTTTTTTTATGAAATTAGTTTTTTGGTATCAATAATTGGTTTCATGAATGAAGGTATTCATTGATGAACTTTTCATTATACTACTTTTTCTCAAATTGAACATTACTCGTGCGAGATTAGAGTATTATTTTGACTAAAACTTTGATCACTATCTGAATCTCCATAGGCAAATAGATGTAGAGAATTGAAGAAGCTTTAATCCGGTATCAAAGTTAAGAAAATTTTTATGGGAAGAGTTGTCAACAAACCCAATGGGAAGGATTGTTGGGAAATAATATCTCAAGGTAACACTGCATCATTTTTTGGTTGTTTGTGTTTGTTGGGAAAGTAGGCAGTCATGATTAATTACCGATAACCAATGATATTGTTGAAAACCCATATTGACAAAGAACCATGACAAGGGAATGAATGATCTAGAGGCGGTACAAAAAGAACAGATATAAGGTGGTTCTTTTTTTCTAGTGTTTTCCAAATATTTTACCCTCAAAATCATCAAATCGAGAATCATTTTTTTGTAAAATAAAGTTGCATGCAAGATTTATGGTTGTTTGGAAATGTGCATGAAATTCATATTTCAGGATCAGAACATCAAAAAATGGTGAAGGCATCATGTGCACAATTTTTTTAAACATGTTTGAAATATTAGTTTTGCAAAAAACATTTTCACACCCAATGTGAACTAAAATGGGGTTTTGTTTGGTGATGAAATATCTTACGCGACACATTGAATCTTCCATGCAGGGGTTGATGCCACCTATAAATAAGATGTAACCCCCTCATATGTAGGATCTTAACTTCTAGAGAGAATTTGAGATCCAGATCATGTAATAATTTTAAGAAAATGAAGTTCCGTAAAGGATTTTTAGTTGTGCAAAAGTGAATAAATTTGCACATAAGATTTGAGTTTCACGTAATATTGAAGTTTCATGCATGTGTTTTTTTCACTAAAAATGTGAAATCTTGTGTGAAAGTCACTAAATATGTGTAGAAGACAATGTAAGTGTTGCGAAAAATATTTGATATTGTTCTGTAATACTGTGATAAAGTTGTATTCATCAGTAGATGAAAGTGGAGAATCAATAGAGCATCAACATACGATGGATGATGCTTTCACTAGTTATTATGAAGGGAACTACAAGTATATAACTGTGATTTGATCTTCTGAACAACAATTGATCGCACTTTAATTGAGAGAGAAGTGAGCTTTCAAATTGGGATTGGTTGTAACCTAGGAGAGATATAGAGTCAACTACAGTCACTATAAACAACAGTGTTCTTTTAGTGGATTTGGTACATCGACACATTGTTGTTGTATGCTTCTAGGATGTATCCTAGTGGGATTGATCCAAGAAAAAACTATTTTGTCTCATTCATACATGAATTTTTGTTCATACTTTTCTATGGGAAAGAGAGAGAATATAGTTTTGTTTAAAAAAGAAATAAGATCAAAAGGGTAGTTGTTTTTATCTGTCATACCAGGAATAACCCCCCCCCCCCTCAGGGTATTTTACCTAGTGAACCTAACATACATCAAAATTTATCAATTAAATCATAACAATTCATAGGATATGACTCATAATGGAATCAGAGAACAATATCCATAATAGCAAAAAATTATCATAATGTCATGTCACAAAATATTTTCATAATTTTTAGAATATATATATTAAATGAAATCTTATGTGAAGGCTACCCACTAAGACATTCAACCCATTTTAAGATTTAACTAACCCCTCTTGTTCCTATTTTGGACATGGGATAACCTATTGGGTACCCTCTTTAGGGTATTAGATAACATTTGGTGTACCCATTGATTTCATTAAAACAAAATTATTTACCCAATTCATTAGAGGTATACTATAGACCCACTCATCAACTATTTATATTTGATTATTATATATTTTATTATATCATGAAAATATTTTTCATTTTATCAAAACATAATCCTTAATAAAATGGGGTTTTCCACTATATCATAATCATAATCATAACCCACCAAGAAAAATAATTAGCATTGTATCATAAAACTACATCCTTAGTGAATTATATGTAACATAAAACCATTTTATCATATATGAAAAACTATTTTAAAGTATCACGAGAATATCTAATTAGAAAAGTACAATTTTAATTTTAAAATAAATTAAATAAAATATAAAAATAAACAAAATGTAAATAAAATAACGTAATTTGAAAATAGAAATAAATTATTGTAAAATATTCTACAAATACTTGAGTATTCGTGATGTTTGGAAATCTTATATTTGATGCATTTTTTAAAACTAAACTCATTTCTCTCCTTTGGTAGAAAATATCTTTCCAAAAATGATTATAATGATATTTTTCCCCTATTTTATAAATATTAATAAATTGGTAGAAATTATGTTTTATAAATATTAGAGAATACCTAAAAAAGTCAGCAAAATATTTTAATGAAAATACAGAAAATGATAAAGAAAATATTCTTAACTGAATAGAGAAAAAAAGTATTTCTTTAAAAACTTTTATTAGTAACAATAATGCATAATGAGAAGATAATTAACAGAAACAATATTATATCAAAAAATAACTTGAGGATAAAAGAAATAATTTTATTTTTAAGAGATATATCATAATAATTAATCATTATAAATTTATTAATAAATATTCATTGTAAAAAATGAGAATGTAATGTAAAAAAATTACCTCAAGTATTGTTTTCTTTGTAAGAACATTATATTCCAATAGAAAAAATATGAATGTATTATAAATATATACTGGAACCATATTCATGATTTTAATGACACACATGGTTACCTTGTAATATCATATTAGTTTTTTAAAAAAAAGTAATTAATTTTTTTATTGATAACTGTATAATTATTCATGTTTGTTTCAGTTTGACTGTTAGGATACATTTATTTTGAAATTGTTCCATAACCTCCATTGGTTTAATAATGTAATCGATATCTTATATATTAATTATATTCATATATATAACCATCCATTTAATTTATACATAGATAAATTATTTACACTATTCAAGGAGATGGTAGTTTGTATGTATGCATGAACGAAGTTTTCATTTTATAAATGAAATAAAGAAATAAATATAACTATAATTTTATTACTAATATCTATTTTATATCATAAATGTCATATATATTTATTTAATCATACATTATATCAATCATTGGGAAGATTTAAATGAAAATAAATCATATCACTACCTGAATGTGGTATTTCACACAAACACATGTGATATACATTCAACTCACTTTTGATGAAAAAGAGGTTAAAAATGGTTTATTCATCATCATAATAACATATGATTATATTTATTATTCTAGAATAATCATTCTATAATGGATTCAATAAGTTTTTATAATGTGGAATAAGAAACCAAATTCAAAGAGCCTGATTATGATTTATACCTCTTTATTGAGATGCATTCTTTACCTTAGACCTTATACATTAAGTGATTGACCTCAGAAGACTACTGGGGGATCTAGGATTAGGATAGGATTATAATAATGTTTCTTTTTATGAATTTTATGATATAGAATGCTCCAAAATCTTGAATATTTATAGATAGGAAGTTCTCTATTATATTTTATGGGGAGTACACACATGGAATTACATAAATGAAATATTATAATTTCTGTATTTATATTTTAAAGTTTTTTCAAATAACCAGTGATTTAATGTTAATGTAATATAGTTTTAATATATCTTTTAAAAAATAAAAATAGATAACTATTTTTATAATCCATACCCTTATTTCATAGTTCAACATGTGGTAAACATGTTTGAACCGTAACCATGGTAACAAAATTGGAATTTATTTCTCATTAATTATGATCTAAATACTAAATTCTTCTCATGAAGAATATTTTTTCATGAAACTTAAAAATAATTGTGTCAATTTTTTATTTTATTTTTTTTATAAGTGGAATAAATTAATTTTGAAGTAAACACATAAAATAAAATGGAAACCAGTTCTTAGAAAAAATGACTTTTTAAGTAAAAAATTAATTCTCATTCATTCTACTATAGTAAATACAATAAAACTAATTTCAATTTTTTAAACATATGATCTATTGATTTCATTTAAAACATTAATTAAAAATGATTCATTTAATATATTATAATAAAATCACATTACCAAAAAGTAGTTTTTTTTTAAAATAAAACTTTATATGATTATATAAATTCATCTTCATCCCTAAATTAGAGATAACTAATTTATGGATTACTTTTAATTAATTATTATACATTAAAAATATATTTCATTAAAAAATATAAATAGTGATCATCATAAATTTATTAGGTAAAAATATATTATATTTAGGAAAATACATTTATTCGAAAAAGATATTCCTATTAATCATTAATATATTTTCTTATAAATTTATGATTATAATTTAATAAATTCATTTGAATTTAGAAATAAAATTATATATATATTTTATATTTTGGATAATGTAATTCATACCCACAAAACCAACATTTAAGATATAAATGTATACTATATTATGTTTCATTTAGAATTGAGGTTTCTTAGAAGAAATGGTATTCAATGCGTAAAGTTTATTTTAGTGGAAATTTAGTTGAAATATTATTGTTTCATAGTGTTTATCCCAACTACATATAAAATATATATATGCATATCATAGCTTATACTCGATGGTTTTAATATTTTTCTTATAAAAAATCAAATATTTCTCCACTCTTGATTGTTGGGCTCATGCATGGATTCACAAGAATTCTTTTTGAGTTCACTATTTCAACTTAAATAGAAACCCCATAATAGATTCTACATGTGTAATGGACTACATGCATGATTTATGAGGTAATAAAATCATTAATATTTTAGAGTAATGAAACTTAAGAAACCCCATTTGTGGAGAGTATAGGAGGTCATGCTCATCACACCTTGTGGGGGGGGGGGGGATATTTCCAACATTATGACACTATTATTGAATAAAGACATTTTCATGAATCCTTCCCAAGTGAAAATATAGGAATGGTTAACCAAGATAAACATATTTGATCAAAAACATCTGTTGATGGGATCAAATATGTGTATCGAAAATTCTCTCATATTCCATTATCTATTTATTATAATCTGATTTATATCCATATTTAAGAATTCTGAAGTTTATTTCCCTCCACAAAGGTGTTTTGTTATTTGGAATTGGGATTAGTCCTTAAATTGGTGTCACATAAATCATGTGAGAATATGAATCAAATCCCACATAGTTCATATGGGACTATAAAATTCAAGTTAATTTAATTTTTAAATATGTATATGACTTCAATTAAACAATAAATATGGTTCATGATACTTATGAATTTGTCATACATATCATATGAGAATAAGAATTAGAGTCCACATATTTCATTAGTCATCCATGTTTTGAATGGTATGAAATATAATTTTATGTTGGGGACATGATGATGGGGATTTCCTGATATATTTTATCAATAATATGTCCTTATTAAAGTAGAAAATATATAATCAGACATACATAAAAAATGATGACCATATTATGGAATTTTTATTGTACATATCTCACAATATTTACCAGTCTCTACTCCCATTTATGTCATGCTCGGTTTGAGAAACAAGAGATAACACAATATTATAAAACATTAATGTGAGTATAAGATTTAATTCTTTGAGATGTATACATTAGGATTTCTATAGTATTATTTATTGGAAATATATATCACATTAGAGAATATGGATGTGGTCAGGTATTACACCAAAATAGAATGACCATGTTGGGGATATCTTGGTATGGTGATTTTACACTGAGGCATCCATTGAAAAGTTAATGTGCCCCGAATCTGGGATAATATTGAACTCTTGTATGGTGGTGTTTTAGACTTTGGGTGGGATATAGCCATGGAAAATGGCTAATGAATATATATTTGATATGGATATTGATACCTAACAAGGAGTCTTGTGTATCATATTTATAATAACTATGATTTTCATACTAGTTCAATATATTCCCAACTCACCGATCAACGGTGAAAGTTAATTAATACTCTTGTGTATTATTTACTAAATGTTTATAAATATAATAATATTTAGAGATATACACCATGATGGATGCCCATAGTAGGATTAATTGATGAGGATCATTTGAATTTTGACTCATGATTCATGATGACCCTAAAAGGTTATATATCATATTGAGGTACTTGAGAGAATGATCAAGGATTACAGCTAATAGGATTACTATGTATGGAAAAATTTATTTCCTCTTGATAAACGGGGAATAAAGATAGACCCATAGGGAAATTTGGTCATATGATCATAAATAATTTGAATATATAGTTACTCAAAACAACATGGATGCCCATATGACACATTAATTTATTAAACATTAATGGATTAAAAGAGAGTACCATGAATACTCAATTTAATATTCTTTTATGCCATGTCAGACACTTCTGAAGGCATGACACAAGAACAATTACCTCATGATAAGGGTTATGTGACCTTATAACCAATTTGAAGTTAGGCAATCAGATGATCTCAAGAAGGTAGTGTGCTCATAAATTACTTCATTTCCTAGTGTGAAAGACTCAAGATAAACATCGATAATGGTGTATAAGGGATTTCATGAATAACCTAAGTGCACCATGAACACTCCCAACAAAAAAGTGGTGTTATTATAAAGGATCATGGTAAGGGGTTCACCTTTAAGTTTTACAATAAGGCTTCCTATATAAATAGGTTATGTGAATAGGGTTCATGTCCTAGCTCCATGGTATATGGGTGTATGAATAATATCACAAGAAATTATATAGTTGTACTATTCTAAGAGGGACATGACTAGGATGTATTGAATATTTCATCAATGTCCACCACATTACCATTTTTTCATATACAATAGTTTTACATCATTTTAAATTAATAATGATTATATGTAATCAATAAATGAATGGGTCACGTGATCTTAGTATTTGCCTAAGGTCACATGATTAAAGGAACTTAAGGGAATCACATGAAAAAGATTTCATGTCCATGTCACATGATTAAGTATGTGACTGGTATAACATAAATACTTATCACATGATGAGGCTTCCCATCCAAGGCTAATAAATGACATGACATTGAGTTCCCATTTTAGGGCCACTTGAATACTTCCCATACGAATGGTTTTCATTTACATGTATGAATGATCATGACACCAATAAAATATCACTCAACTTGATCATCTACATGATAGTGTCGGTAAAATTAGTGTTTACTTGAATTTTTAGTATAACATGTAATTCATATGAATAATAGAGACTACATAGTCAAGCTATCATTACTAGAATCATTAAATCCAGGGAATGGTCATAGTCTAATACCTAAATTTTCATGAATAAAACCACATAAGGATGTTTCATGACCAAAGGATAACATTTAGGCATCACATGGTGTTTAAATATCTAGGTAACCATGAAATGTGGGGTCAAACAATGAATTATCCTATGATGTATGTTTTCCTGTAAAATATCTCCGAAGGAAGTAATCAGCTCTCACTTTATCTTGAATCAATTTACTTATCTATCTATCCTTCAAATTTTTTCATGGATAATTGTCAGGTTTTATATACGTAAAGGGAGGTGAATAAATCACTACCTTAAATATTAGGTTTGATGTGTGGACCATATTGAGGGAGTGTATGGTGTACCATCAAATCATTGTAACTCATATAATTATAATATTCATGCAATTATAAAGGAATAAAATTATTATATTTGGAATATTAACATCACGGTGTACCTCAATTGTGTAATAAATCATAGAGTTTCTTAGGTAGGTACCCTTATGGTCATTTTTATACACACTATATACTAGAGGGATGTGGTTTATTCTAGTGATTTATTCCCATTTTTAAAAAAATAATTGATAAATATGAATACAAGAATGAAAACATACATATAAATAGATACCCACTATCATGTTATGTTATGTTTTCAATATACTCATGTGACTTATCAGTTTTAATCACTTAGTATGGACAACATGCATTTTTTATGAGCATAATAACCAATCACAAGTTGAATGGTGAATTTTATGATGTGGAAAAATGTGGGTGTCTCGGATCAGAATGATCGAGATGATGTGGCTATATAAATATTTTTTTAGTTAGTGGGAATGTATTTTCATAAGTAATTCACATCACATATATTTTTATCTTAATTAGTATGTTATAAATAATAAATTCCATACCCTTCGGCTACCATATGTGATTATTGAGGTCTGTGGCCATGGTTCGATGCTAAGGACCAATACCTCTAAGCATCTCCTCGATGCTACTGAACCATGGTAACACTATTCTACTCATAAACTGATATATGTTTACACACCTAACCTTAAATTCATGTTATTTCATTGTAATAGTTCCCATGAATGGTTAAGGTGAGTCCCAACTGATTTATAGTTGAATTGGTTGGTTGACCAACCATGGAAGGAATAAAATATTAAATTAAAGAAGAAATTAAATATTGAAAACAAAAAATGTTAGTAAAATATGAGATAAAGGAGAATATATATATATATATTAAGTTACACAATGAATAAAAATCCTTAATTATAATTGATTCCTCCTCTAAACTATTTTATAAGTTTTGTGACAAATATAAATTGTGTTTTTATGGGCTTCACAGTCCTCAAATCCCTCATGTAAATTATAATTTTATATATTTATGAGATCCAACAATAGTTCTCTATGACTTTCTATCAGTTTAAGGATGATAAGAATTATAAAAATATAACTTAGTTTGTATATCATGATAAATAATTCACTAGAACATTTAGTTTATTCTCAGATCTCAAACATATACAATTGAATGTGGTAATCTACACAACCTTACCACTTCCTTAATTAATATTCTAAAATACAACAAAGAGATAAATAATAAATTATAGTAATGAAGTATGATGACTTTTTGAGGGGGAAGAGTATATAATTATATTCTTTAGATATTTTTGGTGTTTGATGATGAAATATAAGGTGATGTTTTGTCATTATCATTTTTTATGCAATGGCTATAACATCCCCTTAGAATTTTTCCTCTCAACATTATCCTACTAAAATTAATTGTATCGATATGTTCACTTTGAATAATCCCTTTCATGTTTATAATTCCAAAGATACTCATAAATATAATTATATAAATTCATACATGAGAGATAAATAGAGAATTATTAAATTTTATCTTCTTAAAATATCTCATTATTCTCATTTGGTGTTGATTTG
The DNA here is from genome assembly GCA_963277665.1 of Viscum album. NCBI lineage: Eukaryota > Viridiplantae > Streptophyta > Magnoliopsida > Santalales > Viscaceae > Viscum > Viscum album. Next base: position 979,329,278 of record OY728167.1, read on the forward strand.
ACACATACTTTTTCCTAACACTTTTCATTCCTTTACGGTCATGGTTGAAATAAAGAACATGTTTCCATACATCTTTCTTCTACACATATTTAATCATTACATGGATTGATGGTATAACATTAATTTTAGTATGATATTATTTATCCCCATCCATCATGATTTCTTGGACCATACCTTTAATTTCAAGAGATACTGGATCCTTTTTCCTCCTTTTCATATATAATATGGTACTATAAATTCATATCAATGATTCATCCATTGTAATCTCTTTCCCCAAGTGGTAATGTATTCAGAAATCCTAATTAGTAATTAACTCGGACAATATTGTCAATATCATATTAAACTACATTTATGTTAATATATACTTTAAAATATGATGATCAGTATGTACCTCAAACCCTTATCTAAAAATACAATTCCCTTATATCATTAATACATAAATTACCACTCATAACTCTAATTAATGAGTTTGGTAATTTTTGTGAATATAATTTAGTTTGTGTGTTGAAATAGATATAACCATATCTTCTTGAATAAGAACACTTCTATGAACCTCATTCATTGAATCCCCATAAAAAACCTATATCAATTACAGGGTTTCATGAGCATAGGTGCATTGATCAATTTTCTATTTAATTCTTCAAAACATTATTTACATTCAAAATTCCAAAGGAACATGACTCCCATTCATGTTATAACATTTCTGGTGTTATATATACAAAATAAATTATAAACAAAATATCAATAATATCAAACAAATTAATGAAAACAATGGATCTTAATCATCACAGTTAGTATAGTAAAATATTTAATAACTTTAATTTTAAAGGATCCACCAATATACACTTTCATGATATTACGAAACCCAAAAATGAATGTTTTTTTTGAAAAAACTCATAATAGGAAAATATTTTATTCAAATTGACCTTCCATTGGGATTTCTATCTGAATTTTAAGTGATTATAATTCTCTTACATTATATTTGAATATATAAGAATATATTCTATAAGTACTAAAAAAAAATTTCAAGGTAATATCTATAGAATATATTCATTCAATCCATGTATATAACATGAGAATTAGAATGGAAAAATGGTATTAATATAAATTCATATTGTCCAAACTATGTATAGTGATCCTAGAAATTGCTAAATAAAATAAATAATATGGGATTGACATAATTAATTCCTGATAATGATCTTGTTATGTTCCCGATAATCAAGGAAGATTGAAATTGATCTAACATTAGTCTTATTAGATTTAACTACGGCACCCTATGGTGACACACATGAGCTAATGAATCCTTTTTAAATATTCACATTGAGTTCCATTGAAATTCATAAAACATAATATTTTCCACTATATATGTTTTTATTTAAATGTATATAGTCTTAGATATGTTTTATATTGAATAGTCACTATCATGATAATGTGGAATACCTATAAACTGTTATCGAATGAAATAAAAAAACTCCCCTAAAAATACATATCTTCAATTTTTAGTTTCCCTTAACCATATTAGATAAATATCCCATTTAATTATAAATTATCTCCCATACAATGGATTTAATTTCCACATTATGTTCATATATATCCTTGCGCTAAAGAACTCATTCATTGGATCTAAATATCAAATGAAACTTTCATTCCTGAATAATTTATATATAATTTATATAATGAAAGACTCTTTATAAATAAAATAACATCAGAAAAATAGTTATATTTTTAATTAAAACATTCCCAAAAACTTCATTAAAATAAGAATCACATCTAGGAGATTCCATCCTCATAACAGTATGAATTTTCAATGAAAATTAAGTATATAACAATGTAAGTAGTAATTTACACCCTAGTAATACTCATTAGATATTAAAGAGTTGAGAAATATACAATCAAATAATTCTTTAGTATTTATAGAGTAGATTGTAAGTACACCTTTCAACACTTCATTATTATATCCCATATCAAGAATATATATCAAAATATATTTCCACTTGTCTCTAAGATTATGAGGGTATTGATTCATGTAAACTTCATTAACCCTTGGATTTAAGATCTAGTAAACATAATTGATATACTAATTTCCTTTAAAAATGAGTGTATGTGGAACATTCTATGAAACTTTATCTATATTCAAATCATTAGCTAAATTCATCCCAACAAATCAAAAATAAATTTCCTGATGAATTTTCTTTACATACTTTAGGAATTTATTAGTCACCATAACAAAATTGGGTGCAATATTCTAGCAACACATATTGAAGAAAAGGGGAATCATATACCTTAATCAATGATTTTTATAATTATAATAACTTATTTATTCAATATTTATATCCTAATAAAAAACATGATATTGATGACAGAAACTAATATCAATTTATAGCATAATAAATAATTGAATGATTTTATTATAACTATTGATGTCAATTTTGGACAACTCTCTCTAGATTTTCTGTATTAATCCCTAGAAGAATAGTTCAATTTTCATTCAGTTTAGATGATAATACCAAAATTTTTCCTCACCGGTCTTTTAAAAGTTTCCCTTGAGATACTGATAGATTCATCATTGATCTATATTAGATCAGGGAATTCTTTTTCCATTTTTTTTGGAATAATATGAAAAAAGACCATATTAAAATATTACCTTCAAATAAAATCCAACTTTATAGTGTTAATTTTGTTTTGTTGCCTCTTGTTCTTGATAATATGAATTCATTGATGTCATTCGCCTTTTAGAAGATAAATAACCTAAAAACATCATTAGTCTAGGAACACTATAAAAATGAAAATTTTTATTTTAGTTGATCTGATTTATTGATAAGTGATTAGTAGACCAATTAAGCCAATAAAACATGGTAAATATTTCCTCATGAGCGACTCATTGAATTTTCATTCCTCATTTTCTCATTTATAATCACATCTTGTTTCGTATATTTAGATTGTTTAGTAATACCAAAAATTTATTTTATATTACAACTGGAATAAAACATGTTTGCTTATGGGGATAAACATTATATTTTCATTCACACTCAGTGAAAAATTGATTTCATTTGGGAGTGAAGTGTAGTATATTAAGAATGCTTGAACTAATTTTTTACAAAATGTGACATAACAGTTAAATGAAAAATTTAGTTTCTGAATTCATTCACTGAAGTTCATTAAGTATCAAATATATAGAAGATGTGAGTTTTATGAACTCACTCATTGGATGTTAATTATCCTTCATAGTGGTTTTGACCTCCTTCTAATGCGATATATTTTTCAATCGTTATACTAATAAAAGTGAAACCATTGGAAGTAATGAAGAGAACCGTGAAATTGTCTCTCCACAAATTAAAGAATTTATAAAATATTTTGTGGAATTATTAAATATATATTTTAAAATGTTTCCAAATTTTTATCATTTGATATATGATTAAAAAACACATGTGTGTCTTTTAAGAGTGAGGACGAAATTAAATGGATGCCCAAGATGTTACATGATGTCAATTATATTCAATAGAAATCATCTCCCTATAATTAATTAAAAACCCAAAATGAATAAATGTTTCACCTCATCAATACATATTGTAACTACTATGTTATCCAAATTTTCCAAACTATAATATCTTATAAAATATATTTCATTACTCAGATTTTAGTAATTTTTTTTCTTTTAATTAACTATGATGATTAAAAAAATTGATACGTGGGGTAAATAATGTTAACTCAGGAGCATGAGATGAAAATATTCCATTTGGAATTTCTAATTAGAAATATCTTGAAGAGAATAATTAGAAACTACACCCAAGTGATAAGCAAAATATTTTGATTTTATCGGTATTTTAATAATATATGTTTCTAATCATATATCATTAGTATCCATATTATAATACTTTTATCGCAAATACCATTTATAGAAGAAAAGTATATATAAAAAAGAGTAGAAAACACCAAATATGAACTATAGATTTCATTATTGGTAAATAAAAATTTTATCCACAGAAACTATATCATTATAGTTCAATGGAATGGATAGTAAAGAAGAATGGATCTTGTGAGGAGAGTGATCATCTCTTTTAGAAGAAAACATATATATGAATTTATTTCCATTATTATATGTGTGTTTTAGTATTTCATTTGTAATAATCCTCATCTTATATTCTCTAATATTATACTTACTAAAACTAGGAGGAAGAAAACTACCAATCTTATAGTTTCTAAGAAGAACCGTGGTACCTGTGATGATATAAAAGGTTATCCCCGTATTTATTCCAATAGAGTGATTGTCATAAAAATAATAATTTTCCCAACTAATGGAATTCCAATACCAAATATTTTAGTGAATTAAAAGATTATTCAGTCACATTCAACCCATATATTACCACTAACTCTAAAAATTTCATTCAAATAAGGATGTTTTTTATTAATTTTGAAGACTGATGTAAGTGTATACACTTGAACCCAAAGAATTGGGTTTCATTAGATAGCCTAACTCCATGTAACTAATCCATTCAGATATTGATCCAATATATTGATAATATTTGAATGAAAATATGTTTCATGGATCAAACACAATTATTTAACTTTTATAAACAAAATGTAATTATATGATTCATTGTTTTGTAAGATATTATAAAGCATTGAAATTTACTATAACATGACAAAAAAAGATTCATTATATTCATTCTCAATCTCATATGTGTAACTTACACTATGAAACCGATTATCCAAAATCTGATTAGAGTATCTACAATGATGTGCAATACCTAAGATCTCCTCTAAAAAATTCCTCAAAAAAATAACCCAATCTATTTCATAAAGGGGTTCTCATCTAATTCCATATGGGGAGGAATGTAATAAGATCTATAATATGTTATGCGAAATCCATTATATTTAATCATATTATATTTTTAGACATTATTATTAAAGACCTATATTATTATAAATCAATATTTGGTTCAAATAAATATATCTAATGTAATATTATCTCGAGCATCAACACCACTATAATTGAGCCATACAAATTGATATGATTTATAGATGAATAGTCTAAAACTGGGGTTTTTGTAATAAAATCATTTGTTTTTGTCTTACAAATGAATGAATTTATTAATAGTATTATAAATATTAATAAAAATGATTATGTTAGTATTTTGTGTTGAATTCTTGACGATCAAATCAAGAGTAAGGTTTTGGGGGAAATAAACTATATTGACCAACCAATTGACAATCTATAAGAAAATATTGCCTCTCCAATAATCCTTATACACTTTTCATCATGTAATCATAAAAAACATGAATGATATTACGAAATAGGGGGGAATACAATGTAATTATATCAAACCAATCATTATATATTATTTATTTTGACTTGGTGAAGATCACCTATAAAGATTATCCTATTTTGATGTACTAGGATATGTTCATGTGCATAGCCTTCAATGATTCAATCATGACGAGTAAACCCATACCCCATCCCTATAAAATAGTCAAACATCCCAACTAAATTTTATTAACTCTTTTCTACAAGTTGAGGTTCCCACAATAAATAGTAAATCTATGATTCAATTCATTAGAAGATTCATTTAGGAACTCTGATGACTAACAAGATATGAACATGGATAAAAGTAATATCATGTGTAATGAGTTTCACTCTAAAAAAATATAAATTAGAGTTTCTAGTTTTTAGGCCTCGTGATAAAAATATCCATAGAACCAAAGTGTCTAAAAAATATTCCTATAATAAAAAAGAGTGTTATGGAAAACTCTATAGAGAATAATCTTTAGACAATACAAACAACACCTAAATCTAAAAATCCCACATAACTGGAATACTATTGGAGATCTAAACACCAAGCTTACTCAAATTCACATGATTACAACTAAATTTTATTTAGGAATTAAATTTTTCCTTAAAAAATAGATTTATTTACAATAGATATTTAAAAAAATAGCATTTCCTTAAAAAATAATTTGAAAGAAATATACAATTTACCCTATATACTGTTAATAGTTCCAATAATACTAGTTCATATGGAATTTTGAATATTATTTCTTATCATATATTGATAAAGAAAAAATAATGTAAAATAAAATTTCTTCCCCTATCAAATACATCTGGTCAACATGGAAAATAAAAAATTCCTCTATATCAATGAGATTGTGCACAAATAAAGAAAAAAGTTAAATCATATTTTATAAAACCATAATGTGAAACCAAATTGAGGAATGAATGTAAACATAAATCACCATCCCAACATGTCTTAATCCTTTTCTATTTGATATTTACTATGATATTAGAACTATTTACATTCATATTGATATCAGGATTAATCAATTAGGAATGTGTGAATGAACCCTAAAAAATTATAGCATTGATAAATATGTGTTTATCATCTATAAAAAATTAAGTAACTAAAGGAGAAATCTAATTCTTTATAATCTTTATAAAAATAAAATTTTCAACCTTTCAAATTATTATGGTTGTGTAATAGATAAAATATTATTTGTGGTGAATTTTTGAAATGAGGATAGGGATCATAGATGATTTTCTCTTGGGAGGGAACCCCCACTAAATAATATTATCAATTGAAATGTAGTCTATCTTGATAAAATTTCATATATAAAAATATATAAATCTAGGAAACCCAATGAAACCTAAGATATAGGCCACTAATTTTCTTAAAGAAGACACTATAATGAAGAGATTTATTTTTATAACTATATAGTGATAATAAGATTAATTCTATGTTGTAGAATAATAATAGATGACTGATGGATTAAACTTTTTTATTTTAATTAAAGCATCCATAATGTTACTATGATACACATCACACATTATTTTAATAACAATGGAACATTTTAGATATGATAATATTAAGTTAAATGTGAGTTAATGATTATATATAATAGAGGTCCTCTGGTAATCCTCATAAATTTTGAATGAATCATTCTTTTTGTGTAACGCCGTTAGTGGGAGTGAAATCATATAAAAGTATTGATGAATTGGTTAAAAAACAAGTACATAAAAGAAATGATTTAATCACATAAATAGGTATAATTTTAGGAATTCATTAGACTTCGCCATATCCTAGTTGAATCAACTCCAATATATTCATGAGATATTTCATACCCTATAATAATAAAACTCTTAACCATAAAAATTAAAATTTTAAAATAAAAAATTAGGTTACAATCTACACTATTTTATAACCAAAGAGGGTGAATACAATCATAAATATATAATCCATCCTTGAAGTCTGCTATACAATTACCTATGAATTCAAATTATATTATCATTATACACATTTAGAATATCATAATATATTTGTAGAAGAAAAGATAATTATC